>CM059447.1:16620519-17218019 GCA_030390025.1 Squalus acanthias
CTTCCAATCAGAACCATTTTCTTCTTTGATGTTACATTGCTGATTGAGGGAAACTAACGTACAAGTTCTCAGCACTCTCTTGGAATTGCTGGCCAGCCTGCTGGGTTGTACTGTGTATATAGTATTTCTCAGTGAAAATGTGATGACCAGGCCAGGCTCAACAATTGTATGCACATTTGTGTAGAATTGTAAGAAATTCCCAATGTTGTAGGTTCAGTCTGTAGAAATTGAAACAAATGTGTGTGTTACTTTATTGTACTGCAAAGTTGTTTCTATCTGCTAGTGCATAGTGGATTCATTAAGCAGCATAGCTGTAAAGCACATCGGGATTAATCACAATAATATTCCTGCATACATGGAACTAAACAGCAGAATTATTGTAATTAATGGCTATCAGACTTTTCCTCAGCACAAGCCATGTTCCTTCAGCACCTGTGTGAAGAGAACTCACAAGTAATTGATACTTTAAATCAGTATTACAGAATCTATAAAGAAATGGTACTTATAAAAGACTGTTTCAGAGTGTGGTAGATTTGCAGTCATTTGATGTAATCTGTAATCTTAAAGGTTGATTGTATGATTTAAACCTGGTTTGGCCTCATGCAAGCATTAGGATTTCTGGTTTATGCATATTCCAGATGCCAGAAAATTCTAGAGCTGAATGATACTCCAAAATTTGCCACAGACCCTGAAAATTTTAAATAAGAAACTAGATAACCCATGAAGTTTCCAATAGTCTATTGGAAGCGAGCCGGGCAATTCCATTAGTTGTGGATTGGTCCAGCAAAAAGCCAGCATAATACCCGATGGGCTGAATGACCTCCTTCTTTGTTGCAAATGTCGATCGTTCTGTGGCCGACTGAGTTGTTGTATTCAATCCTCATTAGTTTACCAACAATAAGACAGCAGCAAACACCCATCCCGATATTCTTTTGTCTTCGTCATTCTTCTACACCTTGCTGGTGCCAATCTGAAGCCAGCTTTACGACCACCTTCCTTTAACTCCAAATGAACAACAAAGCTCCAGTCTAGCACCACACCAACTTATTTCCCCAGATAAACTCCAGAAGGATTGAACGTGGGCTATTCCAACTCTACTTCCCTGCTCTGCAGATGGCCAGTACGAGTTAAAACTGTTCATTTTTAGTAACACAGGAATAGAAACCAAAAGCAGAACAGCAGGGGGACAAATCTTCTACCCTTGGAGGTTATTCATTTTATCAGCTGCTGGACATCCTGCTTAAGAAGCGTGGAAAAAATATTTTATACAGTATAGAGAATAGGAAGGGTTTTGGTCCTCGCAATGACTAACATTTTTGAATCCTTAGCACTAGAAAAATTGATGAATACAGTTAGTGACCATAAAGAAAGATAAAATCAGCAGTTACTTACCATATTTACAGAATCCTTGGTCATACCAGGGACAGTCCTGAAATTTCATCTCTGCATCAATGTGTAGGAAGGGGCACCTCTTTCTTACTGCATTCACCTGCATCCAAAATAGCAAGTTATAGTAGCTGAGAGCTCCGGTGCACCAATATTTATACTATTCGGGACAAAAGCAAAATATTGCAGATGCAGGAAATCTGAAATAAAAACAGAAAATGCTGGAAATACTCAGCAGGCCAGGCATCATCTGTGGAGAGAGAAATAAAGTTAACGTTTCAGGTCGATGACCCTTCATCAGAACTATACTATGTGGTGATAGAACAGATTGCGGCTGCTATTCTCCACACCAATGGTTCCCAATCTTAGCTAGGTCTTCTGGGAAGGCAGTAAAGAAAGAAAAATGAAGACAAATTGATTCCTAGATATGAACAGCTTGAACAAGCATACTGCTGTTATTAAAAAGGAACAGACGAATGCAAGTGGTAGCAACATTTAGTTCTTTATCCTCCCCTCCCACAGATAATTATGACCTAATTTGAATTGCAATGGATTCCTTTTTCAAACTCGTTGGAGGGGGAATTTTAACCACAAAAAAACGGGTGTGTTGGGGTTGGATGGAGGTTACAGTGTTAAAAATGTGAAATCCCCCGCCTCCAACCCGCCTAGTTCCAGTTTTAACAGAGGCTGGATTGCGGGGGGTGGATGGGGGGGGGGGGGGGGCAGGCGGGCCAATCCGCTCTCAGGTGGCGAGTTGGCACTTTAAATATGATAATGAGGCTGCGTGCCTCATGGTGATCCACCATTTTAATTTAAGTGGGTGGGTGGGTTTCCTTGGCCTCGGGGGAACCCCCAGCTAAAGGAAAGCTAGGACTGCTGGGGATCCAGCGTTCCTTCATCGCTAACCCCAGTTCCCCCCCCCACACAATCGGACACCCCCTGACCTCCCTTCCAATCTCCCCCCACCCCTCCAATCACCCCCCCCGATCTCCCCCCACTGCCCAATCTCCCTTTTCCCCCGCCCTTGATCACCCCCCATTCTCCCCCCCACGATCTTCCCCGCCCAATCTCTCTCCTCACCCCCCCCGCCCAATCTCTCTCCTCACCCCCCCGCCCCGATCTCGTCTCCTCCCCCTCGCCCCCGCCCAATCTCTCTCTCCTCCTCCCCCCCACCCCCTGCCCAATCTCTCTCCTCCTCGCCCCCCCCCCCCCTGCCCGATCTCCCCCATGATCTTCTGTCCATTCATTTTAATGGACAGATATTGTGGACAGTATGCTCCGGTTTCCAATAGGTGCTCCCAGCAGTTGAACCTCCACTGCTGGGACATTAAAAGACAAAAATCTAGGCTCAAGTGTCAGCAGGGCATTGCAGCCAACCCCAATCCTATTTTGCCTCATCAACCTTGTATAAATTTACTTCATAAATGATTATGAATAGAAAACCTGGCTGACTTTTCTCTTCCTTAGACCAGAGACAGAGGCCATCATGGGTGCTCCAATGCCACCTCAGGAAGGCAGACAGTAATTGAACTTCAAGCCTTTGCAGTCTGTGTAACTGAATACTACATCAAATGGCATTTACCCACTGAAGCATTTGGGAACTTCTTTAATCTTATTTAAGAATAATACAGTAAAAGTTATTCAAGAATGTACTTTATGTGAAATCTCTCAGACCAGTGAATTCCTCTTGCAGTGATACTGGTCAATTAGGAACAGTATCAAAAAGTAAATCAGACTCGTTACAGAAACTAACTGATAAGCTTCCCATTTTATGTATACCCTGGTCAGGGAAGTGTAAAAATTAATTGTGCGCATTCAGACTTATTTTCTGCATCACAATTTAGAAATGTTCTAATTTAGAAGTTTATGAGACAGCAAGAATTTCTACCCATTAACTATGAATGGGCAAGATTCCAACCCTACTATTTTATTTATAATGTTCAACATTAGAAGCTATTATAGCAATTAATTTCAACGGTGTTGTCTACTTACTACTTTCAGTCAGCAGTCCTCTCAAGTCTTTTTGGATCTTAGAAAAGTCTCTTTAAAAAAAAAAATCCTACCAATCATCTAACATGAAAACTTCTACCCTTGGTATCTCAAGTCGGTCATTATTATTATCCGAAGGTTATGCATAGAAATAAATCTTACCATATTTTGAATAGAAGTAGCACCGTGGCATTTTGGTCATGTCATACTCGTGTAAAAACTCACACTGATCCCCCTTTTTACACAGGCCTCGGAGCCAGTGTTTGCATACAACGGACTTGTCACCACACATGTGCCGAAATGGGCACATCTTTGCTGCAACAACCAAAAAGATAGCATTAACTACAACTGTAGCAAGATTGGAAAATTACCCAAGTATTGGAATCAGTGCAGTAAGAGAATAGGAGAAAAAATGAATCTAGTTCAGTCTGTAGCGAGGCCTATTACTAAGCAGATGTCACAGGGAAGGCCGCTGATTTGTAGTTTTCATGGAAAAGTTGACAATCATGAAATAGAATTCTCAAACACTGAAAAATCCTGTAATTGCAAGTAACAAAACAGAAATTGACTTATTCAGTCACTGTAAGACAGTAGTCTTAATCATAGGTATTGTAATGAGGAATTAATTAGCAATTATCCATTTAGTAAATCACATCAAATGCTTCCTTTACATTTGTTGTAGTAATTAATTGCTATCATCTTACACAATTAACTTTAAAGTGTCAATTTTCAAGGTTGATTTTGAATGTTATTATAATCATTTTCTGAAATTCAATTTTTATTTGAATTCACAGAATGTCATCCATGTTAAGAAATGAAGGTGATCATTCTCCATTATACCTATACACAAATGGGCGGAGACATTAAGCAACGAGAGTTTCAGGCCCCACTAGTTCATTTGAACACATTAATGGTCTCCCCACTAAAATAAGATTGATGGCATTAGACTAAGACAAAAACAACAGTCAGCATGTACATGCTCCATGGTCACTGCCAGGGAATTGTAAATGTAGGCTCACACCTGTAGTATCCCCACATAGAGTTCCAGAGCTCAAATGGATTGTCGGGGGCGGGGGGGGGGGGGGGAGATAGATTTATTGAATAAAAACTACTTATTTGATGATGAGGGGTGGGCGAAGCACAGCGGAATTGATAATCTGCAGCAGCAGTGACTTGGCAGTAAGATACCCAATCACTAACTCAGTCTGGGACTTATGTCTAGCAGGGTTGGGGGAGCGGGAGCCTTAAAAAGGCACAGCATTTTTTAAAAAATGGAATGGATTATTATATGAAGTAAATGTTCATCCCCTGAATAAGTCTAGTGGCATGTCTCCCAGGAGAGTAATAGCAGGTACACAGAGTGAAAATGTACATTTCAACAATGTTTAGCTATCATACCTTTTTTAAAAAAAAAAGAAGTGTTGAACTGAAAATATCTGTAATGAGCCAGTAACATTTCATTATGGTTAAATCCAAATCCTTTCTAAATCTATGTTTCTGTAACTTTAAACACTGGCAATTATATACCATCAGGTTTGCACATTTCCCGAGGCTAAGTATCTTGTTTACCAACGTTCACTGTTCAAAAAGTCATTTCTAAAAATACGGTAAGCAAAATGACTGGTGACCGATGAAATTGCTTTGAAAAAAATAGTACATAGTTCCACTTTGCACCAGTGACACCATCAAGCAGACTCATACCAGGAGCAGCATGTGGGTCAACGTTACCCTTACATTCCTAAGGTAATGGCCCGTAATTTCTGATTGGAGGCTTCCTGCATGCGGATGCCTCCTATCGGAAAAAAATCTAGAACTTATCCGAGGGCTCCCGAGGTCCGGACACTTCCGCTCCTGGGCCTCTCCACAGTCGAAATGCGCAGGGCCCAGGTATCCCAGGGGCGCATGCAGTTCGCAAGCGTCCCTGGGATCACGTGGGCCAGGCCAGCCAATAGGAGAAGGGAATCTCCCTTCATACTTTTGACAGATAGACCTGTCAAATACATGAATGGAGATCACCCCAAAAACACTAACACATTAAATAAATTTTAAAAAACCACCATGTTTTTAAAATGAGTTAAAATTACATTAAATTAAATATTTTAAACAAATAATTATTTAAAAAAAATTAAATTAAGTTTTTTTTTTTACAGGGCTAAAAATAAACTTACCTTTTTTAAAAGTATTTTAAAATTATAAATATGAGTGAAAACATTTTTTTAATAACATTTTTCAACTCTTATGCTGGTAAAAGCAGGCCTTACGCCTGCTTTTACCGGGCATAAGATTTCTAAGGGTTTTCAGCGGGCGGAGGGTCTCCAGAAAGTGGACCCCGCAGAGGCCCTTCTCTAGGGCAAGCGCAGGATCTGTCAAGAGCATCAGAAATGTCGGTTTTCAGTGCATGCGCTGTGCATGCCTGAAACGGGCATTTCCGATGTCCCTACGGGTGTGTACACAGCTCGTACCCACCCGTAGGCATCAGAAAATACGGGCCAATGTGTTAATAACAATGCCACAGAGCATCCCATACTACATCTATGGAACATTTCCATTCGAGACTCTACCTTATTGGAGGGCAGTTCTGTTCGTAAACATAAACAGGTCACATTCTCTATACTTGAATGATGTTTTTCAGATCAATTAATATCTTACCTTTTAAACATTCACCTTTAATGAAAAGCTCGCAGACTGCTGAACCAGATTCTGCAAAGAAAGATCACAATATTTACACAACTGCAAGACTATTCTCTTATTGTCTTCATTCCAGCCTTTTGGTTCTACATATATTTTGTTTGTTCAGTGAGCTTCCATGTAGTGCTTAGGCGAATGGATTTCTTGCATCCTTGCAGTTAACATCCTACACCAACTTTTCCCTGCACCTGCCAACATTAAACATTGTGTAATATTCATCTATAGCTATTCCCTTTCCTGCACTACAGAGGTAGCAACCTACTTCTGATAATCTTCTGACAATGTCTTAAAATAAACCGTTGAAAACCATTTTAGTTCATATTGAAGATGTAAAATTTGCAGTCTGCACATGCAAACTTATACATCTAACATTCCACAATACTTCATTTGAGATGCACCTCATTATAATTAAAAGGATAAATAAGCATTTTTGAAGTATGACAAGCACAATAAAAACACACAAGAGTTTGAAAACCAAACTACCGAGTAAGCCACATAACTAGAATTTTCATCTGTCTAATATGGAGTGCACACACTCTCCTCCCATAGTTAACATATCTAAACCAAAGAACCTGGGTATAGATCCAAGAGTCAAGGTTTAGTGACTTCTGAAATATGTGCTGGGGTACTGCTGATGTCAAACCGAGTACAACCACACAGCTCATCTGGTAAGCTTCCTGTTGCCTGGCCAGTGAGGACTGTCCTCCTCTTTAGGAAATTGGCTTGCAGGGTTATGTGGTTCTAAACAGATAGAATCCCTCTCCATCAAGAAGCCAGACTGGCCGGTTAATCATCAATAGTCCCCTGATGTACTGTAGATCTGTGTTGCTTAGGTCTTGAAGTACTGAGCCTGCCATAAAGGTTTGGCTCGGTTACAAATTGCCCAATTCTAGGCCTGCCATCTTGGAGCCAACACAGCCTCAAAAAGACCCTTATTGCCCAATCCCTGCTTCCAAGGAAGATAGCATAATCTTCTTAGGGCCAGGTACTAATATTGCTTAGTAGCTTGGAACCAAAATGATTAACTAGCATTTTGCTGTTTGATGCTGTCATATTACAAGACAATAGAACCCCAAAAAACATTCATAAACAGATGGGCATATTTCAATTAGTCCATATTTCTGTTTTCAAATTATTAAAAGACCCAATTCACAACAGCTGGAATTGGACTTTGAATCTGACACTCTTCCCACAAAATAATTCAGGAATAGTTGAGAGCAAAATACAAACTGAAGTAGGGATCCAAGCTTACAGGAGTTTAAATATGGGGACCAGATCTTGTGACTTTAAATTCATGGTATCATTAGGAGATTGCTGTCCACTTTAAATATCTAAAACTGAAGTTTCAAAGTACTCGATGAAATCTGAACAAAATAAATAATAGGACAATTTATTATAAGATGAGGCAAAATTTTCATGAAGAATTTCAGATTTTGGAAAACATTGGGCCTGAATTTGTGGTCGGAGGCTTCCCGCGGGCAGATGCCTCCGAACCGCAATAAATCTACGCGCCTACCTGATGGTCCTGGATCCACGGAGACTCGCGCTCCTGGGCCTCTAGGCATAGGCCTGCGTAGAGGCCCACGTATCCCGGGGGCGCAGGCGGTTCGCAAGCATCCCTGGGATCACTTGGGCTGGCCCAACCAATCAGAAAGGGGATTCCCGTTATGCTTATGGGGATTCCATTTACGGAATCCCCATAAACTTAATGGGAATCACCCAAAAAATACATTTTTACAGCACTGAAATAAAAAAAAATCATTACATGTTTAAAATTAATTGAAATACAATAGAATTAAACATTTAAAACAGAAACTTAGTTTTTTGAAAAATAAATTTAAACATTTTTTTAAGGGCCCAAAAATAACACAAACTTATTCTACAGGTTTTTGAATGTTAAAATAACATTTTTAAAAATCATTTTAATATTTATTTTCACCCTTACGCTGGTAAAAGGCAGCCTCGCGCCTGCTTTCATGGGCATTTGCTGGGCAAGAGTTGGGCAAAACTCCCGCCAGCGAACGTCCATTTCCTGAGCATGCGGAGGATCTATCAAGAATATTTTTGACAGATCACAAGTTCCCGGTTTTCACACATACGCAGCCCATGCGTAAACCCAGAACGTGCGAGGCACTTACGGCCACGTAAGCGGCATAGGCCCCGGAAAATCCAGGCCTTTCCCTCCAAACCCTTCTTAAAAACCAATCTCTTTCAAGATAATTATGAATTTCAACACAAAAAAAATGATTATAAAAGTTAGATATTAAAATTAGTTCCAATACATTTAGATTCCCAATACTATGAAAACAATAGCGGACTTTTTAAATACTAAGGCAGCAGTGCATCTTAGGAACAAGCATTTGATTTTTTTCCCAGGTTTTAGTTCCAGATTATAATTTGCCCCTTACTGTCCATGCCGGAAAAGGGCAACTCCACAATTCCTCTCTGCTGCTCCAAGACAATTTCAAAATCAAATCTCATCTTTTGTAGACCAGCTATCAATTCTTGCATCTTTCAATGTTTAAATTCAAATTCTTTCTTTCAGTGAATACTATTCTCAGTAAGCATGAGGGAAACAGCCTTTTGACTTAGCAAACTTTATTTATAAATATGCCAGTGCCCAGAGCCTGCTGGGATTAAAACATTTTTAAATTCTGTTTAAAATTACTTTTCGTAATAAACTACAGATTATAGTGTGAAAATAGATTTGTTGAATAAATAGTTTAATTTAATTACTTCCAAGTTCAGGGTTTTTAGTGGTCACATGTCCTGATTCAGTAACAGGGATAGAGACTTAATCAGTTGTTCTCTGAAAGTTGAGGTGGATCTTGCCTTCTGTTTTTTTGGGTGCTGGAGTTTATTACTTCAGTGAATATTTGCTGCAACAATAGATTGAAAATGTTTTTAGTGTTTTACAATTGTATTGTAAGGGAAAGTCAAAAATGGGAAATTCTAATCTTAGTTAATTTATAAGTTGAAGTGCATTTTGAATTTTATCTTGGTTACATCAACTCTTGGTAGATCAGAACCGATGTAGTTGAGTGCTCCATTCTCTGCTTGGAGCAAAATCTAGAGAAAGAATCCTTCAACAGAAAGCACCGAACATGGGTAAGAATGTAACAGGTCCTACAAAACTGTCTATTTACTCATTTTATTGCATAGTGGAGTTGAATTTGATTGTATATAGTTTGAATGTAATTGCTCACCGCTGTTTCCAGTTTCCTCATACTGTGTTAATTTTCTTACACAGCCCTTGGCACCAATCTTGGATGCATGTAAGTCTTCGCTGTTGTTAAACCATTGTTGCCCAAACTTGCATATATATGAATTATGCACAAACAGTAAATATGGTTAAAACAAAGCAGTTAATGTGATTACCTTGCTTTACATGGAAGAATTTACATTTGTAGTAGAGTATATATAATGTGATAATCCCAGTAGAGAGCTGTTGTAGCCTGGCGATGGAATAACATGCTGTTGGATCCAGTCTACTCTTTCTGGTGGGGGTGATTGAACAATCCGACTGTAAATTAATAACACATTAAATAAAACTTAACATTAAATTAGAATTTGATTGGCCGGGGTGATGATGCCTTCCAGTCCCCGTGGTGCCCACCGGTTGCGGAAGGCCTCAAGTGTGCCGGCGGACACCGCGTGCTCCATCTCCAGGGCCACCCGGGCGTGAACATAGCCGCAGAAGAGAGGCAGGCAATCGGGCCGAACGACCCCCTCGACCGCCCGCTGCCTGGACCTGTTAATGGCTATTTTCGCCAGGCCCAGGAGCAGTCATACAAGGAGGACCTCCGATCTGCCCGCTCCCCTCCGCACCGGGTGACCAAAGATCAGGAGCATGGGACTGAAGTGCAGCCAAAAATCGAGGAGCAGCCCCTTCAAATAATGGAAGAGGGGCTGCAACCTCTCACATTCAGCGTATATATGGAAAACGGACTCCTCTAGGCCGCAGAAAAGGCAGGTGGCCTGGGAGTCCGTGAACCTGTTTAAAACCTTATTGCACGGGACTGCTCCATGCAACACCATCCAGGCCAAGTCCCCAATAGAAAAAGGGAGGACTCCCGTGTAGAGAGCCCTCCATTGGGGACCTCCGCCTCCGCTGGACGGCAAGATGGCACGCCAAGGTGTGTCCGGACGGCAGACGAAGATGGCAAAGTGGAGAGTGTGCAGGAGTCGCCCATACAGGAAACCCCTCCGTGTAGAACGAAAAGGCACGGAGGACATTTCCCCGCGACAGCTCAAGTTATGAGGCGCCGGTTCCTGAGAGGAGTTTCGGGGCCGTGCGCCGATGAGCAATTCCGTCCGGACGGGATCACCCCACGTGCTTGAGCCGCCTCGATACACCGAGTGGAGTCGGGGCCCAGTGCCACTTTCAGCGACTCGATGGCTTTGGCCGCGAGCCGGACGTTGGCCCAGGACAGGCACTGCGTTGGATCCAGTCTAACACCTGCCTGGCACAGTGCTACTTAGTTCAATATATATCATTTTGTGCAATGAAGTTGCATAAGCTACTTATTTACAAATATGAGGGAAGTTTCTCAGGCCAATTAATATGCTGGTGGGTAGGTGTTACATTTTTTTTTACAGTAGATATATTCCTTGGGTTTGCATCATTAGCCACTCTGCTGGGTCTTCTGCTCCCTACGAACCAGAGTGTGCCTTTTAACTGTCCAATATCCAGATAACCGTAGTCACTGTATTCCAGCTTACTGGAATAAATCATGTAATTGCCTAGACTTTGGTAGGGGGAAGAATAAATACTATCAGAACGTAGGTTAGGCTATCAACTACAGAACAGGTTTATTTAACATTAAATAGGTAAAGGAATAATATTCAGTTGAAACAGTATATTTATAGTACTATTCTTATTAAAATATCAAAAATAACAAAACTTCTTTGTCAAACATAAAACTGACCATTGAAACATGTTGCGTGCTTCTTACATGGCTTTACACTACCACAGAAGAGGTTGCAGCCCCTCTTTCATTTATTTGAAGGGGCTGCTCCTCGATTTTTGGCTGCACTTCAGTCCCACGCTCCTGATCTTTGGTCACCCGGTGCGAGGGGGAGCGGGCAGATCGGAGGACCTCCTCATAGAACTGCTCCTGGGCCTGGCCAAAATAGCCATTAACTGGTCCAGGCAGCGGGCGTTCGAGGGGGTCGTTCGACCCGATTGCCTGCCTCTCTTCTGCGGCCATGTTTGCGCCCGGGTGGCCCTGGAGATGGAGCACACGGTGTCCGCCAGCACGCTCGAGGCCTTCCGCGACTGGTGGGCGCCGCGGGGACTGGAGTGCATCATCACCCTGGCCAATTAAATTTTAATTTACGTTGTTAAGTTTTATTTAAAGTTATTTTAGTTACAGTCCATTTGTTTAACCACCCAAAACCAGAAGAGTACACTACCACAGAGCCTCTGATTAACCTTGTGCCTCTATGGGCTCGGGTTGAATGATGTGCTGATCCAATACAGTCTGAGATATAGCTCCAAATTCCGAGGATAGACTAGAATAAAGGACACTTACAAACTGTATTTCTCATAACTATGTTTAGATGGCCAGCTGCTCACAGGCTTCCAAATGCCAAGATTATTTGGCGGTCAAGATAATCTTTAGCACTCTTGGAAACTCAAGGCTTAAGACCTATAGTTGTAGGGCACTTACTTCTATTTATCCAAACAGTACCGGACACACTGCTGGAGAAAATGGCACTAATGGCTCTGCACTCAACCTACATTAACATATTAAACTATCTCTTGTTTTACAGGAATAAATTGCAGATATCCATTACTGTTTTTGGCATACCTGATTAGGATGTGATTTTTGCTTCAGCCTCCAGAAGTAGCTGATACAACTAATTTTAACCCTATGACCAGCAAACAAGAATTGAATAATTAATCCATCATAGACAAAAATATTCCCTTTGGTCACTATAAGTGTAATGCGTGCTGTGGCTTTTTCTGAAATTGATATTCATAGGAACAGGAGTAGGCCATTCAACCCCTTGAGCCTGCTCTGCCATTCAATGAGATCATGGCTGATCTGCGACCTAACTCCATATATCTGCCTTTGGCCCATATCCCTTAATACCTTTAATTAACAGAAAGCTATCAATCTCAGATTTAAAATTAACAATTGATCTAGCATCAATTGCTGTTTGTGGAAGAGCGTTCCAAACTTCTACCACCCTTTGTGTGTAGAAGTGTTTCCTAATTTCACTCCTGAAAGGTCTGGTTCTCATTTTTAGACTATGCCTCCTCGTCCTAGAATCCCCAACCAGTGGAAATAGTTTCTCTCTATCTACCCTATCTGTTCCCTGTAATATCTTGAAAACTTCGGTCAGATCACCCCTTAACCTTCTAAATTCTAGGGAATACAACCCTAATTTGTGTATTCCACTTACTTTCGAGGATTGGTTCTGACAACCAGCATACTGTCTGAGGCAACCCTGTAAGGTAAACTTAAGGATGCCAATGCTGTTAAAGGCACTAAAACTACTCTTGAGAGGGGTTTTGTCTGGTGCCTTTAACTGTTGGTATTTTTGATCTTCAGCCCATTGGTACAGGCCAGCAGTGTGATTTTTGCATTGTTTGTCTAAATGGGCCATCCCCCAATGTCAAGGAAAGTCTTGGTCAGACTGGAAAGTTGTAAATGAAACAATGCACTGACCACATGTAAAATATTACACCATCACAGTGGCTTTAATGTCGTATCTGCTGCTTCTGAACAACTGCACAAATGTGATTCTTGCAGTTCTCCATTGTTGCCCACAGTTGAAAGGGGCAGAATTCAGTACACAAGTGGATACGGTAGCATAGTGGTTATGCTACTGGACTAGTAATCCAGAGGCCTGGACTAATGATCTGGAGACATGAGTTCAAATCCCACCATGGCAGCTGTGGAATTTAAAATTCAGTTAATTAAATAAATCTGGAATAAAAAGCTAGTCTGAAACTACCAACTACCAGATTGTGAAAACCCATCTGGGTCACAAATGAGCTTTTCGGGCAGGAAATCTGCCCCCCTTACCTGGTCTGGCCTATATGTGATTCCAGACCCACAGCAATGTGGTTGACTCTTAACTGCCCTCTGAAATGGCCTAACCAGGCACTCAGTTGTATCAAACTGCTAGGAAAAACTTCACCTCTAGGGCAATTAGGGATGGGCAATAAATGCTGGCCATGCCAGCGACGCCCACATCCCATGAATGGATATTGCTGCTTTTGCTGTGATACCAGTAAAATCTTGGCTATCATTCCATATTCAAATGACTTTGAACGTCCAAGTTACTCCACTGAACAGAATGGGCCAACATTTGCGATCGGAGGCTTCCTGCGGGGCGGACGCCTCCAACCTGCAAAATGTCTACGAATTTGCCGGGTGGCCCAGGAGGAATGGCGGCTTGCGATCTTGGGCCTCTCCGGGTCCGCGCGGGCAGAGCCCCACGTATCCCAGGGGCGCAAGCGGTTCGTAGGCGCTCCTTGGATCATGTGGGCCGGCCCAACCAATGGAAGAAGGGAATTCCCCATTCATACTTGTACACCTAAAAAATACACCAACACATCAAATAATTATTTTTTTAAATTACATATTTAAAATTAATTAAAATGCCATTTAATTAAATATTTTAAACAAAAATTTAATTTTTTGAAAAAACATTAAGTGTTTTTATGGGGCTAAAAATAAACGTACCTTTTTGAAGAGTATTTTTCATTTATAAATGAGTTATCAAATTTCATTTTTCTATTTTTTAAAACTCTTGAGCTGGTAAAAGCAGGCCTTGTAAGAATTTGACAGTCATTCAGCGGGCGGAAGTTGTGCAAAAAGCCCAACTCTCCACCCGCGGAGGCACTACTCCCGGGCAGGCGGAGGATCTGTCAAGAGAATTCTTGACAGATCGCAAGTGCCGGGTTTCAGTGCATGCGCTTCGCGTGACTGAAACCGGCACTTGCGCTGCCCCTACGGGCGTGTACGGGCACCCGTGGGGGGTCGGAAAATCCGGCCCAGCATGTTTTAAAGCTGTGCCATTATAGTTTGAATTTGCAGTGTGACTGTTGGTGCTAATGTGAATTGTTACAGTTAACAGCTGTATTCTCGGGTGCATGTGGTTTAAAAACTTATATTTGCTGGTTAGATGTTCCTTAGTATTCCATTGAGATGGCCATCACAGAGATCAAAGTAACTTCCTGGCCGTGTGCGAGACTAACAAAAATGTGTTGTGACAAGATATACAATCTAGCTGGTCTAATTGCTCAACATAAACCACACAATAAAACCATTGCCCAACCACAGAGATTGGCTTGATTGTGACTTTTGCACACTCTTGTCCTGTTTTCAGTTTTGGGACCTGCAGAGCGAACTGAGATAAGTGATTGTTTTCTGTACATGCCTCAGGCATAGATGGATTGTTTTAGATTATTTCTACCTCTTCAGTTGCCACTAGGTGACAGTAATGCTCGCTACATATATTTTCAAATCATGAAATCTCGAACGTAAGGTATTTTTATGGTAAATTATGGGAGGGAGGAACAGGAAGGAAATGATTAATGCTCGTGCCTGTCAACAACATTAACCTCTTTGTCATACCTTCACAGTTAATGTTTGACTACTCCAAAAGCTTCAGTGACTAAAGGCACAAATCAAATATGAGCAGCCCTATCCTCCCAGATTATGTAATCCCCAGACACGTTTGTGATAAATAGATTGAATTGGTGACCTGAAAAGTTGCAGGTTTTTCAGAAATGTGCTCAGACCTAGAATCACCGGCTTCTGCTGAGCTTCTAATGCACTCTCTTTTGTAACTTCAGCAGATCTGCAAAAACTTTCTGATTTTAGGCACGAGTGAGGTGCATCGTTCGTTCATCTAGTAGTCCATCTTTCTGCCTAATTCAAAATAAAACAAAAATACTGTCAGGGCTGCAGACTCTAATATGAATGCACTGATGCGTTAGAAGAAATGGTTTTGTAATTATTCATCAACTGTTTCGCCTCAAAGGCAGGCATGATTTTTTTTCTCCCCAATTAAAGGCCAACTTGGTATCTCAAGTAGAACTTCACGTTTGAATCATGCTATCAAATAAAATATAGATTATAATTCGGTTACAACCCTGCATCAGACCAACTTTTTGCTAGCGTCACTGAAAATATCCCAAGCACAAATAAAAGGAAAAGGCCAACCTGAAGGAGCTAACTTTAGTTTTACAAGCACTGCAAATGCAAAGTTGGTTCAAGTTTGATGACCTGTTATTTATTACATTTATTTTTTAATGAAAACCTTCATGCAAAATTAAAGTTGAACATTTAGCGGCTGAGGTGAGAGAATCTCTGTTTGACATACAGTTCATTGGCAGTCCGACCTACTGTTTGGATAACATTTGGGTAAGAGATTGCATGTAGAATTGAGAAGAACAGGCCCAATTTTTGCTTTACTTTTTCCCCCTCTTGCCCTAAAAATACCCATCCATGCTAAAGTATTATTCCATAGGTGCCAGCTGCTCCCTCGTACCTTCTTCATCTTGTGCACATCAATCTGCGAACTTGAAAATGGGCAACACCAGCGATTTTCACATTTGTGAAAATCATATTAAGGCACTTCACCAACAGGTGGAATGAGAGGTCAGGAACTTCTAAGTCAGGAAGGAAGATAATAAAAATGACTGAAAGCTAGGTTGGAGAGATGGGTTTTTAAAAGTGAGGAGAGAAGTGCACAGGTGGAGAGGTTTAGGAAAGGAATTTCAGAGAGTGGGACTGAGGTGGCAGAAGGCTCCGCCATCAATGTTAGGGTAAATGGAGGGGAGGGGCCAAGTCGGATTCGGAGAAACAGAGCATTTGGGAGGGTTCAAAGGTCTGGAGGAAATTGTAGAGATAGTTTGGGACAAAGCCATGGCGGGATCTATGGAAGATTTTGTATTGTGCACTGTGTAGGTCAGGTTTTTTGATCTTCGTCTGGCATTTGTTTAATTTATTTTTCTAAGACTTCTCAATCAGAAGGGTTAACACCTGATTGTATTTGTGCTATGATGTCACATAGCTTAATTCATAAACCATGAAGCTTAAAGTGCAATAACATGTTCTGTTGGTTCCGTTGGTAGCATCCTCACCTCTGGGCCAGGAGCTTGTGCATAATTTAGGCTGACATTCAAGTGCAGTACTGAGTATTGCATTGTTAGGGGTGTCTTCCATCCAGCAATCCACTTGGATATCGAAAGATCTCATGGCACTTTGGTTTTGGTTGTTTTTCTCCTGATGCGTGGGTTGTTGGCCGGTACAAAATGGCTGCCACATTTGCCTGTCCAATAAGAGTCCCTGCACGCAAACAATTAATTTTCTGACTTTTTTCAATGTGAAAGGCGCTATATGAATGTAAGTATTTATTATTCTTCTGATTTAAGGAATGTCAAAAAAATCAGACTCCAGAGAGAATTCTAAGGGCCAACAGGTTTAGGCAGACATTTTAAATGTGCTCCAGAGTTCAGGCGGGATTGAAATTTCCCCACAAAACTGGGATGTCCTGATTAAAACAGGATTGCTTTATGGTTTGAGCCTAGATGTTGAGTATTAGCAGGCAATTCCACCTTTGATTGGGCATTGCAACCAGTCCTACTTTTACAAAGTCCTACCTTTACGAATGTCACATACGTACTTTGTAGCAGGAGTCAATCAGTACAGAAACGTCTGGCTGATTTATGTTTTCCTTTCTCCCTACCTCAGGAACACCCCAGCCAACTGCACCACCCCCACAGCCACGACGGTTAAAATCAGCTAATTTGGCCCAGATCGGGGATCAAATCTGCAACTTTCCCCATCTAAGTGTAGTTTGGATCTACAGCAGGCAAATTGCTCAGTGAGGCATTTACTCACTGAGCAATTTGTAGAGCCCCATTAAAATAATTTGGACCAAAATCAGATCCAAAAGGTAAGTTGAACCCTGTCTGCAGAGAAAAAATACTCGGTATTTAGTGTTGGGGTGAGGAAACTAGCTTTGGAGAGAATACTATTATAATTCTGGACATGCACTTGCCTGAGGATATCTCTCCCACCAGATATATTTACATCAATATTCTAAATGCCATGGCGTCCTGTTTTACCTCCCTTCATACTTACAGATAAGTTCAGTCTTTTGTCAGAAATTCTTTAATTGTCTAGTTTTAAACCCTACTGGTAGAGCTATGCAAATGGAATGCAGGTACATGTTACCTAGAGCCATAGAATCATTATAGCACAGAAAGAGGCCATTCAGCCCATCGTGCTGGTGCCGGCTCTTTGAAAGAACTGTCCAATTAGTCCCAACCTGTAACTTTTTTTTCACTGAGGTCTTGAATGTATATTTACATGTTCATCTTATGAAGCTATTGTACACTTCGGTGTTTGCTGGAGTGGTACATTTACTACATTCAGGTTGCTTGTCATGATTGTACTTGTATTGTGAGTCAAAGGGTTGAGCCAATTGGGTATTGGTGGATGAAGAAAGGGTTTGCTCTGCTTATTTATAAAGAAAGAACTTGCACTTGTATAGCGCCTTTTACAACATCAGGACGTCCCAAAGCGCTTCACAGTGAATAAGTACTTTTGAAGAGTAATCACTGTTGTAATGTAGGAAACACGGCAGCCAATTTGCGCACAGCAAGCTCCCACAAACAACAATGCGATAATGACCGGATAATCTGTTGTTAGTGATGTTGGTGGAGGGATAAATATTGGCCAGGGCACCAGAGAGAACTCCCCAGCTCTTCTTCGAAATAGTGCCAAGGGATCTTTTTACCTCCACCCGAGAGGGCAGACGGGGTTTCGGTTTAACGTCTCATCTGTAAGTCGGCACCTCCAACAGTGCAGCACTCCCTCAGTACTGTACTGAGGTGTCACTCTAAATTATGTGCTCAAGCCTCTGGAGTAGGGCTTGAACCCATTATCTTCTGACAGAGGTGAAAGTGCTACCATTGAGCCAAATCTGACAACCCTAGTTGACAGTCTTGTTGATTGGTTGGGACAGTTGCTTTCCATTGTCAATGGATGTGCTACTGTGCTGGGAGAATTAGAAAAAATGTATAAACTATGGAAAATAATTAGTGTTGCTATTTTCACTTATCTTTGTGTCAGGTTGATTAAAAGTGTTTTAGCTTTCAAAATTTGACATTAATTTCTCTTTAACATTTTCAGATTAAAAGGTTAAAATGATGCCTTTAAAAAAAAAATCTATTATCTCATTATTACAGCAGTTGATTCATAATGTAAATAATCACTATGCTCTAGCCATTTTACATGTTTGAAAAGTCAGCAAAACTTTAAAAAAAACTTGAAATATATTGGCTGTCACACAAGTTGATTGTAGATTCAATAAACCATGCAGGCATAACAACATGACATTTTTGACCGGGATTAAAGCATTAAAATATCACGAGCAAGGTTATCATGTCTGTATGAAGCTTTGCCAATCATAATTCTTCTCATTTAATTTAATATCGCAGGCATTTTTGGTGGAGGAAAAGAACAAAAATTCTGTTATGTTGAACCAGCTTTTGTCACTTAATACTTTTGCCATGTGATTTTGTTTAGTCACAGTATATGCACCCAGTTCTCTGTACTTTGTGCTATTGGAGGTGTTTATTGCATTGTTAACTGTGTGTGACAGGAACTGGAATTTCTGCCATTATGTCTTACAATTTTAAAATCATTAACCTCAAAATGGAGAGTGCTCGTTCTTCACTAATACAAAATGGAAGATATATACTCGGGCTTTTTCCACTGAAGCAAAAAGGCTAAGAGAATACTTAATAAATGTTCTTGAAATTAAAAGTTTTGATAGACTATTTCTTCTGGTGGCGAGTCAGTGATGAAAGGTTGTGAATTTAAAATGATCACCGAGGGCGCAGAGAGAGACGTTAGGAGATTTTTTTAAACTGAGGGTTGTTGGAGCACAGAATATTTTGCCACAGGAAGAGGTTGAGGTTGAGGTAGAGATCGTTACTTTTTTTTTTAAGGGAAATTTGGAAAATATTTGAAATATAGGATAAAATAAGGCTATGAGGAGCATGTTGGATTAGTTTTAGATTGCTCTAGCAAAGAGCTGGCACAGACATGCCTCCTTCTGCGCTATAAACTAATGATTCTAAAACATTTGATGAAAGGAATTCCTTTGGGTGAGGAACCGATTTAAAAATATTAAGAGTGGATAGGCAGAGTTGTAATGTCTAATCCTGATCTGTTGTGAAATCCTGTCCAGGTGTAACAGTGAAAGAAGCCAGAAATCTCAAGCCTTTACCACTTTGTCTATCAAAGTGTTTAACATTTTGATTGTTTGACTACTTCAGATGAAATGGATTTACATGATCGGAATAGCTTCACAGGATAATTAGTGAATCCAGTATCAAGTACTGGCATGTTTGTCATGAGGCGAGACATTATTATATTTGCTTTGATAACCAATTCAGTCAAAACTGATAGATGATGCCCTCTGTAGTTGTGTTTTTAATCCAAAGGAAAGTACTTCCTTTATAATCCAGGGATCTGCTCAAGCTCTTCAGTTTCAGTATTGCAAACCTCTCGTGCAGGCTTAGTGCAACAAGGATTCCATCAGAAATAATCTTATGTAATTTACCACCAGAGACAATATTTTCCACGAAGATGCTAATAGCACCTGCAAGAATTATGGACAGTCAGCCCAGTTTGTATAAACTGTGTTTTCACTTTTGTGTTGAATTATATTTTGCCTGTCTTTGTGCTTTTATCTTGCCCCGTATGGAAGGGGTCTAGCAGTGTTTGAGTTCCGAGTTTGGATGAACCACGATTGACTGAATGGCCTCCTTGATCTGCATCTATCGTGATGTGCGAATGTCACATGCATTCTACATATTCTCCAACAAGGAATTTTTTTACGATCTGATGCTAGTAGTTCGATTTGGGCTATGCCAATCCCGTCATGGTAGAGAATAAAAATGCAGCTTTCAGTTCATAAGAACTCTATCTGCTTTTGGACACGACTCTAGCTGTGAGCATGAGATGGGTGTTTGGCGGAGTGGGTGGACGATTTTGAGGTGGACCAGTAGAATGGCACAGTGCTCTCCCAGGATTAAGTGCTGTGATGTCTACGTTCGCATTAGAGGGAAAACAGGGGTCTACTTTCAATACTTGTGATTCCACAATGAAATATTCGAATTGTGAAGTATTTTTTGTGATTGTGAAATGCTTACAGGTGTGCATGATGTTGACTACAAATAATTCTCTTTCTTAGTAATTTCAAATGAAATGCTGAAAATTGTGCATGTGAGTCTTGGCAGTTTTAATTTAAGTAGGTTGAAACTATTTGAAAATTTGGAGTACTTGATAAGTAAACTTTACAGAAGAGAACTGGCAATATTCCTAAAATGGACAAGGACCATGTAATTTTTCAGTTTGGAATCTTACTTCTCCATTGAAAGGGTTAAAATACTTCTGAGAATTTGGTTTGTCTCTTTCGAATAGGATGCATCCTTCTGTCTCTGTAGATAAATGCTGCACATTGCGGGATGAATTTATATCGATTTACATCAAGTGTACAGCACAGAAACAGGCCATTCAGCCCAACTGGTTTATGTTGGCATTTATGCTCCACACGAGCCTCCTCCCACCCTACTTCATTTAACCCTATCAGCATGTCCTTCCATTCCTTTCTCCCTAATGAGCTTATCTAACTTCCCCTTTTATTTGCCTCAACTACTCCATGTGGTAGCACGTTCCACATTCTTACCACTCTTTGGGTAAATAAGTTTCTCTTGAATTCCCTATTGGATTTATCAGTGACTATCTATCTTTTATATTTATGATCTGTAGTTTTGGACTTCCCCACAAGTGGAAACATTTTCTCTATGTCTACCCTATCAAACCCTTTCATTAACTTGAAGACCTCTATCAGGTCACCCCCTCAGCCTTCACTTTTCTAGAGAAAGGGATAAAAAGCTCAATGAAAGTTTTTTTTAATAGGAAACTGCACAGAAAGCCTTGATATCTGCCTAGATATCCTTCACAAAGTTTTTTACTTCACCATTCCTTACGGTTCTTGCACAAGAATTCAGACCCATTGCAATGCGACGAATTGCCCAGAAATGGCTGGTAATAAACATATATGGGAACTGAACTTTAGCACGTAAAGGTGTCCATTGAGTCCTGACAAGCACACTTGTAAAAAAAAATTAACTTAAGTCATAATCAACATTTTCAGTAAATCATCTAGGCAGTTGGATGTCCTGTCACGCCACGTATATCCTGACAATGACTGGAGATGTTAGCAATAGCAGAAGTCAAATTCGTAACCATACTACCAGATTCCTTTGGCATCTCCGTATTCAAACATCTCAACATCGCAAGGTCAGCTGGCAGTTCCCAACTCTTGTTCGTCAAATCAGTGGTACAGTCCATTGATTTTTATTCTGGAATTGAATCAATGCAATTGATTAAAATGTCTTAACAAGTGTTGCTACAACTGTTCTATTCAATAAGAGTTTGTATTGTTAACAGTTCTTACACAAGCTGTTAAAGGTCAATGTCAAAATGTATCGCTACGTTCCAGCAATTTAAAAAAAAAAGTTTTGTTCTGCTTTAAGGTAACCACTAGTGTAAATTCCGATGGCGTCACCCATACTTTGTAAAAGAAGTACAATGATAGCACGGAATTTCCTTGATCTGACTTGCTCCAATATTATGCCTAAATTTACATCGGTTTCCACGCCGATCTTGCCAGCAGCAAGTTACACCAAAATTTCCTGAGAATCTCATTAGCATACACCAGAGCATAAAAACTGGGGTAAAGCCAGCAGAAATCGGTGCAAACAATCTGGGCCAAGGAAAGCGTGCAATATATGCCATCTTCCTCTTTAAGTCCCTCTTTATCTTATTGGTATTATGAAAATTAAAGTTTGAAGCTATCAAACCATCATTTACACACATTAAGCACAGCATGTTTAAGAAAATATAACTGTGGAACCTTTTCTCTTTTTTTTAATATAACAAATTCTGGTGCCATGAAAGAGCATTCAAAGATATTGTTATAAAACACCAGAAATGGTGACTTCAGGTCCCGCTGTAGCTAAACCCTTGGACGTAAATTTTAAACCCATTCAGAACCGCAGGAAACTTGCATTGTCTTGTATTTGCATATTGTTCATGAGCCAAGTAGGATTTTGGTGGATGGAACTCTGGAGCAGCACAAATGATCGAAGAAATACGTGCATAGCGATGTTGTGGCATAAAACCGGCGTAAATCAGTTGTGTGAGAATTTCCTTGGAAAACACGAGGCAACTCCACTCTTACGCCGCGGTAACGCCAAAACTTTCCAGGAAGTTCCGGGCCATGTTTCAATTAGCTCGGCACTTTTAAATGCATAGGCAGAAAACAAAAATGTAAGTGTTAAGGATGCACTTAAGGGGTAGGACATTTAAGACTGAGATGAGGAGAAATTTCTTCACTCAGAGGGTGGTGAACCTGTGGAATTCTCTACCACAGAAGGCTGTGGAGGCCAAGTCACTGAATATATTTAAGAAGGAGATAGATAGATTTCTAGACATAAAAGGCATCAAGGGGTATGGGGAGAGAGCAGGAATATGGTATTGAGATAGAGGATCAGCCATGATCATATTGAACGGTGGAGCAGGCTCGAAGGGCCGAATGGCCTACTCCTGCTCCTATTTTTCTATGTTTCTATGTCTACTTGCTATGACTGTGTCTGTTTCTGTGTCACGTTTTCCAGGCACGAAAGGCCAATAGCTGTTTCCTTCACTCCATCTTATTTTCGCTAACTGCTCTATCTTCCCAGTTCCCAGCTTTTTCAAGGTTCGTTTCCACAGTACTTGCAACATTATTCTTCGCTTGCCATGTTCCCTTTTCCATTCTAGTGCCATTTCAATAACTGTCACAGGAATCTTGCATCCCGAGCAGGGGACGGAGCCAATTAGGTGCTTTTTTCTTCATAACTTGCCTTAATGGCTGTTGTTTTGCTTTTTCTCCAACTATTTTGTTTGTCACTTTTTCATGAATAAGGGTATAGCTTGAAGGGTAACTCCTTGCTAGGGTACAGTTCCATGGGCACCAGCCACCTTCTGGTACCTCCCCTAAGTATCTCTGCTTTGTGATTGATGCTGGCTGGTGAGCATCAGGCAGTACATGCACCTGACATCCGCCCACGTGTACTTTTAGCAGGAATTGCCGATCGTGTTTCGGAATGGGAACCTTGCTGGGTTTTTTCCCACTCTTCCATCCCCGCCCCCTTCCCTCACCCACTGGTGCTAAGGCTAGCTGTAGTGCCTTTACTATCTCCAATCACTGGATAAAATCACTGAACCTCCGAGAGAGCTATTTGAATTATTTTGTGTGTATGTATAAAGCCTGCTATTGCAAATCTTAAAGACAAAACCCGACGCTGCCAATCTGCTCCCTGCAGAATTCAGTTTTCAATATCAAAGATAAAAGTTTAATTATTTTTTTACGTGATGAGGGCTTGAAAGCAGGATCTTTCAACTGGCTTAAAATGACCATTTTGCTCCATAGAATGGTGGGATGTAGATCTGTGCTTGTAAGTTTTTCCTTACTGTGAATTCTTAATAACAACAGTGACTCGTCTTCAAAAGCAGTTCATAGAATCATAGAATAGTACAGCACAGAAGGAGGCCATTGAGTCTGCGCCAGCTCTTTCGAAGAGCATCCAGTTAGTCTCACTCCCCCGCTCTTTCCCCATATCCCTGCAATTTTTTTCTCCTTCAAGTATTTATTTCGTAGTGAAACGCTTTTGGTGTGCTCGGAGGGTCTGATGAGGCGCTATGTAAGTGCCAGGTTTTTTTTAAGGGTATATTTTCCAGCGACGTTCAGGTATGAATGTTAATGTGCTTCTTCTGCATTCCTCTGTGTGGTTTCTTTAGGCTGGGTTAAAGTACTGTGCATTCTACTTGTACTTTGCTAATTGGTAAATTTAGCCTATAGAGACCAAAAGAAGGATGCGAGCAGAAATGTTAATGCAGTTATTTAAATTATAATCACCAAAAAGCCAGTAGCTACATAATTTGGGTTTTATTTTCAGATTGGCCCAGAAATTGGACTTCGATGGTTGCCGCGGGGGTAAGGATCCCCCGCGATATCGCATTCCGCGCCTACCTTTATGGTTTTGGCCCACACGAACTTCAGTTCCTGGGCCTCTCCCTGGTGCCGGCGCGCAGTGTGTGCGTGTCCCAGAGGCGCAGTTAGTGCGATGCGACCTCTGGGATCACGTGGGCCAGTTAGAGCCAATGGCAGCACACCATCTTTCATTCATAGTTTTGACAGGAAGAGCTGTCAAACTATGAATACAACAAGCCCCCAAAAGAACAGCTAAACCTCAATTAAATTTTAAAAAAAAGCCATCACATTAATAAAATAACTATAGTTAAATAAATTAACCACTTTAAACAAAAATTTAAATTTTTGAAAAAATTTAAATTCTTTTTAAAAGTTATAAAAATAAACTTACCTTTCTTTAAAGTCTCTAAAAAAGATAAACCTGTTGAAAAAAATTTAAAATAATACTTAATTAACTAGTTACCTTGTTAAAAGGGGGTCTTACGCCTGCTTTCTTCATGTTTAAAATCTTCAACACTTACCTGCGCGTTCAAACCTGAAAAAAAACTAAGTGTGCTGCGTGCGCGCAACCTGTAGTGGGCACGCGGTTCACTTAGGAACCGCCCCCTTCGCAATACCCGAAGTGCCGGTTTCCCGCGCATGCGCAGTGCATGCAGGAAACCGGCACTTCGGGACCTAATACGCGAGAGTACACAGTGCGTAATCTCCCGTATTAGGTCTAATTTTCGGGCCATTAATGTGGATTTTTAAAGTCTGATCTCTAATTGTTCAAAGCAGGACCAGAACATTGATGATAAACAATATTGTCAATCTGGCCAATTTTCATAGGTATGGTGCTCTTAATACTTATCAACTACCTCGCAAGCTCTGGCCAGATCCATGCTCAGTAATACAAAAGCAAAATACTGTGGGTGCTGGAAATCTGAAATAAAAACAGAAAATGCTGGAAATATTCAGGCAGCATCTGTAGAAAGAGAAACAGAGTTAACGTTTCAGGTCGATGACCCTTCGTCAGAACTGGAAAAAGTTAGAGATGTAACAGATTTTTAAGCAAATGTAGGGGCAGGGAAAGAGGGGAGGGGAGGAGAGGAGAGGAAAGAACAAAAGGGAAGGTCTGTGATCGGATGGAAGGCAGGACAGATTAAAAGACAAAAGGGATGATGGTGCGAGGGAAAAGGAGATGTTAATGGGACAATTTAAGAAACAAAAGATGACTCTAGATGAAATGTAAATGGCAATGGCAGAATCATCAACAGCTGCCATGAGAGAGATAAAAGAAAACATAGGGGCTGAGGTTATAGTCTGAAACTGTTGAACTCGATGTTGACTCCAGAAGGCTGTAAAGTGCCTAATCGAAAGATGAGGTGCTGTTCCTCGAGCTTACGTTGAGCTTCGTTGGAACAGTGTAAGAGGCCGAGGACGGTGAGGTCTGAGGGGAGTGGAGCGGAGAATTAAAGTGACAGGCGACTGAAAGCTCGGGGTCACCCTTACGGACTGAATGGAGGTGTTCCGTAAAGTGGTCACCCAATCTGCGTTTGGTCTCCCCAATGTAGAGGAGACCGCATCGTGAGCAGCGAATACAGTATACTAAATTGCAAGAAGTACAAGTAAATCACTGTTTCACCTGGAAGGAGTGTTTGGGGCCCTGGACAGTGGGAAGGGAGGTGGTAAAAGGGCATGTGTTGCATCTCTTGCGCTTGCATGAGAAGGTGCCGTGGGAAGGGGAAAGGGTGTTGGGGGTGATAGAGGAGTGGACCAGGGTGTCGTGGAGGGAGCGGTCCCTTTGGAATGCTGAAAGGGGAGGGGAAGGGAAGATGTGTTTGGTGGTGGGATCACGTTGGAGGTGGCGGAAATGGCGGAGGATGATCCATTGAATGTGAAGGCTGGTGGGGTGAAAGGTGAGGACAAGGGGAACCCTATCGTGGTTCTGGGAGGGAGAGGAAAGGGTGAGAGTAGAAGTGCGGGAAATAAAACAGGCACAGTCAAGGGCCGTGTCAACCATGGTAGAGGGGAATCCTCGGTTGAGGAAAAAGGAAGACATATCGGAAGCACTAGTATGGAAGGTGGCATCATCAGAGCAGATGCGGCGGAGACGGAGAAACTGGGAGAATGGAATAGAGTCCTTACAGGAAGCGGGTGGAGGAAATGTAGTCCAGGTAGCTGTGGGAGTCAGTGGGCTTATAGTGAACGTTTGTCAATAGCCTATCCCCAGAAATGGAGGCACAGATGTCGAGGAAGGGAAGGGAAGAGTTGGAGATGGACCATGTGAAGGTGAGGGAAGAGTGCCATTCTCCCAGTTTCTCCGTCTCCGCCGCATCTGTTCTGACGATGCCACCTTCCATACTAGTCCTTTTTCCTCAACCGAGGATTCCCCTCTACTGTAGTTGACATGGCCCCTTGACCGTGTCCGTTCCATTTCCTGCACTTCTGCTCTCACCCTTAGGCACTTTACAGCCTTCTGGACTCAACATCGAGTTCAACAATTTCAGACTATAACCTTGGCCCCTATTATTTAAACATTTATTTTTGCTCTCTCATGGCAGCTGTTGATCATTCTGCCATTGCCATTTACACCTCATCTAGTCATCTTTGGTTTCTTAACTTGACCCATTAACATCTCCTTTTGCCTCGCACCATCATCCCTTTTGTCTTTTAATCTCTCCTGCCTTCCATCCTATCACAGACCTTCCCCTTTGTTCTTTCCTCCCCTCCTCCCTTTCCCTGGCCCACACTTGCTTAAAAATCTGTTACATCTCTAACTTTTTCCAGTTCTGATGAAGGGTCTTTGACCTGAAACGTTGACTCTGTTTCTGTACAGATGCTGCCTGACCTGCTGAGTACTTCCAGCAGTTTCTGCTTCGATTCCATGTTCAGTAATATGGCCTTTGGAACTTTGCACATAAACTGTGATTGATTTGTTATAACCTTGGAAATCCCAATAGACTTTGAAGGAGTCTATTGCTGCGCATTTCTAAAATAAATTCTGGTAATAATGTTTTCTACCAGTGCTTGTAGCTATCCAGCTTCCTCTCAAATCACTCTTGTCTATACCGTAATTGATGGAACTAAATGCTCAGAATAAAATCCATCAATTCAGAGGGTCTCAGGCCAATTAAATACATACTTTGGTTCTGTCTTCACAAAGGAGAACACAAATAACCTCCCAGAGATGTCGGGGAACATAGGGTCTAATGAGAGGGAAGAACTGAGTGAAATCAGTATTTGTAGGGAAATGGTGTTAGGGAAATTGACAAGATTGAAGGCCGATAAATCCCTAGGGCCTGATAATCTACATCCTAGGGTACTTAAGGAAGTGGCCCTAGAAATAGTAGATGCATTGCTGGTCATCTTCCAAAATTCTATAGACTCTGGAATAGTTCCCATGGATTGGAGGGTAGCTAATGTAACCCCACTATTTAAAAAAGGTGGGAGAGAGAAAACGGGGAATTATAGACCGGTAAGCCTGACATCGGTAGTGGGGAAAATGCTAGAGTCCATTATAAAAGATGCAATAGCAGAGCACTTGGAAAACAGTGACAGGATCGGACAAAGTCAACATGGATTTACAAAAGGTAAATCATGCTTGATTAATCTACTGGAATTTTTTGAGGATGTAACTGGTAGAATAGATAAGGGAGAACCAGTGGATGTGGTGTATTTGGACTTTCAGAAGGCTTTTGATAAGGTCCTGCATAAGAGATTAGCGTGCAAAGTTAAAGCACATGGGATTGGGGGTAAGGTACTGACTTGGATAGAGAACTGGTTGGCAGACAGGAAGCAAAGAGTTGGAATAAATGGGTCTTTTTCCGAGTGGCAGGCAGTGACTAGTGGGGTACCGCAGGGATCGGTGCTAGGACCCCAGTTATTCACAATATATATTACTGATCTAGACGAGGGAACTAGATGTAATGGCCCAGAAGTTGGACTTCGATGGTTGCCACGGGGGTAAGGATCCCCCGCGATATCGCACTCCGCGCCTGCCTTTATGGTTTTGGCCCACACGAACTTCAGTTCCTGGGCCTCTCCCTGGTGCCGGCGCACAGTGTGCGTGTCCCAGAGGCGCAGTTAGTTCGATGCGACCTCTGGGATCACGTGGGCCAGTTAGAGCCAATGGCAGCACACCATCTTTCATTCATAGTTTTGACAGGAAGAGCTGTCAAAGCTATGAATACAACTTGCCCCCAAAAGAACAGCTAAACCTCAATTAAATTTTTTAAAAAAGCCATCACATTAATAAAATAACTATAGTTAAATAAATTAACCACTTTAAACAAAAATTAAAATTTTTGAAAAAATTTAAATTCTTTTTAAAAGTTATAAAAATAAACTTACCTTTCTTTAAAGTCTCTAAAAAAGTTAAACCTGTTGAATTTTTTTTAAAATAATACTTAATTAACTACTTACCTTATTAAAAGGGGGTCTTACGCCTCCTTTCTTCATGTGTAAAATCTTCAACACTTACCTTCGCGTTCAAACCTGAAAAAAAACCTAAGTGTGCTGCATGTGCACAGCCTGTAGTGCGCACGCGGTTCACTTAGGAACCGCCCCCTTCGCAATATCGGAAGTGCCGGTTTCCCGCGCATGCGCAGTGCATGCAGGAAACCGGCACTTCGGGACCGAATATGGGTGAGTACACAGTGCGTACTCTCCCGTATTCGGACGAATTTCTGGGCCAAAATCTCCAAGTTTGCAGACGACACAAAGCTGGGTGGGCGTGTGTGTTGTGAGGAGGATGCAGAGAAACTCCAGTATGATTTGGACAAGTTGGGTGATTGGGCAGATGCATAGCAGATGCAGTATAATGTGGATAAATGCGAGGTTATCCACTTTGGTGGCAAAAACAGGAAGGCAGATTATTATCTGAACGGCAATAGATTGGGAAAAGGGGAAGTGCAACGAGACCTGGGAGTCCTTGTGCACCAGTCATTGAAGGTAAGCATGCAGGTGCAGCAGGTGGTTAAGAAGGCAAATGGTATGTTGGCCTTCATAGCAAGAGGATTCGAGTACAGGAGCAAGGATGTTTTGCTGCAGTTGTACAGGGCCTTGGTGAGACCACACCTTGAGTATTGTGTGCAGTTTTGGTCGCCTTATCTGAGGAAGGATGTTCTTGCCATGGAGGGAGTGCAGCGAAGATTCACCAGACTGATACCTGGGATGGCAGGAATGACGTATGAAGGGAGATTGGGACGATTGGGCTTGTATTCGCTAGAGTTTAGAAGAATGAGAGGGGATCTCATTGAAACTTATAAAATTCTAACAGGACTAGACAGACTAGATGCAGGAAGGATGTTCCTGATGGCGGGGGAGTCCAGAACCAGAGGTCACAGTCTAAGGATAAGGGGTAAGCCATTTAGGACTGAGATGAGGAGGAATTTCTTCACCCAGAGAGTGGTGAACCTGTGGAATTCTCTACCACAGAAGGCAGTTGAGGCCAATTCATTAAATATATTCAAGAAGGAGTTAGATATATTTCTTAAGGCTAAAGGGATCAAGGGATATGGGGAGAAAGCAGGGACAGGGTACTGAATTTGGATGATCAGCCATGATCTCATTAAATGGCGGAGCAGGCTCGAGGGGCCGAATGGCCTACTCCTGCTCCTATCTTCTATGTTTCTATGTTTCTGTTCTCTTACTCTGTTCCTCATTGTTAATGGGATTCTTCTGTGCATTTATTAACTTCCTTCATATTATATGATATTCGTGTACGCACCCTTTATTCTTAAGAGTTCATAGCCCCTTTGAAGGAACAATTAAGTATTTTCTTTAGTTCTTCAAAAGGTGCAATTCCTTTGTGTCTCTTGCAAGGTCAACTAACAGCTCCACCTCTTGCTACTGCCTCTATCTTATCCTTCCTATTTCTTCTACTTTCAAATGATGCTCGCAACTCCTCCATTGTTTCAAGAAGCTCGGGTTGCTCTTTTGTGCTAAATGTTTGCTTCCCTCTCAAAAGACCAATCTCTCTCTAAAACCCAGTCAAACCAAGTCTTGAACATGAATGCTCTTCTATCTGAGAAGAATCTTCCAACACATCCCTCACACTCCTGGTCAAGCCGCAAGGTAGAAGTTCATGTCTGATTAGCGATTCTCTTGCCTCCAATCTTTTTTTCTGTCTCCCCATCATTGCTCCTGAACTTTTCTCTCTTGTTCATCAAGCTCCAGACTTGCCATCCTACATGCTGTTCCTCCTTACTGCTCATGTTGAAGTCTAGATTCATTTCACCTATTCTCCTCATCCATCTTTTAGTCAAACTCATTTTTTCCCAGGATCTCAAAACTATAGAACTCTTTACCTGCCTAGTTCTGAGCACTGGGAAAAAGTAAATGAGATCAGAGAGATTGTACGGTGCGTACTGATCTCAACATAGTGCGGACACTAGAAGGAAGAAGAGCATATTCAGGCTATTGTATCTAGCGCATGGTAGAATAAAAGTTCAGAGGCGCACTGACCATGACCGTAATGATTTAAATAGAGGAGAGAGGGAGACTGGAGTGTGAGATAGATTAGCTATGGGTCAAAAGTTTTCTTTTGCTCCACATTCAGCAGTAGAAAAGAAATTCAAGGAGCCTCCCTAGAAATGGGAGCAGCATTCAAGTGATGCTATATATAGTTACCTGTCACGAGCTCCTTCCTCTATTGTAGTTTAATTTTCATGGATTGCAATTGAGGCAGTGTTCAAAATAGACAAAAGGATTAGCATGGCAATGGAAAATCCCTTGTATTAGAAGTGGCAGTCGGCAGACTTAATAACATGATTTAGACTAGTGTTATTATCTGCTGACGAGCCACTTGGGATGAGCTAAGGTAGCCTTGTCTTTTTAGTTAGTGCTAATTATTGAATTTTAAAATTTTATTCCTAACAACACTCTGACTCTTGTTGAAGAAGGACTGAATGAGATTTCTGTACAGTGCGGGCTGGACCTTTATCTCACAAATTTACGATATGAGCAGTCATGATCTCTGAATTAAACATTTTAACCATGGATTTGATATCTAATCATCTGATCGCAAAGAAATGAGCACTGTGACATCAGTTTAATGCGAGTGACTTATTTTGCTATCTTCCTGTTGCAGCCCGTGTCCTCGCCTGCACCAAATCCCTGCACTTGCGTCATTCCATCCTCTCCAAGCTCCAGCAAGGTGATTTCAAAATTCTCTTCCACGTTCAAGCCCCACCTGCTTTATATCACTGCTTGCAACCTCCACTTCTCTTAATACAGGCGTTTTGCTTGTCCCTCCGTTCCCTCTATCTCTATTTCCTCCTCTCCAACAATGGTGTCTATAAATGCAGGCTGTTGTTGTTGGCCCTCTGCAATTCCCTGTCCCATTCCTTCCGTCTAACCACCTTTTAAAATCAATCGCCATTTTTCCCCCCCTGAATGTAAACACTTTGATGCATCTTTCTAGACATAAAGATTGCTGCAGGAAGGCTTGCTGTTGTTCAGCTTTTATATAGACTGGCATAGAATCCACCCTTTTACACTAACTTTTTGCGCTTCTATCCCAGCATATTCTGTTATGGAAGAAACTCGCCACTAGAGGGCACAAAAGTAACACTATCCAGTCGCTTATTTCAAAATGTATGACTAGGATTCACCTGATGTAATATGCAGAGACAAATGCTTTTTGCTTGCACCAAAAGGTCATGTCTAATCTTGTGGCCACATGCTTTTGTTATTGAGTACTTTGGATACATTCTGCATTTATTGTACAGGGAATGGATTTATTTTGACACTAATCCTTTTAAGTATTGAATTTCCTTATTTTACAGCGCGGCAGATATGTTTTCTAAATAATTTGAAACTGGTAACCTTTGCAAAATGGGTTGTAGCACCAGCCTCCTGTCCCAATGTTTTTAGTCAGAATAAAATAACACAGTCAGAAAAGAAAAGAAATGGTTAATTGAACAGCTAAGGGACTGAACAAATTGATTTCGTTTCCTGGAAGCGGTTGGACTTGCAAACTGACACTGGTTGCATTTTCCAGAGAGGACGGGCAAATGGGTACTCGTCTGTTCCTTTCGATATAAAACCAATTATTATATTAAACTCTGGGAGGATGTCACATGCTTCTCCCCTGTGGTCCTGCTCCTGAGACGGTTATTAAGTAGAATAAGTGAAAGGCTCCTTGAATCTACCTCCCTGAATCGATGCATGTTTTTTTTTAATGCTTTAATATTCTACGTCTGAAGCAATAAGCAGCTTAAACACCGTTATCTGCAGTGCGCTCTTTAACTGTGTCTCCAAGGTAATGGGAAATCCGGTTTCAGGTGGTGCTGCTGCACCCCACAACAAACAGGCGTTCAGCCTTGGTGCAGAATCCAGCTCTTTCCATTTGCTGTTGCTCCTTTCTGACTGGGCTTACACTGGCACTGGCAGAGGAGAGGCAGATTTTCGAAAGCCAGCGACTGGAAGCCGCAGAGCAGAAAAGAGGAGAGGGGGGGAAAAACTCGACCTGTTTGAATAATGACAATCCGCTCTTTAAATGCAGCTGAGCTCTCCACACATCCACTGGCCATCTGCCTGCATGTGTAGGAGTTGCTGTCTTTGTCCAAATCCCAGAGGTGGGATTGGAGGAAAAGTAGCACGCGCATGTGCATCGTTGCTGGCTATTCAACGTTCAGTTTTCTCTCACTCCACAGTAAATGCATGCCTTTAGACTAATTGGCATACATAATAGATTGGAACTTGATGCACCACAGTCCACTATTAAATTGCAATATAATACCAGCTTAATGTGAAATGGGTTAAAGTCTCAACTACTTTCTCATATAATATAGTTGTGGCGTCCTATGTGACCCCAGATTTTACATAAATAGAGTAAATATTAACTTTAATCTGTGTTTGAGTAATGTTCAACCTTGAGTGTCAACGGTTGAAGTATGCTGATTGACACAAGCTATATTATCTGTAGATTTAATTTGAATCGGGTGTTTCAGAGGTAAATACATGAGCCAATGGGATGAAAAGACACTTTTTAGTTCAGTAAGAATCCCTCGTCCGGCAAATTATGGATTGAAAAACAATGGAATCCGATACAAATATGAATAACATTTTAAAATGTATTTTCAAAGTTTCATTTTATTGCCGTTGGCCTTGGACACGTGCAATGACACCTGACTCTTTGCTCGAAAACGGGAAATTGGGTGTTAGCTGTGGTGGAAGCTAAACGGAAGCTGTTGTGTACATGATTCTTCACAGGTACAGCAGTAACTCCCAGCCATGCAGCTGGAGGATGGAGGGAAATACCACTAAGCCAGGTCTGATGCACACAGGGTACGGTAGCATTGTGGTTAGAGGCCTGGATTAATGATCCAGAGTTCAAATCCCACCACGGCAGCTGGGGAATTTAAATTCAGTTCATTAAATAAATCTGGAATAAAAAGCTAATATCTGTAATGGTGACCATGAAACTACCGGATTGTCATAAAAACCCATCTGGTTCACTAATGTCCTTTTAGGGAAGGAAATCTACCATCCTTACCCGGTCTGGCCTATATGTGACTCCAGACCCGCAGCAATGTGGTTGACTCTTAACTGCCCTCTGAAATGGCCCAGCGAGTCACTCAGTTGCACCAAACCACTGCAAAAAAAGTATACACGGACTGCAGCGGTTCAAGAAGGCGGCTCATCACCACCACCTTCTCGAGGGCAATTAGGGATGGGCAATAAATGCTGGCCCTGCCAGCGACACCCACATCCCATGAACAAATAAAAAAAAATGCAGTCCTCCAATCCCTTGTCTTAAAGCACAGGTATTGGATCTATCTTAAAAATCCTTTCCTCCTGGCTGCCATACTAACCACATTGTCAGTAATAACCAGGTGTTATAAAACACTGGGGCTCTTATTATCACCAATGAAACTACTACAGTGTACGGTTCAGTAAGCTCTGCTGTGTAATAGGATACAGGGAGACGATTAAAGTATAAGCTGGTAGAAGAGTCCTTTAAGCAGCTCACCGTACCCCTTCCATAATAGAATATACTCAGTCGTACACTATAGCTATTAGTGCTGTGGATGGTTTGGACTGCATTATTTTTAAGTACCAAGGCATCCAGTTTGGCAGCCTATTGCTTTCACTTGAACCTGTTTGTAACTAAGATTTCCTGTGGATCAAGAATCTTTCCATGCTGATGTGAAGCATAAATAATTCACAGGCTTTTTATACAGAATTGTCGGTCATTAATGAAAAGCTGCTTTTTGTTATGAGAGTCCTCCGTTCCGAATGAGAAGTTGTAGCTTTAATGCACTGGAGTAGTGAGAACGCACAGCTTGGTGTTTTTCTAAGGAGAAAGTCTGACTCCAGGTTTATTCACCTCGGTTGGCACATAAGTGAATCCTGATTGGAAGTGCATTGGAGTGTGAGAAGGAGGTGGGGGGAAACTGAGGCAGGGAAATGAAATATTTTCACATGTACGAGTGTCAGAAAATTTGAAGTGTTTTCAAAATGGTTTAAACATGTTATTGCATTGGGACATAAACCTCACACATATTTGGCCATTTTAGGCATTTTAACAAGCGACAAAGCATGGGCTATCTTGCAATATCCTTTTGAAAATTTCTAGGTTGGTGCCTCATTTTACACCATGTCTGGTGCTGCTCCTGGCATGTTCTTCTACAGTTTCCAGTGAATCAGGATTAATCTCCTGGAATGCGAAGCTTCCTCTTTTTGAAGACAACATAATACTGGCAACATAAATAAAAACAGAAAATGCTGGAGATACTCAGCAGGTCAGGCAGCATCGGTGAAGAGAGAAACAGAGTTAACGTTTTAGGTCGAAGACCCTTCGTCAGAACTGGAAAAAGCTGGAGATGGAACAGATTTTTAAGCAAACTAGTAAAACCTGTTCCATCTCCAGCTTTTTCCAGTTCTGACGAAAGGTCATCGACCGGAAACGTTAACTCTGTTTCTCTCTTCACAGATGCTGCCTGACCTGCTGAGTGTCTCCAGCATTTTCTGTTTTTTTATTTCAGATTTCCAGCATCTGCAGTATTTTCTTTTTGTAATAATACTGGCAACACTCGTGTCGCCTGAGATTGTAGTAAAATGCTATCTTTGAAAACCACGACCGTCTTGATTGGAGCACTGTCGAGCTGGCCTAAGGAAATGATTTGCTTTGAACTGGGGAAAATGTTTATTGAAGTTGGGGGGGGCTAAGCAACCTTCTCTGGAGTTCTATTCAATCGCAAAATGCTGGATTTGCTCTTCGCTGGCAAAGTGGCCAACAATGTTACTGACTCTTCCAGGCGGCCATCTTGTTTTAGAAAGGGAGGACAGCCAGAAAACAGCCACCTATAATGTTTGACATGATGATTCACACGAGTGACCTGATGGTGTTTCAATGCAATTTGTGTTATTGTTTGTGGACGCTTACATACTTTAAATCGCTGCTACTTCATGAAGGTGACGGCCCTTTTGGAAATAATTTCCATGATTGCACCTTCTTTTTGTTTCCTCCACACACCAATATACTTACACAGTCAAATGTCTTGCAACTTTTGAAGTAATAGAGAACCATTACTTCCCCGACACCCACCCCACCAACAGTGAAAACCTATAATCACCATGTTTTCCCTAGAGCCCCAGCATCATCACCATCCATAGCTTCTCTTCAGGATACATCTCCTGTGTGGACAGCGGCCTTCAGATTATGTTGTTGAGTCTCATCTTGTTCATCCTACTGTCCTCGCTTGTGAAATCAATTGTTCAACACTTTTTTAATGGTGGTAACATTTAAGTTAACTACCCACAGTATCATTAGGAGGCCTAGCAAGATCATTCAGCTTTTAATGTCACCTGAGGTCAATGATTTGTTTTGCAGTAAATCCTCTCGTGGGCCCACCAATGGCATTTCCTGTCCTTTTTGTACAGCATCTTATCGCATTCTTGAAATGTCTCAGAGCGCTGCATGCAACAAATGAGTTGAGTAGTGGATGTTATGTCGGAGTCACTGCTGTTCCTGGGGTGGTGGGCGAGTAGTGGTGGGGAAATGATAATTGTGCCTGACCATTTTTTTTATTGTGAGCAACATAAGCTATAATAATTGCATCTTATTAACTAATATTTTGGCCAATCAATTACACCATTTTGCTCAAAATAACACAAGGGAAATACACTTCTGAACGTATAGAACTGCTGAGGAGGAAATTGGAAGGATTAGTTTTGAAGTTCAGTAGAAGAAGTGGATGATCCAGGTTTAGCTGTTATTATTACTGATAGTGACTGAGTAGTACTTTTTATGGCTTTATTATAATGTTGTATGTCTGGGCATGTTTGTACATGTCTTATGGCTGTGTGGGTGTTTGACTTATCACATATTAAAAATACTATGTTGATTTATTTCACAACTTATTGCTGTGCAGTCAGTGATGGCTCTACAAGATGGCTGGGCACGTTCCTAACAGGCTCTGCTAATGGCACTCGCACATGAGCTGCCCACGAGCAGATGTACGAGAGCGATCTGAAGTGGCATTCTTTTTTGCCTTCCTTCTCTGTGGGGAAATGCCTCGTATCTAGTTGGTACCTCTCGACCTGAAAATCTAGGACAAATTGCTAAATTCAGTGACACTTTACCATGTGTCACAGCTTGAATATTAAAACGACGTGAATTGATTCTTGAAAAGACCGTCTTGCGACTGACAGTCTGAGGCTTGGAAGGTATTTAAAACTCTGGGAAGCTTGATCTAAAGTATGATGAACTAGACGAGGTTAAAATTGGCCTTCAAAAATGGGACATGCCAATTAGATCAGGACAGCTGAGAGTTAATGCTTCCCTTAATGACGGTTAAAGGTAGGAACACTTACAATAAACTGAGCCAATGCAGGGGGAATCCTGCACAGTGGTGCTTCTGAAGTTTTCTTTTGTGTATAGTTGAATGTAGCGACTGGGGTCACGAAGACTATATACAAAACCACATACTTTAAAAACCGGGGGGTGATGCAGAACTTTCCCCAAGGCATAGTAGGTAAATGCCAGTGCAGTTCTGAGCCATCATAACGGTATGTAGGTTTGATTCCAGGCCTGTGCTGAGTTAGCTGATACCATCTGAGGCAGCAGTAATTGTTCAGCAATTGTCCTCGGCACCCCAGGCCAGGGTGCACACTACTCATCCAGGTCGCCATCTCTTAAATGCTGCCCAGTGACCCATCTTAGCAAGTGTGGTCATGTTGGGCAAAGACTTAACCAGGCTGGGATATGGTGACTGTGCACCAGGCTGGGATATGGTGACTGTGCACCAGGCTGGGATATGGTGACTGTGCACCAGGCTGGGATATGGTGACTGTGCACCAGGCTGGGATATGGTGACTGTGCACCATTCACTGTCTGGGGCTCACGTATGAAGAATGGGGTTTCCAGCCCCTGTGGAATTGTATCTCTGCATTGGTTAAGGCTTTCAGGAGAATACTGGGGCAGGCTATGATTTGGTTAGATCCTCAATTCAGGGTCAAATTAACTAGTTTAAAAAAAAAAAGTTTTGGTGCATGAAGGATCAAATTCAATGAGGGTTATTTTTTCTTTTACTATTTTCTCCCCTGATTTACCAAGGATCCTCTTTTGATGGGCTAGTGAGAGAATTCAGGCCACAGATTTCTCCACGTCCAACCTCCGCTGGCAGGAGATGTTGGAGCGAGCTGCACATCAGCCTTTCCTTTACCTCCCACATTGTAACCTGAGTGCAAACTGATAGGTGACAAAAACAATACACACCAAGTTCAGGCAGGCAAAACTGTATGGACAGCCAGGGACGTCTGTGTACTATTGATGTGTTTGATAATGTAGCAATAAAAGTCTTCATGTACTCCAATTAGACAAATGACAGGCCTAAATAAACTAATAAACTACAGTCTTGAAGATCCAAATGAAGACTCTTTCTAATTAATTTGTGTCTCTGTTATGCACAACTAATTGATTTAAAAAAAGCCATAAGGCATGGCTTATGTGAGAGGAAGAGAGAGAGAAAATATACATGCTGCTCGTTTACACAAGCCTGACAAATTTTGAAAAATTAGTGCATTTTTACAGAAAAATATCATTGCTAGAAGCTGTCCTAGGATCCTGTTAAATGCTGGGACCTATAATGGAATTAGGATTTAGAATTTATCTTCTTGGATTATTTTTCAAAAACCATCAATCACCACAAAACAAGAAACCTGGAGGATCTTTCCAGATCCTATTTGCATTAAAAAAAATATATAAATATGGGATATCAACAACAACAACACCTTGCATTTATATAGCGTCTTTAACGTAGTAAAACATCTCAGGGCGCTTCGCAGGAGCGTCATCAAACAAAATTTGACACCGAGCCACAATGAGATATTGGAGCAGATGACCAATATCTTGGTCAAAGATTTTAAGGAGTGTCTTAAAGGAGGAGAGAGAGGTAGCGAGGCGGAGAGGTTTAGGGAGGGAATTCCAGAGCTTAGGGCCTCGGCAGCTGAAGGTACGGCCGCCAATGGTGGAGCGATTCAAATAGGGGATGCGCAAGAGGCCAGAATTGGAGGAGCGGGCTGGAGGAGGTTACAGAGATAGGGAGGGCCGAGGCCATGGAGGGATTTGAAAACAAGGATGAGAATTTTAAAATTGAGGCTTTGGGGAACCGTGTCTCGGGGTTAGTCGAAGATGTTACCATCTCTTTTCCTTTAAAAAGGAAAACAAATAAGTAAAGTTATTTTTGTTGTTTCCCCCGGAAGTCTATCCCAGTAACACATTTGATTTATTTTTCAGCACAACCCAGTACAAGTGCTCCCAGCTTTACATTCTATTAGTGCATTGTGCAGCCATATTGTAATGCTGCTCCAGGGACCAGTATCCTAGTTCAATAATTGTATTTTAGAAATACTGCAGGAATTTTAATTAGCAGAACTTGTTCAAGACATTGTATTACAATAAAGTGATTTCTTTTTTGGCATCAATTAATTTTAACTGTCATTGAGAGCTGGGGTGTTCAAACAAAGAATTTCTCACTGTCTCCAGGGTAATCTGATGTTCCAACTTTACCAAGTAAGAGCTTTTTATTACAGCACACCCATTCTGGTCTCTTGAACAGAATAGAATGGAAGGACATTTCAGACAGCAGTATCGAGCACTGTATTGTATCTTTTCCACTCCGTAATGCTGCTATTTTGCTCAATGATTCTGCATCCACAGCCTTTTGGGGGAGCAGGTTCCAGATTTCCACTGCCCTTTGTGTGAAATGTTGTCACATGGGACTGGAAAATGGAAGGACTTGGGAGTAATGGTAACCCGTCCATGCATTTTCTTTACATCACTCTGATTTTGTTTCCCCCCATCTGAACACTCCACAACACCATCAGTGCTACACTGCAGCCCCTGTCCTATAGTTAACCCTGCACAGCTCCATGTCGCTGCAAACACTGTGTGCTTTAGCACCAGGCGATGTGGTACCTTGGAGCCTACGTTTAGTTTTATACAGCAGTTTGGTAGCAAAATAAGGATCGATTTGTAAATTTAAGAATGGTGCTATCTTCCTATTTCTTGGACTAGGTTGTTACTGGGGCATTCCTTGGTTACAGCTGTGACCTTCAGGTGCTTCAGTCAAGTCTGCAGCTATGTCTGAAGCAGTTGTTCACAATTTTTTGGTTGAAGAACCCCTTTTCAAATGGATTAGTAATTCCGGAACCCCCCCCCCCCATCTAAATTAAAATACTCCATAATATGAAAGTGCTGCATGTAAAGAATGTTTTTAATAATGCTTTCAAGAAACCAGGGGGGAGAAATTCGGTATCGCACCGTTTGGGGCCCTATTATCGGCCGGGCGCAAAGTTTAGCGCCTGGCACTAATTATCGCCTCCGACTGCAAGCTTGGCCTCTATCGCCCCTGGAGGTGATTGGAGCGCTAAATCAGACGCTACACACCTGTCTTAAGGCGCTAACGTCGAGGAGTGAGGCGCTACCTCAGAGCGCTGGCGAAGCTCATGTGATGTCAGTCAGCAATGGACCACAGACACACTGGCGCCGGCCAGTTCTTAAAGGGGAGGGTCGATGTTGCTGCCCATCCACACCCTGCTCATTGCAGCCTTGAATCTCGGCCTGGAGAGACCTGTACATCAATTGTGCTGGAACCACCAATGGAGAGGCCCAGGGAAAGAGCTCGGCGCTTAGGAACCTCAAAAGTGGTGCTGAGGGCCAAAACTCCTGAGGACAGTGTTAAATCTTCCCAGACGTCTCTCTCCCTCTCAACCTGTGTGTACCAAAAATTTTGCCCACAAGAAAAGGCAGGAAGTGGCCGCCTTTAAATAGCGCTCCCCCAGCCCCTTCCCGACTGCAAAACGTTCCCCTCTACCTGTCGTTGCTAGCGGCAGGCAGAAAGGCAGGGGGTGCCACTCGATATCCGGTCCGGGGCGCTACTGGGGCATTGCACGCTCGCAGGCGCAGGAGATCGTGGCGGTAGTGTTTAGTGCTGCCGCAAAATGTCTGGTCAATTTCATGAGCGGCGCAAACATTGCCGCGCTCGGGCGCTAGTTGCTTTGCGCCCCGTTAACGCCCTCTTAGGGCACTAACGGGAGGCGCTAATCAACCGAATTTTTCTCCCCAGGTACTTACAGATATCAGTGAGATGGGTGTGCTTGCTTCTCGCTGCAGAGTCTGTCTATCCTTGGTGTGATGTTTCTCTCCAGGTGAGGTAGGGAAAGTGTCCCTATTTCCACAGCTTAAACTCTACCACCGTGTTTTCTGAAAATGTTGGTATAGCAATACTAAGGACACTCGGTACTAACTGTATTTAGAGGTGGCATGATTTTGGCCACACACTACATTGTGATCTGCGGCAAAGAGGGTTCTTCTAGTGTGTTAGCTGAGTCGGTCTGTTTTCCTTCCTTGTAAAATAGCATAGCATTTTATCCAGGGAAGAGACTTGCAATTTTTTGGCAAATTAACAACTGGGGAATTGATTCTAAATGGGTTTATAACCTTCAAGCATCTTCCCTCCTAGGTGAGCCAGCCAGCCCACTCTGCGCTGCACATCTGGCGGCCGCACTCCACGCTCGCCTTCCGGTGTGCACCAAGCCCAACTCCAGCCGCACGTTCACATTATTTCGTGGACCCCAGTTTGAGGAGTACTGGTCTAAAGGACTGATGTATGATGCACTGTTGCAGTCTCCAGGTTCCACTGTGTTCAGTTCTCCTGGTCTCATTGTAACATAGAAGAGATCAGGGAGAGGAAGCTATCTGCTAGATCCAACAAAAAAATCTGTTGTGATGGTTCTTTCGAAGGAGTCGGCACTCTCTGTACCACCTCTGAATTGTTCTCCGGTTCAGGTGATCTTGCAACTATCCCTCTACTGCTGGTTCCGAGCTTGGGAAGTGTCATGCTTTTCCAAGACCCCCCCACCCCCCAAACTCATTCCTGGATCTGAACTTTATTATTCCTTCAGAAAGTTAGTGTATTGTGTGAAGCATTTCCGGAAAGACCTGGAATATTGATGATGGCCGCACCTTGGTTGTGGTATCCTCAATTTTTGTGGGTGGTATCTCATGAAGTGTGAAAGCGGGATTAGCACCTGATTGCTCCCCTGATTAATCCTACGCCTGGTGGCTTTGGATGGGCACCGGGACTTTCGAAGAATTGGGAATGCGGGGGCTGGGTAGAAGGGCAAATGTTTGGTTTCATCAAGCAAGAGGGCCTTTCTTTAAAACAGCCAATGGGACAGTATTTAATTCAATTGGTGGCAGTCTGTCCTTTTAGTTGATTAAGTTAAATTTAGCCTGTATTCTTTAGCTTATCTTTGTGTACTTGCTTTACTTGTCAGTAAGATTGCAAAACATTATTGTGGAAGAGAATGAACAATCAATACTCACAGAATATTATAAGGTGAGGTTCTGATGTTCACTGCCCAGCACCCCTGTGAATTTTGGATTCTGTGTGTTGGGGGCTGGGGGTGGAAGAGACCTCTGCTGTTTAGACTCTAGTTTCCCATGCTTCCTCCTCTTTCTATTTCAGCCTGTGAGAAGTCGCACAACACCAGGTTATAGTCCAACAGTTTTATTTGAAATCACAAGCTTTCGGAGCGCTGCTCCTTCGTCAGGTGAAGTCTGACGAAGGAGCAGCAGCTCCGAAAGCTTGTGATTTCAAATAAAACTGTTGGACTATAACCTGGTGTTGTGCGACTTCTCACATTTGTCCACCCCAGTCCAACGCCAGCATCTCCACATCATATTTCAGCCTGCTCCACTATCTGTGTCAGTGCCTTCAACTGCTTCAGCCTAGCTTACTGGAATTCTCTTTCTAAATCCTTGGCTTTGCTACTCCTCTCCCTGAAGATTACTCAAAATCAACCTTTCTGATTGTGCCTTTGGTCACGTCCCAATTCTTTGTCTGCTCAGCATCTGCCTTTGCTCTATGATGTGCTTGGGGATATTTCACTACATTTAAAGATATCATATCAGTGCAAGTTGTGGTCGATTGCAGATGCTCATATATGTCTGGACATTGGTTTTATTGCAACAAAGTCAGCAATCTTTTATGGAACATGTTCAGTAACCGTATCAAAGGCATTTTCAGTATGGTATCATAGTGACACTGGCTGGCTCAACAATATGATTTTTTGACTTAATTTTCTGCTGATTAAATTTTTTGCCAGCAAATTGTCATTATGGAAAAACTCTTAGTACAGCACAGAGTTCCAATTATCTCTGGTCACACATATGCAGAGTTTAATAAACATGGTTGTATGGTGGGATTAGTCATATTAAATCATCTGTTTTGCAAGATATCTACCATAACTGTAAAAGTGGTTTACTGTTGCAGCATGCATCAGTTTGCAATGAAGACAATAGCAGTGAGAAGAATTGTTATGAATCTGAGGGGTGATGGGTACGAACAGTAGCAAGCAGCGAAGGATGCACAGGGCGAAGAGTTAAAGAGTAGTTAGAACTATATAAAGTTTAACCTTTTGCCTTCAAAAATAATCCTGCATCAGTGAGATCATATAATGTAAAATATGGGAACTACCTCATTGTTTCTAGATTTCTTTTGGTGTGTTCTCCTTTTGTGTCAATACAGATAAATTACAAAAAAAAAAGAAAATTCAGGAACAAAGTGAGATTTGGAGCAAACATTTGAGTAAGATATTGGAATATTGCACATAATTAGGCTGTCTTAATGGATCTTTGGTCAAGGTATTTACACTTGTGGAGCTAGATTGGACAACCCTCTCATCCCAGGAATCAATGAGGAGAGATTGAGTAGATTGGGCCGATACTCTGTGGAGTTTAGACGAATGAGAGGTGATCTCATTGAAACATACAAGATTCTGAGGGAGATTGACAGGGTAGCAACTAAGAGGTTGTTTCCCCTGGCTGGAGATGTCTAGAACTAGGGGGGCATAGTCTCAGGATAAGGGATTGGCCATTTAAAACTGAGATGGTGAGCTACAAGCACAATTAGCTGTGTGGCAATATGATGTTGTGGCAATAATGGAAACGTGGCTTAAAAACGGTGAGGACTGAGCACTTAATATTCAAGGGTACAAGGTGTTCAGAAAAGATAGGGGAGGAAAAAAGGGAGGTGGGGTGGCAGTGCTGATTAAGGAAGACATTGTAGCTTTGGAAAGGGAGGATGTTCTTGAGGGGACAACGGCAGAATCCATTTGGTTAGAGTTGAGGAGCAAAAAGGGTATGATCCCGCTATTGGGGGTATTCTACAGGCCTCCAAATAGTCAGAGGGAGGTAGAGGAGCAAATCTGCAGGGAAATCACAGAGATATGCAAGAGCCATAGAGTGGTGATATTGGGGACTTTAATTACCGAAATATCGATTGGGATAATGCTAGGGTAAAGGGAAAGGAGGGGGAGGAATTTCTGACATGTGTTCAGGAGAATTTCCTTGATCAATATGTTCTTGGCCCAACTAGGAAGGAGGCATTGTTGGATTTGGTGCTGGGGAATGAGGTGGGCCAGGTCGACCAAGTGTCTGTGGGTGAACACTTGGGTATGAGTGATCATCGTATCATCAGATTTAGATTAGCAACGGAGAGGAGCAAGGAACAACCTAGAGTGAAACTTCTAAACTGGAATAGGGCTAACTTCAATGGGATGTGAAAGGATCTAGCCAGGGTAGAATGGAACCAAAGACTGACAGGAATAACTGTAATGCAATAATGGGTGATCTTTAAGGAGGCGATGTTCCAAGTACAGGCTAGGTATATTCCAACAAGAGGGAAGGGTAAGGGAACCAAAGCAAGGGCTCCTTGGATGGCGAGGGAGATAGAGAAGATGATGAAACAAAAAAAGAGGGTGTATGATGCATGTCAGGTGAATTCTTCAAGGGAGAACCAGAACAAATACAATAAGTTGAGAGAGGAAGTGAAGATGAAAATAAGATTGGCAAAGAGAGAATATGAGAGTAGAATGGCGGTTAACATGAAAGGGAACCCAAAAATCTTCTACTGGCATGTAAACAGTAAGCGGGTAGTAAGAGGTGGGGTGGGGCCTATTGGGGACAAAGAAGGTGACATATGCTTAGAGGCGCAGGGCAAGGCTAGAATGCTCAAAGAGTACTTTGTATCGGTGTTTACTAAGGAGGTGGATGCTGACAAAATATCGATAGAAGTGGAAAGGTAGAAGCAATGGAAGGGGTGAAAATTGATAGACAGGCTGTACTAGAAAGGCTGGGTATGCTTGGAGTGGATAAGTCACCTGGTCCAGATGGCTTGTATCCCAGGTTGCTAAGGAAATTGGGGGAGGAGATAGCGGAAGGGCTTGCCATCATTTTCGAATCTTCCCTAGATGTGGGGGAGGTGCCTGAGGATTAGAAAGTGGCAAATGTGACACCATTGTTCAAGAAAGGGTGTAAGGACAATCCTAGTAACTACAGGCTGGTCAGTTTAACATCAGTGGTGGGTAAAGTTTTAGAAACAATAATCAAGAAAAAAATTAACGGGCACTTGGAGAGGTTTAAGCTAATTAAGGAGAGCCAACACGGATTTGTAAAAGGCAGATCGTGTGTGACTAATCTAATTGAATTTTTTGATGAAGTAACAGGGAGGATTGGTGAAGGGAATGCAATGGATGTTGCCTACATGAATTTTAGGAAGGCGTTTGATAAAGTACCACATAGAAGGCTGGTTAACAAAATTGAGGCTCATGGAATAGGTGGGTCAGTGGCAGCTTGGATAAGGAATTGGCTTAAGGACAGAAAACAGCGAGTTGTGATAAATGGCTGTTTTTCAGACTGGAGGATGGTAGACAGTGGTGTTCCCCAAGGGTCAGTTCTGGGGCCACTGCTTTTTTTAATATATATAAATAACCTGGATATTGGAATACAGAGTAGAATTTCTAAATTTGCCGATGACACCAAACTTGGGGGTGTGGCAAACAGTGAGGATGATGCCAATCGACTGCAACAGGACATAGAAAGGCTGGCAGAATGGGCAGACAAGTGGCAGATGGACTTTAATACAGAGAAGTGTGAGGTGATGCATTTTGGCAGAAGGAACAGGGAGAGGCAATATACACTTAATGGCATAGTTTTAAAGAGTGTGCAGGGACAGAGGGACCTGGGAGTTAATGTGCATAGGTCCCTGAAGGTGGCAGGGTATATTGAGAGTGGTTAGCAAAGCGTATGGATCATGGGCTTCATAAATAGAGGTATTGAGTACAAAAGTAGTGACGTTATGCTGAATCTTTATAAAGCGCTGGCTAGGCCACAACTGGAGTATTGCATCCAGTTCTGGTCACCACACTTTAGGAAGGATGTGAAGGCACTTGAGAGGGTGCAGAGGAGATTTACCAGAATGGTTCCAGGGATAGGGGATCTTAGCTACAAGGATAGGTTGGAGAAGTTGGATTTGTTTTCATTAGAGCAAAGGAGGTTGAGGGATGATTTGATAGAGGTGTACAAGATTATGATGGGTTTGGATAGGCTAGAGGGGGAAAGGCTGTTCCCACTAGTTGATGGTACAAGGACTAGGGGTCACAGATTTAAGGTTTTGGGCAAGAGATACAGGGGGGACGTGAGGAAAAACTTTTTTACGCAGTGAGTGGTGAGGACCTGGAACTCGCTGCCGACGGAAGTGGTGGAAGTGGAGACACTCAATGTTTTCAAGGGGAGACTGGATAGGCACTTGATGGAAATAAACTTGCAGGGCTACGGGGATAGAGCGGGGGAATGGGACTGACTGGATTGCTCTACAGAGAGCCGGCATGGACTCGATAGACCGAATGGACGCCTCCTGAGCCGTTATGACTCTGAGGAGGAATTTCTTCACTCAGAGTTGTGAATCTTTGGAATTCTCCACCCAAAGGGCTGTGGATGCTGAGTCGTTGAGTATATTCAAGGCCGAGATAAATAGATTTTTGGACTCTAGGGGAATTAAGGGATATGGAGATTGGGCGGGAAAGTGGAGTTGAGGTCGAAGATCAGTCATGACCTTATTGAATGGCAGAGCAGGCTCGAGGGGCCGTGTGGCCCACTCCTGTTCCTATTTCTTATGTTCTTATCTCCAATGGTTTTGCTTACAATACATCAGAGGATGTGCTATTTTATAATGACAGAAGCAATATATCATGTTGTATAATGCAGTATAGTTGATTTCTCGTGGCATTGCCAATGGACAAAAAACTTTCCCTCAGGTGGGTAGGAAGCACTTGAGGTGGGCGAGCGAGTATGTAGACCTGCAAGTCCTTAGGGTGGCTAACCAAGCACTACTGGTGCTGAGAGATCTTCACAGCTGGCCCGATGAGAGAGTTCTCAATTCCCCCTCTTAGTTCTTTAGTGCCATCTGATGGAACGTAACAGTTTCTTTTGGTGGTTTAGCTGTATCGACACAAACAAGAGCGTACCAAAAGAAGCATGACACAGCTTCCATACTTTCCTTGTGACCGCAGTAGCATGCTCACCAACAATATTCTTTTTCAATTGCTGAGTTGTGTTGTGCAAAAATCCAAATTGTAGCATTGCATTTGGAGATGACCTTGCTGCTTCGCCCTGGATAAAAGGACATCATTGAAGATGGCTATTTGTGCTCTGTAGGAATTTGGCTATGGAGAGTCACAATTACAGAACAGAGCACCAGCCCACCTACCAACAATCTGTTCAGAATGAAAAAGCAACAGTATTTCACATGTGATAATTGCAACATTGCACTGAATTTCTCCATAACTGTAACACCATATTCAGGATACCTGGCATATTTAGTAAGAATACAATTAAAAAAACAAACAACAAAATAGGGTAGAAATTGGTTGAATAAAAGTTGAATCCTTAATGTAATTGGTGTTGTGTGGTGTATTAACACTGCACACCATCTATTCTGTTAATTCTATAATTCTGCTAAAGCTCCTCATAGATTATAATGCATTGTAAAGATTACTTTAGAATGTCAAATGTGATTTATTTAAAGAAAACAAACAAATGAAGGTTGTCAAGCAGCTGGTAAAGGGATTACAGTTTTAAATCATCCATTTCATAATTGACCAGCACAAATATATTTTCCTAGTGCTTCTGCCCAGTGATGCAGAGGTGTTTTTCAACTCGGCAGCAATGATTGAGATCAAAAGCAACACTACTGTAAGAGGGTTTATAATTCTTGTCTGCATCTGTATCTTTCCTGAATTCTTCAGGGGAACGACATGCCAGCTACATCCTTCATGAATATCCCAGAGGAAACTGGGAGAAACAAATTTAAACAATGCAATTTTCAGGATAATTACCACAAGATTCTTTAAATTAATCACTGATTAATTAGGCTGTTTTCTCATTTTTTTATTTAAAAAAAAATGATAAATCCATGGTGGAAAAACTAGGTTTATGCATTTAAAGCAGTTATTTACTTATTGGAAAAATTAAATACAAATGAAAATATTATAATCAGGCCAACAAAATATAATGCCCCTAAAATTATGAAGGCTTGTGTAATTTTTTTTTGTAGCATGATTGTGGGAATTAACTTTTGAAAACAGCTTTTATGTTTAGTGGGTGCAGTGCCAATGGTTGGGGTTCTCCACTTCTGCGCTGTCCCAATAAAGTAACTTGGCAAAAAAATCACAAGCTGGGTGAGACAACCCCGGGACAGCAAATACTAGATTTGGACATGTAACGCTATTTTTGCTGGGTCAAAATCCAGGAATTCCCCACCGAACACTGTTATGGAGGACCATCACCGCAAGGACTACAGTAGTTCAAGGAGAAGGCCCACCACTACCATCTCAGGGCAATTAAGGACAGGCCATGAATGCAAGCTTGCCGACAGTGCTCACATCCTGAAACCAAACAAATATTTTTTTTAAAAAGTCTCTCGGCCTTAACAACTGACCATCAACTCTGTTAAATTTGCATTTTACCCATGCGCTATACAGCTGGTTTAAATTTGTTATTGTATGTCTCTTGCTCCAATTAATCTTTTAAACAAATTTAAGTTGCGGACTGTGGGATTATAATCGCTGTATACGGCTGCTACCTATTGCAGCATGGCATGGTCTTGACTGAAGTGCTAAAATATGGATCTGCCGCTGCGAGAGAAGCAGAGGTCACCGTCTGATCACAATTCTGGATCTTTAGTTCTAATAATATTTTCCAAAATGCTTCGAGGGATGATTAAGAGTTAGAAATTGAATAAGCTGCATGATGAACAGTAAAATCTGAAGTGATTATGGCAGTATTTCCCCTATTAGCTTTTAGCTTAATCACCACTAACATTGGTTCTGCAAAGAGGAAGCTTGCAAAATACAACAGCAAATATTAAACTGCCCTCCAAACTTCTAATAATCCCCATTATAAAAATAATTGTAAAGTAATGAACCTATGGCATAAATGGAAAATTGTGAAGCTTGTGAGTTGCCTCTCTCTTTTTAATTTAATTTTAATATACATACATACATACATACATACATATATATATATAAAGGCTATCTTTTGGATCGTCCTTTTACAACTAAAGACCTGAATTGGAAAGATGGAAGTGCTTAACAATTCATTACTCCTCTTTGAGCACTGTATCAATGGGGCTTCATTAAGCTTTAGTATTAGTTATCATTACACCCCTGGGCTACAGTGTCAAACATGATTAGTTAAAATCCGGTCACATGATATCAAACAACCTTTGCAGCTGCCTGTTAATTTACTGAAGAGGGCTTTCGTCTCCAGCAAATGAAAATGGAGACTTCATACTCAAAGACATTTTCCTCTGAGTAAGTCATAACCTTTCTGTACTGCAGATCCTCAACGAGCGGATTGTGAGCTTTGCTAACATACTTGTAGGAGACATTAGAAGAATGGTACAGCAAAACCCTTTCTGACTCCTGTCTCTGGATAAACCTGTGAATAACTATAAATCATAGATTGACATTTTAGCATTTAACTCTTCACAACAAAGGCGACAGCAAGATGAAAATTGTGCCTCGTTACTGTGCTTTGATAACATATTTGGAGATTATTGGATCAAAACTCTCAACCTTGTTTGGGGCTGAAAAGCCATCATGTGTTTTCAGTACTGTCTGATTAAGACATTATTTTTTCCCACTTTACATGCAGCTAAAGGCTCATCGACAAGACCACTGCCATCATAAAATCTCTCAATAATTGTACAATTAAGCCACCAAGTCTAAAATCTTCTATAGGAAAAAAATAACTACATTAGTTGAGTAGTTTGCTTGATTTGTCATCACTTTGCAAACACGAGCTATTTACAGTCAACAAATCTGAGCTATGTTATCGTCTAGTTTTCAGAATTTTTCTAATTTATTTTGTAGACTATGTACATAATTCAGCATATGCTACCGCTTCATACAGTGAATTTAAGACACTACGAAACATTAAAACCTCAAAACTCCTGAACTGTTGCTACACACCATACGGAAAATACCAGATTTGTACAAAATATGTTTAATAGGATGTTGATTCCAGCTGCAAAACATAACTTCTGGCAAATACTGGCCAGTCCTTTTATTAATTACATTGTTCAAGTTACTTATATCAATACTATTCATAATTATATTAGTTATAATGTATATTAAATTATTATATAAATGAACAAAGCCTCCTGATTGTATCTATTTGTTGTTTGTGAATGGGTGACTAGTGCCTTCCTGAGGGTGATTACATGTCGCTGAATCTCTGGACCCCACTGTTGCCTCTGTTTTGTGACCCAAGTCCGCATGGTCATTGCGTTCCCTGAGATGAAGATCGGAATCCCATTTAGTTCAGGAAAAAGAAACTGTAAACAGAGCAGGGTAGCAACTAAGCCAGAAGTACAAGTGTCTAGGAACTAAAATCATAAAGCTAATGTGGAATGGAGAGGAGAAATTGTGAAATAAAATGATTTTAGAAAGAGAGCGAGGGAGAAGCGGGTAGGGAATGAAAGTAGAGTGCAAGAAGGCTTTGGAGGGAGTAATGTAGGAGAAGCAAAGACGGATAGAACTAAAATGGCATTTACTGCTATCGTGTTGGGTGTTTGTTTTGTAGGTGGGGTTTAATGTTTGATCAGTTGTGATCTGTGAAATAGTTTTGTGTGGGACCTTTAGTTGGCTGTTTTGGAGGCAATAAGAGAAAGATCCTGTTAAGGGAGAGAGAACAAGAATTAACTTTTTTTTGGGGGGATGGGACATGAAGAGAAACCCGACCTGTGGGGAATGAAGAGTGACCTACTGTTTTCTCTCACCGCCCCCAGCAATCATTGGCCGCGATTTTGCCGGCGCTCAGAGGGCAGGTTTGGAGGCAGGTCAGAGGTTAAAGTCGTTTTGATTGACGGCGGGTTCCGCACCCACCGTCAACCCGCCTCCACACAACCTTCCCAAGTGTCGGGTCCCCGATTTGCGAATGGACCCGACACCTAGCGGTGGGAAACGGATTAAAGGCAATTAACTGCCTATTAACAGGTACTTGTGAGTAGTTTTCAGGCTGTTTTACAATTTTCCAGCTTCTGGGTCGGGTTTCACGACATCCGGACAACACGCCAGGTAAGTGTGGCGTGTTGTGAGTCTGGTCTGATGTTTGTGAAAAGATGACAGCTGCAGAAGTGGTGTCAAGGATGCCATGTTGCACATGGTGAGTTTCAGAGCAAAGAAAATGTTGGTTACTGCATTTTTAATACATATACAGATTTCTTTAGCTTACAAGTTTTTAAATCCAACTATATGTCCAGTGCCACCTCATTGGGAGAACCTCTCTCACCAGTGACAGATCGCTTCTGTCATCTCACCTGCAGCTGCCATCTATTCCAGCAACATCGGAGCCAATGAAACAATTAGACCTTGATCCTCCGAATCCTTTCACAATCATCCCCAACACCAACATCGCCAACCTCATCACCAACCTTCGTCTCCATCACCTGATGCTGCACTGGACACAGGGCATCAGCCCCTGAGAAAATTCCTGGCCGGGAGGCCAGCGATGGCATCACCATGGCCAGACTTTCTTCACTTGATGCTGTAAACCCTGGCTGCCACATGATGCGCCAGGTTGACACCATCCCACACCAGCACCGTGAAGCATCCCTTTAATGTCCAAGCCATTCCATGCACACACATCACTATAGCGGGACGGGGGGGGGGAGGGGGGAGTTATGACTGAACAATCACTGGAAATCAGTAAGACACTTCTGAATGTGCGCTCAGATCTGTCCAATAAGGGGCACTTTTTGAAAAAGAGATTTCACTGTATGACAATAAATTACCAGAAACTTCACATGGACATTGGCTAAACCTCTCAAGTGCCCACCCTTGTGTGTTGTTAGTTGGTATGCTTGCAGTAGAATGAGGGTGGGTGTGAGGGGTGGCTAATGAGATGGGGAAGTGATAAAGTAGATAGAGAGGGTTGAGTGGAGGTGCAAGGTAAGTTGGTGTCCTGGGGAGGTCTCTTCCCATAAGCATATGGAGGGAGTCATTGGAGAGTCTGGGTGCAAGAGTTCACCTTTGTGCAGTGATTGTCAGTGTTTTCAGCACCTCAATGCTGTCAAACACTGAAAAATCAACTGTCAAAATAAAATTGTGCATGGTCCCTTTAAGGAAACCGGCAGATGATGCGTCATCAGACCCGCTACCTGTTAATTGGCTGGTAAGCCCGCAGGGCGGGCTTAACAAGGCCAATCAAGGGAAAATCACATCTGCAGAGCGGAGGCAGCTGGGAGCGGGACTGGAACCCGGAAACCAGCTGACCCGCCCCCACCCCGACACCGAGGAAAAAATCGTGGCCTCTGTGTCTGTCAGTGAGAGGAGGATGGGGCCACAACCTGTTGGGTGGTAGATGGGCAGGATGTGTTGGTAATGGGTTTGGGAAGAAGCTGCAGCCCACTGTTCAAACAGTTGAGAGAGTGCCTGGGGCTTGGAGCTTGGGGCCGGTCATTATATGAACTGGCAGAGTTGGAAGAGAGGAAAGAAGCTGCTTCAGTTCCGAATAATAATCCTTTGCTTTCATCTGCAAGCAAACACTGTGGGATATCACGAGTAGAATGTGGGATTACTGTCAGCAGTTTCTTCAGTTTTAAGAGATACGGGAGCCATCGTAATCACTGATATTTTAATATATACCACAATTAGAAGATTGAAATAAAGATTCTCATTTATTAATAGTTATGCTGTTTGGTGACACCTTCCTGATGCGGATAGACAACTACAATCAGCTGAGCCACATGCACTTTTGGAAGCAGGTTGCTTATCCGTATTACTTCCACATTCCTACCTTGGCTAGGAATAACTGATAACACTGTCCATTAAAGAATCTATGAAGGTGACCTTTCACTTTGGCCAGCTGAAAAACTCCTATTAATAGTAGATTTAGGTGTAGGAATAACTTTTTATGGAAATCTATATGGACATGATGGGAGGGCAAAATAATCAACCTATCTAGCTTATTGAGTCACCCAGGTCCAAGTACAAGACCCACAGAGATGATTTTTGCCTCCCTCCTGCTTCATGACCAAGCATGTATTATTCTAAGCTCTGCTGTGTCACGAATGTATCCATTTATTTGAACACTTCAAACACGTTTGAATTTATTGCAAAGGTGGTGGTGAATATGGTCAACCCATTGGATTCTAGGGTTTTCATGAGACTGAAGGACTGCACAACATGCTTCACCTACCTGAAGCTGAAATGCCCACTAGGATTTCTTGCTGTTCTATGAATAGCTGGAGTCGAGGGGGGAAAAATTCAGTACCGCCCCGTTTGGGGCGCAATTATCGGCCGGGCGCAAAGATTAGCGCCTGGCGCTAATTATCGCCTCCGACTGCAAACTTGACTTTTATCGCCCCTGGAGGTGATTGGAGCGCTAAATCAGGCGCTACACATCTGTCTTAAGGTGCAAAGGCCGAGGAGCGAGGCGCTACCTCAGAGCGCTGGCGAAGCTCATGTGATGTCAGTCAGCAATGGAACACAGACACAATGGCGCCGGCCAGTTCCTAAAGGGGTGGGTTGATCTTGCTTTCCATCCACATCATGATTATTGCAGCCTTGAATCTCGGCCTGGGGAGACCTGTACATCAAATCTGCTGGAAAGAACAATGGAGAGGACCAGGGAAAGAGCTCAGAGTGCAACCCCCACAGTCTCTTCTAAATCGATACAAGGAAGGGCAAATTAAAATGAACCTGCAAAGTGCTGCTCAGTACCCGAAACTCCTTCACACAGCGTTGAATCTCTCCAGAAGTCTCTCTCTCCCTCTCTCTCTCTCTCTCTCTCTCTCTCTCTCTCTCTCTCTCTCTCTCTCTCTCAGAATGCGTGGTTCAAAAATGTCACCAACAAAAAAAGGCAGGAAGCGGTCGCCTTTAAATAGCGCTCCCCCAGTCCCTTCCTGATTGCAAAACGCTCCCCTCAACCTGTCATTGCTAGCGGCAGGCGGTAAGGCAGGGGGCGCCATTCAATATCCGCTACGGGGCGTTGCGCACTCGACTGACGTCACGATCTGCCGGCGCAGGAGATCGTGGCGGTAGTGTTTAGCGCCGCCGCAAAATGTCTAGTTAATTTCGCGAGCGGCGCAAACATCGCAGCGCCCGGGCGCTAGTTGCTTTGCGCCTCTTAAGGCGCTAACGGGAGGCGCAACAAACTGAATTTTTCCCCCTAGGAGTTTTAGCAAAGAATATTAGCTAATAGGGTTAAATTATGAGGACAGGTTGCATAGACTAGCCTGTATTCCCTTGAATATTGAAGATTAAGGGGTGATCTAATTGAGGTATTTAAGGCCATCAAAGGAGTTGATAGGGTAGATAGAAACTATTTCCTCTAGCGGGGGAGTCCAGAACAAGGGGGCATAACAGTAAAATTCGAGCTAGGCCTTTCGGGGGTGATGTCAAAAAGCACATTTTCGCACAAAGGGTAGTGGAAATCTGGAACTCTCTTTCCCCCCGCCCAAAAGCTGTTGAGGCTCGGGGAATCAAAAATTTCAAGACTGAGATTGATAGATTTTTGTTAATAACGGTATTCAGGGTTATGGAACCAAAGCAGATAGATGGAGTTAATATACAGACCAACTATGATCGAATTGAAATGGTGGAATAGGTTCAAGGGGCTGAGTGGCCTACTCCTGTTCCTATGTTCTTAAGCTGCTTCAGGGAAAGACAGCATTCCAAGATAGGCAATGGTGAAATTATCTGAACAGCACTTTTTTCCTGATAGGGCCTTGACATAAACACAACTGTCTGCTTAATGGCCATAATGATTCTTAACGCTTTTATTTGACAGATTTTATGCACCAGTAGTTCCTCTGCTTTATTCCCAATTTCAGTGGAACGTTGTAAAGTGTGAGCTATATGCTGAAGGAGCAAGTTGCGAGCAATAACTTTCACTCACAACTATTGCTACTGTGAAAAATTGAATCGTTTTTTCTGTAATGGTAATTTGGACATTGCTTTTATTTGAAGAAGGGAGGGGTTGTGAACCTGCAACTTTAAAAATAGCTCTTTTTTTCAAGGAGCTATCAAAATGCATTGATTAATTTTGACATCCATTCACCCGGGCACTTGCCAGGCACAAGTTACACTGACAGAAATACAAATTTATTGTTATCTCTCCTTGAGACAAGTACATTAGATTTGTCTTAATCAGGCAAAGGTTGCTACTACAGAGAACATTGTCACAGTTATTATGGTAGAGATCAGCTTTATTGTGACTTAAGGAGGCTAAATGTGTCCTTGTCTGCGACATCAATCATTCTAATTGCCTCTTCGACTGTGTGCATTGAAAATGTTTTTGAGAACTTACTGGTTCAAGACCAGAGATAAAATGCGCAGGACCAATTAGTATTGTACTGTTGTAGTATTGAAAGTCTGTTGCAACATTGCATGAGCGTGGAGTGTCAGCTCTCTGTTGACATGCAGAAGCAGTTATCATTATTATGGGCCGAAAATTGATCCCGGGACGCGAGAGTACGCACTGCGTACTCTCGCGTATTCCCACTCCAATTGCCGGTTTTCTGCATGCCCTGCGCATGCGCTGAAAACCGGCAATTGCTCTTCTGAAAAGGGGGCGGGGCCTGGGTGCATCGCGTGCGCGCTACAGGCTGCGCGCACGCTGTGCACTTCATGCTTTGGACGCGCAGGTAAGTAGGGAAGATTTTGGAAATGTAAAAAGGAGGAGTAAGACCCGCTTTTAAGAAGGTAAGTAGTGAATTAAGTATTTTTTTGAATTTTTTTTTACAGGTATATCTTTTTTATAGACTTTAAAGACAGGTAAGTTTATTTTTATAACTTTTTAAAAGATTTTAAATTTTTTCAAAAATTTAATTTTTTATTTAAAATGGTTAATTTAATTAACTATACTTATTTTATTAATGTGATGGTTTTTAAAAAAAATTTAATTGAGGTTTAGCTGTTATTTTGGGGGGGGTGTAAGATTCATAGATTTCACAGCCATGCTGTGAGACTTATGAATGGAAGATGGTGTGCTGCCATTGGCTCTAACTGAGTCACGTGATCCCACAGCTCGCACAAATTCACTACGCCGGTGGGATACGCAAGCCCAGCACAGCTGATGTCTGGAACATCAAGTTCGTGCGAGCTGGATCTGAAAAAGCATAAGCGAGGTGAGACATCGCGGGGAAGGCTTACCCCCGCGGGAACAGAGCGAGATCAATTTCTGGGCCTATATGTCTGCGTCCCTCTCTATAGTAGCCATGATGTGGAGATGCCGGTGTTGGACTGGGGTGGACAAATGTGAGAAGTCGCACAACACCAGGTTATAGTCCAACAGTTTTATTTGAAATCACAAGCTTTCGGAGCTGCTGCTCCTTCGTCACTTCACCTGACGAAGGAGCAGCAGCTCCGAAAGCTTGTGATTTCAAATAAAACTGTTGGACTATAACCTGGTGTTGTGCGACTTCTCACACCTCTCTCTATAGAAAGACCCAGACCATCTGACACAGCTGCGAGCACCAGAGAACGCCGCCTCCATGGGGTAGGCTTCTCCATAAAAAATGAACTAGTTGAACGTCTGAGACTCCCCTTGTGGAATAAACGAACGCCTCCTGACTCGACGGCTCACCCTAGCCCGGAACCAGCAACCCAAGCACCCCACCCACCCGCCCCTTCAACCACCATCTGCCCCACCTGTGACAGAGACTGTAGGTCCCGCATTGGACTCATCAGTCACCTGAGAACTCATTTTTAGTGTGGAAGCAAGTCATCCTCGGTTCCGAGGGACTGCCTAAGAAGAAGACACTGCACTACACCTATATATAACTGCATAGATACAAATGCAATTGCACTTCCAAAATTTAGTGAGCAAAGCTGATTATAGGCACGCTCCAAGGCAGGCAGTTTCATTTGACAGGGATTACACATGCAAGGGGTGTCCAACCCTAAAGCCTACCATGGGCCCGAGTAACAGGTGATCGCTAAAGTAAGGAAACACTTGCCTCCAGCAATTCCACCAGCAGGCGAGCTTGAGCTGCACCCACGGATTGATGAACTGTTTTTTGCTGTCTCCAGCACCCAGACAGCCACCTATGCATATCGAGCATTTTCTCTTGTATATGAAATTGAAAATAATGACTGACCCTCAACAGGTAAATGAAGAACTGCAGTTTAACAACCTACAAATGAAGATCTTGAGCAAGGGAGTTTCTCCTAGGTGAACTGGCCAAGATTATCCCTTGAGCAATATCACTAAACAAGCAGATTATCTTGTCATTATCGCGTTGCTGTTTGTGGGACCTTGCTGTGTGCAAATTGGCTGCCACGTTACAACAGTGACTACTCTTTAAAAGTACTTCATTGGCTGTAAAACACTTTGAGGTGTTCCGAGGTCGTGAAGGTGCTATATGAATGCAAGTTCCTTCTTCCTTCCTTGTCAGGGTTGGAAATCTATTTAGAGTGGTGGACCAAGCTCCCATTTGGTGAACTGAGACATACTGGCCCGAAAATTAAACCTAATACGCGAGAGTACGCACTGTGTACTCTCGCGTATTAGATCCCGAATTGCCGGTTTCCTGCATGCACTGCGCATGCGCGGGAAACCGGCACTTCGTGAATTGAAAAGGGGGCGGTTCTTAAGTGAACCGCGTGCGCGCTACAGGTTGTGCGCACGCAGTGCACTTAGTTTTTTTTTCAGCTTTGAACGCGCAGGTAAGTTGTGAAGATTTTATACACAAAGAAAGCAGGCGTAGGACCCCCTTTTAGAAACATAGAAGATAGGAGCAGGAGTAGGCCATTCGGCCCCTCGAGCCTGCTCCGCCATTCGATGAGATCATGGCTGATCATCTAAACTCAGTACCCTGTACCTGCCTTCTCCCCATATCCCTTGATACCTTTAGCTTTAAGAAATATATCTAACTCATCCTTGAATATATTTAATGACTTCGCCTCAACTACCTTCTGTGGTAGAGAATTCCACAGGTTCACCACTCTCTGGGTGAAGAAATTCTTCCTCATTTCTGTCCTAAATGGTTTACCCGTTATCTGTAGATTATGACCCCTGGTTCTGGACTCTACGACCATCGGGAACATTCTTCCTGCATCTAGTTTGTCCAGACCTGTCAGAATTTTATATGTTTTGATGAGATCCCCTCTCATTCTTCTATACTCCAGTGAGTATAAGCCCAATCGACCCAATCTCTCCTCATATGTCATTCCTGCCATCCCAGGTATCAGCCTTGTGAATCTTCGCTGAACTCCTTCCATGGCAAGAACATCCTTCCTCAGATAAGGCGACCAAAACTGCACACAGTACTCAAGGTGTGGTCTCACCAAGGCCCTGTACAACTGCAGCAGGACATCCCTGTTCCTATACTCAAACCCTTTCGCTATGAAGGCCAACATACCATTTGCCTTCTTCACCGCCTGCTGCACCTGTATGCTTACTTTCAGCGACTGGTGCACAAGGACACCCAGGTCTCGTTGCACTTCCCCTTCTCCCAATCTATTGCCATTCAGATAATAGTCTGCCTTTCTGTTTTTGACACCAAAGTGGATAACCTCGCACTTATCCACGTTATATTGCATCTGCCACGCTTCTGCCCACTCACCCAACCTGTCCAGATCATCCTGGAGTTTCTCGCTATCCTCCTCGCTGCACACACTCCCACCCAGCTTTGTGTCATCTGCAAACTTGGAGATATTACATTTAATTCCCTTATCTAGATCATTAATGTATATTGTGAATAGCTGGGGTCCAAGGACCGATCCCTGCGGTACCCCACTAGTCACTGCTTGCCACTCGGAAAAAGACCCATTAATTCCTACTCTCTGCTTTCTGTCCGCCAACCAGTTCTCTATCCAAGTCAATACCTTGCCCCCAATCCCATGTGCCTTAACTTTACCCACTAATCTCTTATGCGGGACCTTATCGAAAGCCTTTTGAAAGTCCAAATACACCACATCTACTGGTTCTCCCTTATCTATTTTCCCAGTTACATCCTCAAAAAATTCCAGTAGATTAGTCAAGCACGATTTACCTTTTGTAAATCCATGTTGACTTTGTCCGATCCTATCACTGTTTTTCAAATGCTCAGCTATTACATCCTTTATAATGGACTCTAGCATTTTCCCCACTACCGATGTCAGGCTTACCGGTCTGTAATTCCCCGCTTTCTCTCTACCACCCTTTTTGAATAGTGGGGTAACATTAGCTACCCTCCAATCCATGGGTACAGTTCCAGATTCCATCGAATGTTGGAAGATGATCAGCAATGCATCTACTATTTCTAGGGCCGCTTCCTTAAGTACCCTAGGATGTAGATTATCAGGCCCTGGGGATTTATCGGCCTTCAATACCGTCAATTTCCCTAACACCATTTCCCTGCAAATACTGATTTCTTTCAGTTCCTCCCTTTCATCAGATCGTATGTTCTCCAACATCTCTGGGAGGTTATTTGTGTCCTCCTTTGTGAAGACAGAACCAAAATATGCATTTAATTGGGCTGCCATTTCTTTGTTCCCCATTATAACTTCCCCCGCTTCTGACTGCAAGGGACCTACACTTGATTTCACTAATCTTTTTCTCTTCACATATCTATAAAAGCTCTTACAGTCAGTTTTTATGTTCCCAGCAAGCTTACTTTCATATTCTATTTTCCCCTTCTTAATTAATCCCTTTGTCCTCCTTTGTTGAATCCTAAACTGCTCCCAATCCTCAGGGCTACCGCTTTTTCTGGCCAATTTATGTGCCCTCTCCTTGGATCTTATGCTATCCCTAATTTCCCTTGTTAGCCATGGTTGAGTCACCCTTTTTGTTTTATTCTTATGCCACACTGGGATGTACAAATTCTGTAGTTCATCCATGCAGTCTTTGAATGTTTGCCATTGCCTATCCACCGTCAACCCCTTGAGTGACATTCCCCAATCAATCCTACCCAATTCGCGCCTCATACCATCGTAGTTTCCTTTATTTAAATTCAGGACCCTAGTCTCTGATTCAACTACTTCACTCTCCATCCTAATGAAGAATTCTATCATATTATGATCACTCTGACCCAAGGGGCCTCGTACAACAAGATTGCTATTTAATCCTTTCTCGTTGCATAATACCCAGTCTAAGATGGCCTGATCTCTGGTTGGTTCCTCGACATATTGTTCCAGGAAACCATCTCGTAAACATTCTAGGAATTCCTCCTCCACAGTATTTTTACTAATTTGGTTAGCCCAATCTATATGTAAATTAAAGTCACCCATGATGACTGCTGTGCCCTTACTGCATGCTTCTCTAATTTCCCTTTTAATGCCGTCCCCAACCTCCGTATTACTGTTTGGAGGTCTATATACCACTCCCACTAACGTTTTCTGCCCCTTGTTATTTCTCAGTTCTACCCATACAGATTCCGCATCATCAGAGCTAATATCCTTCCTTTCAATTGTGTTAATCCCCTCTTTAACCAGCAATGCTACCCCACCTCCCTTTCTTTTTTGCCTATCTTTCCTAAATATTGAATAACCCTGGATGTTGAGTTCCCAGCCTTGGCCACCCTGGAGCCATGTTTCTGTAATCCCAATCAAATCATATTCATTTACCTCTATTTGCGCAGCTAATTCATCCACCTTGTTCCGAATGCTCCTTGCATTAAGACACAAAGCCTTCAGGCTTGTTTTTTTAACGCTCTCAGACCTATATGAATTATTATTTACTGTGACCATGTTTGATTTAAACCGTTGAGTTCTTTGCCTTCTACTTTTGTTTTTCTCCTTCCTGTCTTTAGCTTTTAAACTTATTTCCCTTTCCTCTGTCTCCCTGCTCAGGTTCCCAACCCCCTGCCACTTTAGTTTAAACCCTCCCCAACAGCACTAGCAAACACTCCCCCTAGGACATCGGTCCCGGCCCTGCCCAGGTGCAGACCGTCCCGTTTGTACTGGTCCCACCTCCCCCAGAACCGGTTCCAATGTCCAAGGAATTTGAATCCCTCCCCCTTGCACCATTCCTCTAGCCACGTATTCATTTGAAATATCCTCCTATTTCTACTCTGACTAGCACGTGGCACTGGTAGCAATCCTGAGATTACTACCTTTGAGGTCCTCTTTTTTAATTTACCTCCTAACTCCCTATATTCTGCTTTTAGGACCTCATCCCGTTTTTTACCTATATCGTTGATGCCTATGTGCACCACGACAACTGGCTGTTCGCCCTCCCCCTCCAAAGTGTTCTGTAGCCGCTCCGAGACGTCCTTGACCCTTGCACCAGGGAGGCAACACACCATCCTGGAGTCTCGATTGCGGCCGCAGAAACGCCTATCTATTCCCCTTACAATTGAATCCCCTATCACTATAGCTCTCCCACACTTTTTCCTCCCAGCCTGTGCAGCAGAGCCACCCATGGTGCCAGGAAGTTGGCTGCTGCCGCCTTCCCCTGACAAGGTAAGTAGTTAATTAAGTGTTATTTTAATTTTTTTTCAACAGGTTTATCTTTTTTAGAGACTTTAAAGAAAGGTAAGTTTATTTTTATAACTTTTAAAAAGATTTTAAAATTTTTTCAAAAATGTAATTTTTTGTTTAAAGTGGTTAATTTATTTAACTATACTTATTTTATTAATGTGATGGCTTTTAAAAAAAAATTAATTGAGGTTTAGCTGTTCTTTTGGGGGTGTGTAGTATTCATAGCTTTGACAGCTCTTGCCGTCAAAACTATGAATGAAAGATGGTGTGCTGCCATTGGCTCTAACTGGCCCACGTGATCCCAGAGCTCGCACGAACTAATTGCGCCTCTGGGTCACGCAAGCACTGCACGGTTCCAACAGAGAGAGCCTTTGAAACTAAAGTTCGTGTGGGCCCGGAGCAAAAAGGTAGGCGCGGAGTGCGATATCGCGGGGAATCCTTACCCCCGCGGGAACCATCCATGTTTAATTTCTGGGCCAATAATACATGACAATGGTGGATGCAGTCCTTGTAGAAGTACTCAACCCATAATCCCTAAACTGAAGAGGGAATCAACTAGTGTACAAAATTAGTTTATCGTGCTATACATCCGATGGTGAATCACCACATCTCATGCACCAGCTGGCACAGAACATCGAGCATTTCCACTCTTTCAAAGGTGAATGGAAAAGACGAGCAGTTTGTGGTCACAGAATGAACAAAATGTCAACAAGAGCAGCAGGGAATCTGGGGGTCAGTGAAGCAGCCTTCAAATTTAGAAGTGCGGAAGCAGTAGTGTGATACAACTGTTGCGATTTGGGTGTATTCAATACATTTTCCTGTGCTTCGTACAAAGGACCACATATCCTAGGAACCATAACATGACCTTGTGTGTGAAGTATTCTAGGATAGCAGGTCAGGTAGTGACGAGTGAACCCTACCCTCTGGAAATAGTAGACTATACCACTGTGAGCTCCGATCTCTCGAACAGTACAACTCGGGCTACAAGTCAGGTTTATCTAGAAGTAAAATTGAACAGAAGTGAGAGCAAACTAAATAAATCACAGTGGTCCACTTACAAAATCTGTTATAGAATCATAAAATGTCTTAAGCACTCAAAGGAGTACTTAGTTTGGGCAACATCCATGAGGCAAATTTTGTATGTGAAACTAGTCTCCGCTCATCGTTGCCTGGCAAAGCAATTAGTCACAAAAACCCTTGTTATGGGACCACAAGTTATAACCCTCTTGATTTTGAAATCTGAACCGAGGCAAAAGAACATCAAAAGGGAGTCTTTCTCAATTGAATGTAACTGTCAGTCATAACTTGGTTACAAAAGCGCACAGTCTGACTTTTGCAGAATAATATTTACACAAATCAACTCTCGTTCCGAGAGTGGTAGCTATTCCCTTAGTGTGCTGATTGCAAATGGTGATCAATATTAACTGTTTATAATATTTCATAGAATCATAGAATGGTTACAGCACAGAAGAAGGCCATTCGGCCTGTCGAACCTGTGCCGGCTCTCTGCCAGAGCACTTCAGCTAGTCCCACTCCCCCGCCCTTTCCCCGTAGCCCTGCAAGTTTTTTTCCTTCAGGTACTTATCCAATTCCCTTTTGAAAGCCACGACTGATTCTGTCTCCGCCACCTTTTCAGGCAGTGTGTTCCAGATCCTGAACACTCGTTGCATAAAAAAGTTTTTCCTCATGTCGCCTTTGGTTCTTCTGCCAATCACTTTAAATCTGTGTCCTCTGGTTCTCGACCCTTCCACCAATGGGAACAGTTTCTCTCTCTCTACTCTGTCTAGAACCCTCATGATTTTGAACACCTCTATCAAATCTCCTCTCAACCTTCTCTGCTCTAAGGAGAACCATCCCAGCTTGTCCAGTCTATTCACGTAACTGAAGTCCATCATTCCTGGAATCATTCTCGTAAATCTTTTTTGCACCCTCTCTAAGGCCTTCACATCCTTCCTAAAGTGCGGTGCCCAGAACTGGACACAATACTCCAGTTGAGGCCGAACCAGTGTTTTATACAGGTTCATCATAACTTCCTTGCTTTTGTACTCTATGGGCTGGATTTTCCAAGCCCCGAGGAGGCGGGCATGGAGGCGGGACAGCCGGTAAACTCGGAGAAAGTGGGGGCGGATGGCAAAGCCGCCCCCATCCCGCCTCCGTGCCCTTTTGCCAGGAGGTGGGAAGATGTGCAGCTTCGGATCCCGTCTCCTGGAGGCGGGAAAGGCATTTAATCCTTTTAACTGCCTGTTAACAGGTAGTTAACAGGCAGAAAAAAGGATTAGTCCCATTTTACCTTCACAGGTGAAGGCTTCCCGACCTCGGAGAACCCCGCCGGGTTGGAGGAGACGTGGAGGTGGTCGGAGGCACCTGGAAGTAAGGTGTAGAAGTGAGTGATGGGTGCAAGTGTGGAGTGGTAAGTATGTAAGGTGAGTGATAAGTTTTAAAAAAGTGTTCACTTACCTTGTTTTCTTCCTACAGGCTTTAGCCGTGGTGGATCGGGAGAGCCGACATCCTCCTTGTCAATTTCACAGACTGGCTGTTGGAACGGAGGTTCCAACCGCCAATTGAAATTTACAAATTTGAAAGTTTTGATGAGTCCTGAACACCTCCAGTCTGAAAAACAACCGTTCACCACTACTCTCTGTTTCCTGTCACTTAGCCAATTTCGTATCCATGCTGCCACTGTCCCTTTTATTCCATGGGCTTCAACTTTGCTGGCAAACCTATAATGTAGCACTTTATCAAACGCCTTTTAGAAGTCCATGTACACTATGTCAACCACATTGCCCTCATCAACCCTCTCTGTTACTTCATCAAAAAACTCGATCAAGTCAGTTAAACACGATTTGCCTTCAACAAATCTGTGCTGGCTTTCCTTAATTAATCCACACTTGTCCAAGTGACTGTTAACTTTGTCCTTGATTATCGTTTCTAAAAGCTTCCCCACTACCGAGGTTAAACTGACTGGGCTGTAGTTGCTGGGCAATGTTGTGTCCAATGCTTGTTGAGCAATCCACCCAGACAGAGGTTACTCATCTATCCTTGAAGTGACAACTACACGTGAGCAAGGAAAAGACATATTTAATCTACATTCAAAGCTTAATTCCTCCTTCTCTGCTATGCCGATCCAAAACATTTCTGAATGACTTATCAATCATAATATGACCCATTGTGGAGGAAATAATCACAGATTTGGCCGCTGCAAGTGCAATAGATAATGGGGGAAAAATTCGGTTGGTTAGCACCTCCCGTTAGCGCCTGCGGGGGGCGCTAGGAACTTAGCGCCCAAGCGCGGCGATTTTAGCGCCGCTCGTGAAATTGACCAGTCGTTTTGCGGCAGCGCTAAACACTACCGCCACGATCTCCTGCGCCTGCAGATCGTGACGTCAGTCAAGCGTGCAGCGCCCCGGACCAGATATTGAGTCGCGCCCCCTGCCTTAGCGCCTGTCGCTAGGAACGGCAGGTAGAGGGGAACGTTTTCAAGTCGGGAAGGGGCTGGGGGAGCGCTATTTAAAGGCGGGCGCTTCCTGCCTTTTCTTGTCGCCAAAATTTAACGCTGTCCTAAGGAGTTTTGGCCCCCAGCACCACTTTTGTGGTTCCTAAGCATCGAGTTCTTTCCTTGGGCCTATCCATTAGTACTTCCAACACAATTGCTTTTGAGGTCTCTCCAGGCCGAGATTCAAAGCTGCAATGAGCAGGGAGTGGCTGGTCAGCAAGATGGCCCCTCCCCTTTAAGAACTGCACGGCGCCAGTCTGACTGGCTTCCATGGTAATTGGCATCGCCTGAGCTTTGGTAGCATTCTGAGGTAGCGCCTCGCTCCCTGACTTTTGCGCCTTAAGAGAGGTGTGTAGCGCCTGATTTAGCGCTCAAATCACCTCCAAGGGCGATAGAGGCGAATTTTGCAGTCGGAAGCGATAATTAGCACCGGGCGCTAAACTTTGCGTCCGGCTGATATTAGCGCCCCAAAATGGGCGATACCGAATTTTTCCCCCAATAACGTCAGGATATAGATAAACTGGGGGAATAAGCCCAAACTGTTGACTGTGGTCATATCAGAAATGAGAATATGGGGTCAACTCTCAGCTGCTCTACGATCAGGGCAAAAGATTGCAGACAATCTTCAGAGAAATGGATACTGGGGAAATATTGCAGTTGTTTATGATTGTTTTTCCAGAGATAACTGAAATAACTGAAGCCGATCAGGCTGTCCTTAAACAGTTTGGTATCATCTGGGAACCAGTGCATAATGCCCGAAGTGAAACTTTGGCACATGGGCATGACATTAATCCTTAAGTCACAACATATCTATGCTGTTTGAGAACCCTGGACTGACATCTATAGAAGGCGCACTTGAAGCCAGTTCATCCTTTGTGGTGAATTAATATTGTACTCTGCCACGATACCCCAACATCAGAGACTGCTGGTCTTGTATATGCATGTTAAAATTGGATGTGACTACTTCAGCTAGGGGCAGCCCTGTACATACAAAGCATCAGGATGCACTGAAGCACAAGTGTCTCAAGGAAAAATCAACACTGTGCGCATAATCGACAAATACTCAAAACAATAGATGCCAACAAATGGAACGATTAAATTTGTGTGTCTTTTTTAAAAAAGATTGTGCTATTTGATGTAATTTAAGCAACTACTATTCTATAAAATGGAGACAAAGACAGATACAGTGCAGCGATCTGCATCACTCATTTCACAAAGTGGGGTTATTTGTGTGGGTCACTTTGCTGTTTTGAGGAGGAGGATCAGTTATGGCATCAACATGGGATCTATAGATGAATAAAATTGTGTCCCCGTGAGTCAAAGTCATGTCTTTGTGTGCTGGCACAGGCTTTTGGATTCATTCATCCTCCATAAATATTAGCATAAATCCATTCCTCATTGATCCAAGATCAATGTCCTCTGGATGACTGGGTTGTGGAGCACATAGTAAGCTAGAATGAAACTGCAAACCTTGGCTGGCTTGTGATGTAAAACACTAGCCGGAGGAATCAAGATCTCAATGTAACTGATCACAAACAATATGGTTTCCATCACAGTGTGTATCTGGCTATATCTTTGGTCTTGTGTTTCTGAGTTGTGCAATTCTGAGTTGTCGGGAACGGTAGCATAGCGGTCATTTTACTCGACTAGTAATCCAGAGGCCCGGACTGATGATCTAGAGACGTGAGTTCAAATCCCACCACGGCAGCTGGGGAATTTAAATTCAGTTAATTAAATAACTCTGGAATAAAAAGCTAGTGTCAGTAATGATGACCATGAAACTATCGGATTGTCGTAAAAACCCATCTGGTTCACTAATGTCCTTTAGGGAAGGAAATCTGCCGTCCTTACCCAGTCTGGCCTACATGTGATTCCAGACCCACAGCAATGTGGTTGACTCTTAACTGTCCTCTGAAATGGTCAAGCAAGCCTCTCAGTTGTAACAAACCGTGATGAAAAACAATAATAAGAATAAAACCGGGCAGACCACCTCAGACCTCGGCACCGGCTACGGACACGACAACGGCACACCTAGTCCAGTCGACCCTGCAAATGCCTCCTCACCAACATCTGGGGATTTGTGCCAAAATTGGGAGAGCTGTCCCACAGACTAGTCAAGACATAGTCATACTCACAGAATCATACCTTTCAGCCAATGTCCCAAACTCCTCCATCACCATCCCTGGGTATGTCCTGTCCCACGGGCAGGGCAGACCCACCAGAGGTGGCGGCACAGTGCTATACAATCGGGAAGTAGTAGCCCTGGGAGTCCTCAACATTGGCTCCAGACCCCATGAAGTCTCATGGCTTCAGGTCAAGCATGGGCAAGGAAACCTCTTGCTGATTACCACCTACCGCCCTCCCTCAGCTGATGAATCAGTACTCCTCCACGTTGAACACCACTTGGAAGAAGCACTGAGAGTAGCAAGGGCACAGAATGTACTCTGGGTGGGGGACTTCAATGTCCATCACCAAGAGTGGCTCGGTAGCACCACTACTGACTGAGCTGGCCGAGTCCTGAAGAACATAACTGTCGGTCTGGGCCTGCGACAGGTGGTGAGAGAACCAACACGAGGGGAAAAACCTACTTGACCTCGTCCTCACCAATCTACCTGTCGCAGATGCATCTGTCCATGACAGCATTGGTAGCAGTGACCACCGCACAGTCATTGTGGAGACGAAGTCCTGTCTTCACACTGAGGACACCCTCCATCGTGTTGTGTGGCACTACCACCGTGCTAAATGGGATAGATTCAGAACAGATCTAGCAGCTCAAAACTGGGCACCCATGAGGTGCTGTGGGCCATCAGCAGTTGCAGAATTGTATTCCACCACAATCTGTAACCTCATGGCCCGGCATATCCTTCACTCTACCATTACCATCAAACCAGGGGACCAACACTGGTTCAATAAGGAATGTAGAAGAGCATGCCAGGAGCAGCACCAGGCGTACCTAAAAATGCGGTGCCAACCTGGGGAAGCTGCAACACAGGACTACATGCATGCTAAAAAGTGGAAGCAGCATGCTATAGACAGAGCTAAGCGATCCCACAATCAACAGCTCAGATCAAAGCTCTGCAGTCCAGCCACAAACAGTCGTGAATGGTGGTGGATCATTAAACAACTAACGGGAGGAGGAAGCTCCATGAATATCCCCATTCTTAATGATTGTGGAACCCAGCATGTGAGTGCAAAAGACAAGGCTGAAGCATTTGTTACCATCTTCAGTGAGAAGTGCCGAGTGAATGATCCATATCGACCTCCTCCTGAGGACCCCACCATCACAAAAGCCAGTCTTCAGCCAATTCGATTCACTCCACGTGATATCAAGAAACGGCTGCGGTGGTGGAATCACTGGATACAGCAAAGGCTGTGGGCCCCGACAACATCCCGGCTGTCGTGCTGAAGACTTGTGCTCCAGAACTAGCCGCACCTCTAGCCAAGCTGTTCCAGTACAGCTACAAAACTGGCATCTATCCGACAATGTGGAAAACTGCCCAGGTATGTCCTGTCCACAAAAAGCAGGACAAATCCAATCCGACCAATTACTGCCCCATCAGTCTACTCTCAATCATCAGCAAAGTGATGGAAGGTGTCGTCGACAGTGCTTTCAAGCGGCACTTACTCACCAATAACCTGCTCACTGATGCCCAGTTTGGATTCCGCCAGGACCACTTGGCTCCAGACCTCATTACAGCCTTGGTCCAAACATGGACAAAGGAGCTGAATACCAGAGGTGAGGTGAGAGTGACTGCCCTTGACATCAAGGCAGCATTTGACCGAGTGTGGCATCAAGGAGCCCTAGTAAAACTGAAGTCAATGGGAATCGGGGAGGAAAGCTCTCCACTGGCTGAAGTTATACCTAGCACAAAGGAAGATGGTTGTGGTTGTTGGAGGTCAATCATCACAGCCCCAGGATATTGCTGCAGGAGTTCCTCAGGGCAGTGTCCTAGGCCCAACCAACTTCAGCTGCTTCATCAATGACCTTCCCTCCAACATAAGGTCAGAAATGGGGATGTTTGCTGATGATTGCACAGTGTTCAGTGCCATTCGCAACTCCTCAGATAATGAAGCAGTCCATGCCCGCATGTGATAAAACCTGGACAACATTCAGGCTTGGGCTGTTGTGTGGCGCAAATGTTACCTGCCACTTAAGTGCCAGGCAATGACTATCTCCAACAAGTGAGAGTCTAACCACCGCCCCTTGACATTCAACAGCATTACCATCGCCGAATCCCCCACCATCAACATCCTGGGGGGTCACCATTGGCCAGAAACTTAACTGGACCAGCCACACACATACTGTGGCAACAAGAGCAGGCCAGAGGCTAGGTATTCTGTGGCGAGTGTCTCACCTCCTGACTCCCCAAAGCCTTTCCATCATCTACAAGGCACAAGTAAGGAGTGTGATGGAATACTCTCCACTTGCCTGGATGAGTGCAGCTCCAACAACACCCAAGAAGCTCGACACCATCTAGGACAAAGCAGCCCGCTTGATTGGCACCCCATCCACCACCTTAAACATTCACTCCCTCCACCACCGACGTACCGTGGCTGCAGTGTGTACCATCTACAAGATGCACTGTAGCAACTCGCCAAGGCTTCTTCGGCAGCACCTCCCAATCCTGCGACCTCTACCACTTAGATGGACCAGGGCAGCAGGCGCATGGGAACACCACCACCTCCAAGTTCCCCTCCAAGTCACTCACCATCCTGACTTAGAAGTATATCACCGATCCTTCATCGTCGCTGGGTCAAAATCCTGGAACTCCTTCCCTAACAGCACTGTGGGAGTACCATCACCACACGGACTGCAGCGGCTCACCACCACCTTCTCGATGGCAATTAGTGATGAGCAATAAATGCTGGCCTTGCCAGCGATGCCCACATCCCATGAACGAATTAAAAAAAAATGGCAGAACCATGCTTTTAAACCATAGCTGTGTCCCCCTAACAGCCAACTTCGTGGTTTTGTATCCTGTTCAAATACCTGAAGAGGGTATTGGCTCAGATTTCCATAATGTTTTATTCATTTTATTTTGTAAATTGTTAAAAGCTGGAGCTGGTGCCAAGTGCCATAAATGAGACAAGAAAAATAAAATATCGTTGATGTACATGGATACCTTGCGTGAACCTTTCCTAACAGTAATTCCTAGATTCCAGGACTTAATTTAGAGGGAAGGTAGTGATATAACCCATTGATGACCAAGGGCATTCTTCCTTCCCTCCTTCCCCACTCCCACTAAATAAGTGCACCACACAGTTAATTTTGTTATTGCAGCATCGAACACTTCAACATTGCTGGAATATTAAGCATTTAATTTAACTTTTAAACTTTTTCTTCTGAATTCTTGTAAAGGAAGTAGCTCGATGTTCTGCATCAGTAGTTGAATTACAGTGAGCGTTTCCTTTTGATTCCTGGGCTTGCTACAGATTGCATGGACATTGGACAGGTAGAGTCACACTTAAGTGTGTTGGGAAATAAAATAAAACCTGATTAAGGTGACTGACTGGAATGAAAAGGGTTCATTTAGGGCAGCAGCAGGGATCCTGTAACTGTAGGTCTATGAAAGTTCAATAGCCGTCGTAATGCTAATCCTCGGCTCTTGTCTGTTGACATCCTCCACATCAAAGTATATTGGGACAAAAGGACACTGTTGCAATTGTATGGCGACTCGCAATTGTATAATTGTATGTGAAGAGGAAACATTTAGAACAAATATCTGTCACCCAGATGATGATAGCCAGATACAAGAAAGTTGACATTTACTCAGTGTGGGAACATCAAGGTAAAGCTAGAATGAGAAGGTGGCAAGCAGGGGCAGGAACAGATGTGTCCGTCATGATTGACCACCACGTAAACTGAATTTAGAACAAATAAAGGAACCTAATTAAGCTAACAGAGCATAGTTTGAACAAGCTAACACAATTAAAGTTTGAGGTAAATGGGAAAGTACTGAGGAGAAGAGATGAGCTGAGTGAGAAACCTGAGGAATGCAGGATTCAGCAAAATTGAGGATTGGTATCCCTTAGGCAGCAGCAGGCAGTCCCTCGGAACCGAGGATGACTTGTTTCCACATTTTAAAAATGAGTTCTCAAGTGACTGATGAGTCCAATGCGGGACCTACAGTCTGTCACAGGTGGGGCAGACGGTGGTTGAAGGGGTGGGTGGGTGGGGTGCTTGGGTTGACTTGCGCTCGGCTTCCGCTTGCTCCCGGCGAAGAGACTCGATGTGTTCGGCGCCTTCCCGGATGCTTCTCCTCCACTTTGTGTGGTCTTGGGCCAAGGATTCCCAGGTGTCAGTGGGAGGTCGAACTCCAAACCATCGTCAACACCTTCACCGAAGCGTACGAGAGCATAGGCCTTACACTAAACATCCGTAAGACAAAGGTCCTCTACCAACCTGCCCCCACCACACAGTACTGCCCCCTGATTATCAAAATCCGCAACAAGGCCTTGGACAACGTGGACCATTTTCCATACCTCAGGAGGATTGGTATAAATAAGAACTGGGGCCCTTGGTTCTCATGGTTTTTGTGTCGAAACCAGTCATGTACTATTTACTGAGTCAGTATGAGTGACCGTTGCAGACAAAGAAACCGTATAAGTGGTCGTGTTTCAAGAAAGGTGTAAATAAATATGTACTGAAACCCTCTGTTAGGTGAATTCAGCATTGGATAACTGTTAGAAACAACCTCGACTGGTGATGTTCCTAGCCCCTGGTGAATCTCCTGCTGGCGAGTGTATAGATGTATCGCTTGCTTGTATTATTTGTTTGTGTTGTCCAATAAAATCTGTCATGTTAATCTGACTCCTGGGTCTTGAGCCTTTATTCACGGAGTGCAGATCACTCTGGCAACACCGTGTGTAGGGAGTGAACACTTGCTTACAGGCATGGTCTGAAATGCTGATCGTGAGAAATAGTTGAAGTAAAAAACACGACAGTATTTGAAGAAGCTAAAATTCTTTCAAAAGATCACAATGTAGCGTTGTATTACAACAATCACAACAACTTGCATTTATATTTGCAGAAAAAAGCCCCAAGGCATCTCAGAAGCGTGAGGGGAAATAAAACAGTTCCGAGCCAAAGACAAACTTATTAGGAGGGCTGAGCAAAAGTTTGGTCAAAGAGCTGGATTTTGAGGAGGTGGAGAGTTTAGAGAATGGGACCTTGGTAGCTGAAGACATGACTGCTATCAATGGGGCAAAGGCAGGGGGATTGCATAAGACACAAGGGGCTGGATTTTGATACTGGGGTCGGGTTGGGGTCGTGAATCCCACTTTTTGGGTTGTAGACCCGCCTCCATCGAGTTGTGGCCAACCCACTGTATTTTCCCTTGATTGACCTTGTTGAGCCCGCCCAGTGAGCTCAGCAGGCCAATTAAGGGCCACCCGGCAACAGGTGACGTCACAGATTGACATTTCATCTGTCGAGCTTTTGACAGATGAAATATCAACGTTTGACAGCTCTGTGAAGCTGTCAAACACTGACAATTTCTCTTCTAACTTGAGTCCTTCCTCTCAGGCTGAGTTAGAAATCATTCCAGCACAGAAAGCAGAAGGCTGCAGTTTTTGACAGCACCACGGCCTTTCTGCTTTCTGTGCCGGTGAGATTTCTGACTCCCGAGAACTGAAGGGCTGACACCTGCAGGAGGAAGTTAAGGTAAGTAAAACTTTTTCCCACACTTTGCACTTACCTTACACACTTACCTCTGCACACATGCACCGATCACTCACCTGCCCACCGGACATATCGACTTCTCCAACCCCTGCAGACCCACGGTCCGCCCCGATAACTTGGCGTGGTTGGCACCTGTCGGGAAGCCCACATTTCACCTTTCAAAATAGGGATTAGGCAAAAAACTGCCTGTTAACTACCTGTTAACAGGCAGTTAATTGTCACTAATCCCTTCCCGCCTCGGGGAGTTGGGTCCCAGCACAGGTTGGGTACCCGCCGCCAGCGAAACTGGCATGGAGGCGGGTTGGGGGCGGGATGGGGTCGGGACCCCCGAATCTGCAACTTTAACCCCCCCCGCCCCCCCCAGCCCCCGACTCCAAACCCGACTCCACGGGTCAATGAAAATCCAGCCCAAGATGTCTGTTGATGATGTCACTAATGGGCAGCATGTAGATGAGGAAAAGGAATGACCAAGGAGGGATTCCCAGGGTGATGTTGTGGGGGTGGAAAGAGAAACTATTGGTAGAAATGCTTTGGCTATGATTGAATAAGTAAGACTGGAATGAAGGAAGGTTCGTCCCATAAAGTTTGACAGTGGAGTAAAGGTGTTGAGGAGGATTGCATTGTCAACCATGTTGATAGGTGCAGATGGGTTGATCAAGGATAGTGTACTATGGTAACGGTCATGGAGAATATCACTTGTGACTTTTTGGTTCGGACTGTTGTGCTGCTGTGGGAGCGGTAGAAATCTGATTGGAGGGATTCAAACAGGGCTTGACAGGAGAGGTGGTATGGATCTTAGTGAATGACAACCTGTTCAGTGTCCTTAGAGAGGAAAAGGGATGCCAGAAACTAGGTGGTAGTTAGCAAGGACAAGAGGGGTCCGGTGTGGCTTTTTTGGAGGTGTGTTATGATGGTGGTTTTGATGAGGGGAAAGCCAGTGCCTGAGGAGAGGTAACCATTTACAATGACAGCTAGCAAAGGAGTCAAAAAGGGAAGTTGGACAAGCAGCAGAGGCAGCTAAATGGATGGTCTTTATCTCGGTGACAAGGAAAACTATGATCTCCTTGTCCATGTTGTTAGCGGTGGAGGGGCAGGGAAGAGGAGTTTAACGATGCATTTGGTAGTAGAGTAAAGAAAACTGGGGTGCAGTTGTAAGCGACTTGGGGGGAAGATTTTTTTCTAGAGCCGTTCAAAAGGAGTTGGGATTGAAAGAGGGTGGTGGGGGATACAAGGATGGCCTTATCTCCTAGTAGTGCTCCTTTCTTATAAAAACGAACAAAGGCTGGCATACTAAATGACTCTTCTCTTAAAGGGACAGTCAAATTTTAATACTTCAAAAGGGATTTGCTTATTTTTCTTTAACGTGGCTTAATTTAAATTACTGCTGTGCTTCTTCAAAAATGATTGACAGGTATGGGAAAGAAATAAAAGACTGTCCCCAACCTTTTCAACATGCTCTTTTTGGCCTAATTTGCATTTATTCTGCTTTTGACTCCATATTCAAGCTGAAATGTAACCACCGAAACAGATTTTAATGCACTTGTTTTAGAGGCTGTTACACTAATATGCTTCAGGTGGTGGGACAGGTAACTTTACAAACGGTTAATGGCATATTTAAAAATCTATCTGAAGAAAAATGAACAAAACAAAATGCAAGTATAAACATTACCACAATTTCCAAGTCTCCTTTGAAAGTTTCAGTGATGCATTAGGAGCCCTTGGTTTCTGTTGGTGATAATATTGCTGATGGATGTATTCAATTGCAAGAAATAAATTCAGCTGATTCAGTGCCTATTGTGTCTTGGCAAAGATATATTCTAGCTATAAAATGCAAATCATTCCCTAGAAATATCTCTTGTTTTAAAGTGTTACATTGCCGCTATAAAATGGCGATTCTAATCGTGCTGTGGTTTCTTCTAATACGTGACAGTCCTTCAACACCAGTCAGAGTAGAGTGAACTATGTGTTGATCTGCAGTGGTAAGGTTATAAGATTGACCTTTATGATTTCCTGGCTAGGCCTTTTGAGGAGAGGTCTATGAATGGAGGGATGAAGAAAACAAAAATGTACAGCGAAACAAATTGCACAGCACTTGAGTACCCAGCAACTGGTTCAAGAGTGGAGCGGATGCCACCCTGGGAACAAACTTACCTGGAGAATACAACGTGCTGCGAGAGGGACCTAATTCTGTGAAGGAGTAAAACTTCAAAAAAAATGAAAGGGGAGAATTGCCAATCTGAGTGGTATTTACAGCATATATTTGTTGAAGCCATTTTGTGGGCCCTGGAGGGTTTAGCCTTCAAACTGATCTATGCGGTTCCTAATCCTTAATGTCAATGGTCCTAGAACCTGTTCAACATGCTCATGTCCCAATCTCTTCCTTAATGTATATTAATAGAAGTGGAAGAAATGTTCCTCTGTGTTTTCACACTCCAGAGCCCTGCTTCCTCCTATCCTTTTGAGCCCAGGCTCATTGATATAAAGCAGCTCTGTATAGCTATGAATTTTATGTGCTCAAGGTGAGGGATGTGAATGCTTCGTAATGGATAATTTGAATACTTGAGAGCTAATTTTGAGTCTACACGGCCAGAGGGGAGCATTTATTTTACTGGTTAGAAAATCATGTGCAGGGAGCATCCCAATTTCCTACATATGGTATTAGTGGGAGGAGGGGCAAGCTCCCCACCAGCACTGTGTGCTTGACAAAATAGCCTCCGTGTCAGCTTGACGCACTCTCGGCTATGATACAACATTGGGTTATGATGCGGAGACATTGGGTTAGATAGAGACTACAATCTGCCTTAACCCCAACGTCAAAAGCATCCTCCCCCCCCACTACACTAGTGTGACATTCCACTTGTCACATCTGCCACCTTTATGGCTCATCTGAATGAGATGGCAATTTAGGGGTGTTTTAATTTTATGCTGAAGAGAGAAAAATACTTTCAAGACCATAAATGGCCCGCTGCTCCCAAGTTGAGGGTGATGTATCTGCCCTCGGAGGGCAGACTGTCCCAACTTGCAAAGGCAAAGACCTCAATACTCCCTCCTAAAAGAAGCCCCTAATGCTGTGAGGAAAGTCGGATTCTGGCCAGCCCTACTGGTGGATTTTACAAATTGCCGTATTTTCAATGTTATGCATCAAAAATGGGTTAAATGTTTTGCAACCTGGCAATACAAGAGTCTCATTATCATGGAAATCTGGTAAGAAGTTTGTGACTGATACACAGACTGTTTAGTAAGCTCATTAGAGATGGCTCATTAAAAATGGAAAAAACATAGTTAATTTAATAGCTTTAAGCTTTGGTTTAAAGGGATGATAGCATTTTTATTTGACCTTACAAATTGTGCATTCACATATAAAAGAGAAGCAAAGAGGTTTAGTTTTGTTGTTTGGGATATTGTGTAGTCTCTAACTTTAGTTAATATATTTAACAGGCTTTTAACTTTACCACATTAGAAATAGATTTAGGGGCTGCGATAGCTCAGAAACAGTATAATTTGATGGTTCATTAACAAGAGATCACCTTTTTTCACCCTTACTTCAAATATTCTCCTAATAGCTGTGGGCATGTTTTCAATGACACCCCTGTTTGAAGGGCAATGCAAGATAGAAACAGAGAAAACTGCAAAGTAGTTTGGCTGCTTTGAATTAACTGTTACAAGGGTGATTTCTGTTAACTTTCGGATGAGACATTAAACCGAGGCCCCGTCTGCTCTCTCAGGTGGACGTAAAAGATCCCATGGCACTATTTCGAAGAAGAGCAGGGGAGTTATCCCCGGCGTCCTGGCCAATATTTATCCCTCAATCACCATCAGCAGGGAAGTTATCCCTGGTGTCCTGGCCAATATTTATCGCTCAATCAACATCACAAAAACAGATTACCTGGTCATTATCACATTGCTGTTTGTGGGAGCTTGCTGTGCACAAATTAGCTGCCGCGTTTCCCACATTACAACGGCGGCTGCACTTCAAAAAGTACTTCATTGGCTGTAAAGCGCTTTGGGACGTCCGGTGGTCGTGCAAGGCGCTAAAGAAATGCATGTCTTTTTCTTTCCTTCTTTCCTTCTTTCCTTCCTTCCTTCTGCTTTCTTTCTTCTTTTTCTTCTTTTCTCTTTCTCCTTCTTTCTCTCTTTCTTTTTCTCTCTTTCTCTCTTTCTTCTTTCTTTCTCTCTCCTTTCCTTCTTTCTGCTTGCTTTTTCTTCTTTTTCTTCCTTCTTTCTCTTTCTTTCTATTTCTTTTTCTTTCTCTCTCTTTCTCTCTCTCTCTTTCTCTCTTTCTCTCTTTCCTTCTTTCTTTCCTTCTCTCTTTCTTTACCACTGTGGTCTTTTACTATAATATATGATGTGCCTAGGTATCAAAAGACAGTTTTATAGAAGGAGTCCACAGTGATTTTGATTTTACCATTCTGTACCTAGCTGTTCAAGCAGTCATGTGTTTTGGAGCTGTAGCTTGTGATCCAAAAGAAACCTTCAAAGGGAGATACTTTCTCACTCCCTCATAATTAAAATGAATGGTAAGTGTAATACTGTAAATGTGATGTTTTAATGTCTATATAATGTGAAATGTTAACGTATAAAACATTCTGCAATGTGATGCTTTATTTGTATAGCGCTTTTAACATCCCAAGGTGCTACCCAGGAGCGTTATCAAACAAAATTTGTCACCGAGCCAGATAAGGAGATATTAGGACAGGTGACCAGAAACTTGGTTAAAAAGGTAGGTTTTAAGGAACGTCTTAGAGGAGTGAGAGGTAGAGGTGGAGAGGTTTATGGAGGGAATTCGAGTTTAGGGCTGAGGCAGCTGAAGACACGGCCGCCAATGGTTGAGCGATGAAATTCGGGGATCTGCAAGAGGCCAGAATTGGAGGAGCGCAGAGATCTCGGAGGGTTGTAGGGATACAGGAGACTGCAGAGATAGGGAGGGGTGAGGCCATGGAGCGATTTGAAAACAAGGATGAGAATTTTAAAATCGTGGTGTTGTCGGACCGTGTACTTTTTAACACAGTCTGCCATTTTTTTATGTTACTTCAAGCATGGATATTTTCAAACATAACTATACACTCACCAGAATGCTCAATTCTTACCACTCAATTGTCTCCATTCTGCATTATGTATATTGTACAGAATAGATTGCGAAAAATGTTGAGTCAGTTGGTTTATTCTTTAAGCAACTTAAAAAAAGAACTTAAACTGTTACATTTATAGTACTTGGAAAAATAGTCCATTCGCAGCACACCGCTGCCTGCAATAGATTTCTTTGTGCTTTATTTTTCTGACCTGTTTATTGCAACTCCTTCCAGTGCCTAATCAGCTGGACTTTAAAATGCTCGCACTTCAGGATCTGTGAAGCGGCTTTCCAACTTTCCATTGTTCAATAATCTGCTGGGAAGTCTCATGGCGTTACAGTGTGACATATCTCTGGAAAGCTCACGTTTCAGCATCTCATTGAAAGTCACTAGGCAATGCAAATGGTTATTCCACCTGAAATTTCACTGAATTATTAAATTATCATTAAATTATTTCTGAATTGGCTTAATTTTTTTTATTGAGACTTTTTTTTCCCCTTCAACTCTATCGGTTCTATTTTTCTCTCTCAATCCTCTGCCCTTCCTCAAAATCCCTAATCCTGCTCATTGAAAGGTTGGAAAATGAGCTGTTCATAGGCCTTAGCTACAAACACTATGAAATGACTGGAGGTGCCCTCTCCTTGGGTAGAGGGTGCTTTGCCTCTATTTGACATCTCCCCAGATTGTTCTGACTGCCATTGGAAAGTTGCCGTGTATAGAGTGCAATGTCCACCTCACAACCTTTCATATCACAGCCAATCCAAGGATGAATGCATTACACCACAGGAGCCATACAGCTTATTACTTTATCATTGTTCATCTTAAAATTAATACTTAGGGTTGTTTCCTATGGCATGACCCCAAAAAAGAAATACATTTTTGTCAGGATTGATCTGGGGATGGGAACTTAGACCCCTAATTTGTGGAACTTCAGTTTCAAAATGTTTAACAAGAATCCTGCCTGCATGTTTCACCATTTTTATTTTAAACGTAGAATTACATAGAATATACAACGTAGAAACAGGCCATTTGGCCCAACCAGTCCATGTCAGCGTTTTTGCTCCACTCGAGCCTCTTCCCATCCTTCCTCATCTAACTCCATCAGCATTACCCTCGATTTCCTTTCTCCCTCATATGCTTATCTAACTTCCTCTTAAATGCATCTATACTATTCGACTCAACCACTCCCTGTGGTAGTGAGTTCCACGTTCTCACCACTCTCTGGGTAAAGAAGTTTCTTCTGAATTCCCTATTTGATTTCTTGGCGACTACAGCCTCTAATTTTGCTTTTCCCCATGCTCTTCCCTACAAGTGGAACACACTCAAGGGGGGCGATTTTAACCCGACTCGCTCAGCAGAAACCTGGCGGGTGGGCAGTTAAAACCGCCCTGGCTCTTACCTGTCCGAAATCTGCCATGATCGCAACATCTGCAATTTTAACCTGCTCTCCTGAGCAGGCAGCAAGGACACGCGTCCAGAGCCAACAGGGTCCTTCTTTACATAGGCATGTTGCGGCCCGATGACATCATTGAGACCCGACTGTAATTTTAACTTGGGTCTGAGCAGGAAATCCACCTGGAGTTAAAATTGGGGCCTCTGTGTCTACTCTATCAAAACCTTTCATAATTTTAAAGACCTCTGTTAGGTTACCCTTCAGTCTTCTCTTTTCAAGAGAGGAGAGATCCAGCCTGTTCATCCTTTGCTGAGAGATGTAACCTCACAGTTCTGGTATCACCCTTGTAAATCTTTTTTGCATCCTTTCCAGTGCCTCTATATTCTTTTTATAGTTATGGTGACCAGAACTGTACGCAGTACTCCAAGTGTGATCCAACCAAGGTTCGATTATAAGTTTAGCATAACTTCTCTAAATTACTGCCCGAGCAGGTATATTATGGAGAACATTTGCCAAACTGGAAGGTTGGGAGGGTGAGCAGTGTCTGTGGACCAAATCAAAGCTCTATGGATTTCAAAATGCATTACATGATGAGAGTCAGCAGGTTGAACAGTATGTTATGTTGTGTTGGAAACCATTGCACAAGGCACAAAAGCCTAATAAGTTTTGGCCTCTAAATAGGAAGGTAAAACGATTTGTGCAGTGGATTTTCACTCCTGTCAGGAGCTGCCACCATGATTGATTGAATGCCACACCATGTACAATGAAGCTGAAGCTATTAAAAATGCAATTAAACAAACATGAAGAACGATGTGACTCTCTTAATAAATCATAAAAACAATTTCATTCTTTCACATAGGTATTATGGTAAATGACATTCAACCTTAATAAACTATTAAAAAAATTGCATTGTGGATTAGTTTTAGCACCATTTGCCTTCTGTTATTTTTAACCTGTTTTTTTCTAATTTAACACCACAATTAAACAAAGTGGAAAAAGGTGGCAGGGCCTCTTACACATTTAATTTAAATCGAAAGGGCAAATAAGCCTAAATTATGACAGAGTGAGCTGAGAGGCCACTCACCATTATTGTAAATGATGATTTGTATTCAGCAGAGTAATCCTGCACAAAGCCTGCCTCGGTTGTGGAGATGAAAGTCTGTTCCATTTAACTTTCTTGTTGGGAGGAAATTTTTACAGTACATGAGCTGCTTATTCTGTTGTAATCAATTTATGCACTGGGAATAACCATCAAAGCCAAAATTGAGGAAGGGTGTGCTTCAAATTAAATCAATAATCGAAGACTCTCAGGGTTCCATGTATTTTCTGAGTTAATAGTGTGACTTTTTATTTTGATTTCTCAAATATTGGCTTTTTACAAAACCCTGTTTGCAGAATAAAAGCTGTTGTACAATCAGTCCAGTACGAAATGCACTCCCGAACAAAATATTTACTCTGTTAGAGCACAGTCTCGAATGTACTGCAGGAGGTGGCTTTTTACATAGATTTGGGACCATAGTTGATGCAGTGCAAATTGGTACAGGAGGAGAGGGACCACTGACCTTGTGTTTCACTGGGAGTCTGATGAAGTCTCTTTTGTTCCCCGACCACTCATATATTTTCCAATATAGGCTGCAGTTCAAAGTGACTGCAGCCGAGCAGATTCCATCTCCTTGCCAACAGATCTGCTGCCAAAATTGCCTTTTCAGAAGTTGCACGTTCCAAAGCTGTGCGTTCCTGTAAGTTCATAAGCAGGTTAATTATTGGAGAAAATGAGACATTCTCTTTATTGTAAAGGGGAATTTAACCGCCATGGTGTGGGGAATGTCTGATTGAACATCTTGCCTCATAAGATGTGATGAGTTGTATGTAACAAGTATGTTTTTTTTAAATTGCAGGAATCATTTCAAGATTTGTCTGCAAGGAACACATACTATATATAATACTTCATCAGAACTTAAAAAAAAATGTGTTGGAAATTGTACAATAGGACAGTTGGGTGATTTAAATGCCAACTTAAATAATTATGATCTAAATAACAATAACGTTATTTAGAGCACATTGCTGCTCCAGGCAGTTCAGTATTAGCACATCAGTACTTTGATTCAACACGTCTTAAATGTCGACAGAAAATAGTATTCCTGTGGGAACAGAAGAGGAAACAAAGCACAAAGAGAGATCGGAAACGATAAATCATATTGAAGAGATAAATAGAAGAGATCAGAGAAAATGGAAGAGCTGAAGGAAGAAAACTGATGGAAATAATAGGAACGGCTGAAAAATAAACTGAGAAGAGCTGACAGCAGCTGAGCAGAGATGTTGGAGAAGGAGTTGACATGGCTAGCTGATAAAACTGAAGAAGAAACCAGGTACAAGCTAAAAGAAGAGCACTCAGAGAAAAGTTTGGACGATTAATGGAAAACTGTAGGAAGGTTGACATGAGAGACATTAGCGGAATTCAAATCCTATATGGATTTATGTGGTAATGTAAGACTTTCCCGTGATGTTGAAATGCTTGCTTGGATTCATCAATGAGTAGAAAACTACATCTAATTGGAAACGTATAGTGCTAAAATAGTAATAAAGACATAATGATGGGTATAAATGGAACAGGTGGAAGACACAATTATTTCTTAATAATGGGCATCATTGGAAAAATAGATCCAGTGTCAAGAAAATTGCCAAAGCAAGTTACATTAACTAATATAACCTCGGCTTTGGTTTCTGCGATGTGTAATCCACTTTCCAGCACTTCTGATTTGAACAATATCACTAACCTATTCATTTATCATGTGTGAGAATGTTATGACTTTTATTTTAAAAAAAATTTTTGACTTTGTTGCTGAGCTATTTGTAATTTATCTGCTATTCTTAAGAGTAAATGTTTGGTCAGTTTTCAGCTAGGCTGTTACACTGGAGTACTGGACATTTATACCCTCTCCATTTCATGCCAGTGAAATCTGACCTTTAATTTTAAAATGGAAACTAAGTTATTAAGCTTTCCAGGGAGGATACCATTTGATTCTTAGAAAGAAAGACATGCATTTCTATTGTGACTTTCACAACCTCCCAAAGTGCTTTATAGCCAATGAAGTACTTTTTTGAAGTGTAGTTACTGTTGTAATGTAGGAAAAACGGCATGCAATTTTCACACAGCAAGGTCACACAACAACAATGTGATAATGACCAGATAATCTGTTTTTAGTGATGTTGATTACATAGAAACATAGAAGATAGGAGCAGGAGTAGGCCATTCGGCCCCTCGAGCCTGCTCCGCCATTTAATGAGATCATGGCTGATCATCCAAATTCAGTACCCTGTCCCTGCCTTCTCCCCATATCCCTTGATCCCTTTAGCCTTAAGAAATATATCTAACTCCTTCTTGAATATTTTTAATGAATTGGCCTCAACTGCCTTCTGTGGTAGAGAATTCCACAGGTTCACCACTCTCTGGGTGAAGAAATTCCTCCTCATCTCAGTCCTAAATGGCTTACCCCTTATCCTTAGACTGTGACCCCTGGTTCTGGATTCCCCCACCATCGAGAACATCCTTCCTGCATCTAGTATGTCTAGTCCTGTTAGAATTTTATAAGTTTCAATGAGATCCCCTCTCATTCTTCTAAACTCTAGCGAATATAAGCCTAATCGACCCAATCTCTCTTCATACGTCATTCCTGCCAACCCAGGTATCAGTCTGGTGAATCTTCGCTGCACTCCCTCCATGGCAAGAACATCCTTCCTCAGATAAGGCGACCAAAACTGCACACAATACTCAAGGTGTGGTCTCACCAAGGCCCTGTACAACTGCAGCAAGACATCCTTGCTCCTGTACTCGAATCCTCTCGCTATGAAGGCCAACATACCATTTGCCTTCTTAACCGCCTGCTGCACCTGCATACTTACCTTCAATGACTGGTGCACAAGGACTTCCAGGTCTCGTTGCACTTCCCCTTTTCCCAATCTATTGCCATTCAGATAATAATCTGCCTTCCTGTTTTTGCCACCAAAGTGGATAACCTCGCATTTATCCACATTATACTGCATCTGCCATGCATCTGCCCAATCACCCAACTTGTCCAAATCATACTGGAGTTTCTCTGCATCCTCCTCACAACACACACGCCCACCCAGCTTTGTGTCGTCTGCAAACTTGGAGATATTACATCTAGTTCCCTCGTCTAGATCATTAATATATATTGTGAATAGCTGGGGTCCTAGCACCGATCTCTGTGGTACCCCACTAGTCACTGCCTGCCACTCGGAAAAAGACCCGTTTATTCCAACTCTTTGCTTTCTGTCTGCCAACCAGTTCTCTATCCAAGTCAGTACCTTACCCCCAATCCCATGTGCTTTAACTTTGCATGCCAATCTCTTATGCGGGACCTTATCGAAAGCCTTCTGAATTGAGGGATAAATATTAGCCAGGACACCGGGGATAACACCCCTGCCCTTCTTCAAAATAGTGGTATGGGATCTTTTATGTCCACTGAAGAGGGCAGACGGGGTCTCGGTATAACGACTCATCCGAAAGATGGCACCTCTGACAGTGCAGCACTTATGTGGTTAAGGTATGCTGGAATGTGTAACTTTTTGTTATACTGTACTTTTTCCAAACTGCATAAATATTGTTGGGTTTCTCAATGGTTTAATGCAACAAAAGTGTAGTAGACCTGCCATGATACTTACATTCACTTATGGGTTTGTCCTCAGGCGATAGGGATCTTATTATTCATGCATACTCTACACACCAGCTCCAACCGTTCCTTTCAGAAGTCTCTTATCAGGCTATAAAGAATGTTTCTCTACAGAGAATTGTGTAGTAAAGGTATTGACTCTGTTTTGTATTTAGAATGGATGTATGCAGGAGCGCCAAGCCTGATTTAAACCTTCCCCCCATGGGACTGAGATTAAGTATTTCTATATGGTAAAATATTGCATTTATAACCACTCCATTATACTGCTTGTTTGATTTTCGTGCAGTGCAAAATATTGTAGTATACCAAAGCCAAATGTGCAGCATAACTGGGACATTACAGGACTACAGGGACAGGAGCAGGTTTCAAATGGGAACATCACAGAATGATTTATTCTTTCACAATGTGATGTGATATTTATACCTTGGGGATGAACTGGGAAGAGGGAGATGTGGTGAAGTGTTATGGAGAGAGGTTGATAAACATATGTTTGGCTGCGCAAAGTTATAGGGATTTATTTACTAACCAGTTTGGAAGCAGAAATTAATTCTATTACAGCAAAAGAACAAGAAGATTAATTAGCTGATTTCTGCACAGAGCAGCAAACACATCTGGTGGAAAGTAGAAAGTTTTTCAAGGAGCTCACAGCTGTAGTCACAGCTCACAATTCTGCATGAAGGACACCTATCCAACAGCAGCTTTGTGAAATGGGACATTAATAGTCAGCCCTTTGTGGGAAATCTGCGGGTGAAAGGGAAGTCTTGTAATCCATCCTCCATCCTGTGGAAGTGTCCCAGGCCAGTCCCCATCTGGAAGGGAAATCTTGAATCACAGTGCTGAGAAACTTTACTTCAGATCTAATCATAGTCAGAGACTTACCTGCAATGGCTTCTCTTCCCGCTCCCGCATCGTTACCTCTGGTGTCCCCCCCACCCAAGGATCTATCCTTGGCCCCCTCCCATTTCTCATCTACATGCTGCCCCTTGGTGACATCATCCGAAAACACAGCGTCAGTTTCCACATGTACGCTGACGACACCCAGCTCTACCTCACCACCACTTCTCTCGACCCCTCCACTTTCTCTAAATTGTCAGACTGTTTGTCCGACATCCAGTTCTGGATGAGCAGAAATTTTCTCCAATTAAATATTGGGAAGACCAAAGCCATTGTTTTCGGTCCCCGCCACAAACTCCGTTCCCTAGGCATTGACTCCATCCCTCTCCCTAACATCTGTCTGAAGCTGAACCACACTGTTTGCAACCTTGGTGTCATATTTGACCCAGAAATGAGCTTCTGACGACATATCCGCAGCATAACTAAGACCGCTTATTTCCACCTCTGTAACATCGGCCGTCTCCGCCCTTGCCTCAGCTCATCCGTTGCTGAAACCCTCATCCATGCCTTTGTTACCTCTAGACTTGACTATTCCAATGCACTCCTGGCTGGCCTCCCACATTCTACCCTACGTAAATTTGAGGTCATCCAAAACTCGGCTGCCCGTGTCCTAACTCGCACCAAGTCCCGTTCACCCATCACCCCTGTGCTCGCTGACCTACATTGGCTCCCGGTTAAGCAACGCCTCGATTTCAAAATTTTCATCCTTGTTTTCAAATCCCTCCATGGCCTCACCCCTCCCTATCTCTGTAATCTCCTTCAGCCCCACAACCCCCCGAGATATCTGCGCTCCTCTAATTCTGCCCTCTTGAGCATCCCTGATTATAATCGCTCAACCATTGGTGGCCGTGCCTTCTGTTGCCTAGGCCCTAAGCTCTGGAATTCCCTGCCTAAACCTCTCTACCTCTCTTTCCTCCTTTAAGACGCTCCTTAAAACCTACCTCTTTGACCAAGCTTTTGGTCACCTGCCCTAATTTCTCCTTATGTGGCTCGGTGTCTAATTTTTTGTCTTATAAGACTCCTGTGAAGTGCCTTGGGACGTTTTACTACGTTAAAGGCGCTATATAAATACAAGTTGTTGTTGTCGTTGTCATCGACGACAATCTATATCTTGACAGACCCGAAATGCCTTGTAAGTAGTATGTTGCTCTTAACTTGGTTCGTTACATATGAACAATGACGGACAGGAAAAGACCCACTGGTCGATCCAGCCTGTCTCACACAAGTGCAATGCCTTGTGCATCACCATATATACACTCCCCACGCCACTTAAAAGACATGTTAACTCCTGGGAGAGGCGGAAAACCAGATTAAAAACCCAGGCCAATTAGGGAGGAAAAAAATCTGGAAAATTTCTCTCTGACCCCCTCCCCCACCCCCCACCCAGCCTTTTAGGCAATTGAAACTAGTCCAGGAGACAACTCTTGGCCCTGATTAATATTATACAGTATCTATCTTTTATACGAGGTGATTGCCGTCCCAGCCAGAAACTGGTCTAGCTTTCGCTTGAAGGAATTCAGTAAGTTAATGTTCACTGCCCGAGTCGGCAGCCTGTTCCACAGGCCCACTATTCTGCCTTTACATAAATTGAGATTGTGACCCCTGGTCCTCTCTAACCTATTTAGTTGAAACAAATTGTCTACACAAACACAATCTAATGCCTTCACCATTTTATAAATCTCGGTCAAATTCGACGCTACTCTAAAGTGTACAGTCCCAGCTCTTTGAGCCTAACTTGGTAACTAAGATGCTTTAAACTAGGAATTGGTCTCTTGGCCTTCCTGTGCACCCTTGCCAAAGCCTCTACCAGGAGCAGACCAAAACTGGACACCGATTTCGAACTGTGGTCTAACCAAGTCCTTGTACAGGAAACTTTCGTTTATCCGGCACCCAAATATCCGGAATTCTCGCTTAACCGGCAAAAATCATCCTCCGAAAACTCCTCTCAAATAACCGGCAATGTTGCCGAGTCGCAGTCGAGTCTCCGCGAACGGCGAGTGCTCCGAAAAATCCTCTCAAATAACCGGCAATGTTGCCGATCCCGAGTCCGAGTCCGCGAACGCCGATTTAGTCAGTAGGGGTACTTTTCAAAAGTGCCACTACTCGGCCTCCTGGCGCTGTCGCAAGTCCGAAACATTGCAGTAGCTTGAATAGATTCTCCCGTGCTGCTTGGAGTCTCTTTGTTAAAAATAGCCTCGGTAGATATAACTCTCTGTTATCCGGTACTTTCGATAAACCGGCACCACGCCGGTCCCGTCGATGCCGGATAAACGAAAGTTTCCTGTACAAGGACCAAATAGTAGTCTTTGTCTTATAGTGAATTGTCCTGTAAATACACCCTCGCACCTTATTCGCTCTAGCTATAGCTTCACGGCATTCGCCATGAACCTTTAGAGATCTATCCACTAGAATGCCCGGATCTCTTTCTTTCTCCACCGGCTTTAGTATTTTTCCCTGAAGGGTTCAGCATTTGCTCTGCCCACATGCAGAACACTGCACTTTTTTAAGTTAAACATAATTTGCCTGTCACAAGTCCAATCCCTCAGCGCATCTATTGTGTTTCTGGACTTTTGAGAAGGTGTTTGGAAAAAGTGCCACATAATAGACTTGTTAGCAAGATTGAAGCCCGTGGGATTAAAGGGGCAGTGGCAGCGTGGATACAAAACTGGCTAAGAGGCAGAAAGCAGAGAGTGGAGATGAATGCTTGTTTATCAGACTGGAGCGAAGTATACAGTGGTGTTCCCCAGGGGTGGGTATTAGGACCACTGCTCTTTATGATATATATCAATGACCTGGTCTTGCGTATAGGGGGCATAATTTCAAAGTTTGCAAATGACACACAGCTTGGAAATGTAGTAAACAGTGAGGTGTATAGTAGCAAACTCCAGGAGGTGATGGACAGACTAGTGAAATGGGCAGACACATGGCAGATGAAATTTAGTGCAGAGAAGTGTGAAGTGATGCATTTTGGAAGGAAAAATGAGGAGAGGCAATATAAATGAAATGGTATAATGTTAAAGGGGTTGCTGGTACAGCTAGATCTGGGGTTCACATACACAAATCTTTTGAAGGTTGATGAGGGGTTAAAAAATATATGGGACCCTTGGCTTTATAAGTAGAGCCATAGAGTACAAATGCAAGGATATTACGGTAAACCTTTATAAATCACTGGTTAGGCCTCAGCTAGAGTATTATGTTCAATTCTACACACAACACTTCAGAAAAGATGTCAAGGCCTTGGAGAAGGTGCCAAGGAGATTTACCAGAATGGTACCAAGGATAAGGGACTTCAGTTATGTAGAGATAATAGAGAATCTCCTTAGAGCAGAGAAGGTTAAGGGGAGATTTGATAGAGATGTTCAAAATTATGAGGGGTTTTAATAAGAACATAAGAACATAAGAAATAGGAGCAGGAGTAGGCCAATCGGCCCCTCGAGCCTGCTCCGCCATTCAATAAGATCATGGCTGATCTGATCCTAACCGCCAATCTACTATCTATCACAGAACCATCTCCTGCATCTAACAGAATTGCACACACGAAATAGGAGCAGAATCAGGCTACACAGTCCCTGGGCCCGCTCCACTACCCACAGGGCCATGACCGATCCGAACCTAGACTCATGTCCAAATTCCTGCCCGCTCCCCGTAACCCTTAATGCCCTTTACTTCTAGGAAACTGTCTATTTCTGTTTTAAATTTAATTAATGTTGTAGCTTCTACAGCTTTTTGTGGCAGCATATTCCAGGGACCTACCACCCTCTGAGTGAAGTAGTTCCTCCTCATCTCAGTTTTGAAAGAGCAGCCCCTTATTCTAAGACTATGTCCCCTAGTTCTCGTCTCACCCGTCATCGGGAACATCCTCCCCGCATCCACCCGATCCAACCCCTTCACAATCTTATATGTTTCAATAAGATCGCCTCTCATTCTTCTGAACTCCAATGAGTAGAGTCCCAATCTACCCAACCTCTCCTCATATGACCACCCCCTCATCCCCGGGATTAACCGAGTGAACCTTTTTTGCACTGCCTCGAGAGCAAGGATGTCTTTCCTTAAGTAAGGACACCAAAACTGTATGCAGTATTCCAGGTGCGGTCTCACCAATACCTTGTACAACTGAAGCAATACCTCCCTATTTTTATATTCTATCCCCCTAGCAATGAAAGCCAACATTCCATTTGCCTTCTTAATCACTTGCTGCACCTGCATACTAACCTTTTGAGTTTCGTGCACCAGGACCCCCAGATCCCTTTGCACTTCAGTACCCTCCAGTTTCTTGCCATTAAGATAATAAATTGCTCTAGGATTTTTCCTGCCAAAGTGCATCACCTCACACTTTCCAGTGTTGTATTCCATCTGCCAAATCTCTGCCCACTTACTTAGCCTGTCTATGTCCCCTTGCAGGTTTTTTATGTCCTCCTCACTCACTACTTTCCCTCCCATCTTTGTATCATCTGCAAATTTTGATATGTTACACTTGGTCCCTTCCTCCAAATCGTTAATATAGATTGTGAAGAGTTGGGGACCCAGCACTGACCCCTGTGGAACACCACTAGTTACTGATTGCCAGTCTGAGAATGAACCATTTATCCCAACTCTTTGCTTTCTGTTAGATAGCCAATCCTCTATCCATGCCAGAATATTACCCCCAATCCCGTGATTTTTTACCTTAAGCAATAATCTTTTGTGTGGCACCTTGTCAAATGCCTTTTGGAAGTCTAAATACACTACGTCCACTGGTTCCCCTTTATCCACTCTATATGTTACTTCCTCAAAGAACTCCAGCAAATTTGTCAAACATGACTTCCCCTTCGTAAAACCATGCTGACTTTGTCCTATTAAATTATGATTATCCAAATGTCCTGTTACTGTTTCCTTAATAATGGACTCCAAAATTTTACCTACCACAGATGTTAGGCTAACCGGTCTATAGTTACCAGCCTTCTGTCTACTGCCCTTTTTAAATAAGGGTGTTACATTAGCAGTTTTCCAGTCTGCCGGGACCTTAGCGGAATCCAGGGAGTTTTGAAAAATTATTACCAATGCATCTACAATCCCTACCGCCACTTCCTTCAAGACTCTAGGATGTAAGCCATCAGGTCCAGGTGATTTATCCGCCTTGAGTCCCATTATTTTACCGAGTACCACTTCCTTAGTGATTTTGATCGTGTTTAGCTCCTCTCCCCCTATAGCCCCCTGTTTGTCCAGTGTTGGGATATTCTTAGTGTCCTCTACTGTAAAGACTGATACAAAATATTCATTCAGTGTTTTTGCCATCTCCATATTTCCCACCATTAATTTCCCGGTCTCATCCTCTAAGGGACCAACATTTACTTTAGCCACCCTTTTTCTTTTTATATAACTATAAAAACTCTTACTATCTGTTTTTATATTTTTTGCTAATTTACTTTCATAATCTATCTTCCCTTTCTTAATCAATCTTTTTGTTATTTTTTGCTGCCTTTTAAAGTTTTCCCAATCCTCTGTCCTCCCACTAGATTTCGCTACCTTATATGCCCTTGTTTTTAGTCGAATACTATCCTTAATTTCTTTACTTAGCCACGGATGACTGTCCTTTCTTTTACACCCTTTTCTTTTCAGTGGAATATATTTTTTTTGGAAGTTGTAAAATAACTCCTTGAATGTACACCACTGATCATGTGTCGTCTTACCCTTTAATCTATTTTCCCAATCCACTCTACTCAATTCCGCTCGCATACCTTCATAGTCTCCTTTATTCAAGCTTAGCACGCTTGTTTGAGATCCAACCTTCTCACCCTCTAATTGAATATGGAATTCAACCATGTTATGGTCACTCATTCCAAGGGGATCCTTTACTAGGACATTTTTAATTAATCCTGTCTCGTTACACAGGACCAGATCTAAGGTTGCTTGCCCCCTGGTCGGTTCAGTTACATACTGCTCAAGAAACCCATCCCTAATACACTCAATGAACTCATCCTCAAGGCAGCCCTGCCCCATTTGATTTGTCCAATTAATATGATAGTTAAAATCCCCCATAATTATAGATGTTCCCTTATTACATGCCTCAACTATTTCCTGATTGATACTCCGTCCAATAGAGTTGCAACTGTTTGGAGGCCTATAGACTACGCCCACTAATGTTTTTTTCCCCTTATTATTCCTTATCTCCACCCAAACTGTTTCATTATCATGATTTTTTGACCCAATATCATTACTCTGTATTACAGTGATTCCTTCCTTTATTAACATAGCCACCCCACCTCCCCTTCCTTCCTGCCTGTCCTTCCTGATCGTTAAATAACCTGGTATGTTTAATTCCCAGGCATTGTCACCCTGCAGCCATGTTTCTGTAATGGCCACAATATCATAACCATATGTAGTTATTTGTGCCATTAACTCGTCTATTTTGTTACGAATGCTACGTGCATTCAGATAGAGAACTTTCAATGAGAGTAGATAGATCGGGAGAAACTGTTTCCACTGGCAGGAAGGTCGGTAACCAGAGGACACAAATTTACTATAATTGACAAAACTCCAGGGGGGAAATGAGAATTTTTTTTTTACAGTGTGTTGTTGTGATCTGGAGTGCACTGTCTAAAAAGGTGGTGGAAACAGATTCAATAGTAACTTTCAAAAGAGAATTGGATATATACTTGAAAAAGATAAATTTGCAGGGCTATGGGGAAAGAGCAGGGGAGTGGGACTTTAAAGAACCAGCACACACAAGAAGGGGCTGAATGGCCTCCTTCTGTGCTGTATGATTCTATGGGCTGGATTTTCTCAATGGAGATGTGTTGGAGGCGGGACTGCTGCTTGCCTGGTTTCAGTCCCGCCTCCATCAGCCTCTGACCAACTAGTGGGATCTTCCCCTGATTGACCTTGTTAAGCCCGCCCGGCGGGCTCAGCAGGCCAATTAGGTGGAAGTCAGTGACAGAGCACATCAACGTATGACGTGTCATCTGTCAAGAATTTTTGAAAGAAGAAATGTTATCGTTTGACAGCTCTGTGTTCAGGACTCATCAAACCTTTCTACTTTGTAGAAATCAGATGACTGTTGGATCGGGGGATCCATCAGCCAGTCTGTGATCTCTACAATGGAGATGTCAGGACTCTGGCCCCACAGCGGCTGAAGGCTGTAGGCAGAAACAAAGGTGAGTGAACATTTTCTAACATTTTACACTCTCCTCACATACTTACCACTCCACACTTGCACCCATCACTCACCTCTACACCGCACTTTCAGACCCCTCCGACCCCCGCAGACCTCCTACTCGGCTCCTACACCCTGGTGGGGTTCCCCGAGGTCGGGAAGCCTGCACATGGGAACGAAAAATGGGGATAATCCTATTTTCTGCATGTTAACTACCTGTTAACAGGCAGTTAATAGGCTTTAATCCCTTTCCCGTCTCGAGGAGACGGGACCTGGGGCGGGACGGCTTCCCGCCTCCTGGCAAGAGGGCACGGAGGCGGGTTGGGGGTAGGTTTGCCACCCGCCCCAAATTCTGCAACTTTCCTGGCAGTCCCGCCTCCTCGGGGCTGAGAAAATCCAGCCCTATGTCTTGGTATCCTCGGCAAAACTTGCAGTAATCAAGTGGTTTATTACAGCTACTTTAAAGGTTCAACCATTCCCCCTCCCCCATAACTGTGGAGACGTGTAATATTAATATAAAACAAGTCGTGTTCAGATCAGTGAGCAAGTCAGACACGTAGGAGTGAATTTTAACCACCAAAAATGGGTGGGTCGGGGTTGGGTGAGGGGTAAAAATGTTTTAAATCTCAAACCAGTTCAACCCGCCAACATCCAGGTTTAACAAAGGCAGGACAGGGGCTGGGCAGCCAAACCGTTCCCAGGAGGCGGGTTGGTGATTTAAATATTACAATGAGGCTGGGAGCCTAACATTTAACTACCCTACAGGTTTAATCCTGGATGGCTGGGTTTCCCAGGCCTCAGGAAACCCGACAGCCCAAGGGAGACAAGGACACCTTCAGCGGGGGAAAGGTAAGTGCCTTTACAGCACTGCTTGTTGGCCAGGAGGAGCAAGAATGCTTCCTCCCAGCTCCCCCAAGCTTACTTGCTTCCTCGGGATCGGACCCCACCCCCCTTCCCACGCTCCGCGGCTGCGGCCTGCTCCGGAGTCCTCCTCGCCCGACTGGAAGCCAAGCCTGTCAACCAGGCTGACTTCCAGGCGGGGATCCTGGCAAAAGAAAAATGCACATGCTGTGGAGTTAAAACCCCACAGTCCGAAACTCTGCTCGGCAAACCCACCCGTGTCAATATTGGGGCCACCGAGCCCATGGAAATTTGGATACTAATCGGACGGGCACTCCTGAGGGCAGCAGTGACCTCTGACATCGCTACATATTGTACAGGTTTTCGGTAAAAGACTCCAATTAAGTGACTGAGGTGGGTCACTGCCACTCCTGTATACTAATTAGTATTTAATTTTAGAATGTGTAGCTCTTGTGGTACCGCAATTGGTAACCAAGAGTTGTGTACACATTACTCCATTCTCTGAATTATCACCAGACCTCACTCCAATTCTGTTAGTTTGTAAGTCATATGAATATTCAAAACAATAATAGTATTGATACATAAAATGACAGACAGGGAACCGGTTAAAAGCTGGTAGAGGTAGAAGGTGATGATTCAGGCAAGATGTTCTGATGATATAAACCATGAGAGCAAAGCTGAAGTAGTTTGTGGAACTGTTGGATTGAATTACTGCCTTAAAATCACTACCAAACATTTATTTTGTTACTGTATTTGTTAGGTTTTTTTGGTTACTGCTATTGCATAAGAGTGAAGGACTATAATGGTAGAATGATATAGGAGTAAGGGTAATTAAGAGGTTAGTGATGGAGGATCAGAAGCTGTATGGGATCATGTTACTGGTGAGATAGGATGCCATTTCTTCTGCTAAATTACCAAGACTTATATGCCCTGTAATGTTACATTATTGATGAACCAAGATTATAAAAGATATTTTTTATTTTAAACATTTCCACTCCATTTTCTCCCCTCTCCTCACATTGCTTTCTTATGCCAGAGGTGCCAGCCACTCTGTGGTACTGCACCCAAACAGGCATTTTTCTTGTGTGAGTTGGACAGTGTGGGCTGGATTTTACCAGCCCTGAGGAGATGGGTTTGGAGGTGGGACTGCTGGGAAAATCAAAAAGAATGGGAGCGGGTCCCGAACCCGCTCCCAACCCGCCTCCAACCAATCTTCCTGGGAGTCGGGTCCCCGATTTGCGCAAGGACCCGACTCCTCGCGGTGGGAAGAGGATTATAGCCACTTAACTGCCTGTTAACAGGTAGTGAACAGGCAGTTAAGAGGCTTTTTCCCATTTTTAGACTTCTGCTGCGGGCTTCCTGACGTCGGGGAACCCCGCCAGGGTAAATGAGGCGTGCAGTGGGTCTGATGTTCTGTTAGTGTATAGATGACAGCTGCAGAAGTGGTGTGAAGGATGCAATAGGACACTGGTGAGTATCAGAGGTAAGGAATTGTTGGGGAAAGTCATTTTAATGTGTTTAGATTTTTCTGTAGGTGACAAGGTTTGAAGTGTTTGTGTGGCCTTACCTCAATGGGAGAAGTGACAGATCACTTCTGTACCCTCACCTGCAGCTGCCATCTGTTTCATCCTAAGGAGAGAGTCATTGGAGAGCCTGGGTGCAAGAGTGCTCACCTTTGTACAGTGATTGTCAGTGTTTGACAGCACCTCAATGCTGTCAAACACTGTCAAATCATCTGTCAAAAATTTATGGTTCATGTGCCTTTAAGAAAACCGGCAGATGAAGCGTCATCAACTGATGTCATCTGACACCGACTTTCCCTTAATTGGCCAGCAAGCCCGCAGGACGGGCTTAACAAAGCCAATCAGGGGAAAATAGCGTCTGTGTGTCGGATGTCGCTGGGGGCGGGACTAGAACCCGGAAGGCAGCAGTCCCGCCCCCAACTCGTCTCGGTGAGTAAAATCCAGCCCAGTGTGTCTGCAAGCAATCCTAATTCAGTCTTTCCCCAGTGTCTACACTTTTCAGTCGGGATCACTGAAGAATGATCAGCATTGAGAACCTTGGCTGCTCTTTTTTGCTCCTCCTGCCCAGGGATACAGTGGCCAATTGGACATTCCAATTTCTGCCTCATCTGACAGCAGCTAACTTGGCACAAACCAGGGATCAAATTTTGGATCTTATAGCTTGGTTCCACAATGGGCAGTATACTTATAACAGGAACCATTGTCAGACCTCATGGTTTTTGGACAAATGATTGGTTTTGTGCAGGAAAATCAAATATCCAATAGCAATGAATCTATAGGTTCTCTGTCTCATTGTGATTTCAGTGAATACAAATATGTTACTGTGTTGTAGGCAATTGCAGGATATCACAATGATAACGTGAAGTGAGGTAGGCCATTCACCCTTCTATTGAAGCCTATAATCCCCACCCCTCCATCACAACATGTGACTGTCTATTGAAAGACTCCAGAGGTTTTGCCTCTATTAACTTACCCAGAAGACCATTCCAAATATTAATCATTGTTTGTAGAGGTGCTTCCTGACATCAGACCTGAACTTGTCTTTTACCAGTTTGTACCTGTGTCTCCTTGTCCTGCAGTCATAATTTAACTTGAAATCTTGCTCCAGATTCATCCTTTCTACTCCATTTAGCAATATCAATGATTATAATTGGGTCAATATTGCAGGAAGAAGTGTTTCTCTTGTAATAATCATGTAGTAATTAGCTTATATAAACAACATAATGAAGAGCCATGGGTATGATCTCTAACCTACTCATAGTACTAATCATAACACACTTTGGTGCTTGTGAGGTCAGCCCACTTAGTGAATGTACATTGTATCTCCCATCTCCTCCACAAAGATCACCTGTCCTTAATCTCTCAAAACTAAAAGAAAAATCAAAGCGTTGATATTTTTGTATGTGTGTGTTTATCGATGTGTTATATGTTTATATATCTGAGACCAATTGTAACACTACCACTGCCGGTAGCTGAGCTCCGCTGTCTCAACAGAGTGGGAATCCAACCAGGTGCCCTCCTGGTGTAAGTAGCCTGATGTCCCACCATGCAGTCCATTTACCCATTTGGGAGCAGCAGTCCATGATGTTAGTTAAATTCAGGACTCTCCGATCATAGAATGTATACTACCCACAGCACATTTTTAATAGATAGCCAAAAGGTCACATTGGAATAAAGGTTTCAATGTATGTCGTGCTGTTTTTAACACTATGCTTTCGGCAATGGGGCAGCATCTTTTTGATCCCTACTGAAAAGTGTCAGACGTCCAATATAAATTTGACTTTTTTTGTTATCTTGCTGGTGAAACCTCTTCAAAGACATGGGCCCGTATTTTCCGATGCCTACGGGTGTGTACGCGCTTTGTACACCCCCATAGGGACATCGGAAATGCCGGTTTCAGGCATGCGAAGCGTATGCGCTGAAACCGGCATTTTCGATCTGTCAAGAATCCTCTTGACAGATCGGACGCCTGCCCTGGAGAAGGGCCTCTGCGGGTGGAGAGTTCCGCTTTCTGCAGAACCTCCGCCCGCTGAAAACCCTTAGAAATCTTACGCCCGGTAAAAGCGTAAGGCCTGCTTTTACCAGCATAAGAGTTGAAAAAAAGTAAAAAAAAAGTTTTTTCACTCATTTTATAATTTAAAAATACTTTTAAAAAAGATAAGTTTATTTTTAGCCCCGTAAAAAACTTTAATTACTTTTTTCAAAAAATAAAATTTTTGTTTAAAATATTTAATTTAATGTAATTTTAACTCCTTTTAAAAACGTGATGGTTTTAAAAAAAATTATTTAATGTTTTAGTGTCTTTTTGGGGTGATCTCCATTCATATATTTGACAGGTCTATCTGTCAAAGGTATGAAGGGAGATTCCCTTCTCCTATTGGCTGGCCTGGCCCACATGATCCCAGGGATGCTTGAGAACCGCCTGCGCCCCTGGGATACGTGGGCCCTGCGCATTTCGACTGTGGAGAGGCCCAGCATCGGAAGTGTCCGGACCTCGGGAACCCTCAGGTAAGAGCGTAGATTTTTTTCCGATAGGAGGCATCCGCACGCAGGAAGCCTCCTATCGGAAATTACAGGCCATGGTTCCACACTGATAATGGCAGACATGGGCTGCAGTATGAAAGCAGTTAGTATGAAGCCCCACCAAAATAACTCTTTAAAAAAAAAAAGATTGAGCTTTTCTAGATCATTAAGAGTATCAACGGTAAGCAGAGGCTGGTAAATGGCACTTCATATGTGCCTTCAAGCGCACGTGTATGGAACTCTAACTTCTTCCAACTTCACAGCGATTGTGAGTCATATTGTGAATTTAATTCCAGCTTTTGATCACTGTTAATACAAAAGCAACAGTATACTACTTCAGTGAGGCACAAAAGTGGCAGGCGACAGTAACGGCATTCCCAAAGGTTGCAGGCGGTTTGAGTAATCAGCAAGTTATGAGTTTGCAACTTGTTATCATCAGAAATATTTAATTTAATGTAAAAGTTCTTCTTGGAGGCCTCCATGGAGCCCCTTGTGAAACATTTTTTGTGACAGTCATCGCTCCGACTTCAAAGGCCTGAAAGCAAAATGATTTGACATCGCTTGTAGCAGTGAGAGGAAAAAAAAAAATCAAAGATTTAAAATCAGCCACTACATTTTGCACATCTACATAATATTTTACCTATGGGAGTTTTAAATAAAATGATTTTTAATTTTTTTTTAAAAAAATGAAATTTTTATTAAACTGTCCTTTTTAAAAAAAAAAAAATAATGATTCTTTCCCAAGCTTATCACAAATGGTCAGCTTTTAATATCTACAATTTCACTAAGATTGATTTAGATTGAAGTGATTCCAAAAAAAAGAGTCAAGACCTGAGAATAGAAGGGAAAATAATATAGTCTCTCTTTATACATTTAAAAACTGTTCTTTGCTAAAGTTCTATAATCGATTCCACTGCATGATTTATCAAAGGAGGTATTATTAAAGGCTGGAGTCTGAACTCTGTTTAGATGACTTAAATAGCTTGAGAGTTTTGATCATCTGAACCCCTTCAGATTTGTCACCGCCTTCGAGCTATTCATTATTATATCACTGTGTATCTGTGTCTATATATATATATATATATATATATATATATATATATATATATAAAATCATAAATAAGCATTGTTTTATTCAGTGCATTGCAACATTTTGAAAGCACTAGAATATGTTTATACAGTAGATCTGAAATGAATTTTAAAATAATCTAAATATGATAATTTTGTTTGCGATTAAATTTTATGGCTTTGTCATTTTCAAGAGCAAATGCAAAGCATTGTTTTGTTTTTGCCACCAGAGAGGAGATAAGACAAATGCTGTGTAGTACTGCTATTAATTTCATACAGGCACCTTCTGATAACATAAAGAGACAGACGTTTAATTAGTGGACCCGAGCCCTCGGGCTAACTCTACTCCCAAATGGCTTCTTCATGAATATGAAGTAATTTTACATTCGACACTTGCCCGGCTTCATTAAATTGATTTCTCTTATCCTTGCTGTTTAATACCATTTGAAATATTCTCTGGTCTTGCTACCAAAGAAGACAGATAATTTTCTCACTCAAGTTAAGAAAATAACAGAGCAAATTACCTCATTCCTTATATCCATTGGTTGCAGTTCATTGGTGTGTGCATACTGTGTGTATGATGCAGCTTTAATAAAACAACAAATCCCCCAATTTTCTTTGTTCCTCTCTTTTGAAGGTGTTGACTCCTACTGTGCTACAGTTCCATGGACGCCAGTAGTACTTAAGTACCTCGGCATTCTTTATGTATGAACCTAAATAATGAGGGGGAATTTTCTGAGACTCCATGCCACTGGTGGGGCCTCGAATACAACGGGCAACTTATCAGAAAACTGTGGGTGCACTGCCAGTGGCCCACGGCCTCCTAAAATTTACCTGAGTGCTGATAGGCTCTTCCATGTGCCTGGTCTTCTCCAACTCCAGTACACACATGTCCACACTTTTCAGAGGGAGTCACTGGATGTTTATCAGGAGCACAGGCTGTAAACTGAAGCAGGGAACTCTTGGGGCTCGATTTTAATAGCCCTGAGGAGGCGGGTTTGGAGGCGGGTGGGCAGCGAAAATCAGAAAAAATGGCTTCAGACACCCAACCCGCCTCCATCCTGCCCCCACACGATTTTCATGAGTGTCGGGTCAGCCGCTCCCAAACTGACCCGACTGGAACCGGTGGGACAGGTAGTTAAGGCAATTAAGAGCCTGTTAACTGCGTTGCTAATCCTATTTTTATAGTGGTTTCCCATTTTCGTGCTTCTGGCTCCTGTTTCCCGTCCTGTCAGAAACACGCCAGCTGCAAGGAGACAAGTTTCTCGAGGACATGATTTGTAGTCATTGGTGCAGCATTTTAAAAGCGCTCCTGTAATATGGCTGACTTTAAAATGCAACAACTTTGTTGTTGGAGGTTTGGGATAAGGTTTTGCAAATCAACTGACTTTGTGACTGCTCAAGCTGACACCCAAATGCAGTGTGACCTGATTGGAATAATTTCAGGCCACTTTGAGTGTGCGCTTGCAAGCTTCTTGCCTCAACTGAAATCTATAGCAACAGGATGGGAACCATTTTATATCCTCTCATCCTGGTCGTCAGACTCTGAGGAAGAGCAGCTGCGGCAGCGCCACAACAGCAGCACCAGTGCCAGGAGCACCAACCTCCTCCTCACCCACCTGATGCGGCACTGGACACAGGGCATCAGCCCCTGACAAAATTGGCTGGGAGGCCAGCGATGGCATCACCATGGCCAGATTTTCTTCACTTGATGCTGTAAACCCTGGCTGCCACCTGATGCGACAGGTTGACACCATCCCACACCAGCACCGTGAAGCATCCCTTTAATGTCCAAGCCATTCCATGCACACACATCACTATAGCGGAGATGGGGGTGGGGGGGAGTTATGACTGAACAATCACTGGAACTCAGATCTGTCCAAGAAGGGGCACTTTTGGAAAATGAGATTTCACTGTATGACAATATATTACCAGAAACTTCACATGGACATTGGCTAAACCTTTCAAGTGCCTATCTTTGTGTGTTGTTAGTTGGTATGCTTGCAGTAGGATGAGGGTGAGTGTGAGGGGTGGCTAGTGAGATGGGGAAGTGATAAAGTAGATAGAGAGGTTTGGGTGGAGGTTCAAGGTCAGTTGGTGTCCTGGGAAGGTCTCTTCCGCTCTTGGAAGGGAAGAGAACCTCCCTGCGTGCTGTGACTCCCTCCATAAGTATATGGAGGGAGTCATTGGAGAGCCTGGGTACAAGTGTTCACCTTTGTGCAGTGATCGTCAGTATTTGCAGCACCTCAATGCTATCAAACACTGATAGATCAACTGTCAAAATAAAATTGTGCATGGTCCCTTTAAGGAAACAGGCAGATGACGTGTCATCAAATGACTTCATCAGACTCGCTTCCTGTTAATTGGCCAGCGCAGGGCGGGCTTAACAAAGTCAATCAAGGGACAATCACGTCTGTGGAGCGGAGGCAGCAGGGGGCGGGAACCAGCTGACACGCCCCCATCCCGCCTCCAGAATTAAATTTGCAGCCTTAGTCTCTATGGCTTATCACCACGGGACAGTGCATTTTATTGCTGAGCTATAAATACACTTCAATCATAGTATGATTGCCATTTGGAACCTTCATTTAGTTTATTAAAAAAAAGCAAGAAGTACATGCTGTTCATCCATGACACATTGGCTGAACTGCACCACCATGGTATATATATTGTGATACACAAGGTACCACAATTGTGTGGGACAGGCTGGATGGACCAGATGGTCTTTTTCCTGTCTGATTTGTTCATATAAAACACAAGGGTGCGCTGTTTTACAGATGAGTTAAAAGTCCATTTAGCCTAGGTTTTGGATGTCTCCATGATTGACAGAGCATAAGCATGGGTACTGTTGGAATTTAACCAGTTAAAACCCATACACTTATCAGTGCAATGCAATGGAAAGCTTCCTGCTGCTTGTCCAGCCAGGACCACCCTTCCCACTAAGGCAATGGCTTTCAGGTTATCTGGTGCTGAGTGGGAATAATCCCAGTTCCCAGTGTCAGCTGCACACCTCCAAGTTCTGTTTAATGTGTTAAGGTGTCTATGTCAGACATCTTTACTGCCCCAAGTAATGTGACCCAGCCTGGCCAAGATACTGGATTACTGAGTCTACCACAGAGGGTTGACTAGGTTACAAACTTTAATTACAGGTATGTTATCTTTGAACATCCTCACCTGCAGAGATCCTATTTACATCCTCCCCCCTCCTTACCCACCAAGAAGATATTGCGATTTTAAAAAGGATTGGGATTGTTTGGGCTTGGGTCAAATGGTCTTTTCCTATACTTTGGTATCGTGTACCCATTGTTCTTACAAAAACATTGCCTAGTCAACCCTTCTTAATGCATACCAATTACGTTCATTACAACAACAATAACTGGCATTTATGTAAGATCTTTAATGTCGGACATACATCCCAAGGTACTTCACAAAAATTAGAAGAAAATGGATGCTGAGCCAATGAAGGAGATATTGGGAGCAATGACTGAAAGCTTAATCGAAGAGATGCATTTTAATCAGGGAATTAAAGGAGGAGAGGGAGGTGGAGGCATAAAGGTTTACAAAGGGAATTCCAGAGAATGGGGCCTAGACGGCTGAAGGCAAGCCAGCAATGGTGGGGCGAATGGTAACACAGAAGGCCAGAGTCAGAGAAACCGAGTTCAGGAAGGGTTATAGGGCTAGAGCAGGTAATGGTGGGCACAGGTGAGGTCATGAAATTTAAAAACAATGAGGGTTGTTCACAAGTGAATGGCCATTCTGTAGGGAAATGTGGAAAGGGGTAATTATTGGTCTACTAGCAGAGTCCAAGGGTAACAGCCCCATCCTTCTCTCTTGACAGCCTTCTCACCCAGCACACCCGCTGCAGGATAATCTCTCCAACCTCCTCCATCTTGCTCACCCCGCACATCACTACCCTTTGGTACCTTAATGTTGCAATAAAATGTTACAATATCTAATTAGCCAACTTTCAGCCTACAGGTTGAAGACTCACCAATAACCTCACTAAACACTAAAGCACCCCACCAAGCAAGGCTCACAAATTCAGTAGAAGTTGTCCTTTTTTTTAGTGACTTTTCCTTTAATGGTTTACTAGATAAAGACACCAGTCCCTTGTCTATGCTGAATTTCTGACGGTCCAGTAAACAAACAGCGATGGCACACATGAGTGTCTCCAACCCTTTCATGATGTATACTCCACCTGCTTGAATTCTTGCACACTAACAGTGACATATAACAATTACTTTGTCCACAGAACATTTGTTGTGCTATATACTAAAGAAAGAAATGGAACCTTGCTCAATTTGAGCTCATCCAAAACTCTGCTGCCCATATCCTAACTCGCACTAAGTCCCGTTCACCCATCACCCCAGTGCTCGCTGACCTCCACTGGCACCCGGTCTGCCAGCGCCTCAATTTTAAAATTCTCATCCTTGTCTTCAAGTCCCTCCATAGCCTCTCTCCAACCCACCCCCCACCCATCTCTAACTTCCTCCAGCCCTTCAATCCTCCAAGATCTCTACACTCTTTCAATTCTGGCCTTTTATGCATTCTGATTTTAAACGCTGCACCATTGGCGACCGTACCTTCAGCTGCCCAGGCCCTAAACTCTGGAATTCCCTCCCTAAACCTCTGCGCTTCACACCCTCTCTCCTCCTTTAAGACGCTCCTTAAAACCTACTGCTTTGACCAAGCTTTTGGTCACGTGTTCTAATAACCCCTTACGTGGCTTGGTGTCAAATTCTTTTGGATAATGTCCCTCTGAAGCACCTTGGGACTTTTTCTAAGTTAAAGGTGCTATATAAATGAAAGTTGTTGTTGAGCTATGTTCATGATGATGATGATGATGCTCAGCGAGAGAAAATAGTTTTCTTTTAAAGTGTAATCTTAAACTATGATAGACTTTCACGAGACAATTGCATTGTGTTCATTGTCTAAAATAGAAGCTAGATGCACTGTGGAGTTGTATTTGATTGTTAAATATGCATGGCGCTTTTTCCCAGCTGCCATGTATTTGGAACACAGCCTCGGTTCTAATTCTGAAAAGGAAATTCAACCATGTTTAACATACATGTTCAACGAGCTGCTGAGTGGTTGTAAGCCTTTGTACTTGTAGACTTTCTGTGAATAAAGACTATTATATTGCAGTGCCTGAGGCTATCCATCCTAAAAGTAAGTGAAGTGGACTGCCAGCTCTTTCAGCTCCCATGGAACACGAATAATCCATTAGCTCGTACATCACATGGTACAACTGTTAGTTAAAATCTAACGTGGTTCCATTTATCTTCTCTCATTAAATTTGGACTTTTTTCCCTCCGTGTAATTAACCCTTTCTTGTGTGATATATAGGTTGAGACAAATAAGATATGTACAGAAAGTGAACCACCTGGTAGAGGGTCCAGACAAATAACTGCAACGTCCTACAGTGATGGCATTCCATTTGGGTCATGAAAATCTGAAGCACTAATGGTAGCTGCTCTGTGTGCATGTGTCCATCTATATCTGTGTGCCTATTTGTGTCTTTGTTCATTTGCACATGTATTTTTTAAATATGCAGGGATAAAAGAAAAACCATAAATGCTACAAACGTGAAATACAAATCGTAAATATTGGAAAGGTAGCAGCAGGTGGCTCGGCATCTGAAAAATGAAGCACATAAGATAATGTTTCATGTATGGAACAGTACCATGAAATATTAAACCACCTTTTCCTTCAGATGCTGGTTGATCAGCTACATTTCCACTCTTTTCTGTTCCGAACAGACACTTTGCACCGTCTCCTGAAACATTCAGTGATTTCTGTAAAATGGCTTTGAAAGCAAATCAGAACCGTAGAAATTCAGGTTGGCCACTGTTTATGTCCACTAATACAAATTTGGATCAATTCAAGTTTCATATCTGGTTCTGAGCTTATCTTTGTATTGTTTACCAGTCACGCGGAGCAATATCGCATTCATTCCATCAGTTTATGTGTGTCACGACTGCCATCTCACTGGCAGACCATATCCCATTGCTCCTGCTAGCAATATCTGTACCTACAATTTACAGATTAAATAATTTGTCATTCTGTATATAATGTACAACGTTAAAAGGGAAAAGCTGCTCCTAATCTAATCAGACTTTCTGGTGCATGACATCAGCCCTTGTATCTTGCACAGAGTGCCTTCACTACTTTGATCTTTAAATACTTTTTAGCTATCTTCGTCAACTGTTCCCTTTATGAACAAATGATGGCTAGGAAAAGACCCTCTAGTCCATCCAGCCTGTCCCGCACAACTGCGATGCCTTGTGCATCACAATATATGCTCCCCTACCCCACCCAAAAGCCATGAAATCACCTGGGAGAGGTGAAAAATCCAGATTAAAAATGCCATTTTAAGAGGGTTAAAAAACCTGGAAAATTCCTCTCTGACCCCCGTAGCCGATTGAAACTAGTCTAAGAGACCACTCTGGCTATAATTAATGTCATACAGTACCTATTTAGCTTTCCTTTTATAACTCTTTTTTCTTAATTATTTTATTTCCATTCAGTGTGTCTTACATCCGCCCCCCCTCCCACCGCCCTTTCTCTTTGATTTTTTTTTCTGTTCTGTATTCTTTTAAAGAAAACTTCAGAAAGACAACATTTTCTCTGTCTTGTTCGGGGGAGGAGAATGGAATCAGAAGTGGGGGAAGTCCCCGAAAAGTAATATTTGGGCCCAAGTTTCCTCTCTCTATTCCATACTTAGTTAAAATTTAAGGTCAGCCAGTTTCCTTTGGAGAGGATTAGATGTAAATAACATGACATAATTATCTACCCTGAAAATCATCCTTATTAAAACCACACCAGTAAAATGACCATAAGATCTTTCAAAGGGCCAACGCAGACATAACAGGCTGGAGCCTCTCAGCAGTGGAGCCTGAGTGGAAATCCAGTCCAAGCATCCAGATGTGCTCTTTTTCTGACAGCTGCTAAGGGTCCTCAAGTAAATGGGTTTTTGGCATTTTCAATCTAATTTCTGGTTGTCAAAAGTGAACAACATAAAACATCTCTGAAATATGCCTGCAATTAGATTTAACTCTGATGCGGAGATGCCGGTGTTGGACTGGGGTGGACAAAAATGAGAAGTCGCACAACACCAGGTTATAGTCCAACAGTTTTATTTGAAATCACGAGCTTTCGGAGCGCTGCTCCTTCGTCCTGAAGAAGGAGCGGAGCTCCGAAAGCTCGTGATTTCAAATAAAACTGTTGGACTATAACCTGGTGTTGTGCGACTTCTCATTTAGATTTAACTGACCAAGCTCATTCAGAACAATCACGGCAAAGTGATGACAAACATTCAAAAAAAAGAATAAAGATTAGTGATGCACTGTGATTTAAGCAGAACTTTAAACTTTAGAACCAGTGCTATAATCAGCAATATGGACTGTTGGCCTCTCCAGCAGGGTGTTCACCTGTATTTGAAAGGGCATTTGATAATCTCTGGAAAATGACTGCCTTCGGAGTGAATAAAGTGCATTGTATTTTCAATCTCTGCTTCAGAGCCTTGCCACTGGTCAGTAGGGTGAAATGATGTGTACATTTGGCTGCTAATTTGGATTTCAGAACAAATGAAACAGTCAGTAAAATGGATTGATGGACAATGGAAATAATGGCTGGTCTGGGCGTTAATATAAGTGAAACAGTAGGTAAAGTGAGTTGACACACTTTCAATGGTTGCCAGATTGGACTAACTGAATCAGTTAAATGGTCATTAAGGTAGATGGATACACACTTCAAATGGTTTCCAGTCTGCTAGCTTGTTTGCTATTTTGTGTGAAGCTTTCTTTCGATAAAGGTTAATACCGAGAGGGCAGCGAGAAAAGTTGATGACCCTTCGTGCAAAGCAGTTCTTACAAAAAGCTCTCATTTAAAGAATGATGGATGATTAATTCTTTTCCAGTTCCACTAAAAAGGTTTCACAGATTATTTTTGACAGTTTAGCTGAAATTGCATTCCAGAAACTAATTTGGGGAGATGATGCAGAAAATAGTGACCCTTTTAAGAGGTGTTCTGAAAATGAAATAATTTTAAACCTTTTTTTGTATTCTAATTTTTGTCTTGATTTTTTTTCTGTTATTTAGACTTCTCAACTCCTGTCCCTGGGGTCTTTCTAGTGGCTGGACATGCTCCATGATTAGTAAGTGCAAGTAACAACTATAGTGCCGGAGATGGACAATATTGTCCACTTTCTCCTAATTGTGCCTGCTCAGAACTTGTCCCATTTACTGCAAAGTTGGCACATTTGATTGATAAGTAGCAATGAGGTTGTCGGGTTTTATTTGTTTGCCTTTGTACGAGTATTCAAGCAGAAGAATGGCAATGTTGTAGAATAGGGTGTTCTTTGTCATTCATTCAGCCTTCCTGCAAATAGAAATGCTGTCATTTATTGGGAGGGGGATGGGAAATTGCTTCAGTAGTTCATCGCTTTTAAACAATTTGTACCACTGTGCAGACATTTTGAGTTCATATTCAACAATCAATTATCTAAGGGCTCATTTTATTACAGCAGTTCATTTCTTCTGTCATCACCCATGTTTCATATGATATTTTGAGACCAGAATATCATGAAAGTTTCAATTTTATCCCCTTATTAAAATAGAATATGCTGGACCACACTCAGCAGGTCCAGGGAGCACCTGTGGAAAAATATACAAGAGTTAACTTTTCAGGTCGATGAACATTCATCAGAATATGATCAGCTATTTCATGGGAACACCACATGCCATCCTGACTTAGACACATATTCCCATTCCTTCATCCTTGCTGGGTCGATATCCTAGAATATCTGACCTAAAGCGATCTTTGGTGTAGCATCACCACAAGGATTACAGCAACTGAAGGAGAAGGTCAGCCAGCACCACCTCCAGGGCAACGAGGAAAGTTGAATAAATTCCATCTTGCCAGCGTCACCCAGGTCACGAGAACAAATCAAAAAGAATCGGCACCCCGAGATCTTACTTCCTTCACTCTGTTAGGCATCTTACCAGTTAGGGTATACTTCCTTTCAGCATGAAATCCAATCTCATCCCCATGTGACCTTGAACTACCAACCTTTTGGTGCCTGAATGCACTAACCAATTGTATCATAGAGAGCACATTTGTCTTTAGTGCTGGAAAAGGTTTCGTGAATAGCCAACGGTAGAATATTTAAGTTTGGTGAGCCAGTTTCAGAGTGCCGTAAATTGTCTTCTAATGCATTCAAAATGGTTTATAGAAGGTCAAGTATCGTAACATGAAGTAAATGATTCCTTCTCGCATCCACAGATTTCCTCATTTCATGAATGATCAATGTTCATGCAAGATGATTGTTACTTTTACTGACGATCTTGCTAACGATTTGGCACCGGTTTCCTAAGAAATTGATTTTGACAAGAGAAAGTGCCTCAATTTAAATTTTGCAGTTAGCGTCACTGCAAGTGCCAATCATCAATATTGCAATTTTGTGCTGTCAAATCCTCAACAGATGTTCCACAGTTTTTTTTTGAGTGAGACGTTACCTGATATGTGTACACCACGATGGGCATCGTAATCTCGGCACACAACAGCAGGGAAAGTAGAGTTGAGCGAAATGACCACTCGGCAGTCACCTGTTACAACTGTTTCTCTCTATTAGTGAATTGCAATTTTACTGTGCCAATGGAGTGATAATTCACAAGAAAGAAAATGTTAAATGATATGCTGATATGAGTTTATTATTTAATAGTTGTCAATTGTGCAAAATATTCTAGAATTCATTATAAAGATGCTTAGGAATCTATTTATGAGGAACTTAGGCCGCGCTTTTATCGGCACTGAGAGGGTGGGTGTGGAGGCGGGTCAAAGGTTAAAATCGTTTTGATTGATGGCGGGGTCCGATCCCGCCGTCAACCCACCTCCAAACGATTTTCCCAAGTGTCGGGTCCCCGATTTGCACATGGACCCGACACCTAGCAGCGGGAAGAGGATTAAAGCCACTTACCTGCCTGTTAACAGGTACTTGATAGTAGTTAACAGGCTCTTTTTCAATTTTGCCGCTTCTGCCTCGGGCTTCCCGATGTCTGGACACCACGCCAGGTAAGTGTGGCGTGTTGTGAGTCTGCTGTAATGTTTCTGCATTGATGACAGCTGCAGAAGTGGTGTGAAGGATACAATGGTACACTGGTGAGTGTCAGAGGTAAGAAAATGTTGGGATAATAATTTTTAATGCATTTACACATTTCTTTGGGGAACAAGTTTTGAAAATGATGTCGAGTGCCACCTCATTGAGAGAACCTCTCTCACCAGTGACAGATCGCTCCTGTCACGTCACCTGCAGCTGCCATCTGTTCCAGCCGATGGAGGGAGTCACTGGAGAGCCTGGGTGCAAGAGCTCACCTTTGTACAGTGATTGTCAGTGTTTGCAGCACCTCAATGCTGTCAAACACTGAGAAATGAGCTGTCAAAAGAAATTGTGCGTGGTCCCTTTTAAGAAAACTGGCAGATGATGCGCCATCAAATGACGTCGTCTAACTGGCTTCCTCTTAATTGACCGGCAAGCCCGCAGGGCAGGCTGAACAAGGTCAAGCAATGTAAAATCACGTCCGTGGGCCGGAAGCAGTTGGGGGCGGGACTGGAAGCCAGAAACCACCTGACCCGCTCCCAACCCGCATCTATTTACAAAATCGCGGCCTTTGTGTTTGTTCATACTAAAGAATAGATAGAATATCTCCCTTATAATGGTGCATTTTTGCTCTTCCAGATCCACAATATATCCCTACTTGAAAAATAGTAATAAAGCATATTTAATTATTGTTCTGAAGATTTAGGGGCTGATTTATGGACTTTAGCAATCTCTAAAGCAGCATCTGCTACAATCAGAATTATCACTAATTGAGATCCACTCTGGAAAATGGGTGATGATGGCATTCACCCCAATCAAGATATGTCATTGCCACTCATGCATAAATGTATATAATCTAATTGTGGAGTGTTCTTAAGTTGTGACATGCTAACACAATTCATCAACAATCATCCCCTTTTCCAGAAGTTGCAGGCAGTGTATCTAGCACGACTGAAAGCATTCACAGGAGATGTCAAAAATCACCAATCAGTCCAAAGAATTTTCCTAACTAGAAACAGTATTGTCCTTATCTTCAATTTATTGTACTGGAAAAATGCACATTGTGATGCGATTGAGTAAAACCATAGGGGGCTGTTATTTTTTTAATAAAACTTAAGAAACGCTTAACTTTGAAAATGATCAATAGCCAACTCGTTCACTAATCTTTTAGGGAAGGAAACCAGCCATCCTCATCCAGTCTGGCCGATATGTGGCTCCAGCCCCACACCAATGTGGTTGACTCTTAATTGCCATCTAAAGTGGCCTAGCAAACCACTCCGTTGTATCAAACTTCAGGATAACTAGGGATAACTAAATGCCAGCCTTACCAGCAATGCTCACATCCTGAGAATGTGAAAACCACAATGCATAATATTGGCCTCAGCTAAAATTATTGGTTTTCCTTTTTGTTTGCTATGTACTTATAAATGTGAAGCTTTATAAAGCTGTAATTACTAAATAAAAAGCCCGTTGTTTGTCTATCTCATTGTGCTTATTATGATGTAGTTTTATGGATGATCTTATTCTTAATATAATGTTCTGCACATCTCACCCCAAATTACACAGACATTTCCTGAATTCTAATGCTCTTGTTTGTGGTTCTTCTGCACTTTCATCGACCACTGTTACTAACAAAATATTACATAGGATACTTTGTAAAATGACAGTAAAATGTGTTGATTAAAAATCTAACATGAGCAAAATATTTTTTTAAATTATTTTTTTATCCATTTTTCCATCAACACAGGCATGTATTTTTTTAAATTTTCCTTAGCAGGAGCATTAAACAACTCCATTCACTGGGAAGGCAAATAGCTTTAGTCCTAGTTCTGGTGCTTACAGTGGGCGAGCTGACTGTGGTATAATAAACTTGCACTGATTTTTAAAAAAAATATAGATTTCTACCGTGTAACCACTTGCAGATGGATTGCAGAAAACTATTTGAGCAAATTAACAAAAACATTGTCAGTTTACCTCCCTCCCTCAGCCCTACAGCTTCAGGACAATAATTCAATGAAGGTTTCTTTTATTTTTTCGAATAGAGATATATTGTGGATCCAACAAAATTGACACACAAATCCACGAAAATCAGTGCCTGCAGATTTCTATTATCCAGCATCGCTTCATCTCAAGTGTGATAGACAGCTTTGGGTAACCAGGCTGATGTGGGATTTTTTAAAAATTCAATCACGGGATGTGGGCGTCGCTGGCAAGGCCAGCATTTATTGCCCATCCCTAATTGCCCTTGAGAAGGTGATGATGAGCCACCTTCTTGAATCGCTGCAGTCCGTGTGGTGAAGGTACTCTCACAGTGCTGTTAGGGAGGGAGCTCCAGGATATTGACCTGCCAACGATGAAGGAACGGCGATATACTTCCAAGTCAGGATGGTGTGTGACTTGGAGGTGGTGGTGTTGCCATGCACCTGCTGCCCTTGTCCTCCGAGGTGGTAGAGGTTGCGGGTTTGGGAGGTGCTGTTGAAGAAATCCAGGCAAGAAAGAACTAACTTGCATTTATGTAGCATCTTTTGAAGTAATAGTCACTGTTATTTCGGCAAAATGACCAATTAATTTTTTTGGTGATATTGGTTGGAGGATAAATGCTGGCCGTGATGGCAGGAGAACCCTGCTCTTCGTTGAATAGTGCCATAGGATCTTTTATATTCACCTGAACAAAAAGATGGGATCTTAGTTTAAAGTCTCATCTGAAAGTGAGCACTTTTAGCAGTACTGCCCTGAAGTGTCAGCCTAGATTATCTGCATAAGTTCTGGAGTGCGACCTTGACTTGTGGCAAGAGTTCTAGCATGACACTTGGGAAATAGGTTTTCAACTTTACTGCCTTTGTAAGTAGGCTACCACCAACTGTTTATTCAAATAAATAGGGGTATTAATCATGCCCTTGACACGTATAAATTAATAGTCACAGCTTGATCACTCAGAATAACTCTTTGTGTGGCTTAGATAAATTAAAATCTTGGTATGTGAGTAATAGAAATGTTGTAAGTGCATTCTATGAATGCTGTCTTCTTGTATTAGAAAAACTGCTGTGTGGTAACATGATTTATAAGTGTGACAAGTAATAAAAAGATCAATTCCTCCCTTTCAAAAAAAATGTTGCTATTTATGATTCTGCCAAAAAAAAAGTCGAGTACTTGCACTTTTCCTCCAGCCCATTAGAGGGCACAGGATTGCACAGAAAATGCGTTCTCCTCCCTCACAAAGTCCAAGGAATTTAAACAGCCCTTCAGAATAAACAACAATTTACATTTATGTAGCACCGTTCTAATGTAGGGAAACATCCCAAGGCTTTCACAGAAGCGTAATCAGACAACAAATTGACACCGAATCAAAGGAACTATTGGTAGTAGTGACTAAAAGCTTGGTCAGAGGTAGGTTTTAAGGAGGGTCTTAAGGAACCTCATATTCTAGAGTATATTAATATTTTGGGATATAATATTTGTCAACTGGTTTGTGCGATGCACAAGTATGTGAATGCTATAGTTTTAAGATGGGGTGATAGATGAATTCAAGTATTTATCCTCAATCGCTGTAGTATTACACTAATACACTTAGACTTATTTCTAAACTGTTGACTACTTTTTTGTTAAATCTGGGTTGACAATTTTTTACTGTGTATATGAAATTTCAACTGACCCGAACTGATCCAGACTGCTGTCTGTCTCACGTTTTTTTTCTCTTTCTCTCTCCCTCATCACGCTCTCTCTGCTCTCTCCGTACTCTCTTCCCACTCTCTGCTAAGTTTTTCTCACCCTGCCTCTCGCTCTTCCTCTGTTCACTTCTCCTAATCTTGCATCTCTTTATTTTCTCTCTGTGTGTCTGTGCCTGTGTGTCTCTCTCTATGCCTCTGTCCTATTCCGTCTCCCCATTTCCCTCTCGGGATATAAGTTGTCGTGCAGGGATAAAAAGAATAAACTCGGAGGAGATGGTTCTTTATGCCAAAGAGGACATATTGATAAAGGAGCTTGATAACTTGACTTCAAATTGGAATCGGGTAAAGATGAAGTATAAGAGTTCGCTACCACATGGAATGGTTGAGGCGAATAGCATAGATGTATTTAAGGCGAAGCTAGATAAATACATGAGGGAGAAAGGAATAGAAGGCTATGTTGATGGGGTGAGATGAATTAAGGTGGGAGTAAGCTCGTGTGGAGCATAAACACCGGCATAGACCTGTTGGGTCGAATGGTCTGTTTTTGTGCTGTAAAATTCTATGTAGTTGTGGATCAAAATAAATAGTTTCAAGGGGAATAAACTTGCCAGATTCCTAAAAGTGTGTTAACTTTTCCTGCATCAGCCTACAGGCCCTGTACACGACATTCAGTCTGGACGTCATCTCCTGCTAGGCACGGTGCACTACCTGGGTAGGGCGCCCTGGTGTGTCAAACAGGACAAGCTGCCTCATGCTCACCTCTTCCAGCAGAATGTCCACTTTGCAGCCATCGAACAGGGTTCCGTGTTGTAATTTCTATTTCATTATATGTTGCAGTGCTGAATCAGAACTAATGACAGGTCATCGATCTGAAACGATAACTCTGTTTCTCTCTCCACAGATGATGCCTGACCTGCTGAGTATTTACAGCCTTTTCTGTTTTTATTACCAATCTTTACTCTTCCTTTTTTCTGCTACTCCTATGTGGCGCAACCCCTGTGGCTTCAGCAGAGGTCGAGGCAAACTGCTCAGATCCCTGCTGTGGCTGCTGAGATACACTTGGCCAACGTCCCCTGGGTTTTGGAGCCCACGAGGGCTCCACCAAGGTCTGCTCCACCTGCGCAGGGGCAGACAATGCCATTGGGACATGAGGCAGCATATGGGTTACTGACTGACGGATGCGAAGTTGAAGCGCTTTGAGCAGAGTCCCCACTTCCATGTCTCCTTTCACCTTCTTCCCTCTCATGGTCCACCTGCACTTCCCTGCTAGCAATGAGCTGGAGAGCACTTTGCGGCACATCAGTGGGGTGCTGAATGGCCAAGGCTAGGGTTTCATTAATCCTATTTAAGGTGGCATTCAGAGTGTGCAAGCCATTGGTGAGGGCCTGCATTACACTCGTTTGATTGCCGTGTTTGATGCTCCATGCAGGTGGCCACTCTTTCCATGGATGAAGACATCATCGCAAAGGCCTGCAACATCATGCCACTCATGCTTGAGATGGACTCCTCCAATCTCTCTGCAAGCGTGCACAGTGCGGTTGGAACGCCTGCCAGTACCTCGCACATTCTTTGCTACTGCTCCAGAAGTATCCTCTTTGTCGACGGCCCCCGAGTTTCAGCATCTGCGTCCAGCTGAGCAGAGCTTGGACTGTCCTGCACCCTCCGACGCGGACTCCCCATTGCTGTCCTTGTCTCCACCATCTGCTCTTGCCCACCTGTGATGTGTGAGACACCAGGTGAAAAGCGAACTATCTGTCATACCGGTCCCACCACAGTGTGAGGATCTGAGCTGGTGCATGGTCTGCATGAGTCCTGTGACGGTGCACCCTCAGAGGGATTGACCTCCTCTGAGGAGTCATCATCGTGCTCCTGGGCCACCTCCTGTGGGTTGCTTGATGGCCCTGTGGGAGATTAAAGACATGAATTAGAACATGTCATGGTAAGAATGTTTTAAGTGAGCATTATGCACATGATCATATTTCACTGGCTGCTGACATCAAGTCAACGTGTGAGTGTTGTAGCCATGTGGCTATTTGATATTTAATTCTATCACCAGGTAGCTGGGAGGCCCCCATCTCCGATGATCAGGCATGCTGAGACTCCGCTTATCTCCAGCGCTTCCTCCTCTGCAACTCTCAGTATTGAGGTGGCTGGAGAACCACTTCCGGTTCTCTGCCTCTCCCTGGTGTTCTCAGCTCTCTTCTCTGGCAAGGAGGGAAAGAAGAGACCTATGAGTGAGAGTAATGGAATGTGCTGAACGGATGGATGGACAACATTTGACTATGAGGGAGAGGTGTGACATTGCATTAAGATTTATTTTTATTTGTTCCTGGGATGTGGGCGTCACTGGCTAGGCCAGCATTTATTGCCCATCCCTAATTGCCCTTGAGAAGAACAGTTCTGACGAAAGGTCATTGACCTGAAACGTTAACTCTGTAAACGATGCTGCCTGACCTGCTGAGTATTTCCAGCATTTTCTGTTTTTGTTACGCCTTCTTGCTCTCTGTGGCAAGCTTCTTCCTCCCATCGGCAGGGAAGAGTATCTCCCTGCGGGCCCTTACAGACCGCAGCATCAAGTCTGGGGAAGTATCTGTGAAGGGAGGTGCAATCTTGCCATGGTGGGACTCCATAATGACAGTGCTTCCTCTGTTCCCCCACCTCCACAATCCATCAACTGTCACCTTTGCACTGTCCCTTTAAATAGTTCAGTTGAAATCGACTCATGCGAGTCGTCATCACGCCCGCCCACGCTAATTGGTCGGGCAACCCGGAAGTCAGATGCAAATGTAGTGGCTGGGTTTAAAAAGCCACTGACAGACACGCTGCACTTACTTCCGGGTTCACCGCGTGCTTCCTGTCCCCACCCGCTCCCAGCGCAACGCCACGGTAACATTCCCCCCAAGATTGCTACACACCAAAGAGCACATCGAATTAGCTCTGCAGTCTGTTATTTGTGGCTGACTGGCATTCAATAACAAATGTTACATATATGATCAAAAACTTGAGAGTATTTCTCATCATTAACGACAATAATCCTGACGTGTGTGTATCTCTCTCTCTCTCTCTCTTGTAAAATTCGCAAATTATCGCGATTTCGAAATAACGAGAAAAAGAGACACAGATTCGTTAAAACAGTTTTATTTCAGCAAAATGCTGTCAGGTTTCAAAACGGACACAAGAAGCCTGTAAAATGGCCGCCGCGCCTCGTGGCAGAAGTTTCTAGACTTTCAGTAGGCAGACAAGATGGCGTTCCAATAAACATTTCAGCAAGATCGGACAATGCTCAGCATATATTGATATAAGACAAGACGCGATCGTTTTGCATTTTTGACACCTAAGCAAGAAATATAAGTGCTGGAATCGGTTTTCCATACACAAACGAGGGCTATTGTACTGAGCAATCAAGGGCCCATCCAAAGACATTGATACGCAAATTCCCCGCGGCTCTACGATGAGAGAGCCGTTCGCGGGTACTCACAGCAAGAATTCGGAGGCCCCCAAAACCCCTCCAGGGAGACTCCTAGCCGGTTCCACAATGGGAGAAATATTAACGGGTACTTAGACAGTTACAAGTATCACCGAAACCCATTAACGACAAGAACCACCCCATACAAGAAGTTTGAGCGCCAAAACATGACAAAAGATGAACATTAAGTTTGGGCGGGAGATAAGGAATTACAGTACTATAACTGTAGTGTCCAAACGTCCATCGCTCTCTTATCCTTTTCATTCGCTTGGAATCGTCTCTTGGCTCTTATCCCGGACGACCGTTATTCTCTCTTGTTCCGCTGATCCCTTTTGGGGTCGACCTCGTGGCGTGCTGCGAAATCGGGTGCACCATCCCGAAGGTCGGTAAACGGTGTCTGGACCTGAAGGCCCGATGAGATGAGAGGAGAAGAGAAGAAGAAGAATCCACGTGCCGCCGCGGTCAGTAAACCCCGACCGCGCCCGTAAATATAAAGACCATTTTTGAACTCTACAGGTTACTGCATGAACTGGTCAAAGACTCTTCTTTGAATTCTACCGGCTAACTGGTGTTGGTCCAGAAAGACTTTTCTTTGAGTTCTACAGCCGGGCCCGAGCACTGTCGAGTTCTTCATGACAACGGGGAGCCCAGCCTGCTTGCAGCAGCAGAGAAAATAAACAAGTGGGGTACAGAGACCCCTGGTCAACACGTGAACGGTCAGGTGTTGCAGCGAAAACAGCCGAGCACCGTTTTAGAATTCTCCGAGGTATTACGAGTGGTGAGCATGTTTCTCGATCCTACAGATCTAGATTAGAGCAGACATAGATAGGGGAGGGGGGTTTATTAAGGATAATTATAATGTGTGTCCCCTTTTACGATGTGTCGTGCGCTCCTCGTTTCCCTAAACCTAGTTTAATAAATGTATGTAAGCTTGTACTGTCATTAATCTGTGCCTATGACATGTATTTCATAATTCTGAACAATATGCAATAAAGATTTCCATTTCGTACTATTCGACCAGGTCTACCTGAGTTTTTCTCTGCATTACTGCTCTCGCACCTAAGTCCAGTGTCAGAACCGTAAGGGCGAGTGGGTCGAACCACTCACAGGTGTTTAGTGCTACAAGGCTGGCTGGAGACCAGAGCAAGCAATAGTATTAGGCAACGAAGGCCTAACCCCGCACAAGCACCTAGGACCGTAACGCCTTACACTCTTTATTGACGTGTGTGTATATCTCTCTCTCTCTCTCTCTCTATCTATCTATATATATATATATATTTTTTTGTGTGCCCTAGACAATTAAGCTATGAGGAAAAACTGAGGTTGCTCATCTGTTCCGACTTGGGGGGTGGTGGGAGGTAGAGGAGGATCTATAAGTTTTTAAAATCATGGAAGGAATTGATTTGATAAATGTGGAGAACATTGGAACAGGGAAATGGTTTGATTATAAGATGGGGAAATGGTTGGCCAAATGAAAGTGAAGAAGTGCGTTCCTCACAGTTAGTTTGTACAATAGGAAAACAATTCTGCTACCCACTTCCATGAATCCTGTCTCCATTGAAGCATTGTAAAAGGAAATAGCTTAATTCTACAGGGAAAACGGGATTGGTAGAAGTGAAATGAAATGATATGCCATCAATGAGGACTTTAACATTGAGATGGGCTGACTGAGTGTTACTCATTCCTACCATCTATATCTTGTGATGCTTTTGACGATAATAATATCAAAAATAAACTGTTACTAATAAAGGAAGAATAAATGGCTGCAAGGAAAGCCTCGTAATTTTCTTACGAAGAGTCTTGGATGGTTTTCCACGGCAGTGATGTAACGAGTGCTGTCACTACTCTGATCTTTGGTTTTTGCTCATCTGTAACATCATCGTGTCTCTTACTGATCATATTGAATGACTGAATTCTTTTATCAATGTGACTTGTAAGGCACTAACATATTGAAGTTACCGAACTGAGGACCAAATTCTGGGTTCTTAACTCTTTCACTGTCGTCTTTCTGCACCTTTTAAAGCAGGATTACAGAAATTCAGCTTATTCGCAGATCATATTAAAAATTACAAAATGCCCCGACATTCCTTCTGCCTCTTTATTACAGTCTCCTTTTAAATCTTCAGTGCTTTATTACACACTGAATTAGAGAAGTTTAATTACAGCAAATGTGATATCTTAGTTGAGTACTGTGCTGGTCTTATTTACAACTGATAGCTGAATAATAATTAATGACATTTGCTGCAACAAAATCACTAATTGCATTCTGTAACATCCAGTTAAAATAATGTTTTTAACCAATTTTATGATAGAATCATTTTTTTAAATATTAGTTCATGAGATGTGGGCGTCACTGGCAAGGCCAGCATTTATTGCCCATCCCTAGTTGCCCTTGAGAAGGTGGTGGTGAGCCACCTGCTTGAACTGCTGCAGTCCGTGTGGTGAAGGTACTCCCACAGTGCTGTTAGGGAGGAGTTCTAGGATTTTGACCCAGCAACGATGAAGGAACGACGATGTACTTCCAAGTCAGGATGGTGTGTGACTTGGAGGGGACCTTGGAGGTGGTGGTGTTCCCATGCACCTGCTGCCCTTGTCCTTCTAGGTGGAAGAGGTCGCGGGCTTCGGGAGGTGCTGCCGAAGAAACCTTGGCAAATTGCTGCAGTGCATCTTGTAGATGGTACACACTGCAGCCACGGTACGCCGGTGGTGGAGGGAGTGAATGTTTAAGGTGGTGGATGGGGTGCCAACCCAGGCACTCATTCAGGCAAGTGGAGAGTATTCCATCACACTCCTGCCTTGTAGATGGTGGAAAGGCTTTGGGGAGTCAGGAGGTGAGACACTCGCCGCAGAATACCTAGCCTCTGACCTGCTCTTGTTGCCGCAGTATTTATGTGGCTAGACCAGTTAAGTTTCTGGTCAATGGTGACCCCCAGGATATTGATGGTGGGGGATTTGGTGATAGTAATGCCGTTGAATGTCAAGGGGCAGTGGTTAGACGCTCGCTTGTTGGAGATAGTCATTGCCTGGCACTTGTGTGGTGCAAATGTTACCTGCCACTTATTAGCCCAAGCCTGAATATCGTACAGGTCTTGCTGCATGCAGGCATGGATTGCTTCATTATCTGAGGAGTTGCGAATGGCACTGAACACTGTGCAGTCATCAGCGAACATCCCATTTCTGACCTTATGATGGAGGGAAGGTCATTGATGAAGCAGCTGAAGATGGTTGGGCCTCAGGACACTGCTCTGAGGAACTCCTGCAGTGATGTCCTGGGGCTGAGATGATTGACCTCAACCACCACAACCATCTTCCTTTGTGCTAGGTATGACTCCAGCCAGTGGAGAGTTTTCCCCCCGATTCCCATTGACTTCAGTTTTACTAGGACTCCTTAATACCAGACTCAGTCAAATGCTGCCTTGATGTCAAAGGCAGTCACTGTCACCTCACCTCTGGAATTCAGCTCCTTTGTCCATGTAAGGTCCAAAGCTGCAATGAGGTCTGGAACCGAGTGGTCCTGGCAGAACCCAAACTGAGCATCAGTGAGCAGGTTATTGGTGAGTAAGTGCTGCTTGATAGCACTGTCGACGACCCCTTCCATCACTTTGCTGATGACTGAGAGTAGACTGATGGGGCGGTAATTGGCCGGATTAGATTTGTCCTGCTTTTTGTGGACAGGACATACCTGGGCAGTTATCCACATTGTCGGATAGATGCCAGTGTTGTAGCTGTACTCGAACAGCTTGGCTAGAGGCACGGCTAGTTCTGGAGCGCAAGTCTTCAGCATGACAGCTGGGATGTTGTCAGGGCCCACAGCCTTTGCTGTATCCAGTGCACTCAGCCGTTTCTTGATATCACGTGGAGTGAATTGAATTGGCTGAAGACTGGCTTCTGTGGTGTTGGGGACCTCAGGAGGAGGCCGATATGAATTATCTTAGCACTTCAGGCTGAAGATGGTTGCAAACGCTTCAGCCTTGGCTCCACCATCATTGAGGATGAGGATATTCATGGAGCCTCCTCCTCCCGTTAGTTGTTTAATGGTCCACCACCATTCACTTTGATCTGATCCGTTGATTATGGGATCGCTTTGCTCTGTCTATAGCATGCTGCTTCCGCTGTTTAGCATGCATGTAGTCCTGTGTTGCAGCTTCCCCAGGTTGGCACCGCATTTGTAGCTACACCTGGTGCTGCTCCTGACATGCTCTTCTACACTCCTTATTGAACCAGGGTTGGTCCCCTGGCTTGATGGTAGTGGTAGAGTGAGGGATATGCCGGGCCATGAGGTTACAGATTGTGGTGGAATACAATTCTGCTGCTGCTGATGGCCCACAGCGCCTCATGGATGCCCAGTTTTGAGCTGCTAGATCTGTTCTGAATCTATCCCTTTTAGCACGGTGGTAGTGTCACACAACACGATGGAGGGTGTCCTCAGTGTGAAGACGGGACTTCATCTGCACAAGGACTGTGCGGTGGTCACTGCTACCAATGCTGTCATCAGATGCATCTGCGACAGGTAGATTGGTGAGGACGAGGTCAAGTAGGTTTTTCCCCTCGTGTTGGTTCTCTCACCACCTGTCGCAGCCAGACTGGCAGCTATGTCCTTCAGGACTCGGCCAGCTCGGTCAGTAGTGGTGCTACCGAGCCACTCTTGGTGTATTAACAGAAGATCTGGTCTCCTCTGGAAAGGCTCTTTCATTTCGTGCTGAACTGCATTACTCAATGGAGGATTCTAAATTAAGATCCAATAGTATAAACATTAAATTAATTCATAAATCCCAGAAACCAAAATCCAACCAGTACCAGCTGATTACACTCCCTGGTGCGATATCCTGTTCTGATAGTTAAATGCATCTTCAACCAGAGGACAATAGGGGCAACGAACAGTAGCATAGTGGTTATGTTACTGGACTAGCAATTCAGAGGCCTGGACTAATGATCTGGATACATGGACCGCGATTTCCCCTACCTTGGCGTGGCCGGGGTGAGTGGCGGGTTGTGACCCAGCTGCTGGCTCCAGCCCGCTTTCCAAAGTGATCTTGCGCTGATTGGGCTTGTTAAGCCCGCCCAGCGCTTTTCCCGGCCAATTGAAGGAAGCGGGTCTGATGATGTCATCAGCCGGTTTCATTAAAGGGACCATGTACAAATTGATGTTGACAGTTCTGCTGTCAGTGTTCTACAGCATTGAGGTGCTGCAAACACTGACAAGCACTGCACAGAGGTGCACGGCTGCACCCAGGCTCTCCCACGACTCCCTCCATATGCTTATGGAGGGAGTCACAGCACGCAGGGAGGTTCTCTTCCCTTCCAATTGGCAGAAGAGACCTCCCCAGGAGTTTGACACAGCCTGGTTGCACATTGCACAGGAGGACACAAGCAGGGATGTTGTTAGGAGGACCAGGCTGCAGTGGCGCAAACCTTTCAATGATCTCAGTAGATCACAAAACGTTACTGCAAAGCCACACTCATCACATCCCCATCACTCTGCCTTCCCTACCCTACTCCTGCACATCCTTACTCACACCAACTTAACTTGCACCTCCACCTATCCCTCTCTATCTACATTATCACTTCCCCATCTCATTAGCCACCCCTCACACTCAACCTCATCCTAGTCCAATCATAACAACGAACAACACACAAGGGTAGGCACTTGGGTGTTTTAGTCAATGTTCATGTGAAGTTTCTGTTAATGTGATGTCAAACATTGAAACCTTTATTTTCAACACTTTGTGTTCTTGAACACATTTGTATGCACCATTGGAAGTGGCTCAGTGAATTGCAGTGAATGGTGAGACATAACGGTACCCCCCGGCAATGGTGATGAGTGTGAAAGGAATGGCTTGGACATTGTAGGGATGCTTTATGGTCTTGGTGTGGGGTGGTGCTAACCTGGCGCATCATGTGGCAGCCAGGGTGTACAGCGTCAAGTAAAGTAAATCTGGCCATGGTGAGGCCAGCCCTGGCCTCCCAGGCAGCAATGTGGTCGGGTGCTGATGCCCTGTGTTCTGTGCAGCATCAGGTGATTGCGGAGAAGGTTTGTGTTGTTGTTGATGCTGCTGGTGTGCCTGGTGCTGCTGGTGTTGGGGCTGATCGTGGTGGGATTCTGAGGACCGAGGTGAGATAGTTTCAAGGGCACCGATGCTGATGGAATAGACGGCAGGTGAGGTTGATATGACAGAAGCGATCTGTCAATGGTGAGAGAGGTTATTCCAATGAGGTGACACTGGATAGAGAGTTTGCTCCAAACACTTGCTAGTTGCATAAAGCTCAATCTATCTTCCAAATGCAGTAAGCAACAGCTTCTGAGATTGGAAAGTGAACAGCTGTGAGATGGGAGCTTTAATAGCACATTTGCAGATGTCAAGTTAAGAAATGATCCCATGGTGACACAGCTCCCAACCTGCTTACCTGACGTGATCCCCGAGCAGCGGGGAACCCGTGGGTGAACTCTTAAAATTTAAAGGTGAGCTTAAAATAGTTTTTAAGTGCCTGTTAACAAGCTCTTAATCATCTAAATTGCCTCCCCCGCCGCTTGGTGTTGGGTCTGTTCAGCGATGACAGACTTGACATCTGGGAAACTAGCGTGGCGGCGGGTTGACAGCGGGTTCTCTACCCGCTGTCAAAAAACATTTTTTCCACCCAACCCACAACCAAACGTTCCCGCTGACCCCCTGAAAAATTCCCCCCTTTGAGTTCAAATCTCACCACAGCAGCTGGGGAATTTAAATTCAGTTAATTAAGTGAATCTGGAATAAAAAGCTAGTCTCAGTAATGGTGACCATGAAACTACCGGATTGTCGTGAAAACCACCTGGTTCACTAATGTCCTTTAGGAAAAGAAATCTGGCCTATATGTGACTCCAGACCCACAGCAATGTGGTTGACTCTGAACTGCCCTCTGAAATAGCCTGGCAAGACACTCAGGTGTAAGGCGGCTCACCACCACCTTCTCGAGGGCAGTTGGGGAGGGACAATAAACGTTAGCCTTACCAGCGACGCCCACATCCTGTGAATGAATTAAAAAAAAAGAAATTCAGAATACAAAAACCAAAAGATTACCACCTTCACTTGGCTAAGTGATATTATTTTAAACAAAAATCATTCATTTTTTTTTCTCTTCTCTCTTTTTTCCTTTCTCGCTATCTCTTTTTTCTCTCTCTTCCCTCCTATCCAACCCAAAATGTTGTTGAAGGCAAGACATCCCACTAATTTGACCTTTTGTGGCAGTTGCTATGTGGGAGAATGTAAGTTGCCGGCCACAGAACCAATGGCAATGAATGAACACTCCTGCAGTGTGCTAGTTCCAGTCTTCAACAGTGCACCAGTATCGGACCAAAGTCTGGATTCCAGGGTTATCACTTGCAGTCATTTATTAATGTCAAGTATAGGTCCTGTTTAGAACAAACAGTTCACTGGTCAATCTATTCTTAGAATGTACTTGGAGGAGCTGTGACACTCTTGAAGTCCTTGAGTGCAAGTAGCTAGAATTTTTATCCTGTCATTAGCCATATTTCTGAGCCTTTGACGTATGTGACTTCCTAATACATTGCTATTGCACTGACTGCTCTGAGAAGACGTTCTTTTCTCTCTTTTTCCAATTTGCACAAGTTGAAATGGAGTGATATTGATTAACTTCTGTCACTGCTTTGTGTATTTAGGTGTGATGTATATGTTTCTTCTGCTGCCATGATTATTATTTGTGAGTGTCGATTTTCTCCATCCTTATTGGCTAAGTAATCTCTGTATTTTTCTCTTTGGTTACTCATTTATGCCAAATATTTCAAATTTCTCTCCAATCGCATTCCAGCAAAAACATTCTACAAGGTGCAGCTGCAAACCACCCCACTATTAACCACTTCATGACACAACAACGTAGACCCATCTCCTTAGCATGTGCAGAAGTCCGTCTGGAAAGGTTTGCCCCTCTGTTTCCTTAGCAGAGACTCTCCCAAGAGAAATGATTTTTGGCTTAAACTGACAGAATGTGGGTCAACAAATTGTCATCAATCAAAATCGTCTGTGGGGCAACACCAGCTTGAATTTGTGTAGTGCCTTTTGGAAAACACATCCAAAAGCACTTCACTGAGGAGGTGGAGCAACCAGATAGGGGAACTGTAGATAAGGAAGTGGTGCTGATGAAGTTGCTGGAACACGAGGCGGACAGGCACAGAGCCCGAATGGCTTGCGTTCCAGAATGCTGAGGGGGAGGGGGAGAGGAAGTAGCAAAGGCTCGGACCCACAACCTTTCAAACATCCTTCGGCATGGAAATTGTGCCAGAGATTTGCGGGTCATCTCTGAGAAGGGAGAAAAGAGTAAATCGGATAACTATAGCCCAGTATCACCAGCGGGTAAGCCTTAGAGGACCTAACATGAGGAAAAATAATATTCATTCAAAAGACACGGGTTAATTAAGAGCAGTAAGTGCAGATTTTCGAAAGGCAAATCATGTCTGACAAATGTAATAGTTACTTGAGGAAATACTGGAATATATTTCAGAATATTAAATTCAATTTTCATCTAGTTTTCATAATCTCAAATTCTTCAATATTTTCTTTCAGCATCATTTTCAAGAAAATCATTACCAACATGAGTGTTTTGGGATTTATTTGCATAGAACAACAACAACAACTTGTATTTATATAGCGCCTTTAATGTAGTAAAACATTCCAAGGCGCTTCACAGGAGCGTTATAAGACAAAAAAATTGACACCGAGCCACATACCAGGAACGGTAGCATAGTGGTTATGTTACTGGACTAGTAATCCAGAGGCCTGGACTAATGATCCGGAGAATGTGATCCGGCAGTTGGGGAATTTAAATTCGGTTAATTAAATAAATCTGGAATAAAAAGCTAGTACCAGTAATGGTGACCATGAAACTATCAGATTGTCGTAAAAACCCATCTGGCTCACTAGTGTCCTTTAGGGAAGGAAATCTGCCGTCCTTACCTGGTCTGGCCTATACGTGACTCCAGACCCACAGCAATGTGTTTGACTCTTAACTGCCCTCTGAAATAGCCTAGCAAACCACTCAGTTGTACACCACCACCTTCTCAAGGGCAACCAGCGACAGCTAGATCCCATGAACGAATAAAAAAAAAATAAGGAGATATTAGGGCAGATGACCAAAAGCTTGGTCAAAGAGGTAGGTTTTAAGGAGCGTTTTAAAGGAGAAAAGAGAGGGAGGAAATTCCAGAGCTTAGGGCCGAGGCAACAGAAGGCACGGCCACCAAAGGTTGAGCGATTATAATCAGGGATCCTCAAGAGGCCAGAAGTGGAGGAGTGCAGATATCTCGGGGTTGTGGGGCTGGAGGAAATTACAGAGATAGGGAGGGGTGAGGCCATGGAGGGATTTGAAAACCAGGATGAGAATTTTAAAACCGAGGTGTTGCTTAACTGGGAGCCAATGTAGGTCAGCGAGCATAGGGGTGATGGGTGAACGGGACTTGGTGCGAGTTAGTACACGGGCAGCCGAGTTTTGGATGACCTCAAGTTTACATAGGGTAGAAAGTGGGAGGCCAGCCAGGGGAGCATTGGAATAGTCAAGCCTAGAGGTAGCAAAGGCATGGGTGAGGGTTTCAGCAGCAGACGAACTGAGGCAGGGGCGGAGACGGGCGATGTTACAGAGGTGGAAGTCTTAGTTATGGTGAGGTTATGTGGTCAGAAGCTCATTTCAGGGTCAAATGTGCGAACAGTCTGGTTCAGCCTCAGACAGATGCTAGGGAGAGGGATGGAGTCGGTAAGGAATAACGTGTGATATAATTGCAGACACTTTGTTATATTTGTGACTTCTTAATTGCTGGACTAAAGGTTCTAATTTTATTTGCAAATATACAAAATTCAGAATCCTTCAACCGTTTAAGATTTTTTTCTCAAAATCTTACTAATCAGAGTGAATTTATTGACCACAAATACCAGCTTTAATGAAAAGAGTACAATTGTCTTCCTATTTCACACAAGTGCTGTGTCATGCAAAGCTTTAATAGGTTTCTGGCACATTAAAGCAACAGGCTCAATGTGTGCAATGTTGCTTGTTGACATTACACCAGTAATGACCATCCGAGAAATCGGTAGTGTGCCACACATTAAAGTCTAAAAGCTGCACTGAGAGCTGAATCAATCCTGCAGCCTGCTGTATGGAGCTGACATTGGGATTAATAGTGTTCCAAATTCTGGGTCTGCGGCACTATTAATCAGGTAGAAATATGGGAGAGGAATGTATCAAAGCAGTATGCAAAGGCTGTCCATCAGAGGAGTCTGCTTTGAAGCTGTACTATTCTGTAACTAACCCTTGCTATGTTTCATATTGATGTTCCTAAGATTCAAAGTTGGCAACAGTTATAGTGAAACTTGTCCTTCTGGCCACCTTTTTAAAGCCATAATGTCATTGCAAATGTCTGTGCCACAAGCTGTTCCCTTGATGTGACAGATTCCACCACTGGCAGTTGGGAGATGAAGAGTTGTTCAGAGGTTTCAAACGGGGTAGAGGGCATGAAACAAAAACAGAATGGGCCAGACTTTGCGGTATTAATGTGCAACTTCCAGCGACCGCACCTGCGCAGTTAAACGCGTAAACCAGGAAGTTGCTGTCCGAGATGCCCTGCTCTGGCAACACGGTGGCATAGTGGTTAGCACTGGTGCCTCACAGCGCCAGAGACCCGGGTTCGAATCTGACCTCAGGTGACTGTCTGTGTGGAGTTTGCACATTCGTGTCTGCGTGGGTTTCCTCCGGGTGCTCCGGTTTCCTCACTGTCCAAAATGTGCGGTTAGGTTGATTTGGCTATGATAAATTGACCCTTAGTGTTAGGGGGGATTAAATATGTGGGGTTATGGGGATAGGATGGGATATGTTAGGGGAATTAAATACGTGGGGTTACGGGGTCGGGTGGGATATGTGTACTGTGGGGATTAAAGCAGGGACAGGGTACTGGATTTGAATGATCAGCCATGATCGTATTGAATGGTGGTGCAGGCTCGACGGGCCGAATGGCCTACTCCTGCTCCTAGATTCTATGTTTCTATGTTTCTATGCTCCTCCAGAAGCTGCGCTAAACCAGTATCTCGCTGAGAGTCGCGTCATTGAAAGACATGGGACGGTGTGAAGTTGCTGTACTTACCTGGATAGATACCCGCTAAACTCACCAGAAAATGTTTGGGCTTGTCCATTCCAGTGTACCCTATTACTGGCGTGGTAAGTCTTAATTACTGCCATACAACCTCTCTGGCATGAAAAATTAACTTTCACAATTGTGGAGTCTCATTCCTTCAGATTTTAATTATTGTTGGAAATAAAAAAAAATGTTTTTTTTTACTTTTTGTCTTTCTGTCTCTTTTTCATCTCTCTCTCACTCCCATCTTTCTTTCCCTTTCTTTATTTTGCTTTTAGTACCTGATTTGACATTGAATTAAATACTCTTACTGACATTTCCTGGTTCAGACTCTGCACTGCTCATTAACGATTTTTCAATCTGATTGGTTAAGCAGATACACAGTTGCTTTTCCCTATTCACACAAGTCCCAGATCCCCTGTAGAGGGAGCTGCACTTTTTCAACAGATGGCTGAGAGGAACTTCCAGCGCAAGAGCCCACAAAAAAAAATCTATGGGCAAGCGCAAGTGTGATGAATGGTTGGTGCTGTTCTTTCACCGCTGACCGCAAAATCCGGCCCACAGTATGTTGGAAACACAGAGCAGGTCAGTTGGCATCTGTGGAGAAAATAGAAAAGCTGTTAACTGAGTGTTTGAAGCATTTTCTGCTTTTGTTTCACATTCGCAATACCTACAGTGTTTTTTTTCTTATTGACAGAGGTTATATGGAATTTTTTTTTAAAAATTTGCTTATGGGATGAAGGCGTCGCTGGCAAGGCCAGCATTTATTGCCCATCCCTAATTGCCCTTGAGAAGGTGGTGGTGAGCCGCCTTCTTGAACCGCTGCAGTCCGTGTGGTGAAGGTACTCCCACAGTGCTGTTAGGGAGGGAGTTCCAGGATTTTGACCCAGCGACGATGAAGGATCGGTGATATACTTCTAAGTCAGGATGATGTGTGACTTGGAGGGGAACTTGGAGGTGGTGGTGTTCCCATGCGCCTGCTGCCCTTGTCCTTCTAGGTGGAAGAGGTTGCGGGTTTGGGAGGTGCTGCCGAAGAAGCCTTGGCGAGTTGCTGCAGTGCATCTTGTAGATGGTACACACTGCAGCCACGGTACGCCGGTGGTGGAGGGAGTGAATGTTTAAGGTGGTGGATGGGGTGCCAATCAAGCGGGCTGCTTTGTCCTGGATGGTGGCGAGCTTCTTGAGTGTTGTTGGAGCTGCACTCATCCAGGCAAGTGGAGAGTATTCCATCACACTCCTTACTTGTGCCTTGTAGATGGTGGAAAGGCTTTGGGGAGTCAGGAGATGAGACACTCGCCGCAGAATACCTAGCCTCTGACCTGCTCTTGTTGCCACAGTATTTATGTGGCTGGTCCAGTTAAGTTTCTGGTCAATGGTGACCACCAGGATGTTGATGGTGGGGGATTTGGTGATGGTAATGCCATTGAATGTCAAGGGGAGGTGGTTAGACTCTCACTTGTTGGAGATAGTCATTGCCTGGCACTTCTGTGGCGCGAATGTTACCTGCCACTTATCAGCCCAAGCCTGAACATCGTCCAGGTCTTGTTGCATGCGGGCATGGACTGCTTCATTATTTGAGGAGGTGTGAATGGCATTGAACACTGTGCAGTCATCAGCGAACATCCCCATTTCTGTACTTATGTTGGAGGGAAGGTCATTGATGAAGCAGCTGAAGATGGTTGGGCCTAGGACACTGCCCTGAGGAACTCCTGCAGTGATGTCCTGGGACTGTGATGATTGACCTTCAACCACCACAACCATCTTCCTTTGTGCTAGTTATGATTCCAGCCAGTGGCGAGTTTTCCCCCCGATTCCCATTGATTTCAGTTTTACTCGGGCTCCTTGATGCCAGACTCGGTCAAATGCTGCCTTGATGTCAAGGGCAGTCACTCTCACCTCACCTCTGGAATTCAGCTCCTTTGTCCATGTTTGGACCAAGGCTGTAACGAGGTCGGGAGCCTGGAAGAGTTTAAAATACGTTTGGAATAAGGAAGCAAAGTTTAGATTTGCCAAGCCCTTTCAAAGAAATTTGCCTCTACATTGAAGCTGGAATAGGAATCCGAAATTGGTCAAGTGTGTCTCAAAAAGTCAATCAGCCCATGTAATTCGATCATTGTAATTCTCACTATCATTGAGAATCTGGAAACATCAGGTAACCATTTTAAAAATGCTTAGGTTTGGAGAGAAGTGGATCTGCATTGATTTGGTAGTCTTGCTGTTTTATTGCCCGTATACAGCTCAGACTCTTATCTATAATGTATTAAAAAATCTTACATCTGCGAACAATTCCTGTCTACAAAAACTTTGCTTCCTGTTGTCACACTTTTGTGTCAAGTTTCCATTGTAAATTCCTATGTCCAACTTTATAATGAAAACTGCCGATGCTAACTTGTCGAGCTGCAATTGCATCCTGCCACTAGTAAAAGTGTTATAGCACCTCAGTATTCCATCGCCCAGCTCCTCAGCCTGTGCTGTTTTTAAAAAAACCCTCAAGCTCCAATTAACTCTCTTTCTCTGTTTTCCAAATTCCCCATAGTTTTGCTATTGAACCATAAATAATGTACATAAAAATAATTACAATATATGACTTTAAAATTGGGATTGAATTACATCTGCACACCTTACTCTAACCCCACTTCATCCGATCTACATTTGATCTTGACTCCCTCTGTGATGGCCTATTTTTCTCAAATACTGGAATCCCTGAAGATATTCTTATGCTTCCTCCAGCTCAGAGAAAACTATGTCCAACAGGCACGCTAATGAAACTCTGTTCTTGTAAGCACATCGTGAGTTCCATTGTTTTGGTTTTCAATTATAACTGATATCTTCAGCCTACAGTTAGTGAGACACCAAGAGACCTCGTCAGATAAAATTGATGGAATTTTGATAACAGTAGAAGCATGGAGCAACTTGAACACAAGTGTAAATTGCGATTTTGTACATGTAGGACCAAGAGCGATGAACCATACCCGCTGCAAGTTAGATTCGGGACTCTTGAACAGGGGCTATGAGTTCTGAGTATGTTCAATCTCTGTAATGGTCCACTGCAGTTATTATCATAAATAGTCCTATTAGGAAGGCCTTGATATCTGCATTCTGAATAGTATTGAACCACACTCTTAATGCAAACAAGTACCATAACTCCAGAAATACTGCTTTAACTGCTTGCAGTCATGTCCTTAACTGTTTGGTGTTAACTTCTTCAATTCTGGTTACGTTTACTTAAAACTGAACAATCGGTTGCCAGACAATTGTAGCCTACTCTCCTTTTGATCTTCTGTAAATGTTTCCATTTTCCAAGTCCCTTTTATATCTTAAGCTGTTTCATGACTGTGCACAGGTAAGTCATTGGAAAAAGGATAATACAAAGCTTCTTTTGATACGGGTCAGTGCCCAATAAGTCCCATTATCACAATGACTGTTGGAAATGCATTCGTCTTCTCCTACGAACACAATGGGATCATTTGTACCCTCATCATTTGGGCAGTGAAGGTGAAAATCACCCCCAGTATGAGGACTTGATCGCATTGATCAATGGGAATGGCTTTTGGCATTTGACTGTTAATTGTTACCTCGAAGGGTCTGTTACCACTTTTTAAAAAAAAAATGAATGTTTTGAGGGTAGATGACCTTCCAATTTCTTTCCTTACAGATCTCCTCAGGCTATGGCTCTTCTCTGACTGAAAGTGTGAGTGAGTAACATGCTCCTGGGCCTCTGATTACACCAACCTTCAACTCCCATGCCACAGACGCATTTCCAATTCAGCTGTCCACTTGATCCCAGGCCTCTGCCTTGTTGTTAGGTACTATGTAATAGTGACCCAGGATGATTTCTTTCCTTTGCTCAATATTTTCCTTTCTTTACTTGGCTCACACCCAGGATTCTGATTTAGATTTTTTTCGGACTGCTGTAAAAATGACCGAATTGTAATGGCTCGGAATTTGCGGTCAGCGGCGAAGCAAAGGCGTTCGCCGTTGGCCCCGAAGAAAGCTGCCCACAGAGATTTTGCGCTGTGGCGAGAAGTTTGCCTTTTTCGTTGCGCAAGTGATTTCAGCGCAATATAATGGGAATCCCCGAGCACGATCTGCTGTGACGTCAACAAGCAACCAATCACATTGCAGAATTCTCACAGACAGGGAAGCAGGAAATGAGAACCTGCTTTTATCTCGACTTTTGAAAAATGTTAGAGAGCAAAACAAAGATGGGGCTCTCACACGGGGATAAGGTAGAACCTGAAATAAATATGAACAAACTTTTAAAAAAACACTTTTTTTTTTTTAAAAGTGTCTTAAAAATTGTAATTTTTATCATAATGAAGAAATTTGACACTCCACAAAATTAAAATTAGTTTTTCAGGGCCATAGTGTTTGTTTAGCAGTCAATACACTGTTAAAACCCCAGTTCCACCTAATCCAACAAGGCCTAAAATTTAATGGGGTATTTAACAATGATATTACCGCGGAAAAGCCCAAGTTTTCATCAGTTTCACGGATTTCACTGATTACACTGATTGCCGGTTATTGGAGCGGGGGGTGGGGGGGGGGGAGCGGTTGGGGGTGTGGGGTGTGGGGTGGCAAGTCACAGCAGTGAATGACTGACCGCAACTTCAGGATTTCCGCGTTTAGATGTGCACGCGCTACATCCTGAAGTTGCGGTCAGTTTCAAAGGGGTAATAAAGGCGAAAGCTGTTAGTTTGCCGTTATTACCCATCGCAAATTCCGGCCCAATGTTGTCTAAGTGACATCATGTCTAGTATATTAATGAATGTTGCAACTCCCTTTGTGGATGACACCGATACCTTTTTAAAACCTGGGCAAGAGCAAACTCTCATCTGTTTTGACAAAATGATTTCTAAAATGCAGCAAAAGCCAAGACTGGCAGAGAATCATAGAAATTTACAGCACAGAAGGAGGCCATTTGGCCCATCTTGTCTGTGCCGGCTGACAAAGCTATCCAGCCTAATCCCACTTTCCAGCTCTTGGTCTGTAGCCCTGTAGCTTACGGCACTTCAAGTGCATATCCAAGTACTTCTTAAATGTGATGAGGGTTTCTGCCCCTACCACCCTTTCAGGCAGTGAGTTCCAGACCCCCACCACCCTCTGGGTGAAAAGATTACTCCTCAAATCCCCTCTAAACTTCTGACCAATTACTTTAAATCTATGCCCCCTGGTTATTGACCCTTCTGCTAAGGGAAATAGGTATTTCCTATCCACTCTATCTAGACCCCTCATAATTGTATTCACCTCAATTAGGTCTCCCCTCAGCCTCCTCTGTTCCAAAGAAAACAACCCCAGCCTATCCAATCTTTCCTCATAGCTAAAATTCCCCAGTCCAGGCAGCATCCTTGTAAATCTCCTCTGCACCCCCTCTAGTGCAATCACATCTTTCCTGTAATGTGGTGACCAGAACTGAACTGGAAGCAGTCTTTCCCTGATATTACAAAACATTATTTTAAGTGTGTAACTCAAAGCAGAAAATCTAAACAATCATTCTTTCTTTTACTATGCTTGATATTTACCCAATCTTTGACCCTGTGAAACTCAATAGACACTCGACTGAAATAACCCCTGAAATTACACCGTTCATCTTAAATTGCTCTCTCCGTTATTTTAGCAGAGACATTAACTCACTTATTTTAAATTGGTTAACTCCTCCACTAAAATAGGGAGAGCAAATTTTAAACAAACACATGGGGCATTTATACTCTGGCATCCCAAGAGGTAATTTCAGAGGCTTGGATAAAATTTCACACAGCCCAAAAAAAGGCAGAAGAAAAAATTGTTGTATGCACATAAAAGTGTGCACTTGCCACATGTACCTGTTCCTGAATTGTGCATGACATCCGTTCTCCATTTAAGATTGAGGAAGGAAGCAGTAGGATCTAGTTCTGGGGAATGAAGTGGAGCATGTTTCAGTGGGACAGCATCTGGGAAACCATGATCACAATTGTCATTAGGTTTAGAGTAGTTATGAAAAGGGAGCAATCAAAGGTGAAGATACTCAACTGGAAGAGGGCTAATTTCACTGAGTTGAAAAGGGATCAAGCCCAGGTGGATTGGAAACAAAGATTGGCAGGTAAAACACAAGATGGTGAGCAATGGGAAGCCTTCGAGGAGGGGATAGTTCAGGTCCAGACTAAAGATATCCCATGAGGGAGAAAGGAAGAGCATCCAAAACTTGAACTCCCTGGATGACTAAAGAAATTGGGATTAAAATGATACCAAAAATGGAGGCTTATAATAAATGTCAGGTTCATAATACAGTAGAAAATCTAGCAAAATACAGAGTGCAGAGGAGAACTGAAAAAGGAAATAAACGGGGCGAAGAGTATATGAGAAAAGATTAATGGGTAACATAAAAGGGAACATATAAAGAGTAAAAGGATAGTCAAAAGAAGGGTGGGACTGATTAGGGGCCAAAAGGAAGTCTTGTAGAGGCAGAGAGCATGGCTGAGGTGCTGAATGAGTACTTTGCCTCTGTCTTCACAATAGGAAAGGATGCTGCAAACGTCACAGTACAGGAGGAGGAGCTAGAGAAATTGAATAGGATAAGAATTAGATAAAGAGGTGGTACTTAAAAGCTCAAAGTAGAAAAGTCATCTGGTCTGATGGGTTGCATCCTAGGTTGCTGAGGGAAGCAAGGGTGGAAAGAGCAGAGACTCTGGCCACAATCTTTCAATCATCCTTGGATGTGGGAGTGGTGCCAGAGCACAGGAGGGTTGCAAACATTGCACCCCTGTTCAAAAAAAAAGGAGAGGTGTAAATCCAATAACTACAGGCCAGTCAGCCTGATGTCGGTGATGGGGAAACTTCTCGAGACAATAATCCAGGACAAAATTAATTTTCACTTGGGAAAATCATGGGTTAATTAATGGAAACCAAGTAAGATTTGTTAAAGGCAAGTTGTGTCGAACATACCTGATTGAGTTCTTTGATGAAATAACAGAGAAGGTTGATGAAGGTAATGCAGTTGACGGTGTATATATGAACTTTCAAAAGGCATTTGACAAAGTGCCACATAATAGACTTGTGCGCAAAATTGAAGCCCATGGGATTAAAGGGGCAGTGGCAGCATGGATACAAAATTATCTGACAGACAGAAAGCGCGAGATGAGATGAATGGTTGTTTTTCAAACTCGAGGGAAGTATACAGCAGTGTCCCTCAGGGGTCAGTATTAGGACCACTGCTCTTTTTGATACCTATTAATGACCTGAACTTGGGCATAGGGAGCATAATTTCAAAGTTTGCAGTTGATACAGAACTTGGAAACATAGTAAATCAGTGAGGAGGACAGTAGCATGACTTCAGGATGACCTAGACAGACTGGTGAAATGGGTAGACGCACAACTGATTTAATGACTTTTAATGCAGAAAGGTGTGAAATGATACATTTTGGGAGGAAGAATGAGGAGAGGCAATAAAAACCAAATGGTACAATTTTAAAGGGTATGCAGGAACAGAGTGACCTGGGGGTGTATGTACACAAATCTTTGAAGGTGACAGGACAAGTTGGGAAGGCTGTGAAAAAGCACATGGAATCCGTAGCTTTATAAATAGAGGCATAGAGTACAAAAGCAAGAAAGTTATGCTAAACTTTTATAAATCTAAGGTTAGGCCTCAGCTAGAATATTGTGTCCAATTCTGGGCACCACATGTTTTAGGAAGGATGTCAAGGCCTTGGTGAGGGCACAGTGGAGATTTACCAGAATGGTAACAGGATGAGGGACTTCAGTTATGTGGGTAGACTAGGGAACCTAGGATTGCTCTCCTGAGAGCAGAGAAAGTTAAGGGGAAATTTAATAGAGGTATTCAGAATTATGAAGGGTTTTAAAAGAATAATTGAGTAGAAACTGTTTCCACTGGCAGATGGGTCGGTAACCAGAGGACACAGATTTAGGATAATTGGCAAAAGAACCAGAGGGGAGAGGAGGAGAATTTGTTTACGCAGTGAGTTGTTGTGATCTGGAATGCACGGCCTGATAGGGTGGTGGAAGCAGATTCAATAGTAACATTCAAAAGGAATTGGACATATACTTGAAAAGAAACAGGGCTATGGGGAAAGAGCGAGGGAGTGTAAGGGTTTTCTCTCTGAACCTGTGAGATTCGTGTGGCTTTGTGCAGCCTGGATGCTAGTGCGAGTTTAGGCCTTATTGCCTGTTCTGGTCTCCAGCCAGTCTGGGAGCACTAGACACCTGTGAGTGGTTCGACCCACTCGCCCTTACGGTTCTGACACTGGACTTAGATGCGAGAGCAGTAATGGAGATAAAACTCAGGTAGACCCGGTTGAATGGTACGAAATGGAAAATCTTTATTGCATATTATTTAAGATTACGAAATACATGTCATAAGCACAGATTAATGACAGTACAATCTTACACGCAGTTATGTAACTAATTTCAGGGAAACGAGGAACGAACGACACATCGTAAATGGGGGCACACATTACGGTTATCCTTAGAACTTAAAACCTCCCCTATCAATACCTGCTCTAAGCTAGATTTGTAGGATCGAGATTCATGCTCACCACTCGTGACAACTCGGAGAATTCCGAAAACTCTGATCGGATGTTTTTCACCGCAGCACCCACGTGTCGATCAGGGGTCTCTGTACCCCACTTGTTTACTCGTTTCTGCTCCGGCTAACAGGCTGGACCGTCTGCTGTCATGAAGATCTGTGTTGTCCTCGGAGTTCCGACACTGCTCAAAGAAGAGTCTTCCTTTGCCCTCGCACTGATAAAATTCGAAGAATAGTCTTCCTGTGCCAGTTCTATAAAACTCAAAAGAAAATCTTCCTGGGCAAGGAAAGTGTCTATTCGACCTACAGGCGCAGTCGGAGCTTACTGACCGTGGCGATACGTATGGTCTTCTTCTCTTCTCTTCTCATCTCATCTCATCTCATCTCATCTCATCTCATCTCGGGCCTTCGGTTCCAACACCGTTTACCGACTTCTCGGGATGGTGCGCCCGTTTCAAGGCTTCACAGCCCAGTTCCACACAGATCTTCGCGGCACGCCACGAGGTAGATCCGGGCGGATCGTAAAGTTCAACAGTCTTTTGAAAAGAGACACGAGGCAAGCAGGAACAAGACGGCGAGTCAAGAGCAGCCACGAGGATAAACGCCAGCAGGATAAGAGGATAAGAGAGAGATGGACGGTTGGAGCTTGCAGTTATAGTGCAAAATCTTCCTTTTCCCGCCCAACCTTAATGTCTTTTCTTTTGTTAGGGTTTGGCGCTCAAATTTCTTGTATAGGGTGATCTCCGTTTTAATGGGTTTCGGGGATACTCGTAACTGTCTGAGTACCTGTTAATACTTTTCCCATTGTTTAATCGGTCGGTGTTCTCCCTGGAGGGGTTTTGGGGCTTCCAAATGTTTTCTGTAACTACCCGCTAACGGCTCTCTCATCGTAGAGTCGTTGGGATTTTGCATATTAATGTCTTTGGATGGGTTCTTGATTACTTGGTACAATAGCCCTTATTCGCACCTGGGAGACCGATTTCAGTATTTATGTGTATACTGCAAACCCATGATGTCTCGTGTATTATCTTAAATGTGCTGAGTCTTGATCGATCTTGCACAAATGTTTATTGGAACGCCATCTTGTCTGCCTGTCGAAAAGTCTAGAATGTTCCGCCACGAGGCGTGGCGGCCATTTTACAAGCTGCTTGTGTCCACTTTGAAAACCTGACAGCATTCTGCTGAAATAAAGCTGTTTGTACGAAACTATGTGTTTTCCTCCTTATTAATAAAATCGCGATATATTGAGAATTCTACAGTCCCTCCTGTTGATGCGAATAACTCCGCTTATCGTATCAAAAATATTGTGGTGAGCAATATTATCTCGATTTCTCCAGATCCAGTAAATTTAATCCCATAACTTAAACTATCTAGGGTCTTTGCGTCGTCCTTATTTCCCAAGAAAATTACATTTTATAGCACCGTAGGCATTATTTGCCTTCAAACTTACACCACTTGTTTTCCTTCCAGGCGTAGCCAGGCCGATGCCTCTCGTATCACCTGTATATTCATATTTTTATTTAGGGAAAGGAAAAACAAAACAAAACCAAACAATCATTTTCAACAACAACACCATCACCAAAATAATCAACACCAACTCTTAAAACATGTCGAGTTCCAAACGTATTTACAGTTTCTGAAAAATCACGATCGAGTACAACACTTCCGAGGCGCACGTGGCAAGCGTGAGTGACGCCATTTTCCGATTACACGGTGCTTTCGTCGTGCACGCGCACGTAACGTTCTCGCCACTCTCCCGTGTTTTCGTGCTTGGTGAGGCGTTTGCCTCTCTTACAATGTACGACCAATAGGTACACTACAATAAAAACTTGGCATACAACTAAAATGTGAGAGGCTATTCTGATCCAGAGTTCCTAGTAAAGCACGCACACCTCATTCTGCGCAGCTTGATCGGATGCATTCCGATCTTCCCTAATCAGGGCATTTACCGTTCTCGCGTGTTTCTCTAGCTCTGCTATAATTTCTTTTAAATGGAGAGTCATGGCTTGGTCCTCGTGTAAACCCGACCCAACCACCTTATTTTCATCTGTGAGAATGTCTTTTAATTGCGTCTTTAAACCATTAATCTGGGTCTGCAGCTCCACGCTGTCTAGAGCGTTGACCACAGATGTACCTGTGTTGAAAGCAGTGAACGCGTCGTTCACTACAGCTCTTCTTTGCCTCCCCACTTGATCAAAAACTTCATGTGGTGCGGTGTACAAACTTGTTTTATCAATTTCCGCGAAATCGAATTCGTAAAATTGTCTGAACATCTTGGTCAACAGGACCTGATATAACTGTTCCGTCTTTTTGGGGCACCACTCTGGTAACCGCACCTCGGTGAGATTTAAAATCACCGAGGCCACCGCGTAATGTACCCCCTGAAATAGTATCTGGTCTGTGGGGACCAGTACCAAACCATTCCCGGGTCCCTTACTAGTTTTAGGGCACCCTTCCTCTTTAGCTAGAACCACCAGAATCGTGGGCGGGGCTTTGCGTGGGCGCGTAATGAGTTCAGTGGCATTTACCGGGATCGAAGAGTATGGGGCTCCGCACCCCCTGGTGCTCGCATCCCACCTCATCCCCTGTCCGTTATCCTGCCATTGATTAATGAAAAATATGGAGATGCCTTTGGGGCAAGCGTACTTTGACCCCCACATACATACATAAATTCCCTCATCCGGTTCCCACCATTTGTCCCAACAGACTCTCACTTGTCCGTTTGTCCCCGTAATTGTCCGATGGGTATTATTACCCAGTCGTTCCCACTCGACCGAAGAGTTCCTCATGTTTTTGCTCAGCTTTCGCAGCCACCACCATCGGCTCAATGGGACATTCCCACTACAAGTCAAACAAATCCGTTTGCCGACGGTGACGCTGATCCTGGGTGCGATGATCCTTACTTTGGGGCACAGTAAAGAAGTCTCTTGGTAGGCAAACCCCGATGTGCTGGAATACTCCGTTGAGTTCGTTCCCAGCCATCCTGGCCACCTTCCCTTGTGGAAATAGGTGGTGGTCTCCTCAGCCTCCCGTCTTCCGGTCCCATCCACCGCGATGGGGGCCGTGTCCCCGGAGCATCCAAACACCACGACATCCTTGGTGCGGCCTCGATAGGCCAATCCACATCCGATTGCCGCGAGCAATACTAGAATTCGTTCCATCCTTCCTTGGTTCCTGTGATCAGATAGAATGAGGTAGCCAGCCTCGCAAGAGTCTCTGGCTTTTGTGAAGGGTAAGCGGGTCCCCTGACCTCGCCTCACGTAAACTTCAATGTTCGCTGGATAAACTTTAACTAAACCTATCTCTAAAACTCCCATCATTTTACCATTTTCTGTTAAAATTAAACTACAAACTTAACCTGATTTAAACTATAAACTTATAACCTTAAACTATAAACTTATTCTTAACCTTAAACTATAAACTTAGAAACTTATAAAACTGTACAGCGCCGCCCGTTCCCAGGGCGGCCCCTTTAAATTCTGAGAAGGCTGCTGCGAGCTCTTCCCGACGGTGGGAGGGCACTGACCCCTTCCTTTGATCTGCCGCAGCCTGTTGCTGCTGCGATGGGACTGGGCCCTACCTGGGCTGCCTTAACCTTAAGCCTGCGCCTTGGGGCAGTCTGGGGACATGACCACATTTTCCTGGGCTGGGGTGCCCGACTTGACCTACGAGGAGTTGTCGGGGGCAGGAATCCCAGGACCGACGGACCGGGTTCCGAGACTTCCACCGGGACGACCTGTGGCCCCACCACAGTCGCTGGCTCCGTCTCCCCTGACTCCGCCTCCCTGACCTCGGGACCTGCAGCTTGTGGCACCGCCCTGCTCGGCCCAGCAGGCGAACCTCCACTCGCAGTCCCTACCTCCCTCGAGGGCAGGACGTTCAAGGCGGGCGGCTCGGGCTCTGAGGTTTCCGCCGTCCCGCCTGTGGTCCCACAGTGGCTGGCTCCGCCTCCCCTAGCTCCTCCCTCCTGTGTTCGGGACCTGCAGCCTGGGTGTCCACCCTGTGTGGATCTCTATCTGCAGCCCCTGTCCTCCCTACACCTGAATTGGGGGCGACCCTTGCGTTCCCCGATTCCCACTCGTCCTCATCACTATCCTCATCTGACTCGAGTTCCCGGAACTCTCCCTCATCTGACTCCCAACCCCACAAAAATGTTTCACAATTTTCCAGGATGTCTCCTTCCCTGATGCAGGCTGCTTTGCCTGCCTGTGTGCCTTGTGGTCCTACCTGGGGCTGCGAGTCCCCACTCGCAGGTTTTGCCCCTGTGGTTTTCCCTTGTGCACCTGGCTTGTACAATTTGCACTGGTTTACGTGGAACCACTTAGTGCGCCGAGGTACCTTTACGGCGTAAACCATGGGACTCGCCTTATCTACAATGTTGTAGGGTCCCATATACAGTGGTTCCAGACTCCCTACTCTGGCGTAGTTTCTGACCATGACCTGGTCTCCTACTTCCCACTCCCGCGTTTTGCGGGGTTCCAGCAACAGGCGATTGCCCTGATGCTGCCTTCCCATGTTCCCAGCCGCCTGCTCATAAACCTGCTTCAGGCGCTCCAAGAGGGTCTGGGCGAACTTGTCCCTGCTTATCTCTTGGAGCTGACCCTCAGTGAGCACCGGCGCTAGCACATGGGTGGGGGTTCGCATGATCCTCCCAGTCATCACCTCGTGCGGGGAATACCCCATACTTTTTGACTGACTGGCCCGGACCCCCATGAGGACTAAAGGCAGAACTTCCGCCCATTTTTGGGGCGAGTTCCTAGTCTCTTTCCTCAATTTTTCCTTCAGGGTCCGGTTCATGCGTTCAACAATCCCGGATGACTGGGGATTGTGTGCTACGTGCCATTTCCCTTCAATGCCCAAAAGCATGAGGGTGTTCTGCATCACCTGGCCGGTGAAATGACTCCCTTGGTCTGACTCCACAAAACGGGGAAGTCCCCACCGTGAGAACACTTCCCGGACCAAGATTTTTGCAGTACCCAGTGCCGTAGCTGTTCGACAGGGGAAGGCTTCCACCCATTTGGAAAACACATCCACCAAGACGAGGCAGTATTTATAGCCTCCCTGGGTGGTGGGCAGGGGCCCTATATAGTCGATCTGTATCGACTGCCATGGTCCCTCTACCCTTCTCACGTGCCCCATGGGCACTTTCCTTTTCTGGGGGTCTGGGTTGTTTGCAGCGCACACGAGACAGCTTGCACAGAACTCGCGGACCTGTTCCCTGAGCCCCGGCCACCATCCCGCTTGCTCTACCCGTTGCCAGGTAACCTCGGGCCCGGGGTGCCCTGCCCCTGGTCCCTCGTGAGCCAACTGGAGGAATTCCCTCCTGTGCTGCTGCGGCACAACCCACTGCTCCTCGCGGAACAGCATGCCTTCCTTAACTGAGAGGGTTGACGTACTGTACGGACCCTCTACTTGCTTCCCCTCAGCAATGGTTTTTAGGACTGCTTTTAGGGCGGGATCCTGGTTCTGGACGGTCTTAAGGTCTAGGGGCAATGCTACCCTGGAGTTCCCGGGATTCCCGTCCCTGCCTTGGATCGCTGCCATGGGTCTGGTCCCATAGGGGTCCCAGAAAATGCCGTTGCGGGCACCTTCCCTGGCTAGCGCATCCGCCTGCTGGTTGCCCTCCCCACGGGGCTCTGTGGAGGAGTGAGCTTTCACCTTATGGATGAAAATCTCTCCTTCCTCCCCTACTGCTGCTAGGATCTTTTCCAGCAAGGGCTTCACCGTTAAAGGTCGCCCGTCCGCGGAGGTGTATCCACGGCGGGACCAAATGGCCAGGTATTCCGTACACGAATTGCATGTGAACATACTGTCCGAGCAAATCGTGTATGGGGTTGGGAAAATGTCTGGGTGGGTAACGACGTACACCACTGCAGACAGCTCAGCCTGCTGCGCGCTCATGGTGCTAGGGAGCTTGATCGCCAGGGCAAGGTTTGCCGCAGGGTCATAAACTCCACACCCTGTGAGTCGTTCGCCAGCAGATACTGTGCTGGAACCATCAACATAAATCTCGCGCCCAGTGGGATGTATCCCGGCCCGCAAACCTATGTTGACGTCCCACACCCCTTCCACCGAACACCGGTGGGCTGTACCGGGGTATACCGAATTGGCCGCAAGCCTGGGCTCGCAAAGACCTTTTACTCTAAGATCCATCTGGGAAAGAAGAAGGGTCCAGCACGCAATGCGCACGCTGCTTACGGTCCCATCTTAATCCTCCCATCTAGAAGCATCATAGTTGGTGTGTGATGGGTGAGGAGAGTGATGGGAGAGAGCCCTGTGAAGATCGCTGATCTTTTCACAGCCCAATGCGTGGCTAAAAGGTGCCTTTCGCAATTGGAGAAACTCCTCTCCACATCCGTTAACACCCTGGACGAATAGACAACCGGCCTCAGCTTGCCGTGACGCTCTTGGAGCAGTACAGCGCTCAAGCTGTCCCCGCTGGCAGCTACCTCCAGGAAAAACTCCTTCCCCCCATCTATGGCCCCTAAGGCTGGCGCGGTCTGCAGATCCCTTTTTAACTTCTCGAAGGCTGCTTGGCAGCCCTCGTCCCAAGACCACTCCACTCCCTTATGGAGGAGTCGGAGGAGCGGCGCCGCTGTGGCCGCATAGTCTTCGATAAAATCCCTGCAGTAACCGGTCAGTCCCAAGAAGGACCTCACACCCCTTATAGTGTTAGGAATCGGTAACTCTTGCACCGACTCCCTCCTAGCCTTATCTATGGCTCTTTCCCCAGTGCGAATGGTCAGCCCCAGGAATTTTACTTCCTGCTGACCAATACGTGCTTTCTTAGGGTTCACTTTAAAACCCTTTCTCGCTAGCAGCTCCAATAACTCGGCCAGCAGTGGTCCATGCTCCTCCCTTGAATCCGTAAATAGGAGCAAATCATCCACGTACTGCACTATCTGATTGGGCTGACTAAACTCCTTTAAACTTCCTGCCATACACTGATGGAAAATGCTGGGGCTATTGTGGAAACCCTGTGGCAGACAGTTCCACGTGTACTGTTGTCCTTTGAAAGTAAAGGCAAACTTGTACTGGTCCTCTCGCCGCAGCGGGATGGACCAAAAACCGTTCGAGATATCCAGCACCGTGAATGTGGTCGCGGACGCTGGGATACTCCCTATTAGGTCAGCAACTGCTGCTACCGTGGGCGCGCAGGCGGGAATGTTACTGTTAAGGACTCTGTAGTCCACCGTGGCCCTCCACGAATTATCCGGCTTCCTAACCGGCCATAATGGGGAGTTCACGTGTGTGGCTATTGGCCTCAACACGCCCTGCTGCACCAAGGAGGACATTGCTGTCTCCATATCGGGTTCTGCTTCTTTGGGGAAGTTATACTGCTTTTGGGGCCGGGTCATGGGGTCCCCATCTACGCTGACCTCAAACCCGGTAACCCTCCCACAATCGTGCTTGTGGGTTGCAAACGCGTGCATATTATCTGACACGTACGTTTGCATGTCCGTCGGGACATCTGCGACCATAAGCCCGAGGTCGAAGCCTCCGGATGGCTGCATGGTACACAGGACCCCTGTTTCTTCCTCCCCCGGAATTACCACTACCTCGCCTTCTTCACTCTTAGCCCCCCAGAGGCAGTGATTTCTGAGGTCCACGAGGATCCCGTGTCCTGATAGGAGATCGGACCCGAGGATACCTCTCCCACCCCCCTCCTGCCATTCCATCAGTATGCACTTCCACTTAATGTGGAGTGCTCCTAAACGAATGGATAGCGGAAGGGAGAACGCGCCAGCCTGTTCTTTTCCCGTGAACCCCGCTAATGTGAATGGGACCTTGGTAGATAGCGGTGAGTCAAAAGGGCTATCTGTATGAATCACGGTGCAAGAAGCTCCCGTGTCCAACAAATAACTACCCTTCTGTTTCTCTACCTCCATTTCCACCAGGGGTCGCTTCCACGCATCATAGCTGAGCGGACACAGGTAGACGGGCTGCGCGGGCTCTAGTCATTGGGTATTGTTAGACGGGCCTGTGGCCCCTGCGGGGCCGGTAGCAACCGCCACTTTTCCATGCGCACTCATGAAGTTGCGCATGGCTCCCAACACTGTTTCGAGGTCGTCGGGAGGGGTGGGTGCACTAGCTTCCCTAACAGAGACAGGCATCTGGGCTCGGGCTGTGGGATTTTTATCCCTGGAATCCTTCCAAGGGTTCCTGCAGTTCTTGCGCCAGTGCCCTGTCCTTCCACACCCGTAACAAACATTACTGGCCTGCGGGGCGCGATTACCCTCCTGATGCCACTCCTTTTGAGCCGGGGCTGCGGGTCGTACCTCATGTACCTTTCCCTTAAGGGGACGTGTTCCCATACCCCTGATATTACGGTATCCTACCGTGAGTCGATTTAAGACCGACTCCTCCGTAATGTTGGGGTCAGTGGGATCAAACCACGCTTTTGCCTGCTCTCTGACGGCTGGCAAGCTGTTGGCTACTATACACCTGAGCCAATGAGTTAAACCGACGCCTTCCACATCGTCGCGCTCTGGCGCACCTGGGCAGCTGCGCTGGTATACTGGCCACAGCCTGTCGGCGAAAACCTTCGGGGGTTCTCCCTCCATCTGCACTGTCTGTCCCACTCTAACAAACGGACCTTCATCGTCCGTCCCCAATACTTCTAGGACCTCATTTCTTAGTGCCTCGTATTTTTTGGTTCCTCTCTTGCTCTCGTCCGAGAGACACTGAAGGATCGAACTACCTAATGAAAATAACAGCATCTTTGCTGTTTCCCCATCGTCGCAGCCGTTAATGGCTGCGGTTTGCTCAACTTCCCTGAAATGTACGGAAGGGTCGTCTGCCTCGGTCAGCTTCCGTACGTGACTTATCATAACCCTCAGCTGGTGTGAGCTGTGAGGCAACACAAGCTGGTTGAGGAGATCCCCTTGTTCCCCACCGTTTCCGTTTGGGCCCCTTTTTATACCCGTAACCGGACACAACGGTCCCTTTTCCACTTCTCCCTCAGTGGGCTCTTTCGTTTCTTCTACTACTTCCTCCCTTACCCAGGTTTCCGAATAGCTGGGTGGCGCGGAGGGCGTAGTGGCTAATACTTCCTTTGCTTTATTGGGTGGGAATTTCTGAAACTCCTCATCTACTAGCGGCTGGTGTGCTGACGGACTGATAAGGCACACCATGCCGTGCGCTTTGTTCACGGCCCTTTTAAGGTGCTCTATCTCCTTTTGGCAGACGCTATGATCGGCTCCCTGAAATTTATCCTCAAGGGCCATCTTATATGCCGCCCTAACCCCCGTTAAGCTCTCTTCCTGGGCTTTTATTTGGGCAGCTTGGCGGGCACATCGTTCCTTTAGTCTGCCCTCACTTAACTTTGCCTCAGTGACTTGGCACTCGAGGTAATCTATTTTTGCTTTATGGTGACTGGTGATTTCCTGGCGTTCTCGGTGCAACGCGCTTAAATTCCTAATGAGCAACTCCCCTCCAGAGACCTTCTCGTCCATTTCCTCCTCTAAATGCCTGATCCGAGCTGTTTGCGCTGTAATGACCTGGTTTGAAATCTGGACTTGTCTTTTATAACACATTAACCAGACCGCTTTTTCGACTGTCTTTTTATATTCCTTACTATCTGTCCACCTCTCGGCTGCCTCTAGTGGACTCTTATCCGCTAACAGGTCACTTATCCATTTCTTAGTTAAATTTACCTTTCCGAACACATAATCTGCTATCTTTTCCTGCATGACATTTCGTACATTCACACCAAAGTCTAACACATTACCCTCTCGCTGCCAGTGTCCTGCCGCGGTCGCCATTTTCTGTAAGGGTTTTCTCTCTGAACCTGTGAGATTCGTGTGGCTCTGTGCAGCCTGGATGCTAGTGCGAGTTTAGGCCTTATTGCCTGTTCTGGTCTCCAGCCAGTCTGGGAGCACTAGACACCTGTGAGTGGTTCGACCCACTCGCCCTTACGGTTCTGACACTGGACTTAGATGCGAGAGCAGTAATGGAGATAAAACTCAGGTAGACCCGGTTGAATGGTACGAAATGGAAAATCTTTATTGCATATTATTTAAGATTACGAAATACATGTCATAAGCACAGATTAATGACAGTACAATCTTACACGCAGTTATGTAACTAATTTCAGGGAAACGAGGAACGAACGACACATCGTAAATGGGGGCACACATTACGGTTATCCTTAGAATTTAAAACCTCCCCTATCAATACCTGCTCTAAGCTAGATTTGTAGGATCGAGATTCATGCTCACCACTCGTGACAACTCGGAGAATTCCGAAAACTCTGATCGGATGTTTTTCACCGCAGCACCCACGTGTCGATCAGGGGTCTCTGTACCCCACTTGTTTACTCATTTCTGCTCCGGCTAGCAGGCTGGACCGTCTGCTGTCATGAAGATCTGTGTTGTCCTCGGAGTTCCGACACTGCTCAAAGAAGAGTCTTCCTTTGCCCTCGCACTGATAAAATTCGAAGAATAGTCTTCCTGTGCCAGTTCTATAAAACTCAAAAGAAAATCTTCCTGGGCAAGGAAAGTGTCTATTCGACCTACAGGCGCGGTCGGAGCTTACTGACCGTGGCGATACGTATGGTCTTCTTCTCTTCTCATCTCATCTCATCTCATCTCATCTCATCTCATCTCATCTCGGGCCTTCGGTTCCAACACCGTTTACCGACTTCTCGGGATGGTGCGCCCGTTTCAAGGCTTCACAGCCCAGTTCCACACAGATCTTCGCGGCACGCCACGAGGTAGATCCGGGCGGATCGTAAAGTTCAACAGTCTTTTGAAAAGAGACACGAGGCAAGCAGGAACAAGACGGCGAGTCAAGAGCAGCCACGAGGATAAACGCCAGCAGGATAAGTGGATAAGAGAGAGATGGACGGTTGGAGCTTGCAGTTATAGTGCAAAATCTTCCTTTTCCCGCCCAACCTTAATGTCTTTTCTTTTGTTAGGGTTTGGCGCTCAAATTTCTTGTATAGGGTGATCTCCGTTTTAATGGGTTTCGGGGATACTCGTAACTGTCTGAGTACCTGTTAATACTTTTCCCATTGTTTAATCGGTCAGTGTTCTCCCTGGAGGGGTTTTGGGGCTTCCAAATGTTTTCTGTAACTACCCGCTAACGGCTCTCTCATCATAGAGTCGTTGGGATTTTGCATATTAATGTCTTTGGATGGGTTCTTGATTACTTGGTACAATAGCCCTTATTCGCACCTGGGAGACCGATTTCAGTATTTATGTGTATACTGCAAACCCATGATGTCTCGTGTATTATCTTAAATGTGCTGAGTCTTGATCGATCTTGCACAAATGTTTATTGGAACGCCATCTTGTCTGCCTGTCGAAAAGTCTAGAATGTTCCGCCACGAGGCGTGGCGGCCATTTTACAAGCTGCTTGTGTCCACTTTGAAAACCTGACAGCATTCTGCTGAAATAAAAGCTGTTTGAACGAAACTATGTGTTTTCCTCCTTATTAATAAAATCGCGATATATTGCGAATTCTACAGGAGTGGGACTAATTGGATAGCTCCTTCAAAGATCTAACACTAACACAATAGGCCAAATGGCCTCCTTCTGTGCTGTAAGACTCTCTCTATGAAGGTGTACATTTGAGGGAATTACATGTGACTATGAGATGGAAGAAGCAGACGGTTTTTTAATCTTTTCATATGTGATGTTAAAATACAAGTCATAATCCTTTTTCCAGACTACTGTTAAAACCTTTCAATTATACATTAAGTATATATATATATATATATATATTGAAGTACATTTTATCGTTTCATGTCAGTTCTGTTTTATTTCTTTGAATTCCAGAAGGATAGTGATCTTTGAATGCCCAGTGCACAGAAATCACTAATTGGTTCATTTTGAATTTGTAAAGTTGGCCTTAGGCCAACAAAGTGAATTATAGTAGTTGTCTAGGAAAAGTGGATATCTTCCAACTGATGCAAGCAGGTGAATTTTCTTGCAGCACAGATGCAGTGTAATGTAATCCATACTGTGCTCCTGAGGTATCCATTATAATGAACAGTTTCTGTTGCAGTAAAAAGAGAAGAACACCATTTTAGATGCTGACTGGTCACGCCGACTTTAAATTAGAATTTATTTTTTCGTTTGCTGATGATGAACAAATCGATTATTTTTTTTTGGCAAGCAACACCATTGGGTAAATAAATGATACCGAGATGAGTCCCAATATCCAATCAATAGAACTGACTATAATGCAGGAGTGACGGTTTGCAAGTCATATAACTAGTGCAAAACCTCAATACACCCTTGTGATATTTTGTTGTTTCTATAGCTAAGTGACTCGGGTACAATTTTGTAAGGAAGAAAAACATCTGGAATCTTTTATCTCGATACATTGAGGCACGATGGAATATCTGAGCTGCGTGAGATGTGTAAGTCATCATGCAGTCAGCTCACATTTAGCTTTTGAGGTGTCTGGACATTGTCGAGGCTTTTGTAGAGTATGTGCCTGCATCCTAGAGCTTGGCATAACTGTTTCCTTTATTCTGTTGCTGACAGTTCTGTAGTGTGATGCGCGAATTACTTTTATGTAACAATGCTACATTATAATGAAGTGTTTGTGATCTGATTACTGTCATTTGTATTTTAACTGACGAGTTTCCCACTTTTCAAACACAATGGCCCGTATTTTCCGATCGCAGGCCTCCTGCGGGCGGAAGACTGCGATCTGGAAAAATCTACGCCCTTACCTGAGGGCTCCCGGGACGCGCACGCTTCCGCTCCTGGGCCTCTCCAAACTGCAAGTGCGCAGGGCCCACGTATCCCAGAGGCGCAGGCAGTTCACAACGTCCCTGGGATCAAGTGGGCCATGGGGAGCCAATCACAGAAGGGAGACCTGTCAAATATATGAATGGAGATCAATGAAAAAACATAATAAAACTTTGAATACATTTTTAAAAAATCACATTTTTAAAATGACTTGAAATTACAGTAAATTAAGTATTTTAAACAAAAATTTAATTTTTTGACAAAAATAATTAAAGTATTTTATGGGGCTAAAAATAAATTTACCTTTTTTAAAGTATTTTTAAATGATAAATCAGTGAAAATAATTTTTCTTTTTAACTTTTTTGAACTCTTATCCTGGTAAAAGCAGACCTTACACCTGCTTTTACCAGGCGTAAGAATTGTAAGGGTTTTCTGCGGGCGGAGGAACTATCCGCCTGCAGAGGCCCTTCTCCAGGGCAGCCGAAGGATCTGTCAAGAGCATTCTTGACAGATCGGAAATGCCGGTTTTCAGCGCCTGCGCTGTGCATGCCTGAAACCAGCATTTCCGATGTCCCTACGGGTGGGTACACAGCGCGTACCCACCCATAGGGATCGGAATATCTGGGCCATTATCAGTGCTGCTTTTGATGCCTGTTTCGGTATGAAAAAAAGAAAAAAAGACTTGCATTTATATAGCACCTTTCACGACCACCGGACGTCTCAAAGCGCTTTACAGCCAATTAAGTACTTTTTTGGAGTGTAGTCACTGTTGTAATGTGGGAAACGCGGCAGCCAATTTGTGCACAGCAAGCTCCCACAAACAGCAATGTGATAATGACCAGATAATCTGTTTTTGTTATGTTGGTTGAGGGATAAATATTGGCCAGGACACCAGGGATAACTTCCCTACTCTTCTCCGAAATAGTGCCAAGGGATTTTTTCCGTCCACTGGAGAGAGCAGTCTCATCCGAAAGACGGCACCTCTGACAGTGCAGCACTCCCTCAGCACTGCACTGGAGTGTCAGCCTGGCTTTATGTGCTCAAGTCCCTGGAGTGGGACTTGAACCCACAACCTTCTGACTCTGAGGCGAGGGTGCTACCCACTGAGCCACAGCTGAAGTTAAATGGTGTAGTATTTCTGTCCTGAAAGTTAAAAGAAGCTCTGTTTTTTATAACCAAAATGTTAACACTGGTTACATCAACTCCCGGAAACCTTTTTTTGCTTTGCAATTGGAAAGCCTAGCTGATTGGAGCTCAGAAAATATGCAGATTAAAGAAATGATGGATGTAGTCACTTCCGAACTATGCTTTCAATATCCAGAGCTGGATTGTACAAATATGATCACTCATACTGGGTACAGTAAACATAGCTGCTTCCTTAAATTCACTCAAGGGTTTGGTTTGAGATGCTGTTCCTCCCAGGACTATGCTGTCTCTTCTCTCCCCCACCTTGTGCCTCAGAACGACCTTGATTTGATCTGACCAACAAAGGTAATCAGGTAAAACTCCACACTAGCACTTAGTGATCAAAAGGGTTAAGTTCGGCTCTTTTTAGTCTTTTAAGCAGCTGTCCTCAAGGAACATCTCAGTACTCGATTAACCTTGTTGATGACAGCCTTGTATTGATTGGATACTTTCAGTGCATGGTCGATAATTGCACCAGAATTTTATTCCTTTCCCATCTTTGTTAATGAACACTCATCCATCGTACACATGTTTCACGGAGGGTAATTCATCACTGTTACTAACCTTGCTGTTCTTCACAGGTGCTCCTGTCAGGATTTCACTGAGAACTAATGTTAGTGAACGACTTAAACTGTGTGTAGAGAACAAAACTTTGTAATCTGTAATCAGTTTTTTGCTCGACAGAGCATACCCCATTTTCACTGTCGCCTGTAATGTTCTGCTGGCGAAAAAAAAATGACCCTAACAGGCCACAGATGTGAAGAGCATTCAATTACAAATAGCACAGTTCAGCGGTTAGGATGGCATCAGGCAATTTTGTGGGTAATGTTTCCTGTGTTCACAATAACCACGCTGAAAGCATTTATAAAACCTTTATAAAACACTGGTTCGGCCTCAACTGGAACATTGTGTCCAATTCTGGGCACCGCATTTAGGAAGGATGTGAAGGCCTTAGAGAGGGTGCAGAAAAGATTTACAAGAATGGTTCCAGGGATGAGGGACTTCAGTTACGTGGATAGACTGGAGAAGCTGGGGTTGTTCTCCTTGGAGCAGAGAAGGTTGAGAGGACATTTGGTGGAGGTATTTAAAATCATGAGGGGTCTAGACAGAGTAGATAGAGAGAAACTGTTCCCATTGGCGGAAGGGTCGAGAACTAGAGGACACAGATTTAAGGTGATTGGCAGAAGAACCGAAGGCGACATGAGGAAAAACTTTTTTAGGTGGTGAAGAGGTTAAAAGTTAGATTAGCGGCTTAACTGACTAGCTGGCTGATGTAATAAAGGAGAAGTCTGGCAGAACAAAGACAGTTGGAAAAAGCATATTACACGATGATTGGGGGAGTAAAAGAATCAAGGAGGCCATACATTGAACAATGAGCCGCCAAGATGTGATTTGCGAAGATGAGGTTAAGTGTACGTAAATTGGACAGAACAATGGCAGATGTGGAAACAGGGCAAATGAGATAAACAAGATGTGTTTTGTGGAGATGTGATTTAAGTGTACGTGACTTGGACAATTAATTGGCCAAGTCCCGAAGATGTGAAGGAAACAAGATGTAAGATTGTATATAAGCCAACTGCTCGAATGTAAAAATTAGACTCCCGTCTCAGCTCAGACTGAGAGAGCCTCTCCCTGCACGTGCTTGAATAAAGATCGCTTGGAACCAGTACACGCTCGTCTCCGTCTGCTTTGGGGCAGAGAGAAATCCCACAACAACTTGGCGTAGTCGGCAGGATTCCCAGGACGCAGTCAAACGACCAACCATAATGGGACCACAAGTCAGGTGAGTACCTTATATTACCACCCATAGTTAGGTGCGGAACCCCAGAAGGCTGGATGTGAGACTGTAGGGAATCTGAACAGGAGACTAGCAGGTACTGGAGTGATCTCTGCGAAGTAGAAACGCGAGCCGCCGTAGGTAACCAGAAGCAGGAAGGTCCGAATTATCGTTTGCGCAAGCCAGGGGAATTAAAAAAAATTGGCCACAGGGGGGGAAGATTGGGGACCGGAAGGGTCCATAACCAAATTTATAGCAGGAAACAAATAAGAAACTAATCAAGAAAATGAAAAGGAAAGGCTGGAGTCCGAACGACAGTCCGGACAGGCAAAGGGAATGGTGGGGCGTCCAATGTAAGGGTAAGGAAGAGAAGGGAATACTTATAATTATTAGTAGCTACTTAGGACTCAGTAAACATGTACAAAGTTATATAGAAAAGGAAAAGGTTAAGGTCAGTGCGGTGCGGGCACCGGACCAAGGTTTAGAGCGACAGACAATAATGACAACGCTGACTGGGGAGAAGTAGAGAAGGAAGCCGCAGATTACGACAGACAGGACGATGACGGGGGTTGGGAGCCCCCACCTAAATATGACGCAGAGGGACCATCGGCCCCACCACTGCCCGAAACCGGAACGAAGGGCGTAATGGCCATGGCCCCTAGTACGACGGAGATTAGACAAGTGGGAAATGGGCAGGCTCAGACTACAGTACGTTAGGCCCCTAGACCGAAAGGAAGCTATTAGAAAAATGCCCCGACCACTGACTGTGCGGGGCTTGCGCAGGGTCATGGGCCTCTTCAACTACTGTCGTAATTTTATCGAGGGATTCTCACAAATGACCTGCCCCCATACAGGACTTAATGAAAGGAGGGAAGGCGGCACTGGATCCCAGAGAAGGAAGGGTGGAAAAGGAAAGGGGCAGACAAGGATGAGCATGGGATTTGGAAAAAGGGGGACGAGTAGTAGCCCCTGAATGCATACGGTGAAACCTGCTCAAAATCTATCCTGGGAATCAACACTCCGGAAGAAATGCTATGCACTGGAGTATAGAACGGTGCTGGTGGTGGCCGAGGATGGGCAGGGACGTAGCAAAATATTGCCACAGATGCATTACCTGTGCCCAGTACAATACCGGCAAGGCCGTAAAGATCAGATTGTCCCACCAACTTCGGCCGAAGGGGCCTTGGGAGCAGGTCCAGATAGACTTCACCGGCCCTCTGCCCCCTAGCCGAGGTAAAACGTATTGCCTAGTGGTGATAGACCAGTTCACACGATGGGTAGAAGCATTCACCACAAGGGATTGTTCTGCTACCACCGTCGCAAAGATTTTCGCTGAGGAAATAGTACCTCGATGGGGGTGCCACTGCGAAAAGACTCAGATCAGGGAACACACTTCACTGGCAAAGTCATCAGGCAGACATGCGCCCTATCAGGAGTAAAACAGAGGTTTCACATACCATACCACCCACAGAGCTCAGGAATGGTAGAGAGAATGAATAGAACCTTAAAGGCGTCACTCGCAAAGGCCATTGCCGAGACCGGCAGGTGATGGGCGGACCTACTACCTAGCATCCTAATGAGGTTAAGGGCTACGCCCAATAGCACAACCGGACTAACCCCGTTTGAACTAATGACTGGGTGGGCCGTGAGACTGCCCGAGGGCACGATCACAGGTAGTGAAGACGTGGGACCAGCCCAGGACAGGATTAGACGGTTTATTGAGGAACTATGCAAACAACTGCATGATCTGAGACAGGAAGTCAGGGACCAACAAATAGTCAGGGATATGGAATTGGAGGAAACGGAGGAAGAACAAAATTTACCAGTAGTAGGGGACAGGGTGATGGTAAGAGTCTTACCCGCCAGACCAGGATGGGCACCTCGCTGGCAGGGACCCTACGAGGTCCTAATGACCAGCGACACTTGCGTAAATATGACAGGAAAAGGTCGGTGGAAACACTGGACACAACTTAAGAAATTTGAAAGCACAGTAAATGATAAGGGCTAAACCGGTGACGACTGGCGTCCACTGTTTATCTCCCTCTACAGGACTCGGATACGGATGACCTTACTGATATGCCTGGCCACGGCGACCACAGAAGGAGCCACATTGGTCGACCAAAGGGAGCAACGAGGCCTGTATTGCAAGAACTCGAGCGACGTCAGTTGCGATCGGGAACGTGAGGCGTTAACTGTCACGGTTGATAAACCAGTGTATTTAAATTGTAGCTCCGGGTTAACGGGCGTAAGCATATTTGACAACAAGCCAGGTGATACAGGGGATAGGGGTCACACGGGTATGACTATTAAATGGACAAACATGAGCACGGTATGCTTCGGGAAGAAGAGTGATGATACATTAACATGCGTACAGGGAGGAACTATGCAAGTAAGATGTGGGAGGGATTTCACTCAGATGTCCGGGGAACCCCAGCAGGAAGAAGGAGGGTGGGAACTATGCCCAAACTCCAAGTGCACCAACTCTGATGATTGGTGTTGGAAGCTGAACCCCCGGGATACTCCCACCACCACAACCACACCGACCACCCCAGTAACAGGAGCCTCGAAGCCCACCACTTTGACTACGGAAGAACCCTTGAGGTGTCCGCAGCCTAGCTCGGGACCCAAAGGGGGGCTCGTGATCCGGGATTCTGTAGGCGCTTATTTGAGAATGTACACCATGAGATAGTTTCGGTTGTCCTCAATATTAGCCAGATGGGGTTACCCAAATGGTGCGAGTGGTGTACAAGGTCGTTTTACCATCAGCTCCTCGACATGACAGTTACTGATGCCCTCTGGGGGACGCGTGCGGTTGAGCCTATCTCGCTGCAAGAGGAACCTGGTAAATGACATAGCCACTGCTTACAGTGCAGAGACATCCACAGTTAATTCCCTGGATAGGAATGGTATTAGCTGTACCCAGTCTGCAGGAATGGGAATCCAAGTCCCTCTACGAGGTAGAGAATGTCGGGATCATAAGAGATGGCAATTGGCTCAGGTACCACCACGCACCCTGCTATGCAACCCAGAAAGGTTCCTTCTTGACGGGGATCTCGCTAGAGGGATGCAGAGAAAGGGGGAGTAACTGTAGTCTGTCCACATCCCGTGCGGACGGTGCCGGGAGCCATGTGCGGCTTCAACACCACCCTAAACTGTACCCTTGAAATTTCCAGCGCCCGCCATGAGCCAACACGAGCAGCACACCGGGGAAAAGGAGAATACTGTGTGACCACCAGTGAATCTCAATACCAGTATGGTAACATCCAGTGCCCAGTGACCAGCTCAAGTTTCTGCTTCCGCCCCCAGGCCCCAACAATGATCGGACATGCAACCATAACCTACCTACGGTCGCCCCGCGAGGAGCGGGTGAGTCCAACTGAGGACCTAAAGGACAGCATGCTCGAATACTCCCTGAGGGGAAGGACATCTCAAAACTACCAGAACACCTACTGGAACTGAGGAAAGAGGCCGGGGCGATAATTAAGCAGTATCACCGAATTGAGCAAGAGATCAAACAACTGGGGAAGGATGTGGAGGCCAAGCTGGAAGATGCCTCATGGTGGCGGATACTTTGGGACTGGGGTATTAGGGTGGACATACACCCCTGGATCAGAATTGCATCTCATGTATTGGTGGTGGTGCAGTTGCTAATTGTCATCATACTTATGTTTGAGTACTGTACTCGATGTAAATGACGTCATAGAGTTATACAGCACAGAAAGAGGCCCTTCGGCCCATCGTGTCTGCGCCGGCCATCAAGCCCTATCTATTCTAATCCCATTTTCCAGCACTTGGTCCGTAGCCATGTATGCTATGGCGTTTCAAGTGCTCATCTAAATGCTTCTTGAATGTTGTGAGGGTTCCTGCCTCTACCACCCTTTCAGGCAGTGAGTTCCAGATTCCAACCACCCTCTGGGTGAAAAAGTTTTTCCTCAAATCCCCTCTAAACCTCCTGCCCCTTACCTTGAAACTATGCCCCCTGGTTATTGACCCCTCTACTAAGGGGAAAAGTTCCTTTCTATCTACCCTATCTATGCACCTCATAATTTTGTACACCTCAATCAGGTCCCCCCTCAGCCTTCTCTGCTCGAAGGAAAACAACCCCAGCCTGTCCAGTCTCTCTTCATAGCTGAAAGGCTCCAGCCCAGGTAACATCCTGGTGAATCTCCTCTGCACCCTCTCTAATGCAATCATATCCTTCCTATAGTGTGGCGACCAGAACTGCACACAGTATTCCAGCTGTGGCTTAACTAGCATTTTGTACAGCTCCATCATAACCTTCCTGCTCTTATATTCTATGCCTCGGCTAATGAAGGCAAGTATCCCATATGCCTTTTTAACCACCTTATCTACCTGTCCTGCTGCCTTCAGGGATCTATGTACATGCACACCAAGGTCCCTCTGATCCTCTGTCCTTCCTAGGGTCCTACCATTCATTGTGTATTTCCTTGCCTTGTTAGTCCTCCCAAAATGCATCACCTCACACTTTTCAGGGTTAAATTCCATTTGCCACTGTTCTGCCCATCTGACCAACCCGTCTATATCGTCCTGTAGCCTGAGGCAGCCCTCCTCGCTATTTACCACTCCACCAATTTTCATGTAATCTGCGAACTTACTGATCATACCTCCTACATTCATATCTAAATCATTAATGTACACTACAAACAGTAAGGGACCCAGCACCAATCCCTGTAGTACACCACTGGACACAGGCTTCCAGTCAGAAAAACAACCTTCGACCATCACCTGCTGCCTCCTGCCATTAAGCCAATTTTGGATCCAATGTGCCAAATTGCCCTGGATTCCATGGGTTCTTACCTTCTTGACCAGTCTCGCATGTGGGACTTTGTCAAAAGCCTTACTGAAGTCCATATAGACTACATCAACTGCACTACCCTCATCCACACACCTAGTCACCCTGCTCGAAAAATTCAATCAAATTGGTTAGACATGATCTCCCCCTGACAAAGCCATGCTGACTATTCTTGATTAATCCTTGCCTCTCCAAGTGGAGACTAATTCTGTCCCTCAGAATTTTTTCCAATAATGTCCCTACCACTGATGTTAGGCTCACTGGCCTGTAATTCCCTGGTTTATCCCTACTACCCTTCTTGAGTAATGGTACTACGTTAGCTGTCCTCCAGTCCTCTGGCACCTCCCCTGTGGCCAGAGTGGTTCTGAAAATTTGTGTCAGAGCCCCTGCAATCTCCTCCCTTGCCTCACACAGCAGCCTGGGATACATCTCATCTGGGCCTGGGGATTTATCCACTTTTAAGCCCGCTAAAACCGCTAGTACCTCCTCCCTCTCAATGCTAATTTGTTCAAGTATATCACAATCCCCCTGCCTGCTTTCTATGCCTACATCGTCCTTCTCCATAGTGAACACAGATGCAAAATATTCATTTAAAACTTCACCTACATCTTCCGGCTCTACACACAGATTGCCACTTTGGTCCCTAATGGGCCCTACTCTTTCCCTGGTTATCCTCTTGCCCTTAATATACTTATAAAACACCTTGGGATTTTCCTTTATTTTGCCCACCAGTGTTTTTTCATGCCCCCTCTTCACTCTCCTAATTTCTTTTTTTAAGTAACCCCTGCACTTTCTATACTCCTCTAGGGTTTCCACTGTTTTTAGTCCTTTGTATCTGCCAAAAGCCTCCCTTTTTTTCCTAATCCATTCTTGTATATCCCTTGACATCCAGGGTTCCCTGGACTTGTTGGTCCCACCCGTGACCTTTATGGGAACATGTTGGCGCTGTACTCTCTCTATTTCCTTTCTGAATTACTCCCACTGCTCTGATGTGGATTTTCCTACAAGTAGCTGATCCCAGTCCACTTTGGCCAGATCCTGCCTTATCATATTAAAATCGGCCTTCCCCCAATTTAGAACCTTTATTTCCGGTCCATCTTTGTCCTTTTCCATGACTACCTTAACTCTCACCGAATTATGGTCACTGTCACCAAAATGCTCTCCTACTGACACTTCTACCACTTGCCCGGCTACATTCCCTAGAATTAGGTCCAGTACCGCCCCCCTCTCTTGTAGGACTTTCTACATGCTGGCTCAAAAAGCTCTCCTGGATGCACTTTAAGAATTCTGCACCCTCTAAGCCTTTCACACTCTGACTATCCCAGTTAATATTGGGAAGTTGAAATCCCCTACTATTATTACCCTATTATTTCTACACTTCTCTGAGATTTGCCTACATATCTGTTCCCCTATCTCTCCCTGACTGTTTGGGGGCCTATAGTACAATCCCAGCAAAGTGCTTGTCCCCTTTTTGTTTTTAAGTTCTACCCATATGGCCTCATTAGAGGAACCTGCTAAGATATCATCCCTCCTTACAGCAGTAATTGACTCCTTGATTAATATTGCAACACCCCCTCCTCCTTTACACCCCCCTCTGTCTTGCCTGAAGATTCTATACCCCGGAATATTGAGCTGCCAGTCCTGCCCCTCCCTCAACCATGTCTCTGTGATAGCAACAATATCATACTCCCATGTGTTCATCAACACCTTCAATTCATCTGCCTTACTCGTAAGTCTCCTTGAATTAAAATAAATGCCATCCAGCCTTTTCATACTCCCTTGTGCCGTTACATATTTGCTCTGCCTTCCAGGCTGACTTGTTTTTTCCTCTATATTTGGCTGTGCATCACCCCCTACTATAGCTCCACTCCGTATCCCATCCCCCTGCTAAGTTAGTTTAAACCCCCCCCCCCCCCCCCGCCCAACAGTACGAGCAAACCTCCCCGCAAGGATGTTGGTCCCGTTTCGGTTCGGGTGCAACCCGTCCGACTTGTACAGGTCCCACCTAAGAACATAAGAACATAAGAAATAGGAGCAGGAGTAGGCCAATCGGCCCCTCGAGCCTGCTCCACCATTCAATAAGATCATGGCTGATCTGATCCTAACCGCCAATCTACTATCTACTATCACAGAACCATCTCCTGCATCTAACAGAATTGCACACACGAAATAGGAGCAGAATCAGGCTACACGGTCCCTGGGCCCGCTCCACTACCCACAGGGCCATGACCGATCCGAACCTAGACTCATGTCCAAATTCCTGCCCGCTCCCCGTAACCCTTAATGCCCTTTACTTCTAGGAAACTGTCTATTTCTGTTTTAAATTTATTTAATGATGTAGCTTCTACAGCTTTTTGTGGCAGCATATTCCATGGACCTACCACCCTCTGAGTGAAGTAGTTCCTCCTCATCTCAGTTTTGAAAGAGCAGCCCCTTATTCTAAGACTATGTCCCCTAGTTCTAGTCTCACCCGTCATCGGGAACATCCTCCCCGCATCCACCCGATCCAACCCCTTCACAATCTTATATGTTTCAATAAGATTGCCTCTCATTCTTCTGAACTCCAATGAGTAGAGTCCCAATCTACACAACCTCTCCTCATATGACCACCCCCTCATCCCTGGGATTAACCGAGTGAACCTCTTTTGCACTGCCTCGAGAGCAAGGATGTCTTTCCTTAAGTAAGGACACCAAAACTGTATGCAGTATTCCAGGTGCGGTCTCACCAATACCTTGTACAACTGAAGCAATACCTCCCTATTTTTATATTCTATCCCCCTAGCAATGAAAGCCAACATTCCATTTGCCTTCTTAATCACTTGCTGCACCTGCATACTAACCTTTTGAGTTTCGTGCACCAGGACCCCCAGATCCCTTTGCACTTCAGTACTCTCCAGTTTCTTGCCATTAAGATAATAAATTGCTCTAGGATTTTTCCTGCCAAAGTGCATCACCTCACACTTTCCAGTGTTGTATTCCATCTGCCAAATCTCTGCCCACTTACTTAGCCTGTCTATGTCCCCTTGCAGGTTTTTTATGTCCTCCTCACTCACTACTTTCCCTCCCATCTTAGTATCATCTGCAAATTTTGATATGTTACACTTGGTCCCTTCCTCCAAATCGTTAATATAGATTGTAAAGAGTTGGGGACCCAGCACTGACCCCTGTGGAACACCACGAGTTACTGATTGCCAGTCTGAGAATGAACCATTTATCCCAACTCTTTGCTTTCTGTTAGATAGCCAATCCTCTATCCATGCCAGAATATTACCCCTAATCCTTCCCCAGAAACAGACCCAGTGATCCAGGAAACTAAAGCCCTCCCTCCTGCACCAACTCTTTAGCCACGCATTCATCTGCTCTATCCTTCTATTCCTATACTCACTCGCACGTGGCACCGGGAGTAATCCAGAGATTGCAACCTTTGAGGTCCTGCTTTTTAATCTGCTACCTAGCTCCCTAAATTCTTGTTGCAGGACCTCATCCCTCTTTCTACCTATGTCGTTGGTACCAATGTGAACCACGACCTCTGACTGTTTGCCCTCCCCCTTCAGAATGCCCTGCAGCCGTTCAGTGACATCCTTGACCCTGGCACCAGGCAGGCAACATACCATCCTGGAGTCACGTCTGCGGCCGCAGAAAAGCCTGTCTGCACCCCTCACTATTGAGTCTCCTACCACTATTGCCCTTCCACTCTTACTCCTCCCCCCTTGTGCAGCTGAGCCACCCACAGTGCCATGAACTTGGATCTGGCTGCACTCCCCAGAGGAACCGTCACTTTCACCGTTTTCCAACACAGAAAAACGGTTGTTGAGTGAGATGCACTCTGGGGCTTTCCTGACTACCTGCCTGCCCCCCTTCTTCTGACTGGTGGTCACCCATTCCCTCTCTGACTGCACTTTCTTAAGCTGCGGGGTGACCACGTCTAAAATCGTGCTATCCACGTAACTCTCAGCCTCGCGGATACACCGCAGTGCCTCCAGCTGACGCTCGAGCTCCGAAAACCGGATCTCAAGTTGGCCAAACCGTTGGCACTTACTGCACATGTGGTCATCCTGACTGCAAGAAGCGTCTAGGAATTCCCACATGCTGCAGGCCGTGCAACGCACGGGACTGATGTCCCCTGCCATACTTTTAATTAAAAAAATCTTACCTCAAATTTAAACTCTCGGATTCTTGCTCTCCCGAACTACCTTAACTATGAACTACCTTAAAAGAAATAAACTTAAAATTGTAGAAAGAAAAAGCACTCACCTACTCACCAATCAGCTTCTTCCCCTGCGCCGGCGTCACTTTCTGTACTGTGACGTCACTCTCGAATTCTGCCGCCGCTCCCACTGCTCGACTGGGCCTGAAAATCACCGACCTTTATTTTCTCCCACAGCCGCTGCTCCCTCGCTGGTCCGCCGCATCCACTGCTGCCGCCGTAACTGAACCATTGCTAAAATCATTGTTAAAACACAGTATAGATTAGGAGAGAAGCAGGGAATGTTAGAGGTAGTTTAAGTAGCCACACCCATGCGAATCCAACCACCTGCCTGGCCAGCAATGATGGGTCAAGGAGCATGGGCAGGTGAAGTTAGTTGGCCATTTTGGGCTATCACCAAGGGCCAAAAGGGGGGACTGAAGGGGTTAAAAGTTAGATTAGCGGCTTAACTGACTAGCTGGCTGATGTAATAAAGGAGAAGTCTGGCAGAACAAAGACAGTTGGAAAAAGCACATTACACGATGATTGGGGGAGTAAAAGAATCAAGGAGGCCATACATTGAACAATGGGCTGGCAAGATGTGATTTGCGAAGATGTGGTTAAACGTACGTAAATTGGATAGAACAATGGCAGATGTAGAAACAGAGCAAATGAGATAAACAAGATGTGTTTTGTGGAGATGTGATTAAGAGTATGTGACTTGGACAATTAATTGGTCAAATCCCGAAGATGTGAAGGAAACAAGATGTAAGATTGTATATAAGCCAACTGCTCGAATGTAGAAATTAGACTCCCGTCTCAGCTGAGACTGAGAGGGCCTCTCCCTGCACGTGCTTGAATAAAGATCGCTTGGAACCAGTACACGCTCGTCTCCATCTGCTTGGGGGCAGAGAGAAATCCCACAACACGTGGCCAGTGGTTACGATCTGGAATGCACTGCCTGAAAGAGTGGTGAGGCAGATTCAATCGTGGCTTTTAAAAGGGAATTGGATAAATACCTAAAGGAAACAAAATTGCAGGGCTACGGGGAAAGGGCGGGGGAGTGGGACTAGCTGAAGTGCTCTTGCAGAGAGCCGGCACAGGCTCGAAGGGCCGAATGGCCTCCTTCTGTGCTGTAACCATTCTATGATTCTATGATTTTACTGTTGAATGTAAGCTATATGATATCAGGTTTTATGATACAATTGTTATTAATTATTGGTACATTGGCTGCTCCTCTGTTTTGCTTCCTGTAAATTTGAGCTACTCCCCCCGTAGCGAAAATGTTACCTTCAGTCACAGGTTAAATTTACAAAAGTAAAAGTTATAATATTGATTCCTGTTAAGCGAGCATAGATGGGCCGAAAGCTCACTTCTATCCAATTTACTGTTGATAATACTACAGGCGTCTGACTTAATTTACCTTCTCTATTAGGGATCAGGAAAACTGAATTTCTATTGATTTATTATGGGACACTATCAAGAGCTAACCTTCAGTTTGGGGTGGTCGAATTTCAACGATGGAATCTGTACCACTTTATCCTTTTTTTTAATTCAGTATATTCCGAGCTGCTTTGTCTGATCAGGGCTTCGTGGATTCATTGGATCGTGTGATCATTTTCGAAAGACTGTTTTTCTCTCGGAAGATAAACTGGCTTTGCCTGGCCTGTTCCTTCTGTATCAATTAATTAAATGTTGTGTCTGTGCTACTTGAAAGGGAAAAGTAAATGTACACTGATGTACCTATATCAACAAAATCTGAACTAAATAAAATGTTTTTGCACCTTCACATATCGACCGTACAGCATTCAAGTATAATTCGGTTGCACGACTTGATGTTTTAGCAGGTAATGCTTTTTTTTATTAGAATAATTGGAGGAACAGGTGCTTTAGTTAGTGCTATTGGCTGGTTAATGGCACAGATTTAGCACTCTCGAGGGTGATCATTCTCGGGTGGTTTACTTTGTATCAGAAGTTGTGTTTGGATGCAAAGTATTTTATAATTGATATAATAATGGTGAAAAATCCGAATCAGCGGGGAGTACATTTATATTTGTTGTATTGTGAATCTATTGCTCTATATGTGATGGATAACTGCTATAATATGTTTCACTGCAGAGATAAATCAAATGTTAGGTAAAGAGAATAAAAAAGGCTGTAATTTCATGCTACTCCAGGGGACATTTACATTACAACAGTGGCATTGATGGGAAGTGGTTCTGACTCCTGATTTAACATGAACTTACACTACAATTATAGTGTAAATGCAGCTTAAATGAGGATAAGTAGTCGGACTCAACCCAGGAGCAAAATGTAATAAAATTCTGATGTTGGCATTTCAATTCAGTTTCAGCCCAGAGTTGAGCCTTAACTCCGGATTTACACTTTGCAAGTTTTTAGTGTTGGTGGAAAAGCGTGTAAATGCACCATTATTCCTCCTTCACTTTTAAGTAACACTTCAGAATTTGTATTGCATCCACGTAAATCATTAGACAGCCAACAGTGTGCTATAAGGTAGTAACTCAGCTAAGAGGTTCTGCTGTTATAAGCAGCGACAATAAAATTCAGATGGTTTATTCAGTCCTCGGGAAACGAATAATTTCCGACAAACCTATTTTTATTGCTGAGCGTTGCGCTGAGTTTGTATCTTGTGTTATCACTAGCTGCAGCTATTGTGGGCAGTGTGTGCTTTACATTCTGTAACAGGAAGGGCAGCTTTACTGGGGAAAGAAAGACCATATAATATTTTGTTTTTATTCGTACAGCCTGGACCCTGTACGTGTGCATATCTAGATACTTAGGTTACAACCTCCTCACTTGTTCCCAATTTCAGGGCTCAGATGATGACGCAGGCTAAAAAAAATAACCTTGAATGATTTATAATTCTCATTTAAACTCCAAGGCGAGACTATAGTCCTGTTCTGTATCCTACTATTTATATTTCTCAGCGTTCCCACAAAAAAGGGTCTTTACTGTATTGCCCGTCGTGCAATGCTCTGCATTTTTGGATCCAACAAAAATCTGACTTGTGCAAAATTATGGTCGAATCATAGAATGCACAGAGCAGGCCATTCAGCCCATCATGTCTGTGCTGGTATTTTTCTCCACATGAGCCACTGAGGTCATTCTTGAACTTCTGTCAAGTAAAGCTAAAGAAAAATGTCAATTTAAATAAAAAAGCAACCGGTAAGCTAAATGAGAGTGTAAGATATAAACTAGGATACCAAACAGGAGTAATTACATTGAGGGGTTCCGATGATGTTGTGAGCTACTTGAGTTTTACTCTCATGGTTTATTACGTCATCGGATACACATGATTCAGTTGCTGCCTTGTATCTTGCTGCCAGCATCTATTATCGTGCAGGAAATTCACTTCAGGATTTGTTATTTTGAATATATCATATCTACACTTTTCCTGTGGTTATATGGTAACGGATGGTGTAGGTCTTTCCGTGCTTCTCCGTTAACTTCAAGTGACTAAATATCAAATAATATTTACCCGTTCCAATTTCTACACCATCTCTGAGTGAGATGTCCAATTCAGTACAAAAGCAAAATACTGCGGATGCCGGAAATCTGAAATAAAAACAGAAAATGCTGGAAATACTCAGCAGGTCAGGCAGCATCTGTGGAGAGAGAAACAGAGTTAATTGGGCCAGTTCTGACGAAGGGTCATCGACCTGAAACGTTAACTCTGTTTCTCTCTCCACAGATGCTGCCTGACCTGCTGAGTATTTCCAGCATTTTCTGTTTTTATGTCCAATTCAGTGCCAATTTGTGTAAGATTGTGGGTAGTTTTGTGCTGTAGGCCCTTGCCTATTACAAACTGGGTTGCCACTGCCCAAACACATTTCATTTCAGAATCTTAAAGCTGGGAGAGAGAGCCAACTTTCATCCCATAAGCCTGTGCTATGTTCAAAGCCAGGTACCCAAGGTGAAATAGCAAATTATGCAGAAGATATATGTATGAAGTTTCTGAATAACGTTCATATTCCCCAAGGAACATGTTGCTTAACTCCTGAGTGGCAAAAGTCCAAATTTACTTATTGGGTGTAAGTTAGGTTAGAAATGAGGTACTGAGTAAAAACCACCCAAACAATAGTGTACTGACCCTGCACAAATTTCCAGGATTGGCATAATTTCCATAATCTCAGGGAGCATGGGGAAATGCCCTAACATGTCACTTAGCTAGAGGCATTGGAGGAAGAGGTTTAATGACCTTACTAGGCCAGCCAAGGTACCTTCTATGAATTTAGTGTGCTAAGCACCTGTGCCATTTAAAATTAACTCTCCCTCACACTGTCTTAAATTACTTTCAATGTTTGCCGTAAATGCCCATTAAGTACAGGATATACTTAACACCAGCAACCTTCTATGGAAGTGATCCATCACTCGCATCCTTGCAAACATGCAGGCCAAAATAATTGTCCCATCTAATTTAGCGGCATGCACATGTTATCACACCCTCTGTGGGCTGTCCACTGACACTTGGATATCGATGTATATCATATAGACCATCTCAGCCTCTTGCTTCTTCTACTCTGTTTGCCAGAGTTGATAGCCCTTAACTAAAGACAGCAGAAATGCACATGAGGAGGACCCTCTAATCTTTGTGCACAAATACAATAGGAGGAGAGAGAGACCATAGAGGGGCTGGAGATTTGGAAGTAGGACTGGCCAAAGCTCAGCATTTGCGCTAACCACTTTCTCTTGCTCTTTTTTTCCTAAATCATTCGCTTATTGGAAGCTATATGTAAAGGGGGAAACATTTGGTTGCTTTGCGCCTCCCGTTAGCGCCCTAAGAGGGCGCTAATGGGGCGCAAAGCAACTAGTGCCCGGGCGCTGCGATGTTTGCGGCGCTCACAAAATTTACCAGAGTTTTTGCGGCGGCGCTAAAGACTACCGCCACGATCTCCTGCGCCGGCAGGTCATGACGACAGTCAAGCATGTCGCGCCCCGGACCGGATATTGAGTCGCGCCCCCTTCCTTTCCGCCTGCCGCTAGCATCGACAGGTTGAGGGGAATGCTTTGCAGTCAGTAAGGGGCTGGGGGAGCGCTATTTAAAGGCGCCCTCTTCTTGCCTTTTTTTGTGGGAGATATTTTTGCACCACGCATTCTGAGAGAGAGAGAGAGAGAGATTTCTGGAGAGAATCAACGCTGTGTGAAGGAGTTTTGGCTACTGACCAGCACTTTGCAGGTTCTTTTTGATTTGACCTTCCTTGCATCGATTTAGAAGAGATTATGGAGGCTGCACTCTGAGCTCTTTCCCTGGGCCTCTCCATTGTTCTTTCCAGCAGAATTGATGTACAGGTCTCTCCAGGCCGAGATTCAAGGCTGCAATGAGTAGGGTGTGGATGGAGAGCAAATTCGACCCTCCCCTTTAAGAACTGGCTGGCGCCAGTGTGCCTGTGTTCCATTGCTAACTGACACCACCTGAGCTTCGCCTGCGATCTGAGTTAGCGCCTTGCTCCTCGGCGTTAGCGCCTCAAGAGAGGTGTGCAGTGTCTGATTTAGCGCTCCAATCACCTCCAGGGGCGATTGAAGTCAAGTTTGCAGTTGGAGACGATAATTTGTGCCAGGCGCTAAACTTTGCGCCCGGCTGATAATTGCGCCCCAAATGGGGTGATACCGAATTTGCAGCCCAAAAGGCTTTTCATATAATAATGTTTTTCTTCTTGTCCTCTAGCTGTGCCAGAGGACGGTAAAGCTGGGCTCAAGTGACACCAGGCCTGCTGGCACTTCACACTTCATACTGTCACTCACTCTATATCCACACCCCGGGGGATTTGAACTGTGAGGTACAGGCCAAGCACGAGTGAACAGAAACAGCATTTGGTGTCCGAGGAGTGTCAGACCTTGGCTGATGAGCTCAGGGATCAGGACATCACTGGAACTATTTTCAAAAGAAGGATGCTTTCTGAAAATTGTGCGTTGGTGTAGTCATTGCAGATGGTGACTCGTGTGGAGGAATCCAGTAGCAGCATGTGTGCAGCCTCATAAGATGATTTGACCACACTGTGGTCCACCATGGAGCATGCTGCAACTCCAGTGATGTTTGCTGCAGAGACTCCTGTGCTAAAGGCCCCACTGGTGATTCTGCTATGAGTGCTCAGCCTGCACAGGGTAGAATGGGCTTTCTCTTCTGAGTTGAGGATTGGCTAGACGACCATGAGGTAGGGTTTCACCAATCTCATTGCCAATCAGTGGCCATGGTGAGGTGGTGCCCAGCAGCAGAAGCATGGCTGGAATGGACACAGACGATGGTGCTGTCGCTCAGGAAGGTTCCCCTCCCCACTCCCCCGCACCCCCTTCCTTTCTCACCAACTGTCTTTCTGAAGGGCGTGTCTGTGTCAGAGACCGTGCAGGGCCAGGCTACGGTTGCAGTAGTGGAAGTGTCAGAGCCTGCAGCACATCCATCTCTGGATTCAGCCATCTGGGAGGCAAAGGCCACTTATGTAAACACAATAGCCAGCCACCTCTCTCACTCCTTGTAGCATCTAGATGAAGCCGAGACTAGGTTTAAGAGTCTATACATACATGCTGTCATCAAGAGAAAACACAGTGAATGCAATCATTGAACTCTTCCACAATGAACAAGTGAATTATCTAACTGTTATATGGTATACCTATATATTCACAGTAGAAAGTCTATTAGCTAAATCCTCAAGTAGATAAAATAATAAGTTCACAACTCTTATGAACTAAGCTAACACTGTTAAAAAAAATATGGACAACGATTCTTTGTTTATCTTGTAGGGGGGTGGTGTGTGGGTCAGCCTCACCACTGACTTGTGAGCGGTTCGAATCGCTCCCACTCCCTTGATTCTAGACCTTGGGCTTATTTGGGGGGTTGTGACAAAAGTGCAGCAGACAACTGGTTTTGGTGCAAGAAACTTTGATCTTTATTCAAGAAAGAAAATACAACACAACGATCTTATACTCTAATAAAAATGGGGAACATTTTAATACATACGAGGGAAATACAGTAGAGAATACCTCACCCCTCCCGATCCCACTTCCTCGCTAAGTTGAACTCTAGAGGACCAGGGATAATGCTCACCAAACGAATCCTTGACAGTTGAGCTGGTTCGCTGTTTCGGGGTTCGCTGGATGTGTTGGTCGGTGTCTGCAGTATCCCGGACATGGTAGAGGACTTCGACTGCTGGTCAGTCTTCGCGAGTCCGCTGATGCGGTAGGGTGCGTTTTGGATTTATGGGGTGAGTACCCACTTTCCTTCTGTAGAGATAGGGTTTAGAGTTCCTTTTAAGTAAAAATCTTACCCCGGGGTAAGTCAGGAATAGATTGTAGAGTGGAAAACTTTCGAATCTTCGGTTTTCTCCTGAGTTGTTTTTCTTTGGTTGAGGTGGCTCGATATTACCAGGTTGGTTGGTGGTAATATTTTTGTTGGTAGTTTCGTAGGCTCTTGTTGCCGCGATGTGTCCGATGATGTCCTGGGTCACTGAAGCTGTTGAACTTGGGTGTACGGTAGAATGCTGCCCCGTCTCGATGCTCCGGTTTCTTCTTGTGTGTTGCTTTTAGAGAGAACTGACTTCTTGAGAAAACAGGCCTTCAATTATACTTTGAGGGGCCTTCTAATCTGCGCGCCAAATCAGTCCCGGTTTATTGTTTGATTTGGGCGGGCTCGTTAATGGTAACTTGATTAGAAATGTGTAAAATGGTTTCGGGATGCTGTACTGATTATTCAATGAGCTGTTGAGCTCCTGGTTAATTGTCATAGCTATACTCAGGTTTCGAGTCTCCTGGCTGAGCCCGAGATTTCTATGTAGGTTGGCGAGGTGATTTGCATTATGCATGTTTTGGATGGGTCCTGTGTTTTGGGTGGGGACTGCTCCTCCGTGGGTCGATTGTTAGGATGTTAATGTCTGATAGGGGCTGAGTGAGGTCACACAGTTCCCCAGACAATTTGATTTACTCCAATACCCAAACTGTCTTTACAGAGGTTGATCCCATTCCCTGTTGCAGCCTTTTCTCCCTTTACAGGCCCAACATGCCTTTTAAAAATGCCAAATCTTGGTTTCCAACCTTGAATCTCCCTCTGTTAGGCCCAATGCCTGTTTTATCATCCTGAAGCTTGTTAGAAAGAGTCCAAAGTCATTTTCCTTAGGGTTTTCTTCTAGCTTTGGGGGATCTGTGAATTTTGAGAATCTTACATCTTGAATTTCTTAACACTATATTAATCTAAACACTTTCTTGGAAATTTTAAACTAATTTTTTTCTTTTAGGGGTTTCAAACTAACCATTTTTTTCTTGGAGATTTACAAATTGACTCCTCAATTCAAGTAGAATTGCTCTTTTTATATCTCAGAAAAAAGCTACTGGGACTACTTGGATTTTGAATATCTGATCAGTTAGATTTAAATAGAAACTGAACCAATCTCACAGCACCATTTTAAGTTTGAATTATTCCTCTCTGCAGTCTGTACTGATTAAAACTGACAACACTGCAACACAATAAGCTTGGCACAGGAATCTGAACAGCTCTTTTTTTTCAGTCTGCGTGTGTACAATGGATGGATTTAAAGCAATAGGCACCAAAACCAAACTGGACAAAAATAATTAACTTTTATTACAGCAATCATAAACTGCTTTAAAATAAAGTCGTCATCAACGCTGCCTGGGACGCAATAATTGATTTGCATAATCTGGTGCTAATGGTTGTAAACAGCTGAACATGCATGGAATTTTGTAATTCATATTGAGCACTGGAACATTGAGGGCCAAATGGGTGCAATTTGTAACCCCATGGACCTTTGGGAATTTTGACGCTCTGGCCTCTCGTGCTGCTATCGGTTGTCAATTGGGAGAAGCAGAAATAACTTGCCTCAGCAAACGAGGCCTCCTTCACTTGCTTTATACATCTATGAATTGTGGATTGCCTAATATGAGTGATGTCATCAGTGACACCTTAGAATGATTCAGAGGCAGATAAATTAGCAGCCATGGCATTGAATGAGTTTGATTGCAGCTCACTTTGCAACATGTGACATAACTCAGTCATAGTTAGGACGAAGCTGCAGGGCGAATGGGACTTGGTGCGGGATAGGATATGGGCAGCAGAGTTTTGGATGAATTTAATTTTATGGAGGATGGGAGGCTAGCCAGGTGAGCATTGTAGTAATTGGGTCTGGAGGCAACAAAGTCATGAAGAAGGGTTTAAGTGGCAGATAGGCTGAACTAGAGTCAGAGGTGGGTGATGCTATCGAGGTGAAGTAGGTGGCAAGAGTGTGGAATTGATGGCAGGGGCCAAAGACAATGGCATCAGTCTTCCCACCATTTAGCTGGAGTGAAACTGATGCTTATCCAAGACCAGCACTCTGACAGCGCAGAGGCAGTGGGGGTGGAGAGAGGTGGAGGAGAACTAGAGGTGGGAGTCATCAGTGTGCAAATGATATCGCCAAGCAAAATGAGGAAGAGGGGGCAAGGAGGTGACAGTGCATAGATGGGAAGATGGGATTGTTACAGATGACTGGCTACGATTTGAAGAGTGGAACCAAGTGAGGCAAGTCCAATGGAGGACGGTGACATGGTTGAGTCTGTCAAAGGCTATAAAAAGGACAAGGATAAATAATACACCGTGGTCACTGTGACAAAGAATGTCATTTGCGACTTTGGTTAAGTCTGTTTCTTTTATGTAGGATGGTTGGAAGCCTGATTGGAGAGATTCAAATGGGGAGTTGTAGGAGAAATGGGTACAGAGCTGGGAGGTGCAAACAAAAAACTTGAAGATGAAAGGGAGGTTGGAGATGAGGGTGGCAAATAGGGAGAGCAGAGATGTTGAGTGGTTTTTTTTTAGGAGTGAGTTGATAACAGCAGTTTGGAAAGGGAGGACAGTGCCCAAGGAAAATGAACTATTTACACTTTCAACCAAGAAGATACCAAAAAGAAAACAAAGTTAGCTACTGTGGTGTAAATTTCCCTTGCAGGCTTAAGGCAGGGCTCTTAATAAGCACTTCCATCAACAGCTCAGGCCCCAGCAGACATGAATATTCATTTTATAACCGTGTACTGGTGAACTAGTGATGTCCTAACAGGAACATTGGAAAATTATGTTAAGAACATTATAAAACATTGGAGCCCAATTAACATATGTGAACCATCAAACAAGAAACTACTGGTCTAAACTTCTGAGGGGTAACTACTTGAGCGGTAAGTCAGATTCTCCACTCTGATTTCTCTCTCGTCGCTCTTCCTGTGTCACATTGTGGTATAACAAATTTTGACTGGCTGAAGTTTAAACAAAACTCACTAACTATGAAGACTATTAAAAAAAATCCAAGAAAGAAAAAATGAACGGGACCAATCAAATCACTCTTCCACAATCCTTTCAGTAACAACAAATCCGATATAATGATGAAGAATGTCGGAAAAATTCCATATCCCTCCCCCCCCACCCCCCACCACCAAACAGAAGGGAACCAATAAAATTGCTCAATATAGGCCCGGAATTTGCAGTTGTAATGACTGCAAAACTGTCGGCATTCGCCGTCATTATGACTAGGAATCTGTCAGCAACTTCTGGAGTATGCACATGCACAGTTAAATGCGGAAATCCAGAAGTTGGTATCAGTCATTTCCTGCTCCTCCACAGGGTGTGCTGTTGAAGTCCCCACAGCCAGCAATCAATTGAAATCACTGAACTAAGGAAAACTTGCACTTTTACGCTATAATATCACTCTTAAAAACCCCTGAAAAAGTTAAGCCTTGTTGAATGAGGTGCAACTGGGTTTTTAATGGCGTACTGAGTCATAATTACTGCTGAACAACAGTTCTGGCTCTGAAAAACTAAATTTATATTTGGGGAATGTCAAATTTTTCCATTATGATAAAAATTCCATTATTTTATAATTTTTTCTTTTAAATTAAAAAAAATTATATTTCAGTTTCTACCTTAATCCCATGTGTATGTCCCAATCTTTATTTTGCTCTCTGTACAATGATTAAAAAGTGAAGGAAAATCAGTGCATTTTACTTCCTGGTTTGCTGTCTGAGAATTCTTCAATGTGATTGGCTGCTTATCCCGCTTGATGACATCACTGTTGTTGGATGCTGGAGATCCCCTAGACTTGGCGTCAGCTTGAAATTAACATCGGGAGAGGTGAAATTGACACGACAGAGATTGCTAGATCTTTGTGGGCAGCTTTCTTCGAGGTCAGCGCCCTAGTGCAAAATCCGGCCATAGTGGTTTTTTCAAAAAGCCTTTTGTCCGCTATTTTTGTTTTCCTGCAAATTTCAATGTTCAAAATAAGATTTCTGACATAGTAAAAAATATTGAAAAATTACATGTTCCATTATAACATATTTAAACTTACCTGTAAAATAGACCTTTGTGTTTCTGTGGATCGACATTAACACTTTTATTTGGAGGTCTCAGTTTCTCTCTAAAGTCTGTGGTTGATATTTTTCCCAGAGTTGTCTGCTGACGAGAATTACCAAGTACACGTGTGCTTCCAGCTCTGTGTAGAGTAGGAAAGCTGCATACATCTTTACATAGACAATTGTTTTTGAATTATCAGCGTAAACAAAACCTGCAAGTGTTGTGATCATTCTTGATCTATTCGTCTCTCTCTCTCTCCGAGTTAAGCTATTTCTGAAGTAACACTACACTGCCTTGCAAACTTTTCCTAAACAGATGTCTATTCTCCCCCACTTCCAGACCGCAGCACCCCCATCCTCTGGAACAATGCAAGCTCTTATTCAGATTCACCATTTGCAATGCCTTAGGGAGATTCGCTACTATAAATAGAAAAAGAATTGCATCTAACACCTGTCTCTGCCATCAACCTTCAGGTGGCATGCTGTCACACACATGCTTTTCTGTGCCACACTGAAAGAAAAAGTATTAAAAATAGAAAGCCATTTTGGCCACTGACCTGAACACCATCCGAGACTAATCGACCTCTAATTGATAAGTGACACACAGAAAACATTTTCTAATTGACTTCAGGAGTCACATTTAACAGAGAACTGTATCTGATCTCTGATCTCCGATTGATCTGAGGATCTGCGAAGAGCAATCAGCATATCATTCATTTTAAGAACAAAACGCGAGCAGCAGAACAATACGCTGTGGATTATTTTTGTTCTCTTGGATGTGAGTGGATACAGTTGACTGCTTCAGGATAACGGAATCATAGGAGCTGCAGGGGTGTTGGGAATTGATGTGCAAAATTCTGTTCCTGCGATTACAAACCAACTGTACGATCATGGAGTGGGAGCCCTTTTTATTATTGAATTGGATTGCATTCAAGATGCGGCCACACGTATATAGTCAATTATACCCTTCATTGTGAGAATCCTGCCACTGGGTAGAAGTGAGGTCCATGTCTACTGCTGGCTGCTTTCCAATAAAATGGATGAAATCATTGGCCTGGCAGACATGAGGGTAATTTTAACTTAACTCGGTGGGCGGGTATCCCACGGGATCGGGTGGGACGCCGGTTTTACAACTCACCCAATATTGCTCTCTGTTGACTTCAATGGAGAGTAAAATCGGGCAGGGTGTAAAACCAGCATTGCACCCGATTGGGTCAGCTCCCCGGCGGGTGGATTAGGTTAAAGTTACCCCCATGGTGTCCGTGACCTGTACAATGTAAGTGTGCAGTGAGGTTGGGGCCAAGATCTCCAACGCTTGCCTAGAAGGAGCCCACTGCATAAAAGTTCAACGGAGCCGTAGCTTTCAGAGCCGCTGGTAGAGCCATCCCTGATCTCGAATGGGATTGCAACTCTGGCTGCAGTCGTGTGCATAGTTATGTTCTGGTGTCTTTCGCCAATCTTAGTCTGCACAGGCAAGTGTTTTCAGAGAGATCCAGATACACGAACCTGCCAATACACACAAGCGACATCCATTATCCATCAGAACCTGCCAGTGGAGAGGTAGGCTCACGGGTATACCCATAGCTGCATGCAAATCAACACACTAACAACTTTGGCTATACAAACACATCAAAAATGCACTACAGCTTTAAGAAACTGTTGGGACGGCTAAAAAGAAGTTTTCCAAACTTTCTTTGTCCAACAAGACTAATATAGCACAGGAATAATGAGCAACTAAAAGTCACAGTAATGTTGCAATATACTGTAGATTGCAGTGGTTCATGAAGAAGGCCCACCACCACCTCACAAAGGCAACTAGGAATGGGTAATAAATTTTGGCCTTGCCAGCGATGCCCACATCCTAAAAAATGATTAAACAAACAAATTAACAACAAGGATCCAACTGACAGGAACAGACCTCTCTTACAGCATCCATTTTATATGTGTGCTGCTTATGTGGACGGATCATATGGAGACCTAGCATCATTTACATAAGAAACAGGTCTTTAATCTGCCTTGCAACAAATGTGTACAGGTTTAAGGTGCTACAGGGTTGCTTTCACATGTGCGATGCACACGGGGCACAGCGTCTCCACACATGATAATACGAGGCTTCAGTATCAACGTGCCTCCAATCACACTATTGTCCATGCTGGTTATTTTTTTTGTCCAGGTTTGCAGTGAAGGATTGTGCTTCATGCTGGATACTGTGACTTAGGCTTGGTGGGGAACTTGTTTGGTGGTAGTCACATGAAGCTTGTCGTGAATGTATGTTCGTAGATAGTGAGCTCGTTTTCTGTGTGCTGTTGTCACCCTAAACTGGTAAGGAAATTCTCACTGTTGCATCTAGCTCCCTGGAGGACTAATGGTGTGCACACAGCTTCGACTTGCTGGTGGCTTGTAGGAAAGGAGTTCCAGTCAGGCTGTTACCTCACACTGCACATGTAAAATAAATCGTTATATGGCATTTTGGGCCACATACACTGTTTGTAATGGTGTCTCATTCAGGATAACTGTAGAAGCTGAAAAGCTGAAACAACAAAAGAAAATTCAAGCAACAACAACAACTTGTATTTATACAGCGCCTTTAACGTAGTAAAATGCCCCAAGGTGCTTCACAGGAGCGTTACAATACAAAATTTGACACCGAGCCACATGAGGAGATATTAGGGCAGATGACCCAAAGCTTGGTCAGAGAGGTAGGTTTTAAGGAGCGTCCTAAAGGAGGAAAGAGAGGCGGAGAGGTTTAGGGAGGGAATTCCAGAGCTTAGGGCCTCAGCAGCTGAAGGCACGGCCGCCAATGGTGGAGCGATTAAAATCAGGGATGCTCAAGAGGCCAGAAAGTGTAATTATGACTTCATTAGTTTTGCAATAGCAGATAATCTCTCATTGCAACATGAACATAGCAAACAGTTAATTTCCAAGCACATTTTCACCGTCCTATTATTTTCCTACTCAGCTTTGCAATGCCTATCAGTCCCAATACCATACTGCTAGCTGTACCAATACAACTGAGGATTCTGTAGCTGCTTTCAACTTCACCACAAATCTTGCGTTACTTTCAAACTTTAAGCCATTCAAAGCTTCCTTCAAATTACAATGCTGACCAAAAATCAATACTAGATTCACTTTGTATCACTTCAACTACAACAGGTTTTATTTTTTGTTGAGGATTCACAGACCCAGTGAGATACAGAAGGTAAGGAGTGTTAGTAAAAAAAATAAAAATCCTTCTCTGGCCCTCAAACAAAAGTTTGCTTCGTGGTGGTGTGTGTTTTTAACAAAAATCCTTAAGATGTTAAACTGTACAAAATATTGAAAGTAATCTCTAAATAAGAATTGAGAAGCATCTGCAAAGTGAATTACATTAATTCTGTACAGGGCCTACTGCTGTCCAAAAAGAACTTGCCCAGTGAGCTTAGACACTGTGGAAGGATCTAGGTTCGATTAATGGCGTGTGTGCGCTAGTTGATCTCGGTCGGTATGGAAGAAGGAATGCTGCAATTGATCTTGATGCCTTGAATTAGAAACGGAAAATTCAGCAAGTCTGCCGTTTCTAATCACTGTGAGGTGACCCCTGCTCAAAGTGTTGTGGACATTGAGTGAGGATTCTGATGTGATGCCTGCCATAGTCAATAACGTACTGCCACTCTTGCGTACAAAGGATGAGCACTTGAGTGAGGTATAGGAAGGCAACTGGCCCTCCCCTGGAACCATCTGCTAACCATGAGTGAACCTCTTTGGGAGCGGGGATAGGAAGACATCTGACAGAAAAAGGTCTTAAAAATTGTAAAATTTTTTGGTCAGTAAACTATAGTGAACTGGATGTTAAGGAAAATTCCTGGAACAGGGATGAGCATAGATTTGTCTCATTTACAAGCAGCTCTGCTTAACATTACATCAGATTAAGAATGAAACTATTTCTAGTAAAACGTTTGGTCTGAACCTACCTTTTCAACAAATGAGTAGGTAATCTTGTACCCTTTTGACCTGTGGTCTGTACGATTGGTTATCCACTATTAACCCATAATTTTATGACTGTACCCTTTAATTATGTTAACAGACCAGGTTGAAATACTGGAATTAATCCGCAAAAGTTGAGGACTGGAGGTAAATAAAGGCTGCAAAGAGAACTCTAAGATTAATATATTTTAATATGTATAATCCTTTTGTTTACATTCTTGAATCAAGCCTTTAATTGGATCTTAAAATGCATTATCTTATTTCAAGGGCTGAGTAAATAAATCAAGTAGTGATTTTATAGGAAACAAAAAGGTATTTACATTTCAAAATCGCTTCTGGAAGTGGCAGTCTTTCACTGAATATGCGGTGGGAACTTTGTGCTGTGAAATGGAGCAAAACCAAACCTAACCAGGGATAAAATGTGATTGAGAGATAAACAACTAGCTTCCTCATATGAATACAAAATCGAAGAAAGTGCCTTGAATATCATCTGGTTATGAAAGTCAGTCCCCACCATGGCAACTCTTCAAATCCTAGTTTATTTGTCCTTACTATAGAGTGAAACAAAACATTTGATTCATGTGTGTGTGTATATATATTGATGAAAAATTAGATTATTCATACATTCCAAACTGTATTAGCTTTTGAGCACTCTGCCTTTCTTTGTTCCAGCACTCACAAGATGGTGGGTGTAATATGAACTTTGCAGTATCTTCAAAGCAGTATATTGCTTTTTAAAAAGTGTGAGTAAGCTGCTGTGACACGATGACAACTAGCAAGCCTACTATGATCTTTCAGTGGCAATACATTTTTAAATCATGCCATGCTCAAATATGTGGCATGCTGATGTTTAGAAATGTTATTTTGCAATCCTAAACGTCCATATTATAAAAATAAATAAATGTTCGCTTTGTGTGCTGTCTCTGTATGAGCTGTTTAGCCGAATGTACGAGGTTTTATATCAGTTAGTAACAACTGAAAGAGAATTCCCAATCGTTGCACTTTCAGTTGAGAGTAAATTTTCTGAAATATTTTGTTTGCTCTTATGACAGTGAGGATTGCAGCAAAGGATTAATTTCCTGCGGTTCACCATAACCCCATTTATTGCATATGGAAATCAAGTAGTTTTAATTTTTGGTGAGGGAATACGATTTGTCCAGGATTGATTATACTAGTGAAAAGCCTATTTGGTTCGGGATAACATGTCAGGAATTGTAATGGTTTGTTGCATAGATATAACGAGGATCATTAAATCTGCAGGGTGATTCCTGAGATTTTTCAGAAGTCATCCTCCTGATAAGTGGTGGAGGTTACAGCAGGTAGGCACAAGGGCTTGGAGATGAATGCAAGTTGGTAGATGTTTGAAGAACCTACTGTCTGATATGACTTGGGTTAACTGTTCATTTTTCCTAATTATATAATGCCATAAAGCAGTATCTTTCTTACAGCTGCAACTGGTTCACTCTATCATGGCGATGTACATCAAAGCCTCATTCAGATTCATTATTCATATTTATATTCCGGATATAAAAAAATTCACTGGTGACATTTTTATTTGGTATAATGCATAAATAGCAGGATCATATAGATGCAGCTTGTTGAATCCTTCCAATAGGAGATTGTTCTGGCACTTTTTAATAGCTCGCTTACTGCTAAAACAGCTCAGAGTAGATTTTAACTATTGGGCAGTCGACTGGCAGAGCAGTTGCTGTTTTTATCTTTTTGTGCTTATTAATGTTTAAAGCTGTGTTTAAAATCTTTAAAAAATGTTGGTTTAAACAAGGAGTTGCAACCTGGCTGCTGCACCTTAATTTATGTAAATCAGATAAATGTAATTCTTTCTATTATATTAATAACTTTTGGTTTCCAAACAGTCTTCCCATATGTTATTCTAACTTGCAGGCATAGTCTGGTTTGAATGAAAGCAGCTTTGAGACTGAATAAAAGTAGTTATTTAACCAGACCTAGCTGACTCCTTTATAAAGCGCTGGTTAGGCCACAACTGGAGTATTGCATCCAGTTCTGGTCACCACACTTTAGGAAGGATGTGAAGGCCCTTGAGAGGGTGCAGAGGAGATTTACCAGAATGGTTCTGGGGATGGGGGATCTTAGCCACAAGGACAGGTTGGAGAAGCTGGATTTGTTTTCATTAGAGCAAAGGAGGTTGAGGGGTGATTTGATAGAGGTGTATAAGATTATGACGGGTTTGGATAGGCTAGACGGGGAAAGGCTGTTCCCACTAGTTGATGGTACAAGGACTAGGGGACACAGATTTAAGGTTTTGGGCAAGAGATACGGGGGGATGTGAGGAAAAACTTTTTTACACAGCGAGTGGTGAGGACCTGGAATTCGCTGTCGACGGAAGTGGTGGAAGCTGAGACACTCAATGTTTTCAAGAGGAGACTGGATAGGCACTTGAGGGAAATAAACTTGCAGGGCTACGGGGATAGAGCGGGGGAATGGGACTGACTGGATTGCTCTACAGAGAGCTGGCACGAACTCGATGGGCCGAATGGCCTCCTTCTGTGCTGTTATGACTCCATGACTCCTGTATGTAATCACGAGAGAGAGGGATGGAGAAATGTTCCTGTATACTTAAGAAAAACAGCTACAGAAACACAAGGCAGTGTGGAAGTGTGCCTAATTTATTTATGCAACTGTCTGGTGTGAGGGGAACAAATTTCTTTCTTTCTTTGTCAACCTAGCTGCAGTGGGTAAGAAACATAATTTATTTATTTTCCAGGAATCAACTAAAAGCGCTTCACTATTTCTAAGCACATCTTTCACAACCTTCTTTCCAAATTCATTCAACAGCCATATGTATACTATTAGCGTTCTGATTGGCAAACCTCAGCTATTACCAACATTATCATAGTGTGCTGTTCACTGTGAAAATGTACCAGCTGGGAGGCCAAACAATGGAGCACGAGGAGGAGGCCACTCATGGCGGAACACGGAGTAAGGCCCTGCCATTGAACCAGAAAATATCAACGCAGGGAATAAGGGTCATAGGCCAGTCTCTCGTAGATGGGTTCGTCAGCGAAGGGCCACATCTGCCCAACATATCAACAGTCCTTCAGTGCTTTATGATGCTCAAGTGTGTTCACTAATGATCCTGGTGGCCACTTGTGCACGATGCAGTGATCCAATACATGTTCTCCAACACAGTCCTCAAATACCATGGATACCAGTCCTTTCATCTTCTAATACTTAATATGCACCAGCAAAAGAAAGCTTTCTGGACACAGTTGAAATAAATATAGCCAAATTTAATTCCCTAAAAGTGATTATTGTATGAGTTTTTTTTTGTTGCCCTGGTGCTTCCTCTTGGTAACGGTGCACATTTTGTGTTCTTTAATACCTAATCTTGTGCTCCTTCAGTGTTGGGAGTAAGTGAGGTGGCTAACTGCTGGGTGTCGGTGGGAACCTCTTGAGATTGAGATTGGGGTTGATCTGTACCATGGGTCATGAGGTAGCCCTGCAACTGTTGCTGTAGTGGATCTTGAGTCTTGCTATTTTCTGGCATGTGCACTGTCATTTGAACAGGCAGGGCTGGGTGGTCCGGTGATATAGCAGCACTATCTGTGCCTGTTTTAGCTATTCCCTGCTGATGGGCCCCGCCTCAACATATCCAGTGACCTGTGTCAGAACACACCTCTCGCCAGCAAAGAGGGAAGTTCTGCAAAATGGCTATCCATCCAATCTGCCAGCATGTTGAAGCTGAACAGGACAGTCTCCTGGAGATTGGAACCCAAGACCTCCATAGCAGCAGTGTAAGAATTCATGAGAGATTCTCCCAAAGGAAGTGTCACTGGGGGCTTTGACGCATAAGCCTTTGAAGTTACTATGTGCTCCATGGTGAACAGCATTTCAACTAAGCGATCATGCACAACAGCACAGATAAAGGTCGTGGACTCGCCCACAGTCATTGTCGCACCTTGCTTAAATAGCATTCACTTTTTAACTTTGGACCCCGTGAAGTCCGACTATGCATTGACTCTCTCTGCCCAGCCAGTTTCTGCTTCTTCTCTGCCACCACCATCTGCTCACTTGTGCTCTGTGATTCATACAGTGCAGCCTCCTCAAATCAACTACCTAAAGCTCCCAGGATGAATGTACCTGAGCTGGTGCTCGAAGCTGAGTTCCGTGAGATGCTGGATTGCTGGCTTTCTGGGGCAGATCAGGCTGGTTCTTGGGGTTCATAGAAACAGAACTTGAGCATACATTAGAATACTGGCTGCAAGACACGACTTCAAACAATAACTAGAGTGTGCTTTATCTTCTTCTTCTTAGGCAGTCCCTCGGAACTGAGGATGACTTGCTTCCATGCTAAAAATGAGTTCTCAGGTGACTGATGAGTCCAATGTGGGACCTACAGTCTCTGTCACAGGTGGGGCAGACAGAGGTTGAAGGGGCGGGTGGGTGGGGTGCTTGGGTTGACGTGCGTTCCTTCCGCTGTTTGCGCTTGGCTTCCGCTTGTTCCTGGCGAAGAGACTTGAGGTGTTTGGTGCCTTCCCGGATGCTTCTCCTCCACCTTGAGTGGTCTTGGGCCAGGGATTCCCGGGTGTCGGAGCGGATGTTGCACTTTTTCAAGGAGGCTTTGAGGGTGTCCTTGAAGCATTTCCTCTGCCCACCTGGGGCTCTCTTGCCGTGTCGGAGCTCTGAGTAGAGCGCTTGTTGTGGGACTCTCGTATTGGGCATGCGGACGATGTGGCCCGTCTATCGGAGCTGATCGAGCGTGGGCAAAGCTTCGATGCTGGGGATGTTGGCCTGAGCGAGAACACTGACGTTGGTGCACCTAACCTGCCAATGGATTTGCAGGATCTTGCGGAGGCAGCGTTGGTGGTACCTCTCCAGTGCTTTGAGGTGCTTGCTGTACATGGTCCATGATTCTGAAGCATACAGGAGGGCGGGAATCACTACTGCTCTGTAGACCATGAGCTTGGTGCCAGGTTTGAGGTCCTGGTCTTCAAACACTCTCTTCCTCAGGTTACCGAAGGCTGCACTGGCACACTGAAGGTGGTGTTGGACTTCATCATCGACGTCTGCCCTTGTTGACAGTAGGTTCCCGAGATATGGAAAGTGGTCCATGTTGTCCACGGCCTCGTTGTGGATTTTGATAATCAGATGGCAGTACTGTGTGGCGGGGGCAGGTTGGTAGAGGACCTTTGTCTTACGGATGTTCAGTGTAAGGTCCATGCTCTTGTACGCTTCGGTGAAGGTATTGACGATGGTTTGGAGTTCGACCTCCGAGTGAGCGCAGATGCAAGCGTCGTCTGCATACTGTAATTCGATGACAGAGGATGCGACGACCTTGGAGCTAGACTGGAGGCGACGGAGGTTGAAAAGTTTCCCGTTTGTTCTGTAGATTAGCTCCACTCCAGCGGGGAGCTTACTGAGGGTGAGATGGAGCATTGCAGCAAGGAAGATTGCGAAGAGCGTTGGTGCGATGACACAGCCTTGCTTGACCCTGGTCTGTACGTGAATTGGGTCTGTGGTGGATCCGTTGGTCAGGATCACGGCTTGCATGTCGTCGTGAAGCAGGCGGAGGATGGTGACAAACTTTTGGGGGCAGCCGAATTTGAGGAGGACACTCCATAATCCCTCATGGTTGATGGTGTCGAAGGCCTTTGTGAGGTCAAAGAAGGCCATGTACAGCGGTTGGTGCTGTTCCCTGCATTTCTCTTGTATTTGACGCGCGGTGAAGATCATGTCCATTGTGCCCCTTAGTGGGCAGAATCCGCATTGTGACTCTGGGAGGAGCTCTTCAGCCACTGGGAGAAGGCGATTGAGGAGGATTCTTGCGATGACTTTCCCTGTGGCAGACAGCATGGAAACTCCTCTGTAATTACCACAATCGGACTTGTCACCTTTCTTGAAGATGGTCACGATTACGGCGTCTGAGATCCCCTGGCATGCTCTCTTCCTTCCAAATAAGAGAAATGAGTTCATGTATTCTTGCCAATAGTGCTTCTCCGCCATGCTTTAGTGCCTTGGCGGGGATTCCATCTGCTCCTGAGGCCTTGTTGTTCTTCATGGTTGTTATGGTGATGTGTGACGTCCCTGTGTGCCGGTGAGTGAGAAAGGGAGAATGAATAACTGAAAACAGATGGAACTAGTCCTCAGATTCAGGGAGGGCTTCTTCACCCTAGCCCACCGCCTTAATGCTCTCTGGCTCAAGGAGTTCCAGAATGGCCTGTTTGATGGAACATAAGGCTTTTAAATTATAGGGGCCCCCTTCTGTTTGGGGTTGTTTCATTTTATGCACTGCCTTGAATGGAAAATAAGTGTTTTTTTAAAAAATTACATCCTGCGCTGCTAATTGTAATGTAGGTGTTTCAGCTATGTTAAAACTCGCTAATACTGCTGAGGGAGATATGACTCATATTTGTTATAAAATAACCATGCATTAAACAAGGGATGACTAGCTCTTTAACTGCACCCAATCTATCCAGCTGAAATACCAACAATTTTCAATGGAATTTTAATCACCCAGAGAATGTAAAGCCATTTCTCATTTCCCAAAAAGGGTGATAGATTGTACAATTAAACAGCTAACAATGTAAGTCAATGAAGTGAAAAGATAGTACTGAATAAAATGACCTCGTTTATACTGTAATTAACATTTGCTATGCTTTCTAAGCTCATCTTCTGATTACTATTAAAATTTGGTTGTTCCAATCACTATGGAGCAGGACTAAAGGGCTGCAAATTTTGCCAATTTAGATTTTAATCTATTGTTACTATTTTTTAAAAATTATAATGTGTTTAATGGCGCTGAACCTTTCCCGTAGAATTCTGGAGAGAGAAGATGTGACTCAATGTCTAGCCTCTGGGAGGAAGAAGGGATTTGCCGTCTAGCAACAAGTAAAAATCCTTGGGATTTAATGTACATCTGTGTTGAGTGTACTGTCTTCATTCTCATTTCCTGGATCTGTGGAAATCAATCACCATCCCTGCCTCTTCATCTCAGACATCACTGCTGCTTTTCTGTGTTAGTTGCAGTTTCACGTGATTGCCCACGGGTGGAATAAAGATTGGTGCGCGCAAATAACTTTAGCATGTAGACCCTCGGATTGGGAGGGAAAACATTGTCCATTTTTTGTAGCCTGAAGATTGGAGTAATATTGTAATAGCGGCCCAAAAATTTGCTGTCGAAATAATGGCCAGGCCAATGGTGCTCGTTGTTATTTATGTGCAAATGTCACAGCAACTTCAGGCGAGGGCAGATACGCGATTAAACGTGGAAATCAAAAAGTTGCTGTCCTGTCTGCCATTAGCTTCACGAAAACGGCAGCTCACTGTCTGGCTCCTCGTTCAAATGCATTGAGCGACGTGAAGTTCCTGTACTTGCACCGATACGAAGTAAACCCGCCACAAAGTCAAGTCATCGCAAGTCTAAATACCCTTTTAACGACTTGATAAGTGTTAGTTACTGCCAGTCAACACCTCTGGCACTGAAAAGTAACTATTATAAGTGTGGAGTCTCATTCCTTCAGGTTTTAATTGTTGTTGGAATTTGAAAAAAATTACTTTTTTTCTTTCTGTCTCTTTTTTCTCTCTCTTAATCCAATCTTTCTCTCTTTATTTCTTGTTCTGTACCTGACTTGACATTGAATTCACCATTCTAACTCACACTTCCTTGTTGCTGTTCATTTCACAACCCTTCAATCTGATTGGTTAAGGAGTTACACAGTTGCTTGGCCTGTTGACTCAGATCCCGGATGCCCTGTAGAGGGCGCCGTGCCGTTTCCATCTTGCACTTGCAGCACAAAATATCATGGAGATTAAACAGGCATGGGCAGGTCTAACTAATGACGGCCGCTGTCCATTGGCTTGCCACAGCAATTTTGGGGCCATTTACACAAGGGAAAAGTTATGAGCCTTGTATCGGATGCGTGATAAGTTTGTGTTCAGTGTGAAGGTACTTGTCGTCTTCCTGTTTTAGCAGCTTGACGATTAATTTGCCACTGATGCTGAAAGTAAAACAAGTTTGACTGCCGAATATTGAGAATTTCTCTGCTGTTAGAACCTATTTATAAAGCACTTTATAGAGAATCAGGAGTAACAAAAAATTACAAAGCCTACTGTACTGTGTGCAAATTACCTGAAAGTTGTGCACTTTGTGAAAATTACATGAATTACATGCCTAGTCTTTTCTTTAGGGAATTGTCCAGCCCCAATTTCTTTCTTGTTACCAATGAAGCAATAATTCTATGAACAGCTCTTTCCCAATCTCCAAGCCCATAAAATTCAAGCAGGACCAACCAGCGAATAAGTAATCATGGGCGCGATCTTGCCAGCCCTGGGGAGGCGGGTTTGGAGGCGGGACTGCCGGGAAAATGGCAGAATCTGGGGGCGGGTACCCATCCCGCCCCCAACCCGCCTCCGTGCCATCTTCCCAGGAGGCGGGTAGCCGACCCGCGCCGGGTCCCGTCTCCTGGAGGCGGGAAGGGGATTACAACCACTTAACTGCCTGTTAACAGGTAGTTAACAGGCAGTTAAGAGGATTATCCCCATTTTTCCACCAGAGGCGTGAGCTTCCTGACGTCGGGAAACCCCGCCAGGGTCAGCGAGGTGAGCAGTGGGTCTGCGGGGGTCTGCGGGGTGCAAAAGTGCGCTGTGGAGGTAAGTGATGGGTGCAAGCGTGGAGAGGTAATTATGTGAGGTGAGTGAAAAGTGATAGAAAATGTTTACTTACCTTTGTTTCTTCCTGCAGGCTTCAACAGTTGGTGAACCGGAGATTCCCGCATCTCACCGGCAGAGATGACAGAATGGCTGCTGCATTCTCCGATGCAACAGCCATCTGATTTCTGCTCATAAAAGAGGTTTAATGAGTCTTGAATACAAGGACTCATCAAACAACAGAGAATGTCAGTGTTTGACAGCTTCACAGAGCTGTCAAATGATGACAGTTCATCTGGCAAAAATTTTTGAAAGATGAAACGTCATACGCTGACGTTCTCTGTAACCGACTTCCCCTTAATTGGCCTGCTAAGCCCGCTGGGCGGGCTTAACAAGGTCAATCAAGGGGAAATAGCGTGGGTTGGCCAGAAGTTGATGGAGGTGGGACTAAAACCTGACAAGCAGCAGTCCCGCCTCCAACGCGCCCCCATTGGCAAAATCACCCCCATTAGGACAAATAGAGCTAAGTTACCTGGGCTTCAGTCCACATTTCCAGGGCTCTTGGGCTTCAAACTATGTGCTGCCCCTCATTTAGTTCATCTGTTTCAACATAGTTTTTTCTTGGAATGTAGATGGTGCTGCCCATCCCCAGTTGCCCTGAGAAGGTGATGGTGGGCCTTCTCCTTTAACCACTGTAGCCCTTGTGGTGATAGCATGCCCATGATGCTGTTGGGTGAGAGTGCCAGGATATTTGACCCAGTGACAATGAAGGAACAACGATATACACACACACAAATCAATATGGTATGGGATCGGGAGGTAATGGCCCAGAAATGAAAGACGGAGCCTTCTTGCGGGGGTAAGGCTTCCCCGCGATATCTCACTGCGCGCCTGCCTTTTCCTTCCGAGCTCGCACAAACTTTAGTTTCAAGACTGCAGCTGTGCAGTGTGTGCGTATCCCACAGACGCAGTTAATTCGTGCGAGCTGTGGGATCACGTGATTAAGTTTGAGCCAATGGCAGCACACCATCTTTCATTCATAGTTTTCACAGCAAGTGCTGTCAAAGCTATGAATCTATACCCCCCCCAAAAGAACAGCTAAACCTCAATTAAATTAAAAAAAAACATCACATTAATAAAATAAGTATAGTTAAATAAATTAACCACTTTAAACAAAAAATTAAATTTTTGAAAAAATTTAAAATCTTTTTAAAAGTTATAAAAATAAACTTACCTTTCTTTAAAGTCTCTAAAAAAGATATACCTGTTGAAAAAAATTCAAAATAATACTTAATTAACTACTTACCTTGTTAAAAGAGGGTCTTACGCCTCCTTTCTTTATGTGCAAAATCTTCCATGCTTACCTGCGCGTTCAAAGCATGAAGTGCACTGCGTGCGCGCAGCCTGTAGCGCGCACGCGGTTCACCTAGGAACCGCCCCCTTTTGAAATCACCAAGTGCCGGTTTTCAGTGCATGCGCAGTGCATGCTGGAAACCGGCAATTGGAGACAGAATACGCGAGAGTACACAGTGCGTACTCTCGCGTACTGATACTAATTTTTGGGCCAATAGTGTTCCTACAATATTGCTACTCTTGTCATTTATAAATTCAACAAAATGCAGATCCAAAATGGAATAATTAACTTCATTAATGTGATTTAGTTGATGCATTTACTTCTAATAATTCCAGAGTTCTAGATTTAAATGCAGTCTGGGAAAAGATGATGCATTCATCTGTAGTTATTGAGGGACAAATCAATTGGCCCTATCCTTTTCTTTAAAAAAAGTTGCGGATTTGAGTTCCTATTTCTTCAACTATAATCACAGCTGTAGATGACATTCCACATTTATCCTGCTCCTTAAAACTACCTCTTTGGTTAAGCTTTTGGTCACCTGTCCTAATAGCTCCTTGGCTCGGTGTCAAATTTTGTTTGATAACACTCCTGTGAAGCACCTTGGAATGTTTTACTATGTTAAAGGCACTATATAAATACAAGTTGTTGTTGCTATAGTACTGACATTGTTTGTGTGAATTCTATAACTAGACTCCGGACAGACGCCAGTTTGTGTTTTGTTTCTCAAATACCTGGCAAGATTGAGGAAGCTTGCATCTGAACTCATGCAGCATATATTACGGGTGTGCACAGAGACCAACTGTACTGTTTTTGGTGTATTTGTCGGGATGTATAAAAGTCCAGGCTGAGCTGAGCTGGACCGACAGCAATTGCAATATCTAGTTTTTAAAGCAGAGAAACGAAAAAAAATGTGTGCCTCTTCTATAGTTTACCTCATCTGATCAGTATCGGCCTGGTTCAGTTCAGATTTGATTGACTCCAGCAGTCATTGCTGATCGTACAAGCCTGATCCCCATTTAGGCACTCATGCCACATTTCATACTGGTCAGTTCGGATGGAGTTTAATTGTCTCTGCTGCCTCGATTGCAGTTAACACTAAACCACATTACTATGGAGATTGGTTCCTGAAATTCAAAATGCTTCTCTTTGTCGGTTAGTTCTTTTTCCATATGTTTAAAGGGCAACCCGGCAAGTTCTATTATTGAAAGGTCTGTTACAATTATACTGCAACAAGGCGTTTTATGTGTCCCATTGAGCAAACTGTTCAAGTCGGAAATAATAGTTTATTCAGGCGATTTGGACACAGGAGAATGCCAGTTAGTGTTGCTCCTTGAGAGCCATACTCCGGAAATGTCTTTGCCTTCGCTTCCGATTTTGGGAATCAGTGTAGCAGAACGCTTTGTACACACTCCCATCATATAGGTTTGATGGAGGCCCAGACACAATTCCCTTCACGAATCCCAAAGAACATCCCTGCAGGTTGATGTGAGATGGAAGCGCATCACCAATTGCATAAGAAAAATAACACAGCCCAGTTACACCCCCAGAAAAGGTAGGATAACCCTGTCGTCTTTATCCCAATCTCTTCTCTGCCTCCTCCCATTCTCCTCCACAGCCTCCCTGATCTGGAAGTTTGTAAAATGATTGTATAAATTGCAGTTATGTTGCCACTGTGCCTTTTTTTAACTGTCCTGTTAAGAAAATGCACTACAAATACAATATGTAAGCCAATGCATGATTTTTCTGGTTTTTTTACAAGCTGATTTTGATTATTGAGTCATCGTTGGCTTCTTGAAATAGATTGTTTTAAAGGTCTGATCTTAGAATGGCAATTTTCTGTTTTCTACTTTAATCCTTTGTAGACCAAATATGTCAAAGTAAACTTAGATCCAATACACATTTTTATATCAAACAATGCTGCTCACTCACTCTCTTTTTCTTTAGATTGATTTGCACTCTGAGTGATTAAATGTGCAGTGGTGCAAAGATTTGGTAGAAAATAGTACTATTTTGATCTGCAGGTTCGAAAAATTCAAATTCAAGTACAATCCACATTTTTCCTGTTAAATTAGTGTTACAGTTTCTGGCTTGGCCGCAGCTAGTCTCTTGCGTCCAGTGATGTGGATTACTCCCAAAAGTGATCCGAAGATCTTTGGTCAGGAGTATACCTGCACTGCCGTAGGCTAGTGACAATCTGGAAAACTCTTCCCCAAAATCCTGTGGCTGTTGGGTCAATTGAAATTTCAAGACTGAGATCGATTTGTTTTTTTGTTAGGTACGGGTATCAAGCGATATGGAGAAAAGATGGGTAGATGGAGTTAAGGTACAGATCAGCCATGATCTAATTGAATGGCGGAACAGGCTTGAGGGGCTAAATGGCCTACTCAAAAAGGGGTTCATGAAAGTTCACTGACATAATCTTGAAATATTTGCCACATTGACATTGTAGCACACTGATTTACCTTTACGCAAGTGGAAACCAATTTCATGCAAGATTATAGATATTTACTACAGTATAGTTGCTAATTGGATCTTCAACAAAATGATTTTGAACACTATTTTTCAGATGCAACTTCGCTCCTTATTTCTGTATGCTGGAATTTAAAAAAAATAATTATAATGCAGGTGAGAGGCTAATTTTAGTAAGCCTGATTATAATTGAGATAACCTAAGCGGAAATACCAGTTTTAACTGTCAAAGAAAAGTAGTTACTAGGAGTATTCATGCTACAAAAGTACATCTTCTGGCAGCAGATCATTGAATGGCATTGATGGTGAATAGAGATGCATATTTGGGTTCATTTGGACTTTCATTTTGACCTTTCCAGAAAAATTCCTTGGGAACTATATTGCCATAGCTGCTAATTCTAAGGAAACCAATACAGCCAGGAATTGAAAGCACACTCACTACTGGATCACCAGGAAGTATGGACATGGTTGTACCCTGAAGTATTGTTACCTGGATTTAGGAAACCCTACACTATCAGTGAGCAAGTGAGTAGCTGCCACGACCAGGAAATGCTGCACCTGAATTAGGTTGAACTGGAAAAAGTGGGGTGGGATTTGAGGAACATCATCATTTTGTGTGAATATGGCCAACCGTATGAGGTTGAGATTGAGTTAGAAGCGGAGATATATTGATGGGTTAAAGTAGGGAAGACCTGTATGATACCTGTGCTATACCACTACTGTGAGTGTGTGACGCTGTCGCTGGATACAGTGTAGTAAATTCTCCTACTTCCGTTCACTTTCCTCACCCTCCTATGTGAGCACAAGTGCACTGATGAGTTTGCAGCGAAGGTAAAGTTTCCTACATTTAATTTTATTTGCAGTAAACCAATTTGGATAACCTTTTTGTAACATTACACTAATTCATGTAATAACACTATGGGGGAAAATTCAGTTGGTTGCGCCTCCCGTTAGCGCCTTAAGAGGGCGCTAATGGGGCGCAAAGCAACTAGTGCCCGGGCGCGGCGATGTTTGCGCCGCTCGTGAAATTAACTAGACATTTTGCGGCGGCGCTAAACAGTACCGCCACGATCTCCTGCGCCGGCAGATCATGACGTCAGTCGAGTGCATAACACCCCGGAGCGGATATTGAGTGGCGTCCCCTGCCTTACCACCTGCCGCTAGCAACGACAGGTTGAGGTGAGCATTTTGCAGTCAGGAAGGGACTGGGGGAGCGCTATTTAAAGGCGACTGCTTCCTGCCTTTTTTTGTTTCTGACATTTTTGAACCACGCATTCTGAGAGAGAGAGAGAGAGAGACTTCTGGAGAGATTCAACGCTGTGTGAAGGAGTTTTCGGTACTGAGCAGCACTTTGCAGGTTCATTTTGATTTGCCCTTCCTTGTATCGATTTCGAAGAGACGGTGGGGGCTGCACTCTGAGCTCTTTCCCTGGTGCTCTCCATTGTTCTTTCCAGCAGATTTGATGTACAGGTCTCTCCAGGCTGAGATTCAAGGCTGCAATGAGCAGGATGTGGATGGAAAGCAAGATCAACCCTCCCCTTTAAGAACTGGCCAGCGCCATTGTGTCTGTGTTCCATTGCTGACTGACATCACATGAGATTGGCCAGCGCTCTGAGCTAGCGCCTCGCTCCTCGGCCTTTGCGCCTTAAGACAGGTGTGTAGCGCCTGATTTAGCGCTCCAATCACCTCCAGGGGGCGATAAAAGTCAAGTTTGCAGTCAGAGGCGATAAATAGCGGCAGGCGCTAATCTTTGCGCCCGGCCGATAATTGCGCCCCAAACGGGGCGATACTGAATTTCTCCCCCTATATTTCAAGAAAGTTAACTGACATCGTGACAGTTCTAAGTAGTAGAGTTTCATTTTTTTAAACTGTGCTGTACCCCTGCCTTTATCAACAACCAGTTATTATGACATTTCACAATGCACTGTGAAGGGTTTTATTGCAAAAATGCAGTGAAAAATAAAGGGTTTGATGGTCACATTTTTACAATTACATCCAATTACATCCTACCTGACACACGCAACAATAAATCCAACCTTGTTCATATAATTTTGTTTGTTCAGTTTGCATTGTGGCAGGAACGTAGCAGGATCAATAATAATCAGGAAGAAAACTGCACTCGGAAGACTTCGCTTTCATCAATGTATATAGACACACAAGGTCTCCTAAGAGACGTGTACAAAGCATGAACAAGACTGTCATCTGTACTTCCTCTTTATCAACGTTTCTCTCTCATCTTTAATGTAATGTGCTGAAATAATTTGGGGACTGCAATACTCATTTTATGGAACTTTCTTCTCCAAAATCATCGTCTTGAGCCTATTTGATGTTGTCAAGCCTGCACCTCTTCAAATGTTGATGTTATCACGCGATCTTCTCCTTGGATTACCTATTCTTCTTTTCCCTTTCATCCTACCTTTTGAGCAACATATTTAATAATTCATTATCACTTTCTTGTTCTGCCTGATCAAAGTATTCATGTTTTACCTTTCCCATTCCTTCATAAGTCTTTCCACACACAATTCTTTTATGCTGTGTCCTCAATTGAGACCAAGCTTCTTTTAGTAGCTACGCCTCTAACTCAACATTTGAGACCCCAAAGAAAGTTGATGCCAGTTTATTTTGAAGTTTGTGGTTTGGATCCATGCAAATGAACAAATCCAGCATCTTCTTCAATTGCCGCCTGGTGGCATTACTCACCGATTAGTCTTTCTAACTGACTCTCAGCTCAGCTGTTCCACTCCTTGGCACGCCAACTCTTTTTAAAAAATCTTTATGCTACCATCTTTTGTCTTGCCCAATCCTAAATATTCAACGTGTTCATTTATTTGATTTTCTCCTCCCTATCTTTGGTCTCTGTGACACTGTGCTGTTTCCCCACAACTGCTTTGCCCTTTCTTCCTCATTAATCTTTGGTGCCCTTCTACACGGCTGTCCAACAGGCAAATATAATCTGTGTATTGAAGGTTGTTAATTTACCATGCTCTGACTCCAGCTCTAACATTCTTTCTTCTGCACTGCTACCAAGTCTTCAGCAAATTCATTGTGTATATAAATTGAGGATGTGAGGTGAAGCATGTGCTGGTGAAGTTAATGAGGACTACACAAAATTCAACTCTGCTATATAAACCATTGGTATATAACCTCATAAATGATGTACAGGGGCATTTAATGCGATGGAAAGCACCATGCTTCGGGCAGGGGAGTCCTGTGTTATTCTACACAGAGGCCTGAGGCCTACTGTGCGCCCCATGCGCACTCCACATGACTGTGTTGTCCAGAAGTGCTTAAAGCCTGCACACGGATTGTAAGCAAGAGTCAAAGGCCTCAAATTTAATACAAATGAGTGGTAAGCTCCATAATGTGCCTGGAGTACCTGAACAACACTCCAGACATTCAGCACCCATTTGAAAAGGGCAATTCACGGCGGGCGGTGGGGGGGGGGGGGGTCACCAGAAAAATCCCACTATTTATTGCTGGGTGGCCCTTTCCTCACATAGGTCCATTCTTTGTTGCAGGACCTTCTTCAGTATGGCCTCCAATCTCTGATCTGAAAATCAGGTGTATCTGCCCCAAGCCATTTAAAATTAAAAAAATACAGGCACAGCTTTAATACTGCCAGCAGCTGATGGCCGCCTGATAATTCGCCCTGGAATCTTGATGTTCTCCCAGCTGCCATACACAAATGGCTGGGAGTGCGGTCGGGATATCGGCGCTTCGCAGCCAATGAATGACTCTTGAAGTGTAGTCACTGTACATTTTGTACATAAATGGCAGCAACCAATTTGCACACAGCAAGGTCCAAGAAAACAGCAATGAGACCCATGACCAATGAATCTATTTTGATGGTGTTGCTTTAGAATAAAATTCGTACCATATTTCACACGAGGCCACCTCCGCTCTGGGGCCAAACGCTGACAAATGTTACAACAATTACACACAATGGGCTGAAACATGTCGGGCTCCAGGGCTTAGTTGTACCCAAATACTTTCAGCTGAGATGCTGCACAAAGGAATTCACAGAAAAACTGCACCAAAATGTAAGATAAAGGGAAACTAATCGCTCTTTTATCAGACCTATTTTCAACTTTATATGGGCAGGTCACTCTTGTGTTGTTGAAAGCACAAAACCCTGAAACAGCATCATATTTATTTACTTTGCAGACACCCTAGTGCTTCTGTGAGTCATGCTGGCAGAACAATTAAGGGTGAAAGAAAGTTCTCCGTAGGGGCCTATTCTGCAAAGTGAACAGTAATTGCAGAGCAACAATAATTTATGAAGGAGAAGGAGGCGGCGTAATCCTGAAAGAAGAAAGAACAGTAACTGAAGTAGTCTTCTCGCGTTCGAGCACTTTCAGTGTCAAGGCATCTAAAAATGATTGAAGATACTAGGTTGTTGTTTAAACCTTAAGCTATATCTATTGTTACTTCTTTCAAAGGATGTGATGGATGTAACACAGCTATGGGATATGAGGGTTTTCTATTACCTACCTTTGATTTGAAAACTTGTGATATACTTTCCTTTTAACCTTTTTCCTCTTGCTTTCCTCCGATTTTTCGCCCGTCAGTGCATGAAAGGGACTGATGCTGGATGTTACAGCATTGTAGAGAATTACACAGAATTAGGAGCAGGAGTAGGGCGTACGGCCCCTCGAGCCTGTTCTTCATGCGCATGTTGGGATCTTTCAAGCATTGGCCTATTTAGGCGGAACAGGAACTAATTTGCCTGTCAACCAACTTTCTGCTGACCTTGTATTGGTTTTTTTTTTAATGTCATGGGACTGAGTAGATTATTTATTAGCTACTTGCTAAAATTAGAAAATTGGGTGCCATAATGTGATATTGCACCAAAATGAAGTGTTTAATTAGATGACAGAAAAGGAATCCGAATGATGTGTTAGTTTATACAGTATACAATTAGCAATACAAGGAGGTTTGTAAGTGGTTGAAAAAATGTCTTATTTAGCAGAAATTTCGATGAAAAGTTCTTTATGCTCATGGTACATTTTCCGAATTTAGGGAATGAGTTGTATGGTAAACAAGAGTGAACAAATCACTTTGTGGATAATAGAGTAGCTAAATCTATTCAAAAAACTAAATCAAACAGTACTGAGATATTCCTACAAATAGGGCCTATGCTAGATCATTGAAATTAAGCCCCTTTTTATTAACCGTGCAAAGATTCTCATAGTACCAAGGAAAAAGAATTAGTCTCTGTTCTCTTATTAAGTCAAATAGTGTTAAAATCAACATTTTTACAAAAAATTGAGTGTATGGTTCCTTAGGATCTTTTCCCATATAACAATACATTTTTAATCAGATCACTCTGTGCATCAACTCAATTGTTAATTTATGATGTTTGTCTCTTACAAGTCTCTAAATGCCACCACCAAATGGCCCATATTTAAATTAAAATTTTAACTGTCACAACTATATCTACTGTAATGTATTATCATATGCTTTGTCACATGGTTTAGTGTGAGCATGCTCAGTTCGCTCTGGCCTAGTAAACAAGCACCTTGACTAGCAACTCATCGTGTCTCTGTCCTTCATCTGTTCTACCCACATATATTACATCTACCACTGCACCTGCTAATGCACATTCCCCGCTTCAGCCACCCCATTACCCTGAGATAGTTGGAAGAGAGTGCCCAACAAACATTTGACCCTGAAATTGTAAAATAAGAAATACAGACTAACTCTGGCCAGCTGCATAATTGCATAGAATTACGTAGAATGTGCAGCACAGAAACAGGCCATTTGGTCCAACTAGTCTATGCTGGTGTTTATGCTCCACTCGAGCTTCCTCCCACCCCTCTTCATCTAACCCTATCAGCATAACCTTATATTCCTTTCTCCCTCATTTGTTTATCTAGCTTCCCCTTAAGCACAGCTATGCTATTCGCCTCAACTACTCCTTGCGGTAGCGAGTTCCACATTCTAACCGCTCTCTGGGTGAAGAAATTTCTCCTGAATTACCTATTGGATTTATTAGTGACGATCTTATATTTATGGTCTGCCCCACAAGTGGAAACATCTTCTCTACATCTACCCTATCAAACCCTTCCATAATCTTACAGACCTTGATCAGGTCACCCTTCTCTTTTATAGAGAAAAGAGCCACCGCCTGTTCAATCTTTCCTGATAGTTATAACCTCTCAGTTATGGTATCATCCTTGTAAGTCTATTTTGCACCTTCTCCAGGGCCTCGATATCCTTTTTAGAATATGGAGACCAGAGCTGTGCACAGTACTCCAAGTGTGGTCTAACCAAGGTCATATACAAGTTTAACATAATTTCTCTGCTTTTCAATTCTATCCCTCTAGAAATGAACCCCAGTGCTTTGTTTGCTTTTATTATGGCCTTATTAACCTGCTACTTTTAGTGATTTATGTATCTGTACCCCTGGATCCCTTTGCTCCTCTATCCCATTTAGACTTTTATTTTCCAAGGAGTATGTGGCCTCCTCATTCTTCCAACCAAATGATCTTGACTCTTACTGAATTTGAAAGAGTGCCATTTACTTCAATGAAATATTGGTTATTGTTCCAATTACAAACATAAATACTTTTTAAGCTGCTGCAATTTTATTTAATTCTTAATTTGCTTACAAACTTGGTAGTTCCCCACTCATCACCTAACAGTAATTTGGAATGATTTTCTCTAACAAAATAGTTCAATGATGTGCTGCAGGAGCCTCGTTGCAGATTTGTTGTAAGCAAGTTTCGAATCGAGTTCAGGTACTTAAATCCTAGTTCAAAAATACCTCAATACCATCCCTAATTAAAGTTTAATTTAGTGACGGAAAATAGTTCCCGGGTGCCTTTCAAGTCGTCTCATCCCTTAATAACTGGCTTAATTGCCTATTTACTTTACTGCTTAACAAAACAGTATTTACTAATTGTGTAGTTGGCGGAAATTGCAATTTCCCTCACCATTCAATTATAGAGGACTGGGACTATTGCAAAGCCTAATGTCACACTGCAAAACATTCACAGGAGAGGAGATTTAAAATTAATGGAGAACCTTATTGGGAAAAATCAAGAGCAAGCAATCTGATGTAAATAAAGCCCCCTTTCCCCTTCCCCTCCAAACTAAACCCAAATATCTACATTCCGTTTGTCACTGTGACTTCCAGATCCTGTACAGACATTTTCCCACTGGCTTTTGTAACAGAAGCTGGATGCGGGCTCAAAATGTTCATCATTGTATCAAAAACTGAAGAGTTCTGTTGAAATCAAGTAAAATTGAAGAATAAGGTAATTATGGAGGAATAAAATAAGAGATGACCAAGCCAAAAAATCAGTCAGGTAGGAAACAAAAAACCTGGGGAAAGGCAGGGGAGATTTTTCAGCGGGCATGGGTGGTGGCAGCAAAATAAAACCAGCGATAGGCTGGGAAATTGGGCTGAGATCACCACCATCGTGTGCTATCCTCTGGCCAGCCTAAAGTGCTCTCGCATGAAATGATATAATTTCAATATCATTATGTATTCAAATGTATCTTAATTAAGTGCGGGATGATTCTCCATCCATTGAGAACAGGATCACACTGTGTTCTTCGTTTGTTCATCTGAAGTGGGTCAAAGGTAAGCTCTTTGTGAAATGAAGTTACATAGAATTACATAGCAAAGAAACAGGCCATTCGGCCCAACTGGTCTATGCTGGTATTTATGCTCCACACGAGCCTCCTCCCACTTTGCTTCATGTTGTCCAAGAAAATATTAGCCTCAAAATGTTGATTGACTTTTAAAACACACATCACTTAAATTTTTTGCAATCACGCCTGAATTTTCAGTTTTCTAGTACCAATTTTGTGATGGCTTTTGATCTTTTTATTTCATGTATTTGTTTCTGAAAATTGTTATTCTGATTTTGCATTTTTAAAATTTATTTTGAGATTTTATTTTTCTCAGAACAGTTGGGGATGTTTTTTGTAAATGAAAAAGAACTGAATATTGTCTGCTAATTTATTGGAAAGTTAACTGCAATTGAAGCATTTACAAGACTTCCAAACAGGAAGAGTTTTTGTTAATAAAAGTTCAAGCTCTCGCAGGCCGAACTTTCAGTCGTGGTCAGGGAGTCACAAGTGCAAGGACATCTCATAGTGGTCAGCAACTCAATTAAAGTTAATGATGGAGGTTGGTTTTAAAGCACCACAGATACAGTATTTCCTGGTTGCTGAGCAGTACAAGGTCAAAGAAGGCACATTTGGGGAAGGTCTGTGGCTTCTCCTTCCTCTGCTCCACCAATGGTCTTCTTTACAAAGATGCTCACAGTAGCCTCCCCCAAGGGAGTCGACGATTTTCATTTCTGAGGCCTCCTCCAGTTCATGTCTGTTCCCTTTTTATTATCTTGTGGTGGAGGCAGTAGTCAAGATATATGGTAAGTTGAATGAGCACATGCACAATGACAGACATACATCTAATCTGCAGTCCATTCTGGTTCTGAATAGGTGACTATGCACTGTGCAGCTATGTCCTATAACAATGATTTTATGTGTGAAAAACTTTGACGATGTATTTCAGTATACATGATAATAAGTAACAAAAGAACTATAGGTTATTGTAAAAATAACTATAAGGTTGTGGGAGGGCTTGGCACGAAACAGCTCTAAATGTGCAACAGGCTGACAGGTAATACTTTGTATACTTGGGCCATCTGCCTAGTAAATGGTACTTTAGCAGCTTTCTTAAGGTGTGTTACTTCTACATCTGTTCTCTGGTCTGCAGGTAGTGTACACAGTGTTGCTCCTTATCACCATTTTCTGTCCGGCTGCACTGCTATCCTCTGAGTGCGAGGCAGGCCTACCCTCCTCACACCGATGTCATGCAACAACACCTCCACTTCAGTAAAAGTGATCACGAAGCTGTCGGATTGTGGTAAAAATCCAGCTGGATCACCAATGTTCTTTAGGGAAGGAAACCTTCCGTCCTTAGCTGGTGTGTGGCCTGTATGTAACTCTAGTGCCACATCAACGTCTTTGACTCTTAACTGTCCTCTGATGTGGCCTAGGTAGCCACTCAGTTGTACCAAAAGAATGCCCACCACCACCTTCTCAGGGCAACTGGGGATGGGCAAAAAATGCTGGCCTTTCCAGCGATGCCTAAATCCTGATGATGAATTCAAAATAAGGAACTTAACTCGTACTGCTTGTACTTGGCAGTGAGTAGGGTATAACTCCCCTCTGTGATGTTAGTATCCATCATGAATATCCATCAGTTTACTTCCTTGATGAAGACTCCTGGAACCACTTGGGAGCACTGCCAGTGTCATAGTTAGAACCACAGCATGATGCTGCTTCGAAGCAGAACAGGAGTTCTGAGAAATCAGAGCAGTGGTAGAAATCAGAAACCGCGCTGTAAACTACCTCTTAGCAGTGCCACGAGACGTCAAATGGGCCCAACCTCCTCCACGAGAGCAAATGGCTCTTATCACGTTAACCCACCCTGTTCCCATATCCCTTCAAATCCTTTTCCTTCATCCACCTGCTTGACCTAATCTTGATTGTTGATAAAAGGGGAAATTTTAACTCCCCCGCCTGACAGGAACTGGGCAGAAAGGAAGTTAAAATCGAGTGGTTCTATTTGCCGCTCCATTCCCGCCCTGTTGTAGGTTTAACCCTGCTGGTTTTGCCAGTGGCGAGGCGGTCACCTGACTCGAGTGGAAGCCTCATTAATGTTGGTTGGGGTGCTATGACATACGTAGGACCCCGATTCCATTTTAATGGCGTACTGAGCAGGGATGGCCTACAAGGTAAGTTTTAAACTCATCTTTGTGGTACCAGGTGCTCCTCCAGCCTCAACAAGGAAAGACTGGACCTCTGCTGCCCCGGGCTCCCCCTCATCTGCAAGACCCTGCCGTACCCCAGCGGCCTGAGTGCCGGTGAGTGGCCTCTGGGCTGCCCCATCTTCACCTGGCGGCTGGCTGGCTAATGGGATATAAATGAGGCCCTGCAATGAATATTGGCTGGGCCTCCCACGGAGACTCCTGGGTGAGCAGCCCATGCATCCCCCCCACCCCCGGCTTCCCACCTATAGTTTCTGCCTCAAACACTAGCCGTCTTAGTAAGTTCCGCAGCCTCATGACTCTCTGTGTGAAGAAGTTGCTTCTTCCCTGTGTTCTACATCTCTTACAGTTAATCCTGTAACGGGGCCCCTCATTCTTGACCCTTGGACTACTGGAAACAGTCTGTTTCTATCTACCCTCTCCCATCCATATTGGCCCGTAATCTTTGTTCCAACAAAAAAAGACCCAATTTGTCAAGTCTTTCAAAAACGAGATACTGCGGTGCTGGAAATCTGAAATAAAAACAGAAAATGCTGGAAATGCTCAGCAGGTCAGGCAGCATCTGTGGAGAGAGAAACAGAGTTAACGTTTCAGGTCGATGACCTTTCGTCAGAACTGGTCATCGATCTGGTACATTAACTCTGTTTCTCTCTCCACAGGTGCTGCCTGACCTGCTGAGTATTCCCAGCATTTTCTGTTTTTATTGACGAGTCTTTTTTTGTATTTGAAACAGGGTTTGCAATAGAATTCTTTAGAGAACCTAAAGCACTGAGTGTTCGTTTTTCTGAGGTGCTGAGAATAATGTATTTGACCCTACTGGGGATGTATCTGTATAAAGTTTGTGAGCTTATTGAGGTATGAGCTCTTAGTGCTGGTAATGGAGCACTTTCCATTACAAGCATTCCCAGGTCAGGTATAGCGCAGAACAAAGCTCCCTTCATTCTATTCCAACTGTACCCCCTACCAATGTGGCATTTTCCATTTGCCATACCAAACCTTCTTCCTGATATTGCTAATTAGTGCTGAAAAAGGGGCAATTTTATTCTGTAGGCAGGGGTTCCTACAAGGGGGAACAAGATGGAGCAACTCTTCCATGAGCTCTTGAGAGGGGGGGGGGGGGGGGGAAGACATTTTTTTTCATTATTTAATTGAGAAAGAAGCAAGTGAATCAGGAAAGGGGAGCAAAAGTAACTCTGAGAAAAGGAGACTCTTCCAAGACCATTGGGGGATGGGCACTCCTGTCTATAGGCCCATGATCACGAAGAACTTGATTGAGACTGTCTAAGCTCACTTCACATAGGACTCTCACAACCAACAGATTTGCTTTCTTCTCATCAGCCTGAGTTGGACTTGAACCCACAACCCAGTTCCAGGGATGAGGGATTACAGTTACATGGATAGATGAGAGAAGCTGGGGTTGTTTTCCTTGGAGCAGAGAAGGCTAAGAGGAGATTTGATAGAGGTGTTTAAAATCATGAAAGGTTTGGATAGAGTAAATAGAAAGAAAGACTTGCATTTATATAGCGCCGTTCACAACCACCGGATGTCCCAAAGCACTTTACAGCCAATGAAGTATTTTTGAAGTGTAGTCACTGTTTTAATGTGGGAGCCAATTTGCACACAGCAGGCTCCCACAAACAGCAATGTGATAATGACCAGATAATCTGGGTTTTTTTTAAGTGATGTTGATTGATAGATAAATATTGTCCAGGATACCGGGATAACTTCCCTGCTCTTCTTTGAAATAGTGCCATGGGATCTTTTACGTCCACCTGAGAGAGCAGATGGGGCCTCGGTTTATAGCCAATGAAGTACTTTTTGAAATGTAGTCACTGTTGTAATGTAGGAAACGTGGCAACCAATTTGCACACAGCAAGCTCCCACAAACTGCAATGTGATAATCTGCTCAGAGAGAGCAGACAGGGCCTCGGTTTAACATCCCATGTGAAAGACAGTACCTCTGACAGTGCAGCACTCCCTCAGCACTGCACTGGAGTGTCAGCCTAGATTTTTGTGCTCAAGTCACTGGAATGGGACTTGAACCAACAACCTTCTGACTCAGAGGCGAGGGTGCTACCCACTGAGCCACTGGCTGACACGGCTAAATAAAGAGAAACTTTTTCCAATGGCTGAAGGATCGATAACGAGAGGGCACAGATTTAAAGTGATTGGCAAAAGAACCAGAGGCGACATGAGAAAAAACTGTTTTACGCAACGAGTGGTTAGGATTGGGAATGCACTGCCTGATAGGGTGATGGAAACAGATTTAATAGTAGCCTTCAAAAAGGAATTGGATAAATACTTGAAGGAGAAAAAATTGCAGGGATATGGGGAAAGAGTGGGGGAGTGGGACTAACTGGATTGTTTTTAGAAAGAGCCGGTGCAGACTCGATGGGCAGAATGGCCTCCTTCTGTGTTGTACTATTCTGTGATTCTATGAACCAGAGGTAAACGGCCAATATTCCCTTCCCTGTATATAATGTTTCTTTTAAAACAAAGTTATAATGATAATATAAAATGTCTGCTCACTGTTTGCCTACTTTTTCCTCACCGTTTTTTCATTAAATTCTACTTTTCCTCAGCAAGTTTATGAACAGGTCGCTTTATAAATTGTTCAGATTATCTTGCAAAGCTGTCTTTCAGATTGAAATCAGCATTGCGAATGAAACAATTGTGATAAATGTAACTAATTAGACAAATCCTCCCCCACAAGAAACAAGTCATTCTGCCCTCATTATTACATTCTAAATCGATGTGCATTCCGAAACTGGCAGGCTGCTGTATTTCACAATGAATCAAAATTAAAATACGGAATTCAATTGTACTTAATGTAATACGTTAGTCCTGAAAAAGCCATCAGTTTTATTCCACTTTGCAGAGAGATTTGGTCTTCTAAAATTACTGGTTTTGAAAAAAAAATACATATAGCAGGCTTAAATGTTAATACTTCGGCAAGAAAATCTTCTAAACAGTTTTCAGGATTAACTGATTGTAGTGAGCACTTTTGAACATTTAATTAAATTTCAATTTATGAAAGAATGCAGCTCTTAAAATAAAGGTTAAAATGTCCATGTGAAATTATTTGATACCAGAGTATAAATTTTATACAGTCTGACTGGCTGGCCAGTGAACATTAATCCTCGAGACAGCAATGCATTCTAAATGGTGCTGTAAGAATGCGGTTTGAAATTGGAAGCTGTACAGTCAAACATCTGTGTACCAATGGCTAAATTGCATACCTCGCAGACTCTTAAAGGTCCAATGTAGCACATGACCAAAAGTTTCAGTACATGCATTTTGCAAATTTGTTGTGAAGTTAATGTATGTAAAATAAACCTTCCATGATTTTTGCAAGAGCTCATTGCCAAGTGATGAAGTGACTGCCTGAAGGGAGGAAAGATAGTGCACCTAGTAGGCAACAGGGCAGGGTGCCAAACAGGAAATGAACACACAACACTATTGATTCAGACATCCAAGTCCTCCTCGAAGAGTTTGAAGGCAGGACTCCTGGGTGTGCATGGTAGCAAGCCTGCCAGAATGTGTCACCTGGAGGCAGGTGGCAGTGGCACTGTGCCAACTCTCTCACCCTCAAAACGACAAAGCAGTGCCAGAAAAAGTTCAATGACTGCACCAGCAAGATAACACACTGGATATTCTTTCCCACGGTGGATACTTTGGGGAATTGAATACAAAAATAAGGAAGTCATGCTAAACCTTTACAAATCTCTGGTTAGGCCTCAGCTGGAGTATTGTGTACAATTCTGGGCACCGCACTTTAGGAAGGATGTTGAGGACCTGGAGAGGGTACAGAGGAGGTTTACCAGGATGATACCCAGGATGAGGGAGTTCAGTTATGTGGAGAGACTGGAGAAGCTGGGATCGTTTCCTTAGAGCAGAGAAGGTTAAGGGGAGACCTAATAGAGGTGTTCAAAATTATGAGGGGGTTTGATAGAGCAAGTAGGGAGAAACTGTTTCTTCTGGCAAGTGGGTCGGCAACCAAAGGTCATAGATTTAAAATAATTGTCAAAAGAACTGGAGGGGAAATGAGGAGAAATTTCTTCACACAGAAGGTTGTTATAATCTGGAACGCACTATCTGAAAGGATGGTGGAATCAGATTCCATAGGAACTTTTAAAAGGCAATTGGACATGTACTTGAAGAGGACTCATTTGCCGGGTTGTGGGGGATAAAGCTGGGGTATGGGACTAAATTAGACAGCTCTTTCAAAGAGCCGGCACAGGCGTGACTGGCCAAATGGCCTCCTTCTGTGCGGTAAGATTCTATGATTCTTCCTTTTCTTTCTTGCCTATCCTGGGCACCAGCACACTCTTCACCTTATTCAAACAGTCTTCCACCACTTTTGCTGACTTCGTAATCCCAAATGGGGCTCATCCATTCCCATCCTTAGTTTCTATATTCCTTTCCTGCGCATCCACCACGAGGGCAGAGGAGGAGGAGGAGGAGAAGCAGCAGGAAATAGATTTCTTCCTGAGTGATTGGCGCTGATGATGAAGAGGATGACGAGGACTAGGACATCCAAGGGACCCTGCAGCACCAGCCTGCCCTGAGTTCCTCTGCCCCAGCCCCTTCCAATTTAACCCCTGGAGCACTTGTTTCCTCACTCCCAGGCACCAGCTCAGATGCTTTCACCCAAGGGCATTCAGATAGTGTTGAAGAGGATGTGGCATCGGATGATTCACAGTGACATTGACCCTCATTTGACATAAGTAAATGAGATCAGTCTGGACTCAGCAGGTGGCTCATGGGAAGAGCCAAAAAGCGTGAAGGAAATTGGGGAGAGCCCTGTAATGGCGGAAATCGGGCAGAAACGGCTTGTGTCTGGTTTTCTTAACAGAAAAAAGGAGTGCGGAAATTTATCCCCTCTGACCTTTCCCTCCCATCTCCAGGAACCAGGAGGTCTCTGTGTGGGATCTCTTATCTGAGAAAATGTAGAAAGACGATTGCAGATATGGCCCTGTGTCCTTCTATCTATAGTACAACATAATGGCCCAGAAATTGATCTCGCTCTGTTCCCGCGGGGGTAAGGCTTCCCCGCGATCTCTCACTCCGCTTGTGCTTTTTCAGATCCAGCTCGCACGAACTTGATGTTCCAGACATCAGCTGGGCAGTGCTTGCGTATCCCACCGGCGTAGTGAATTCGTGCGAGCTGTGGGATCACGTGACTCAGTTAGAGCCAATGGCAGCACACCATCTTCCATTCATAAGTTTCACATACGTGCTGTGAAATCTATGAATCTTACACCCCCCCAAAATAACAGCTAAACCTCAATTAAATTAAAAAAAAACCCATCACATTAATAAAATAAGTATAGTTAAATAAATTAACCATTTTAAATAAAAAATTAAATTTTTGAAAAAATTTAAAATCTTTTAAAAAGTTATAAAAATAAACTTACCTGTCTTTAAAGTCTCTAAAAAAGATATACCTGTTAAATAAAATTCAAAAAAATACTTAATTCACTACTTACCTTGTTAAAAGTGGGTCTTACTCCTCCTTTTTCCATTTCTAAAATCTTCCGTACTTACCTGCGCGTCCAAAGCATGAAGTACACAGCGTGCGCGCAGCCTGTAGCGCGCACGCGATGCACCGAGGAACCGCCCCCTTTTCAAAAGACCAAGTGCCGGTTTTCAGCGCATGTGCAGGGCATGCAGAAAACCGGCAATTGGAGAGAGAATACGCGAGAGTACGCAGTGCGTACTCTCGCGTCGCGGGATGAATTTTTGGCCCATTGAGTTCTAATTGCTCCAGCCACTCATGTTTTAACATTTAATGACTACTCTGACTGTCAGAAATCATCTTACAGCATCTTTGGGGAACTTTTAGAATTCATAGAAAATGCATCGTCTTGTATTTTGAACAAGCTTGTCAAGGTTGAGTTCCCCTTTAAGAATAAATGTTGCCAGTTGAAGCTTTGAAAGAACAAAGTTTTATTTTCAGCCTGGATAAAGAAGGAGTGAATGACTCTAAGTTGACAATATTATGTTAATGATATGCAGGGCCTGGCTATGCATTTGCCATTGCTACATCTTCTGCTGCATATCTCTCTCAAAACTGACACTACTCCTATTTAAACCAATCAATAAATGATCGATGATGCTGACAGTCTTACAGAGTATGACAGACGGAGACAAATCGAGATGTCAGGAAGAGGACTGAGATGCAGTACAGAATGGAAAGTGGAGCATATATTAGTGTTTATGCAGAAGAAGAGTCCTTGATATATTCATCTGCTTTTGTATCTAACCATACCATGGTTTAAAACTGTTAAAATTCCCAACTTTAAGACATTTAATATAGATAAATATAGTGAGGGCACCAATCGTACTCTCACTGATGTGATGACACAATAACAAAGGAAAATGTGACGCTGTAAAACAGATTCATTTCTTTTTCTCAGGTTACATTTTTCAGTTGAAAACCCATTACAGGTGTTACTATCAGAAAATATCATGACTACTAGTATAAAATGATTAATAACCCACTTATGATTGCATTGGTCATGAGTTACAGGATCTCAGAATTTCATAGCACAGAAAGAGGCCAGCTCTCTGAAACATCTATCTTGTCAGCCCTGTTTGTGGTGATATTTATCATATCCTCTTTTGCTTAAAATACTTCCATTTTTTAAAGGGCCTATCTATCCTTTTGCTGTCGATTTTGTAAATGGCCCATATTATAATTAATTACAGGTGAACACAAATTCAACAAGTAATCTGCAAGTGCCTGCAGTGCTTCTTTTGCAATATCGCCATAGTAACTCCGAACTTTAAATGTTGTGTTCAAGTTCCCAACCAGATTGCCTTTATTGACATGCCGGGGAAAATTGAAATATGCTTCCTCCAGTAGACTGTCAGGCAGCAAATACATGCTCCCCGCATGGATTTATCCCTCTCCACTATTCCACCATCGCAATTCATGCAACCCATTAGATTTCCCGAGAGTGCAGATCTGACCCCTTCAGTAGACTCTCGGGGATTGAATGCAAACTTGCCACTACACAATGCAAGCTGGACGTATTCTTCCCATTCTCTCATGAAACTGCTAGGATTTAAAGGCGTACTTCAACCACTAACTGGGAGGACTTTGAGTACATCTTTGCCCCAATATCTGCTGGTCAGTCTACCAACAAACTGCAAGGGAATGGATACACCCTTATCATAAGACCCTATCATCTTCTACATAAGCCTACTGGGGAAATAGCCTAACATTTCCCCAATATGGGTTTGCATAATCCTCTCAGATTAAATTTCCAGGTGCATAACCACCATGGGAGCATATACTTTCATTGTTACAAGATTAGAATAATATTTACCAACTATCGGGTCACTAGACTTTCAGGAATTTTGTCTTAAATTTTGCCAACTTTCTTTTTATCACCACCTACAGGACCGACATTAATTGCTCCAAAACAACATATGTGCTGCACAGGAGCTCCTGCCCGAATATGTAAACGGTTGTCCGGTGTATGCATAAGGATATTGTTTGTATTGTTTCATATGTGATACCATTCATTTTGGATTTGACGTAATCTGCAAGGTGTACAAATCTGGGTGAATCATGCTACACAAAAGGTCAAACAGCACTCACATATACATATTAGAATGGGTCAGCGTGCATACAAGGACTTAACCAAAAGAGTCATGTTTTTATCAGAACTTCTGGCACTTGCATATACTTAGGTTCGATATATGTGGAAGTGTCAGAAATATATCTAAGCTCACACAGAGGCATAGGGTCATGCACATCCAATCTCAAATATCTGAACTAGACCAAATTTGGTTAATATATTCAAATTCTAAAAAGAAAGAAAGACTTGCATTTATATAGCGCCTTTCACGACCACTGGACGTCCCAAAGTGCTTTACAGCAAACAAAGTACTTTTGAATTGTAGTCACTGTTGTAATGTAGGAAAAATGACAGCCAAAATTGCGCACAGCAAGCTCCCACAAACAGCAACGTGATAATGACCAGATGATCTGTTTTAGTGATGTTGTTTTTTTTATTCATCTATATTGGGTTTATGATGTGTACTATATGTCTTTATATTAGTTTACTAGTGTCTTGTGGAGTATGTTTTTGTGAAGGTGCAATCCCTCTCTTTCTTGTAAGTTATTTACTCCCCTTACACGTCCTCCCCACATCATGCCTTATCTGCAGCTGAGTTGTGCTTCATCACCTTCTGTTAAATTTCTCAAACTTTATTCTCCTTCTCAGCCATGTCAGAGTAATATAGGACCAGGCGTAGGCCTTTCAGCCCCTCAAGCCTGTTCCACCATTCAATTAGATCATGTCTGCTCAGTAACTTAACTCCATTTATCCACATTTACTCTATATTCCATGATGCCTTTACCGAACAAAAATGTATCGATCTCAGTCTTGAAAGCTCTAATTGACCAGCATTTGGGGGAGAGTTCCAGATTTCCACTACCCTTGGAATCCCATCAATTATTATTTTTCATTAACCATTTGATTAGGGTACATTTCCTAATCAGTGATTAGCACTGATAAGCAGGCATAAAGTAGGTGCAAATTTGGAAAATGAGGTGGAGATCCATTTTGCTGGATTTCTGCTTTTTTAGTGTCCCTTCCAATACTTCAGTTTGTCAATGGTGCCAGAAGCACCTGCCAGTTTGCTGGCGGATCTGTGCAAATGAAACCAAAATGGCATTGTTTCGTTGTGCGTATAATTTCCCAGCACTTACCCCATTCACTCACCTGCCCATATAAATGGACATCCAGGGTTGTAAGGGACTGTGCTCCTGATGGAAGTGGATATTAAAAGTCCAATAAGAAGATTTTAACGGTATTTCTCAACCTTTTATCTTTATTTTTGTTTGTTTCCTGTTTGCACTTAGACGGTCAGGACCCCTGTGTCAATTACTGACATTTTTCATTACATGCACCATAGTGATAACATGGCTTTCCCTGTGGGAATCCACCTTTACTTGTGCTTTCTGGAGGAAGAAGAGGAGCAACGCAGGGTTGCCAGGCAGTGGAGGTTGCAGCACAGGAGGACTGTATCCATCTGTTGTTAGCCTCCCACCTGCAAACACAAGCAGAAGTACACTTACCTAGTTTAGCCCAATGTGCTCTGTGCATGGACTCTCATTGAGCTGGCAGAGTTGTGCACATGCTTGCAGGACAGTTACACCCTAGGCATGGTACTGGCAGTGGCTGTGAAGGTCACTTCAACCGATGCCTCTTGCTCATTTCAGGACCTCTACCAGGAGTGCCAAACAGGCTCCATAATATGCCAACCCTCCTTGCACCCACCTCATGTATCCTTGCACCCACTTCACCAGCATAAGATGGGGGTTGGGTGCACTCACATTGCCTCCACATTGGGTTTCCTTTTACTTCTATTTTGTTGGCATTTATTCCCCTTTCTCCCTTCAACCTTGGGAAAGGCTGCCAATGGGTTGAAATGCCCTTAATGAACTCCAAGAATGTTTACCTCCCACACACAACTTCTTACCCTTATGTGTCACCCGTGGCTCAGTGGGTAGCACACTCGCCTCTGAGTCAGAAGGCTGTGGGTTCAAGTCCCACTCCAGAGACCTGAGCACATAAAGCTAGGCTGACACTCCAATGCAGTGCTGAGGGAATGCTGCACAGTTGGAGGTGCTGTCTTTCGGATGAGACATTAAACTGAGGCCCCGTCTGCTCGCTCAGGTGGATGTAAAAGAGCCCATGGCACTATTTCGAAGAAGAGCAGGGGAGTTATCCCCGGTGTCCTGGCCAATATTTATCCCTCAATCAACATAACAAAAACAGATTAACTGGTCATCATCACATTGCTGTCTGTGGGAGCTTGCTGTGCACAATTGGCTGCCGCGTTTCCTACATTACAACAGTGACTGCACTCCAAAAGTACTTCATTGGCTGTAAAATGCTTTGGGACATCCTGAGGTGTAAGGGGGAACGTGTCTCAGACGGTGCTGGTGCGAGGTTAGGCCTTCGTTGCCTATACTATTGCTTGCTCTGGTCTCCGGCCAGCCTATTTGCAATAAGCACCTGTGAGTGGTTCGACCCACTCGCCCTTACGGTTCTGACACCTGGACTTAGATGCAAGGAGCAGTAATGCAGAGAAAACTCAAATAGACCCGGTTGAATAGCACGAAATGAATATCTTTATTGCATGGCGTCTAAAATCATGAAATACATGTCATAGGTGCAAATCAAAGAAAGTACAAGTATACACACGTTCATAAAGCTTGGTCTATGGAAATGGAGAACACACGGCACATCGTAAAAAGGGGAACACATTATACCTTAACCTTATTAAAAACCACCCTCCCTTAACAATGCCTAAACTACGTCTGGATTTGTAGGATCGGAAAACATGCTCACCACTCGTTTTACTTCGGAGATTTTAAAATGAGGCACTCAGCTCGTTTTGCTGCAGCGCCTGACTGTCACGTGTTTGGAAGGGTTTCTGCACCCCACTTGTTTACTTTCGCTGCTGCGAAAGGCAAGCCAGACTCCCTGTTGTCATGAAGCAGTCGATGGACTCAAACCGTCTTAGAATTCAAAGAAGGATCTTCCTGTGTTACGGTACATGTAGAAGTCGGTAGAACTCAAAGGAAAGTTCGGTCGTTATATTTTCGGGCGCGGTCGGGGTTTACTGACCGTGGCGGCACGTGGAATTTCTTCTCGTCTTCTCTTCTCGTCTTCTCGGGCCTCCGGGTCCAGACACCGTTTACCGACACTCGGGATGGTGTACCCTGTTACTTGCCCTTGTCGGGGCGGCTCGTTCCGATTGAACTCCACCCAACACTCGAATAACCGACCAGTACGGCTAAGAGTCAAGAGTCAACAGAGTCCAGAGAGAAAATCAAGAGTCAGGAGTCAAGCGTTCGAGTCCAGAGAATAAGAGTTCAGCAAGAGTCAGCAGAGAATCAAGCGAATCCAGAGCCCAGAGTCAAGGAAGAGCGATGGACATTTGTCCTCTCTAGTTATACTGTTGTGTCCGCTTTATCTCCCGCTCAAATCTAAATGTTTATCCTTTGTGTGATTTTGGCGCTCAAAACTCCCAGCATGGGGCGATTATCTTCTTAACGGGTTTCGGTAGCACCTGAAACTGGCCAACTATCCGTTAATGTCTTCCCCATTGTTGGGCCAGCCAGGATGTGTATGAATCGTCTCTTCGACTGGTTTTGGGCCCCCCCGAATACTGGCTTAATCACCCGCCAATGTCTCTCTCATTGTTGAGCCGGGGGGGTATTTGTGTATTGATGTGTCTGGATGGGCCTTCGATTGCCCAGTTCAATGATCCTTACTGTGCATAGGAAAACGATTCCAGCACTTATATCATTGCTATTGTTTAGAATGCAAACGGGTTGCATCCTGTCTTTATCAATGTGTACCGAGTACGATCCAATCTCATACTGAATGTATATTCGACGCCATCTTGTCTGCCCACTGTATCTCTGGAAGCTTCTGCCACGATGCGCAGCGGCCATTTTACAGGCTTCTGTATAATCAGGACAGCATTTCGTTTAATAAAACTGATCAATTGAATCTGCTTCTCTCATGTTATTTTTGAATCGTGATAATTGCGAAACTCTACAGAGGTCATGAAAGGCGCTATATAAATGTAAGTCTTTTCTTTTTCTTTATGTGGCTGCATTGTTTTCAATTTGATCTAAAGTGGAAGTTTTCGATTCTATTATCTCTCTGCATGAGGCCACAGCTCCACAAAGAGCTTTGATTAATTATGCAAATAAACTGACTACAATTTCTGTGCAATCAGTTCGCTGCACTTTTCGCAAGCTGTGCACTAGCACCTAGCCATTCGGTACCAAATTTTACCAGGACTAGAAAATCTATTCTATTATCTCATCAGTCCCATTGCGTGCTACTGAATGTGTTCAGTTATCTATAATTTGTAATTCCTTGCTCAGTCATCTCATTCACCATTGTATTGCTTCAGTTATCTTGTTTAGCTTTGCTTGCAATTAATGATATCATTATTCTCTCATCCCATCTGTCATATTATTTGGTGCTTAAGCTCATAAATCCGACCTTTGGGTTTACTAAGTCGGCTGTCTCATATAAAGTGAAAATTAGCTTGTTGCCTCAAGTTAACTCATTCTGTTGGTTGTTGTTTTGTCCAGCATTGAGTGCGCACAATGCGGCCATGAAATTTATCTTGTGGTGCAAAGTGGGCAGTGTAGGTTCGGCCGCTCGTTATATGCAACGGCTGATACTCAGGGCACGATCTTGCCAGCCCTGGGGAGGCGGGTTTGGAGGCGGGACTGCCGGGAAAATGGCAGAATCTGGGGGCGGGTACCCATACCCATCCCGCCCCCAACCCGCCTCCATGCCATCTTCCCAGGAGGCGGGTAGCCGACCCGCGCCGGGTCCCGTCTCCTGGAGGCGGGAAGGGGATTACAGCCACTTAACTGCCTGTTAACAGGTTGTTAACAGGCAGTTAAGAGGATTATCCCCATTTTTCCACCAGAGGCGTGAGCTTCCTGACGTCGGGAAACCCCTCCAGGGTCAGCGAGGCGAGCAGTGGGTCTGCGGGGGTCTGCAGGGTGCAAAAGTGCGCTGTGGAGGCGAGTGATGGGTGCAAGTGTGGAGAGGTGAGTATGTGAGGTGAGTGTAAAGTGATAGAAAATGTTTACTTACCTTTGTTTCTTCCTGCAGGCTTCAACCATTGGGGATGCGGAGAGTCTCGCATCTCACCGGCAGAGATGACAGATGGCTGCTGCATTCTCCGATGCAACATCCATCGAATTTCTGCTCACAAAGTAAGTTTGATGAGCCTTGAATACAAGAACTCATCAAACAACAGAGAAGAGAATGTCAGTGTTTGACAGCTTCACAGAGTTGTCAAGCGATGACAATTCATCTGTCAAAAACTTTTGACAGATGAAACGTCATACGCTGACGTTTTCTGTAACCAGCTTCCCCTTAATTGTCCTGCTAAGCCCGCTGGGCGGGCTTAACAAGGTCAATCAAGGGAAAATAGCGTGGGTTGGCCAGAAGTCGATGGAAGCGGGACTAAAACCCGACAAGCAGCAGTCCCGCCTCCAACGCGCCCCCATTGACAAAATCGCCCCCTCAGTTCTATTGCAGTCAGTGGAATGGAATATCAGGCACTGCGTGTAACGGGCGACCGATCTGATACCGCCCGCTTGGCGCCACCGCCTGAGACGAAATTCTAGGCCTGCGGTTATTAAGGTGGCATCCAAGAGCACCTGATCAGCATTCTGGTACATACTGTAATGCTGCTTTCATAATTTAACCATCTTGAGTGTATTGTGCTTTTTCCTTCACTGTTCCATTTTCATATTTACATAGGAAGTAACATAAGAACAGGAGTAAATCATTCAGCCCCTTGAGACGGCTCCGCCATTAGTTAGATCATGGCTGATCTGCATCTTAACTCCATTTACCTGCCTTGGTTCCATAGCCCTTAATACCCTTGCCTAACAAAAGTTTATCCATCTCGGTTTTGACATTTTCAATTGACCCCCAGCCTCAACAGCTTTTTGGGGAAGAAAATTTCAGATTTCCCTTTGTGTGAAGAAGTGCTTTTTGACTTGCTGGCATGAGCATCACCACTGATTTGATGTGTTAATATTTGCCAAATGTTCTGACTTGTAATGGTAGAGTTTAGCACCTTTTAGAAATTCCAGATTTTTCCAAGATTTGTCAATGTTTTGTTTCCTAAGGCAGCAGATTCTACAGTTGAACACATAAATATTTGATTTGGTTAGAGCTAGCTGTATCTTTGGTGCTAGTTTTGGTACTATTTGTTACACTTTGATCGCTGTCCTCCACCTTACCCCTTGTCTCCCATCCATTCAGTCTCCCTGTATTATATATGATATGAGACACCTCCCCATTTCAAATGTGAGCACTGATGTATATCAGCTTCAAAACTCCTGCTCCTCCTGGCTCCACATTCAGGGAAGTATTTTGTTCAACTTTAGGGACCACTGGTTAGGCTGCATGTAGACGTGGTCATCCTGAACGCAGCAGCCCAGGCGCCAGCTGTGTTCAAGGCAGCCCAATGTTGAGGAGGGGTCCTGAACTAGATGATAGGCCTATTTCAGGCACAGGTCCTGGACTCCTACACTTCAACCTTTAACAATATGGCGGGCGACGCAATTCCAGTGCAGAATGTGCCACCCACCATATTGGGTGCTTAGGCGCCTGTTTTACGCCTGAAACTGGTGTGGTGTCAACAAATATCTAGGCTATTGTATTTATTCCAGATAAAACTATGATGAAGGTTCTTGGAAGTTTACGCTTTGATATTGTCTCCTACTGTTGGCACTAGAAAATATCAACAGAAAGAAGAGAAGCCTGTGAACCAACGCATACATATCTCTTTATTCCAACAAGAATGATTTAATGATGTTCCAAATTGCTTGTAAATCTCACCCTCTTCTCCTCGGTGCTCCCTACTGACCTCTGACACAGGCAACACTATAGTACACTTCTAGGATAGAATCAGGAAGACACAGTTCAGCTACCAATAATTGAGTTTAATGGAACTGTGCTATATCCGTAATTTTTGTAGTATATCTCTATGGAGACAATCTCCTCTGATAATCTATCCATTGGATGTGACATTTAAACAGATTTCCTATCTTCTTGTTCGCAAAGCTAAAATAAAAAGACATTAGGTTTGGTATTCTGCAAGGGACGAGATCAAACAAGCTGAAGGAAGAAATCATTTCACTTGAACCTATCCAATTAAAAATAGACCGTGACAACAGTCTGTAATTCTGTATTAACCAACAGTAATTCTCCCTCTCTACGCATATGAAATACACTCATTTCTCCTGACATTTTATGCACCTAAAAGAAATCAGTCGATGTGAACAACTAACAAATAAACAAAGCATCGAGAAACATATACTCATGTCCTATCCCTCATCTCTTTATCCAACAGAACATTCAGAGATATTAAGTAACAGTCCTTAAATGATCTCAATGTAAATGTCCTTTTGTGAAGAGATTGTCTTACGGAGAATTCAACAATCTGAAACTTTACAGGATGGCCGGGTGGTGTTATGCAATAATAAAGCTGAGCTGGATTATCACAATATCATCAGTGAATGCAGGCAAGTCATGTTTTACACCATTAGCAACCATTAGATGATTCACTGCTCCTCTTGACATGGAGGCACCATGACCCAGGTCTCTTATATTGAACAAATTCTCCTTTAACTCCTCTCACTTCCTCCAAATAAAAATTGTTGCTATGGGAACCTGTATAGGCCCTAGCAATGCTGCCTTTTCATGGGATATGTGGAACTCAGCCGGCACAGACACGATGGGTCGAATGGCCTCCTTCTGTGCCGTAATTTCTATGATTCTATACTCATGTCCTATCCCTCAACTCTTTATCCAGTACATTGATGACTGTATTGGTGCATTCCCTGCTCTCGCCCCAAACTGGAAAATTTCATCAACTTAGCTTCCAATTTCCACCCTTCCTTCGCCTTCACATGGTCCATCTTCAACTCTGCCCTAACCTTCCTCGACTTCTCTGTCGCCATTTCTGGGGATAGGCTGTCGACCAATATCTACTATAAGCCCAACGATTCCCCAAAATACCTTGACTACACTTCCTTCCACCCTGCTTCCTGTAAGGATTCTAATCCATTCTCCAGTTTCTCGGTTTCTGTCGCATCTGTTCTGATGATGCCACCTTCCATACCAGTGCTTCCGATATGTCTTCCTTTTTCCTCAACCGAGGGTCCCCCATCACTATGGTTGACATGGCCCTCGGCCATGCCCATCTCAATTCTCACACTTCTGCTCTCACCCCTTCCCCTCCCTCCAGGAACCACGATAGGGTTCCCCTTGTCCTCACCTTCCACCTCAGCAGCCTCCACATTCGACGGATCATCCTCCGCCATTTCCGCCACCTCCAGCGTGATTCCACCGCCAAACACATCTTCCCCTCCCCTCCCCTTTCAGCATTCCGAAAGAACCACTCCCTCCTGAACACCCTGGTCCACTCCTCAATCACCCCCAACACTCCCTCCCCTTCCCACGGTACCTTCCCGTGCAAGCGCAGGAGATGCAACACCTGCCCTTTTACCTCCTCCCTTCCCACCATCCAGGGCCCCAAACACTCCTTCCAGGTGAAACAGCGATTTACTTGTACCTCTTGCAATTTAGTATACTGTATTCACTGCTCACGATGCGGTCTCCTCTACATTGGGGAAACCAAACACAGATTGGGTGACCGCTTTGCAGAACACCTCCGTTCAGTCCGTAAGCATGACCCTGAGCTTCTGGTTGCTTGTCATTTTAATTCTCCGGACCACTTGCACTCTGACCTCTCTGTCGTTGGCCTCCTACACTGATCCAATGAAGCTCAAGGCATAGCACCTCATCTATCGATTAGGCACTTTACAGCCCTCTGGACTCAACACTGAGTTTAACAATTTCAGATCATAACCACCGCTCCCTTTTTTCTGGACAGCAGCTGTTGATGATTCTGCTATTGCCATTTACACCTCCTCTAGACACATCTTTTGTTTCTTTACTTGTCCCATTACCATCCGTTTTTGCTTTGCACCTTCATTACTTTTGTCTTTTAATATCTCCTGCCTTCCACCCTATCACAGACCTTAACTTTTGTTCATTCCTCCCCTCCTCCTCCTTTCCCTGCCTCTGTACTTGCTTAAAATCTGTTACATCTCTAACTTTTTCCTGTGCTGATGAAAGGTCATCGACCTGAAACCGTAACTGTGTTTCTCTCTCCACAGATGCTGCCTGACCTGCTGAGTATTTCCAGCATTTTCTGTTTTTATTTCTCTCTACAAGTAGGCTATACTTTCTGTGTCCATTGGCTGATACTCATTATCTTTTTAAAAACAAATATGATGTACAGCTGACCCTTTTAGCTATTTAACCAGAAAAAAGAGTGATGGAGACCACCTGAGAGAAGCAGGACATGGAAATGGATTCCCCAATAAGAAGCAGGGGTATGGCGGGGGAAAATTCTTGTACAGCATTTCTCAGCGCCATTTTTGATCCAATAAAGGAAAAAGAAGAAAGAACCTGGATTTATATAGCACCTTTTACAACCTCAGGATGTCCCAAAGTGCTTTCAAATCAATAAAGTATTTTTCAAGTGCAGTAATATATTTTGCCAGTTTACTGAGCCAAAACCTCCTATAATTTCAAACTCCTCTTGGTTGAGTGACGTTTCTTCAGTACAGCCTTAAAGATAATGAAGCAGTCCATGCCCGCATGCAACAAGACCTGGACGACATTCAGGCTTGGGCCGATAAGTGGCAGGTAACATTCGCGCCACACAAGTGCCAGGCAATGACTATCTCCAACAAACGAGAGTCTAACCACCACCCCTTGACATTCAATGGCATTGCCATCGCTGAATCCCCCACCAAAAACATCCTGGAGGTCACCATTGACCAGAAACTTAACTGGACCAGCCACATAAATACTGTGGCAACAAGAGCAGGTCAGAGGCTAGGTAGTCTGCGGCGAGTGTCTCACCTCCTGACTCCCCAAAGCCTTTCCACCATCTACAAGGCTACAAGTAAGGAGTGTGATGGAATACTCTCCACTTGCCTGGATGAGTGCAGCTCCAACAACACTCAAGAAGCTCGACACCATCCAGGACAAAGCAGCCCGTTTGATTTGCACCCCATCCACCACCTTAAACATCCACTCCCTTCACCACCGGTGTACCGAGGCTGCAGTGTGTACCATCTACAAGATGCACTGCAGCAACTTGCCAAGGCTTCTTCGGCAGCACCTCCCAAACCCGCGACCTCTACCACCTAGAAGGACAAGGGCAGCAGGCGCATGGGAACACCTCCAAATTCCCCTCCAAGTCACACACCATCCTGACCTGGAAGTATATCACCGCTGGATCAAAATCCTGGAACTCCCTCCCTAACAGCACTGTGGGAATACCATCACCACACGGACTGCAGCGGTTCAAGAAGACGGCTCACCACCACCTTCTCAAGGGCAATTAGGGATGGGCAATAAATGCTGACCTTGCCAGTGACGCCCACATCCCACGAACTAATAAAAAAAAACATCTTGATCCTTGATCTCTGTCCTCAGTCGTGCCTCTTGTCTCCCATCCATTCAGTCTCCCTGTATTATATATGATATGAGACATCTCCCCATTTCAACTGTGAGCACTGATGTATATCAGTTTCAAAACTCCTGCTCCTCCTGGCTCCACATTCAGGTAAGTATTTTGTTAAACTTTAGGGACCACTGGTTAGGCTGCATGTAGACGTGGTCATCCTGAACGCAGGAGCCCAGGCGCCAGCTGTGTTCAAGGCAGCCCAATGTTGAGGAGGGGTCCTGAAATAGACGATAGGCCTATTTCAGGCACAGGCCCTGGACTCCTACACTTCAACCTTTAACAATATGGTAGCTGACGCACTTTTGGTGCAGAATGTGCACTCGCATGCCACCCACCATATTGTGTGCTTCGGCCCCCATTTTATGCCTGTAAAACAGGTGTGGTGTCAACAAATGTCCAGGCCATTGTATTTATTCCAGATAAAACTATGATGAAGGTTCTTGGAAGTTTATGCTTTGATATTGTCTCCTACTGTTGACACTAGGAAATATCTACAGAAAGAAGAGAAGCCTGTGGACCAACGCTAATGTCTACATCTCTCTTAATTCCAACAAGAATGACATAATGATGTTCCAAATTGCTTGTAAACCTTTTCTTTCTCTCTTCCTTGGCTCCCCCCTACTGACCTCTGACACAGGCAACACAATGGCTCAGATTTTGCGGTAGGAATAACGGTGAGGCTATCGGCACTCACCGTTATTAAGGAGTAAATCGGACAGCAAACTCCATCGTCCGCACATGCACTGTTAAACGTGGAAATCAAGAAGTTGCTGTCCGAGTTGCCCTGCTGGTCCACAAGCTTCGCTACACTGGTACCTCGCCAAGAGACTCTGCATTCAAACGCATGAAGGGCATGAAGTTGTGGTACTTACCCACTAGATACCCACTAAACACGGCAGAAAAAGTTAGAGCTTGTCCATTCAAGTGTAAGTGGATTTTTAACAGCGTGATAAGTTTTAATTACTGCCAAAAAACCTCTCTGGCACTGAAAAATTACTTTTACAAGTGTGGACTCTCATTCCTTCAGATTTTAATTATTGTTGGAGATTTTTTTTAAATTAAAATAAATTTATTTTTTTCCTTTTCCTTTCTGTCTCTTTTATCTCTCTCTCTTAATCCAGTCATTCTTTCCCTCTCTTTATTTCGCTTTCTGTGCATGATTTTAGATTGAATTAAATATTCTAACTTACACTTCCTCGTTTACACTCTGCAAGGGCTGGATTTTCTCAATGGAGACGAGTTGGAGGCGGGACTGCTGCTTGTTGTGTCAATGTCCCGCCTCCATCCTCGTCTGACCAACCAGAGGATTTTTCCCTGATTGACCTTGTTAAGGCCGCCCTGTGGGCTCAGCAGGCCAATTAGGGAGGAAGTCACTGACAGAGCACGTCAACGTCAGCTATCTGTCAAGACTTCTTGGAAGAAGAAATGTCAGCGTTTGACAGCTCTGTGAAGCTGTCAAACACTGGCATTCTCTGTAGTTTGATGAAGCCTTGTGTTCAGGACTCATCAAACCTTTCAACTTTGTTGATTTCAGATGGCTGTTGGTTCAGAGGATCCAACAGCCAGTCTGCGAAATCGACAACGAGGATGTCGGGTCTCCCGATCCAGAGAGGATGAAGGCTGTAGGAAGAAAACAAGGTAAGTGAACATTTTTTTACACTTATCACTCACCTTACATACTTACCACTCCACACTTGCACCCATCACTCACCTCTACACCTTACTTCCAGGTACCTCCGACTGCCGCAGACCTCCTCCACGTCTCTTCCAACCCGACGGGGTTCTCCGAGGTCGGGAAGGCTTCACCTGTGAAGGTAAAATGGGACTAATCCTTTTTTCTACCTGCTAACTACCTGTTAACAGGCAGTTAAAAGTATTTAATGCCTTTCCCGCCTCCAGGAGACAGGACCCGAAGCAGCACATCTTCCCGCCTCCTGGTAAAAGGGCACGGAGGCGTGATGGGGGCGGCTTTGCCATCCGCCCCCACTTTCTGCTACTTTATCAGCAGTCCCGCCTCCATGCCCGCCTCCTCGGGGCTTGGAAAATCCAGCCCCATGTCTCAGTAAGGATTCTTCAATCTGATTGGTGGAAGAGACACGCTGTTGCTTGCCCCGTTCACGCAGGTCCCAGATCCCCTGTAGAGGGCGCTGTGTTGTTTCAGACTCCCGATAACCATATGTTGCCACGCAAAAGCCCACTAAAAGTCTGGGGGCAGCCGTAAGCTTAATGAGCGCTGAGCGCCGTTCGTTCGCCGCTGACCGCAAAATCTGAGCCTATGGTACACTTCTAGGATAGAAACAGGAAAACACAGTTCAGCTACCAATAATTGAGTTTAATGGAACTGTGCTTTTTTCTGTAATTTTTGTAGTATACATCTGTGGAGACGGTCTCCTCTAATAATCTATCCATTAGATGTGACATTTAAACAGATTTCCTATCTTCCTGTTCAGGTGAATGGCAAAACTAAAATAAAAGGATGTTAGGTTTGGTATTCTGCAAGGGAAGAGATGAAACAAGCTGAAGGAAGAAATCATTTCACTTGAACCTAGCCACTAAAAATAGACAGTGACAACAGCCTGTAATTCTGTATTAACCAACAGTAATTCTCCCCCTCTACGCATATGAAATACGCTCATTTCTCCTGACAAATTTTATGTACCTAAAATAAATCAATCAGTGTGAACAACTAACAAATAAACAAAACATAGAGAAACATATAGAGCTGGATTATCACAATATCATCAGTGAATGCAGGCAAGCCATGTTTTATACCATTAGCAACCATTAGATGATTCACTGCTCCTCTTGACATGGAGGCACCAGGATCCAAGTCTCTGTACAAGAGGTAGGTTCCACTTTCCGTATCCACTGGTTGATACTCAATATCTTTTTAAAATCAAGTATGACATCCAGCTGACCCTTTTAGGTATTTGTTATAAATGGCATGCTTCCTTTGTATGGCTAGTTGGTTTAACCACAGTGGGTCTAGATAAAGCTAGGGGCACATTCTTTCAATAGCTTTATTAACATGTGATTTGTATTGGATACAAGTCAGAAAAGTCCTCGGGAACTAGTTTTGAGCAAATACTGCTTGATTTAAAAAAAAACTTTGATACTGTTTCATACAGCGTTCCAAAAATGAAAAGGTACACATCAAGTCCTGATGACAAAAGTTTGACAGATAACTCTGGATGCATGCAATACATGGGCTGGATTTTTGCAGCCCTTTGGAGGCGGGACTGCTGGGAAAATGGGAAAAATTGGGAGCGGGTCCCAACCCCGCTCCCAACCCGCCTCTGAACCATCTTCCCGGGAGGCGGGTCCCCGACTCGCACAGGGACCCGTCTCCTAGTGGCAGGAAGGGGATTAGAGCCAATTAACTGCCTGTTAACAGGTAATTAACAGGCAGTTAAGAGGCTTTTCCCCATTTTCAGCCTGCTGATACGGGCTTCCTGACGGCGGGAAACCCCGCCAGGGTCAGCGAGGCGAGCTGTGGGTCTGCCGCAGTGTAAGTGTGCAAATGACAGCTGCAGAGGTAGTGTGATGGGTGCAATGGTGCACAGGTAAGTATGACAGGTGACAAGATTTGATGTTTCTGTGAAGCCTCATCCCATCGGGAGAATTGACAGATGGCTTCTGCAATCTCACATGCAACTGCCATCTGTTTTCTCCTAAGGAGAGAGTCATTGATGAGCCTGGATGCAAGGGCTCACCTTTGGACAATGATTGTCAGTGTTTGACAGCACCTCAATGCTGTCAAACACTGACAATTCATCTGTCAAAAAATTATGGGGCCTGTCCCTTTAGGAAAACCGGCAGATGAAGCGTCATGCACTGACGTCATCTGACACCGGCTTTCCCTTAATTGGCCGGCAAGCCCGCAGGGTGGGCTTAACAAGGCCAATCAGGGCAAAATAGTGTCTGTTCGTCAGACGTCGCTGGGGGCGGGACTAGAACCTGGAAGGCAGCAGTCGTGCCCCCAACTCATTTCGGCTGGCAAAATCCAGCCCATGGTGTTCCAGCAAGCCTTGGAGGAAGATTTCTGTTGTGCAAAAAACTGAGTCATACCTTCTGAAGCCAATTCATAACTCCACTCTATTTCTTACATTGCTGTACTGGCCAGATGCCATAGTTACAAACTGAAATTTATTTCCAAGTCAAGATTTTGTTCGACATTTATTCCTACTTCTACAATTTTTATCTTAATCTTATTGCAGCCACAAATCCTTTGCGATTATGTAGAGTACAATACTGAGAGTTGCAGAAATATAAGACCCAATTTTAACTCAGCCCGCCCCATGCGAATGGGGCAGGCAGGTCATTAGAATGGCGGCTGGTGGGTTCACACTGCGTTTCCTACGTATTCCTGGCCAAAAAAAAGGTTCAGGAGGGGCAACCCGCCCCCAAGCAGGCGGGACCTACGTAACATTTAAAAGTCGCAACTCGATTTTAACTAGAAAAATTGGGACTCTTGCTCGCTGCCAAAGCCACCATCGAAAGCTGGTGGGAGGCAGAAGAGGCCAAGGTAAATCATTTTTATTATTTCTGTGAGGATTACTTGTGGGCTGCGAGGAGCAGGAGCGTTTTTCTCATATAACAGAAATGAATTACATGGAAGTTTATAATTTAGTCCTCGCCTCTATCCCAAAAGCTACATGGATACTTGGAAATATCTGATATGAATAGAAAGTTGTAAATCTTAACTCATTGAAACTTCTCTCAATCACAACAATAAACCTTTACAGATATGCAGATTTCAGTGTCTTGATTATGAATCTCCATCTCTCTCTCTCACATCCTTTTCAAGGCTAGTTTCCACAGTACTCCCTTTGACCTCTGACACAAGCTGCATTAAAGTATGCCTCTTATGAACCACTAATACAATTCACTTGTCAGTAGTCAATGGTGAAAATGTTACACATTTAATCGTTGCTTTATACTTGTGTGTAATCTGGATGGCTTTCTGGTAATTTCAATGACAAATGGAACACTCCGGTTTGTGTTTTATCCTTATAGCATAACCCGTCAGCAATGTTGATTTGTGTTTGTACCACGGTGGAGAATAGAAAATAGTCCGGACAACCAAAGTACTCAAGCTGTGTTGTCATTATTTATTGGCCAGCCTGACATGCATTTCGCAGAATAATAGATGGAATACTCTCCACTTGCCTGGATGAGTGCAGTTCCAACAACACTCAAGAAGCTTGAAACCATCCAGGACAAAGCAGCCCGCTTGATTGGCACCCCATCCACCACCTTAAACATCCACTCCCTCCACCACCGGCGTACCGTGGCTGCAGTGTGTACCATCTACAAGATGCACTGCAGCAACTCGCCAAGGCTTCTTCGACAGCACCTCCCAAACCCACGACCTCTTCCACCTAGAAGGACAAGGGCAGCAGGCACATGGGAACACCACCACCTGCAAGTTCCCCTCCAAGTCATACACCATCCTGACTTGGAAGTATATCGCTGATCCTTCATCGTCGCTGGGTCAAAATCCTGGAACTCCCTCCCTAACAGCACTGTGGGAATACCTTCACTGCACGGAGTGCAGCGGTTCAAGAAGGCCGCTCACCACCACCTTCTCAAGGGCAATTAGGGATGGGCAATAAATGCTGGTCTGCCCAGATCCCATGAACGAGTAAAAAAAATATAAACATTATAGTTTAATTTCTGTGCCAAGTTTTTGGAATAATAACCTAAATTATAATTAAAGGTGCACTGCCTTCTTTGCCAAAGGTACAAGTGCCAGAAGACCATTTTCATCATGATGACATGATAAACTACTGCATTTTGAAGATATTTACATCATTATATGGTGTGCTTGTAGAAAATAAAATCTCCAAATTACTGTTAATGAAATTAGTGGATGAATATTTCACATGTTCACATGTCATTTCTTTGTTTTCTAGTTTAATGAAGAAATTACTACGTTTAAAGTAATAATTTTTCATGAAGACAGCACAGCTTCCAAAATTACGTGGAAATGTGGATTACCTAATAACATAAATGAGTGGGCAGGCCCAATCCAGTCCCTCATGGGTGTAATCCATAACAGAAATTAAGTAGTACTGCTGAGAGTCCTTAAGAATAGATCGTGTAACAAATGAAAATGTTATAATAGTGCTGTCCGGAAGATCCTTAGAAAGCATGATGAGATCGTGTGTAGGCAACTTGATCTTTTATTTAATGCAATTATACTTGACCAGGTGGGCTTGTCACACTTACTAAGTGCAAAGATGATAAAATGAAAGTATAAAAACACGCTTCTCATTCAGGCTATGTTGGAGACTTTGGTGTCTCTGGTAATGTATTGGAAATGTCATTATTTCAGGACCAGCCAAGTGCTATTATATTTGTTGAAGTTTTTCAGTTTTCTGGAATCTTGTTAATTCTTTGTCAGACGGTATTTGCATGAAGGTTAAATTTAATGTCAGTGTTTAAACTTAGCTATGGTGCTAACCTAGTTTGATGACATTTGTTGACCTTGATGAAGCCAATAGAAAATGGATTCAAAAGTCATTTATGTTCACGCAAGTCATATGTCAATATATCAGAGCTGATGAATTTTCAAGTTACATCTGAGAACTTTCTTAATTCATCAATACTGCAACATTCCTCAGGTTATTTGACAAACATACTTGCAATGGATAGATCAGTGTCATGTCAACCTCAAGATGAAAATAAAACTTGGTTACTAAGAAAAACACAGAATTGTTAAATAAAAATTCCTCAGTGCTGAATGGATGTTGTAGGTTGGAGGATTTCCTGACCTCCCCAGTATAAGTGATTGGGAACTGAGGATTGTAAGAAGACAAACGGCCTGGCAATGCATGGCCTGTTTGAAGGATTCCTAAGGTTTGCAAAAGACAGGTGGAGGGGTTGGATTCCTGAAGATGGATGAATGTTAGAAAATCCCCAATTATGTATGTATATTTTAAATCAGAGTGTATTTTATCTCCTAAGTTATTCTTTCTTGGTCTCCCTGCCTGAAACACCATCTCCAGTTAGCTTCCAAACCCATTGTCCTCCCTGATGAGGCAGATCAGAGCCAGCTCGCTCTATTCTGCCACCAAAATGTGTCCCAGCCTCAGAAGCATTTTTAAAATTTAATTCCACACCAACCATCCTGTGGCCTTTGAATAAAATTGCCAAGTAGGAACAAATTAGGAGCCGTTTTGTGCTGAAGAGCCATGCGCACTAGGAATTGGATTCAGACTGCTCAAACTCATTTCCCACAGGGCACTTCCAGCCAGTAAACGGAGGAGGAAACTTTCAACCCATCAGTTTGGGCTGGATTTGAACTCGGAGATGAAATGTATTCTAATCTCCAATGGGTACTTCACCACCTTGTTTCTATCAAATCATTTTGCCAATTCGATGACCTGATATGTTGGGCCCAGTTTCCATTTGCTTTTTCTGATTGTTGCACTATTTTACAAAGTGTAGCTTGTGCTTTTGCAGCACATAATGCAGCTTGAGAACTATGAAGTGGACGCAGAAAGCATGACGGTCTTCAACATGGATCAATTTTCCAAAGCAATATTGGCACTGAACATTATATGGCTTGTTTGAGGTGCCATAATTGTGTAACTCCTGCTCCCCATGTAACATGAAGATATATCAATAACATGCATTTTAAAATTTACTTAAACATCTTAACAACCGTGAAGATGAAAATAAATTTCTTATGTTTTTCAGGGAAGAGAATTGGATTAACCCCAGATCTTTGTCATTCTGAACCTTTGGACAAAACTTCTAAAAAATTAAATTGTGTTTTTGGCTTGAATTTGCTAAGAACACACCAATTGGATTCAGTTTAAAACATCATTTAAGGACATAAGAACATAAGAAATAGGAGCAGGAGTAGGCCATTCGGCCCCTCGAGCCTGCTCCGCCATTCAATAATATCATGGCTGATCTGATCTTGGCCTCAACTCCACTTTCCTGCCTGTTCCCCATAACCCTTGACTCCCCTGTAGTTCAAAAATCTGTCTATCTCAGCCTTGAATATATTCACTGACTCAGCCTCCACAGCTCTCTGGGGTAGAGAAATCCAAAGATTCACGACCCTCTGAGAGAAGAAATTCCTCCTCATCTCTGACTTAAATGGGCGACCCCTTATTCTGAAACTATGCCCCCTAGTTCTAGATTCCCCCACGAGGGGAAGCATCCTTTCAGCATCTACCCTGTCAAGCCCCTTCAGAATCTTATATGTTTCAATAAGATCCCCTCTCATTCTTCTAAACTCCAATGAGTATAGGCCCAACCTGCTCAACCTTTCCCAATAAGACAACCCCTTCATCCCAGGAATTAACCTAGTGAACCTTCTCTGATCTGCCTCCAATGCAATCTATCCCTCCTTAAATAAGGAGACCAAAACTGTACGCAGTACTCCAGGTGTGGTCTCACCAACACCCTGTACAGTTGTAGCAAGACTTCCCTACTTTTATACTCCATCCCCCTTGCAATAAAGGCCAACATTCCATTTGCCTTCCTAATTATTTGCTGTACCTGCATGCTAACTTTTTGTGTTTCATGTACAAGGACACCCAGATCCCTCTGTACCGCAGCATTCTGTAGTCTCTCTCCATTTAAATAATATGCTGCTTTTCTATTCTTCCTACCAAAGTGGATAACCTCACATTTTCCCACATTATACTCCATCTGCCAAATTTTTGCCCACTCACTTAACCTATCTATATCCCTTTGCAGACTCTATGGGCTGGATTTTGTCATTGGGGGCAGGCTGGGGGCGTGTCAGGACCCCGCCTCCGATGTGCGGTGGGACAAAAGTGCGATTTTGCCCTAATTGGGCACTTGATTTCCAGCATATGGGAACTCCTGGCCCAATGAGTCTTTTGATACTGAAACTCGCCTCCGATGACGTGATCTATGCAGCTGGATTTAAGGCCTGCAAGCAGCCTTCGTTCCTTTTCAGCCTTACAACTTTATCAACATACTTCTGAGGGATTCCTACTGCAACTATGTCCAGCACCAGACCAAAGTGTGCACCCAGATTCGAGGAGGCCTCCCTCCAAGCTCTGGTGGAGGGAGCATGGGCAAATATGGAAGTGCTCTTTCCTTCTTCAGGGAGGAAAAAGCCTCCACAACAGACCAAAGCTGTGTGGCTGCAAGTAGCACAGGAGGTGAATGCCATATCAATGTGCAGCAGAACCTGGCTGCAGTGCAGAAAGAGGTTTCATGACCTTCTCCGCACAGGAAAAGTGAGTATTCCATCCCCATGACCCTCAATCTGATCCCCATCGCCTCTCATCACCAGCACTCTGCTTTGTCAACCTCCTTCTCCACATCCCACTTCACCCTTACATCTCTGCACCCTTACCCATTTCCACTCTCTGTATATAATTCACTTAACTATTCGACTATGCAGCCCTCACACTCCCTATCACTGTGATGCTATGACAACAACTTACAACACACAGGGAGGGCCCTTGGTCTTGGCACCTCACTCCATCTTTGTGCCCTTCTAAGCATCTATGCTATAGATTCTCTACACTCACTCCTTCATTCTCACTCAAACTCCACTTGTGTCCCTCATTGCAGGAAAAGAGGGCCCACAATAAGAGGGAGAGGGCGAGGAGAGGAGGAGGGCCACCCTCAATAGCCCAGCTCACCACTGCAGAGGAGGCGGCCCTGGAGATCGTGGGAGTGGAGGAGGATGTGCAAGTGGGAGATGGACAGACAGGCGCCTCAGAGCAAGCTGGTGACAGAATAGTTTTTCATCTCTCTCATTGACATTGCATGAGTGACTGATATTGATTCTGATGCTCTAACAGATTGACTTATGATCATCTGCACAATTCAATGTGCATGCAACATTTATCTCACATGTCTAACTCTTTCCTTTACTCCCCCACAGGACCATCAACAGCCCCCCTCCCCACTGTCCAGGAGGAACAGCCTGAGCACCCAGACTCCTCAGAGGAAGCTGCAACCTCTGAGGGCGCAGCATCAGCAGAATTCAGTGCACCCAGCACCAGCGCAGACACTCACACCTCGGTGGGACCTTCGGGACATAGAGTAAAGTTGTCACCTGGTGTATCACAGCTCACAAGTGAGCATCAGCAGATGGTGGAGACAGGGACAGCAGTGGAGAGTCCTCGTCGGAGGGCGCAGGACTCTCCCAGCTCGGCTCTGCTGCATGTCGACCCTGTGCCTCCGGGTCCATCCAGAAGGAGAGCGGTGCTGGAACTCCAGGAACAGGTGCAGGAGTCTCTGGCAGGTTTTGTCTCCAGGGTCGCTGTGAGTGTGGAGCAAATGGAGGAGTCCATCGCTAACATGAGCAGAGCCTTTGTGGAGGCGTTGGCGCATGAACGCATCACCACGGAAAGGATGGCAACCTCCGTGGAAAGGATGGCTACCTCCATGTTAAGGCTGGCTACCGTGGAGGAGAGGATGGCTACGGCCATGGAGGAGCTTAGTCGCCAGGGTCTTGAAAACATGGTAATTGTTCAGAATAGATTGACATCTCTTGAAGAGCGATGGTCAGCTATTGAGCAGAGATACCAGACCTTCATGGAAGTCCTCTGGAGTAGGACTGCCAGTGCAGAAACGGGTCCTCATGACCCCCCTGAAGTTCAGCAAGGTGCTGTCAAGCCACTTGCTAGCTCTGAAGTGGGGCTGACCCATGAGAGGGATGTTGGTGGCAGAAAACAAGGAAGCAGGGGCTCCTCTCCAAGCGCTCATGCAACCATGCCACTGCAGAGCCCTCAGTCAGAGCCCCACCAGAGTCCTCACCCAACTGAGATCGGCGTCTCGGCCCTTGCACAGCCGCAGGAGCAGCATACTGTTGCCGAGCCCTCACAGGCTCGCAACCCCAGAGGACACCCGCCATAGGTGTCGAGGCAGGAGCAGCAAGAAAGTGAGCAAGGGGCCTCCACATCTGCTGAAGCCACAGGGGAAGCACCACGTAGGAGCACGCGTAAGAGGAAGATAAAGCACAAGTAGTCACAAGGGTAGTCACTTGGGTGTTCTGTTGTGTTTATTTTTGAAATGCCACCTGTGAATTGTTGTGATAAAAAAATTTGATGGCAAACTGTTGAAGTTGTGGCCTGTGTCATTTCGCAAATGGGACTTCCACATTGAGGGCTTAGGGCGACTTGTAATTGTCAGTATGGAGGTCAGAGAGATAGGAATCTGTAGGTTCTTGGCCATTGTCAATGCACTGATAAGAAGGTGCGAGGCAAAAGTGTTTGATTGGGCAGGCTAAGCAAATCTGGCCAAGATGAGTGCGTCCCTTGCATCCCGGGCAGCAATGTGCTCACGTGCTGCTGCCGCTGGTTGATGCGCCTCCGCAAGCTGTTCATTGTCGCTCTCCTCCTCCTCATCTGAGGAGGCTATGCGATGACCCACTTGTACCTCAGGCATATGCAAGCCATGATGCTGTGCCATGTTGTGAAGTGCACAGCAGACCACGTCGATTCTGGAGACCCTGGCTGCTGAGTACTGCAGGGCTCCAACTGATCTATCAAGGCATCTGAATCGCATCTTCAGCAAGCCGATGGTTTGCTCGATTATGGATCTGGTGGAAATGTGGCTGGAGTTGTCGTGCTCCTCAGCTTCATTGGATGGGCTCCTCAACAGCGTCATTAGCCACATCTTCAGGGGATAGCCCTTGTCTCCAAGTAGCCATCCGAAAAGTTGGTCTGGTGGACTGAAGAGCGGAGGCACACTAGACTGGTGCAGGTTGAAGGAGTCATGGCAACTGCCAGGGTACTTGGCGCAAACATGCAAAATTTCCTTCTTGTGGTCACACACCAGCTGCACGTTGAGGGAGTGGAAGCCCTTGCGGTTGACAAAAATACCTGGATTGTGATGGGGTGCCTTAAGGGCCACATGTGTGCAGTCAACGATGCCCTGCACCCTTGGAAAGCCTGCCAGATTAGCAAATCCAACCGCATGCGTGGTTACACTTGCTTGATCCTTGGAGAAGCTGATGTAATTGTGCGCGATGGTGAAGAGGGCATCGGTTACCTGTGTGATGCAAGTGTGTGCGGCCGCCTGGGAGACGCTGCTGATGTCTACTGTTGATCCCTGGAATGAGCCTGAAGCAAAAAAGTTGAGTGCGGTGGTGACTTTGACAGCCATTGGTAAGGGGTGTCCACCCGCTCCTCTGGGCTCCAGGTCTTGCTGCAGCATTGCGCAGATGTCACCCACTACCTCTCGCGAACGTCTGAGCCTCCTTTGGCACTGCTGCTCAGTCATGTTGAGGTAGCTCATCCTCTGTCTGTAAAGCCTGTTTTGGGGGTATCTCCTGCGGCGACGTGCTTCCATTCGCTGGCGCCTTCTGGCCTGTGCAGCTTCAGGTGGGTGAGCAGCAGCTTGGCGCTCCTGTTGTTGCTCCTGCTGTTGGTGCTGCTGTTGTTCAGGGTTCTGCTGCTGCCGTGGCTGGTCTTCATCCGAATCTGAGGTCCAGGAGGAAAGGAAATAAATGGTTCCCATTCTTCTGGTATATGCTTCAGTTGAGGAAGCGCTCAGTCAAGGTGGGGAGAGGGGTTTCCCAGGAGGTCACACTGGAGATGGGTCTCAGGCTCCAAACTTCCACAACAATGAGTAAGCCTGCTAAAAGTTCCCCCAGACCTCAGACAACAAAGTTCTGCCACCTGCAAATGATGATTGCTGAAAACTCCTTTTTAATGGTGGAGCTGCAGCTGTTAGTAAGCAATCCACTTGTGAGGCCACCAGGATTAACTGGTGTGTTCCAGAGGAGACGTGCAGCATGGGGGAAATGTGTTAAATTCAGAAAGGCCTCTCAAAATGGGATTATAGAGACACTTAACTGATTGTTAAGGGCCTATCCCACCTCTTGGAGGCAGGATGGAAACGGGGTCTGAAACCCCAATTTTGGGAAAATTGCTTGGAGGCGGGCTGGAGGTGGCATCGGATCCGCCCGCCATTTTTTGCGATTTTAACACCTCACACGCCTCCAAACCCGCCTCCTCGGGCCTGGCAAAATAGAACCCTTTGTGTCCTCATCACAACTTGCTTTCCCACCTATCTTTGTATCGTCAGCAAATTTGGTTACAGTACACTCGGTCCCTTCATCCAAGTCATTAATATAGATTGTAAATATTTGAGGCCCCAGCACTGATCCCTGTGGCATCTCACTAGTTACAGTTTGCCAACCTGAAAATGACCCATTTATCCCACCTCTCTGTTTTCTGTTAGTTAGCCAATCCTCTATCCATGCTAATGTATTATCTCCAACACCATGAGCTCTTATCTTGTGCAGTAACCTTTTATGTGGCATCTTATCAAATGCCTTTTGGAAATCCAAATACACTACATCTACTGGTTCCCCTTTATCCACCCTGCTCATTACATCCTCAAAGAACTCTAATACATTTGTCAAACATGATTTCCCTTTCAAAAAACCATGTTGACTCTGCTTGAATGTATTATGATTTTCTAAATGTCCTGCTACTACTTCCTTAATAATGGATTCCAGCATTTTCCCAATGACAGATATTAGGCTAACTGGCCTATAATTTCCTGCTTTCTGTGTCCCTCCTTTCTTGAATATGGGCATTACATTTGCGATTTTCCAATCCGCTGGGACCTTTCCAGAATCTAGGGAATTTTGGAAGATTATAACCAATGCATCCACTATCTCTGCAACCACTTCTTTTAAGACCCTAGGATGCAGGCTATCAGGTCCAGGGGACTTGTCAGCCTTTAGTCCCATTAGTTTGCCTAGTACTTTTCTCTAGTGATAGTCATTGTTTTAAGTTCCTCTCTCCCTTTTGCCCCTTGATTTTCCACTCTTATTGGGATGCTTTTAGTGTCTTCTACCGTGAAGACAGATAAAAAATATTTGTTCAAAGTCTCTGCCATTTCCTTGTTTACCATAATTAATTCCCCAGTCTCATCCTCTAAGGAACCAATGTTTACTTTAGCTACTCTCTTCCTTTTTATATACTTGTAGAAGCTCTTACTGTCTGTTTTTATATTTCTTGCTAGTTTACTCTCATAATCTATTTTCTCCCTCTTTATTTTTTTTAGTCATCCTTTGCAAGTTTCTAAAAATTTCCCAATCTTCTGGCCCACCACTAATCTTCGCAACATTGTATGTCTTTTCTTTCAATTTGATACCCTCCTTAACTTCCTTAGTTAGCCACGGATGTTTCATTCTTCTAATAAAGTCTTTCTTTCTTACTGGAATATATGTCTGTTGAGAGTTATGAAATATTTCCATAAAAGTCTGCCACTGCTTATCTATCATCTTACCTTTTAATCTATTTTCCCAGTCCACTTTAGCCAACTCTGTCTTCATACCTTTGTAATCGCCTTCATTTAAGTTTAAGACACTAGTTTCAGACCCAAGTTTCTCACCCTCAAACTGAATGTGAATTTCTATCTTGTTATGACCATTCTTCCCTAGAGAATTCTTTACTATAAGATCATTAATTAATCCTGTCTCATTACACATTACCAGATCTAAAATAGCCTATTCCCTGGTTGGTTCCACAACGTATTATTCGAAGAAACTGTCCTGAATATACTCTATGAACTCGTCCTCAAGGCTACCTTTGCCAATTTGATTTGTCCAATCTTTATGAAGATTAAAATTTGCCTTTTCTCAAAGATTGCTTTGAGGAGGTGGTTTTATTTTGATTGCTATGCTTGTGTTTCAATTAACAAGGTTCCAGATAGAAGGTATTAGCCTAATTAGTGGTTGCATTGTGTTCTTAAAGAAGTTTTTATCAACTAGCTACATCAGCTAAATGTCTTCTCGTTATACATAAGTGCAACAGTGGGGAAAAGACACTTCTCATGTAACCAATGACAAGTAAATTAGAGTAGATGTGCCAATTACCTGGCATTAGGTAAACCTGAATGGTCTAGTCAGTGTAACCAAGTGAAAGAAATGAACCAAATATGTACAGGTTCACTGTGCATTTGCAGTTTTGGTGAAAACAATCTCCATTCATATATGTTGTTTGAAAAATACGTATTTTGAACTGAGCCGAAGTTCTGTCGAAAATGAGAAAAAATAAAACTGCCAATTATGTGAATGGTTTTGCTGGTGACTATTACCCAGAAATTAGTGGATGAATGAGAAGTGAGGTGTGCTCCAGCTACAATGTTACAAGTTGGATTTCTACAACCCAGCAGAACCTGGCACAGAGCATCGAAGACTGTAAGTAAACTGTTTAAAGTCGTTGTCTTTTATATAATGTTGAATTTTGTAAACTACGCGTATATTTTGGTAAAAATAAATGTAACAAGTTCCTAACCTGAAAATACGACGAATTCATAAATCTATCTTACAGTAAGCAGTTTTTTGGATGCAATTATGTAGACTGTTGGCATGTTTTGAAAGCTTTCAAGGAAATTTAGGACTCCAAAGGATGTATTACCTTTTGATTGTAAATATTCTGGAATTGTTTATAACCAAGGGATTTTCTATTGTCGTGAACAGAACAGGTTTATGTCTTTAAGTAGGATCTGGTCTTCTCAGACTTGGTCATCATTTGATTTCACTGTGTCACTTTTTTCTGGATAAATTCAATGAATCAGTGAAGGGGTTAAACCCTGCCCTTTTTACTGAGTGCTTTTTTTGAAAAATAGCTGAGTCCCAGATAGGGGGGCCTGGCTCACAGCAGCAGCTGGTATGTATGACGATGGGAAGAGAGATTGACAGATGATGGCAGGTAGCAGCAGTTTGTGAGTGCAAGGCAGCTGGAAGCCAGCGGGTAGGAAAGAAGAAGGTGGAAGACGGTCAAGGAGACAGATATCAAGGACTATTCAGGACTGTCACTGTACTGAGTGTTTGATCGTTCAAGAATAATCCGTACATTAAAATCCAAAGCATTTTAAGTTTAGAAAATGTTAACCTCTCCATTGACACCAACTCTCAAATGCTCAGTGCTGGAAATAATTTAGAAAGCCATCTCTATCCATCAAAGAGCTGCTGCAACACAATTATTAATCACAATTCAGTCATAAGTGTAGAGGAGAAGAAACAGTGAGTTGGGGAGGGGAGGGTATTGGAGTTAAACCACTGATAAATGGTTAACTGCATATGTTATGTCTGATGGATGCAGTTGTTAATTTAAGTAATATGTCAGAACTGCGGGGTTTGAAGCACTCTCTGTCCTGCACAGTTTGTCAATAAAGAGGTCATGACTTTTGATGAGTACACTGAAACTTCATAGTGCATTATAACTTACTGTGAGCTACTATTGGTGATTCAATTTGTGACCTGCTCTTGTATTCAGGCATGCTTCTTTTGAAAGTAAGTCAGTCTGCATGCTTTGAGAATGCCTGTCACAATGGAGAGAGTCAAAAATATTATTTAAAAGAAAGATAGGGAGTCATTTCAGGCTGTTTTGACTTGGAGCTTCCAATCTGCAAACTTTCCTCACCAAATAGCCATTAAACTCTGGCCACAGGTTGTGTTAACTTACAACAATTACACTTTGTTATCTTAAATGCATAAGCGAGTTTAAACAAATCTCCATATTGCGCATGACATGATATGAAGGTTTGCTTGATGCACTAATGCCATTAGTCATGGACCTCGATGGTGCATGCATTTATTTGAGCACTACATAGGCCAAAATCCCTGACCTGTCTCCACGATCACTCTATCATGGTAGAATAAGGGTTTCTCTCAAAGAACTGGAGTCTTTTTGCCATCCGGAATATCCATTCCTATTTAATGTCTTCATCAATGAATGGATGGGATTGTAAAGGATGGACTCGGAGTGTCTGTTCCAGGCATTTCTAAAACTATTGCAGTACTTCTTTTCACAGATGATATTGTGGTATTGATACATTTAAGGGGAAGCTGGATAAGTACATGAAGGAGAGAGGAACAGAAGGGTATGTTAATAAGTTGAGATGAAGTAGGTGGGAGGTGGCTCATGTGGAGCATAAACACGGGCATAGACCAGCTGGGCTGAATGGCCGGTTTCTGTGCTGTAAATCCTATGTATTGGTGGACTCACGAGGAATCTACCAAGCGTTACTCACCATCTTGAGCAACAGCGAATGAGTGGGATGTAGTAGGAGATGGCCCGAAGTGCAGTGGTTTTCATGCCTCAAGAAGGAAATTGCTAAGGTATTGATTGATGGGTGAAAGAAGCATCATTTTCATTTCTTGATTCAGATCTGTCTGGAAAAAATGTAAGCACTTTTATTTATGATGTACCTGGGTTCATTCTTTCTTTCAAGGTAAATGTGCAGTTAAAATCAGGGTCACTCACAGAAAGGGCCCAACTTGTTTGGATGCATACCAGATATAATTTTCCTGCCAGTTGTTTAAAGGAGGGGCAGAGCCATTCCGTCCAAATACAAGCATCTTGTGGACTTTGCATATATGCTTGACTGGCCCGAGGTGTCGTGGGTCACATTGAGGTCACTGACAAACGCTGCTGATATGTGTGAGGTTACTAATATTTTTCATGTAAGGACAGAGTAGGCACGAGTGTCTACTTCTTTACTAACATTAAAAAGATTGAAAATTATGTTTACAAAAGTTCCCAGGATGTTTATAGATTGCCGAGGCACTTTTAAAATGGAGCTGTGTTGGGGTTAGTCACACACCACCTGGGAACAATGCACTCCGACATAAGGTTACCAATTTGACTCCTGGGTTTTATTGCCATTTTTGCATTGATGCATACCAAATACTGCCAACATTTCCTCAGTCGCAGTGACGCAAGACAATGCATTTGCCTGCAATGGGCAGAAGTGGCTTGCAAAGTCTAAATGGTGAAATGTCCTGATCTAGTCACGTTCCTTTTACTACTATGATCATGAAATAAAACTCTGTTAAATGACTGGATTCTGAGCCTCCGAATTGGTATCAAGCCAGTTAAACCAATGAGAAAAAGGAGAATTTATAGATACTAAACTCAGACAGACTTACACACAGGCAAAACTTTCCAATAATGATTACAAGGGGCGTGGAGGGGAACCATCGCTGCAACACTTGATCCTCCCCTCCGCATTTTATGAACATACGAACATATGAATTAGGAGCAGGAGTAGGCCACTCGGCCCCTTGAGCCTGCTCCACCATTCAATAAGATCATGGCTGATCTGATTACTCCACATTCCCGCCTACCTCTGATAACCTTTCACCCCCTTGCTTACCAAGAATCTATCTACCTCTGCCTTAAAAATATTCAGAGATTCTGCTTCCACCGCTCTCTGAGGAAGAGAGTTCCAAAGACTCACGGCCCTCTGTGAGAAAACATTTCTCCTCATCTCTGTCTTAAATGGGCGACCCCTTATTTTTAAACAGTGACCCCTAGTTCTAGATTCTCCCACAAGAGGAAACATTCTCGCCACATCCACCCTGTCCAGACCCCGCAGGATCTTATATGTTTCAATCAAGTCACCTCTTACTCTTCTAAACTCCAGCGGATACAAGCCTAGCCTGTCCAACCTTTCCTCATAAGACAACCCGCCCATTCCAGGTATTAGTCTCGTAAACCTTCTCTGAACTGCTTCCAGCGCATTTACATCCTTCCTTAAATACACCCACATAATTCCAGCAACAGACACTGAATAGTGATCAGAAATCCTAACTCCCAGCCCAGGAGCACGGAGGCCAATTACACTATCCCCACAGCCACTTCAACTGAGATCAACCAACTCCACACACAGGTAAGATTGAGCTTGCCTGGTATATATGGCTGAGTGCCACACCATGTGCTGCGCTTACCCACTGTGCCATCTGGGAACAAAGGAAAATTGATTTTTTACTGCTGGCAGTAATGGTTAGCATGAAGCTACAGACGAGGGTAGGTAAGAGAGGTCGAATTACAGAGGTGTGAGTGTGTAACTCTTGTTGCCACCAAATCCTTATTTTCTGCATTGTTTCTTATCTAATACCAGCAAAACACCACAGGACAGTCAACTGAAGACTTTAATCTGATGGTTGCTGCAAGTTGTAGTAAGTAGGTGGATTTACCACTCGTTATTAATTATCCCTTTCTAATTGGAAGAACCAGGCCCAGAAGTCTGAGTTGTCATGTGAAGTTGAAGATTAAAAAATGCTAATTTTTTTTTTGAAGTATTCTCACTTCTAAGAACACCCTTTTTGGAGCAAATGAAACTGAAGTGACTTGGCCATCAAAGTTAAATACTTTTATTTTGCAATTTCTACAATAAAAATACACCCCTTATTCCAATATAGACTCTTATTTTTAAAGCGAGTGGTCTCCTCACTGTTTAAAAATGGGCCACAGTACCTTGCCTTTTAGAATCCTGCTTATCTGTGCCTTGCAACAGAATGCATTGTTGCTCTGTGACACATTTCTACCCAGTAATAAGATGGCCTGCAGTCAGCTACCTTTTGTTCCTGGATTGGCGTATTGTGAGGCAGGAAACGATTCAACTAAATGGCTGCTGGAGCAATTTGATGGAGCGGAGGTGAAGACAAGAATGAATGGGAGTGTCGTAGCTGAAGACCTGGGAGGTGAAATGGAAATGTCATTTCTGAGGTGGCAGGGTAAATTGCAGGGTAAACCGCAATCCTATCATTTTGGCTCTTTGTACTGGAAGTTGTGGTCGTGGAAGAGATCGAGGAAAAACTCTCAGTATCCTGCAATTATTTCTATCTTAGAAATGGATATTTTTTCCTAGTTTTCTCTTAACCCTTTTGTAGGCTGCTGCTGCCTCCAGTCAAGAGGGCAATACAATCTCTGCTGTGGATCTCTCCGTCATCACTGCCAGTTTTGCATGGGCAGTGAAGTTATGCTAACGAGTGGAAGAGGGTTTCCGTGGACGTACATCTGAAGTGACATAAGCGATTGAGAAAATTCACACTTGGCGATATTTCAGTGTAAATCAGTTACGTGTAAATTTCTTCAGAAAAAACAGTGCAATGCCACTCTTGTGCTGTATTTACACTGGGGAATTTCAGGCTCTGTTTTTTTCCCCCTTCAATTTAAAGTGCAATGAAACATCTTCCTAAATTTGAGCATTTTATGTTGTAAATAAGTCGCTAGATCATCATTATTTATACTATTCTCTCATTTGTAGAATTATATAGAATGTACAGCACAGAAACAGGCCATTCGGCCCAACTGCTCCATTCTGGTGTTTATGCTCCACACGAGCCTCCTCCCACCCTACTTCATCTATCTCTCTCAACATATCCTTCTATTCCTTTCTCCCTCATGTGTTTGTCTAGCTTCCTCTTAAATATACCAAGCTGCCTGTTAATTGCTGTGACACCTGCGTATATGTCGGCACACTGTGTTATACTCACTGAGCTTACCTCCTGATGGTGCAAAGATCAGGAGTCAATTGTGACTCCTCACTGCTACTTTTTTTATTTTAATATTTAAAATATAACATGGGGGAGTCGAAACCAATCTTCAGGCGAAGCAGGATTGGAGGGTGAGGCAGAATTGGCCAAGGGTCCACAGATGTAATTCAGCCCCCATTTTAGCGTCATACATTTTGTCCTTATTTTTCTTTAATTATTTTTGTTTTTAGATTATTTATAAATAAATAGCAACATTTTTAACAGTTTGGGAAGCAGAGAAGTGGAGTTAGTTGGGAGCATAGGACCTTCTCTGCTGTACAGGCTGAGGTGTTACAGTGCCATCAATGGTGGGAGGGTGTACTTCTAGCATGACATGTTTACATAGATGGTTTCCATTCTAAATGGGGACATCGGAATTTGTAGTGGGAGATATTTGACTTGGTGATTTAAGAGCGTGACAACAGAAAGTAATACTTTTTGGACAGGACGTGCATGCTGATGAAAGATTTTTGTTGTATTGCGGATAAATATATAGCTATTCCAGAATAAATTATTTTGCCTTCAAATGTGCAATGATAGTACATTTCAAAATGCTGAATAATACTCCAAAAAAGTACCCAACTTTCCTTGGGGGTGGGTGTATGCTTTCAGACCACCAAGTAAATAACTTTTTTTTTCACCATCAGAGCCACTCCCCCTCAGAAATGTCTAAATTCAGTATTGTACAAATTGCACTTGAGTGTACTTTCATTTTTTCCCCTACAATACAAGATGCAGTCTAGGGGATAGCTGCAGCTTAAATCATGACAAGTTCATGTTCGACTGGACTCTCATTGTAACTGCTTCTCGTATGTCGTGCATGGGTCTCGGTGTTCAATGAAAGGCAAGCTGAGATGTGGAATGTGATCCAAAACTAATAAAATCCTGAAATCCAATTCAATAAAAAGGAATGTAACTTAGTCAGCCATCTTGAAGCAGTGAACTTGGCCATAGGCTTTTATTCAGGGCTATTTTTTATTTTATTCATTCATGGGATGTGGGCGTTCGCTGGCAACGCCAGCATTTATTGCCCATCTCTAGTTGTCCTTGAGAAGGTGGTGGTGAGCCGCCTTCTTGAACCGCTGCAGTCCGTGTGGTGATGGTACTCCCACAGTGCTGTTAGGGAGGGAGTTCCCGGATTTTGACCCAGTGACGATGAAGGAATGGCGATATACTTCCAAGTCAGGATGGTGTGTGACTTGGAGGGGAGCTTGGAGGTGGTGGTGTTCCCATGCACCTGCTGCCCTTGTCCTTCTAGGTGGTAGAGGTCGCGGGTTTGGAAGGTGCTGCCGAAGAAGCCTTGGCGAGTTGCTGCAGTGCATCATGTAGATGGTACACACTGCAGCCACGGTACGCTGGTGGCGGAGGGAGTGAATGTTTTTCAGTTGTATATTGTTTTATGGGTTATTTTGGGACCTTCTCAGCCTTTTAGAAATTGTTCATCAGTTTTTGAGTTTTGTAGGTTGCGGTTTGTGTGTGAAGCAAAGTGTGCTCAAAGAGGAAGTCCTGTCATCTCTCCCAAATGTGACCAGTGTGTTCCAAATGCTTGTAAACGAGCAACATGGAACTGAAAGGGAATGAAGTGATTCTGGATTCGGCTACTGAAGGCAATTTCACAGTTCACAGGTCTCACTAGCCCTCTCTCACCTGTCTATTAGGGGATAACAGAGTCATGGATGCCAATTTACTTCCTTTTCTGTACATTTCCATTGATTGTAACAAAACATTATTTTAAACCTAGTGGGTCTCTGACCTTCCTTTCAATTCTTGCTTAATCTGCGTTATGGAGTTTTTCATTTCTGAAAGCTGGAAGACGAGCAAGATTTAATTTCTGCTGAGTTTGCATATTACCCATTTGGAGAAGCCCAGGAAGCTGTTAATTAATGACGGGGCAGACCAAAATATCTTTTCACACGCAATCCTTTTTATAAATGTAATTTTAGCTTTTCAGTTTGCATTGAAAGGTTTCTGATCTGGAAGGTACAATGGCTGTACTCCCTTTTCCAGCTTATTTTGTGTTGAGTCATAGTTTAAAAAGATTAAAATATCAAAGTGTTAGAGAAAATTAGCATGATTCTAGATATTCTGCAGCAGTGCTAAGTACATAATTTGGTACACTATATGTGTCTCATTGGAACAAGGCGTTTGTGTACTGTGGCAGAGGAGGGGATCACGAGGAACGAGGGACAAAAGGCATGCAGGTATTCATCACCACTAATAATATGCTCAAATAACTTGCTGACACTTGCTCTCTAGGTTCATACACTAAGAATGGCCATTTGAATGAGGTACTGGAGTACAGCTGCCACATGTGGAATGATACTCCCAGAAAGAGTCAACATTTTTAGAGGAGGAGGAAGGATAATTGATGGAGAACAAACCTTTCTTGAAAGATCTTCCAGCTGGTGCCAACCTGGAATTACAATTTACATACTTATTCAACAGCATATTGTGTCACGCTATGAAACCCAGTATTTCATTGTTCTACATGCGATAATTCACAGAATCAATGGCCTTGAATTTGCGGTCGGAGGCAGACCTCCGGAGTACGCCTCCGACCTGCAAAATATTTCCGAACTTGCCTCCCGGCTCCACAGCTACGGAGAGTTCGGGTCCTGGGCCTCCAGGCGTACGCTTGCGTAAAGGCCCGCGGATCCCAGGAGCGCAGGCAGTTCGGAAGCGTCCCTGGGATTGCTTGGGCCAGGTCCTCCAATGAGAAAGGAGGATTCCATTGCAGCCATTTCCAAATGGAATCCCCTAAAGACATGCAATGGAATCGCCAAATAATTAAACAATTTAGACAACTGTAATAAAAATAAATGATCTCATTTTCAAATTTCATTAAAAGTCCCTTCAATACAGCAAATACAATACAATTGTAACTATTGAAAAATAATGTTAAACATTTTAATCCGGGCCAAAATTTGCATAAAGTAATTTTAAGTGTTTGTGCATCATTTTTATTTTTAAATTTTTACTTTAAGATTTATATTAACCCTTACGCTGATGAAAGCAGGCCCTAAGCCTGCTTGTACCAGCCGCAAGAGTTTCATGGGCATTTGCTGGGCAGTTGTTGGGCAAATAGCCCAACTCTGCGCCAGCGAAAGTGATTTCTCAGTTGGTTCGCTAGATCTGCCAAAGCGAACCTTGACAGATTGCAAGTTCTGGGTTTTCGTGCATGCGCAGCGCATGCGGAAACCCGGAACTTGCGGGGCCTTTCAGAAGGCTTACGGCGGTGTGCGCGTCATCGGGACCGCAAAATCCGGGCCAATGAATCAATAGCCTCTCAGTGTATTTTCTCATCGATAACCGAAAGTGTCTTGGTATGTACACTGTGTGACTCTCCTATACGAAACACCTTGGGGCATTTTATTATATTAAAGGTACTACACAATTGCATGTTATTGTCATCTGGCCCAGGGTGATTACCAAGTTTGAATGGAGTGCTGGAAATATTTGGTCATGTGCTATCAAAGAGAACTTGTATTTATATAGTGCCTTTCACATCCTTGGGATGTTCCAAGCACTTCACAGCCATTGAATTACTTTTGAAGTATAGATACAGTTCTTTTGTAGGCAAACACAACAGTTAGTTTGCAGACTGCTTTTGGTAGTGGTGGTTGAGGGATGAATGTTGGCCAGTACACCAAGAAAACTTCCAGCCCTTCAGGAAAGTGCCATGGGATCGTTTATGTCCATCTGAAAAAGCAAGACAGAGCCTCGTTTAACTTCTCATCTGCAGGACAGCACAACCAGATATGCAGCGCTCCCTCAGTACTGCACTGAAGTGGTAGCCTAGATTACGTGCTTAAGTCCCTGTGGGGCTTAAACCCTAAGGGGGAAAAATTCAGTTGGTTGCGCCTCCCGTTAGCGCCTTAAGAGGGCGCTAATGGGGCGCAAAGTATCTAGCGCCCAGGCGCGGCGAAGTTTGCGCCGCTCGTGAAATTAACTAGACATTTTGCGGCGGCGCTAAACACTACCACCACGATCTCCTGCGCCGGCAGATCATGACGTCAGTCGAGTGCGCAACGCCCCGGTATCGCCCCGGAGCGGATATTGAGTGGCGCCCCCTGCCTTACCGCCTGACGCAAGCAACGACAGGTTGAGGGGAGCGTTCTGCAGTCATGAAGGGAAAGGGGGAGCGCTATTTAAAGGTGACCGCTTCCTGCCTTTTATTGTTGGTGCCATTTTTGAACTACGCATTCTGAGAGAGAGAGGGAGAGACTTCTGGAGAGATTCAACGTTGTGTGAAGGAGTTTTGGGTACTGAGCAGCACTTTGCAGGTTCATTTTGATTTGCCATTCCTTGTATCGATTTAGAAGAGACTGTGGGGGCTGCACTCTGAGCTCTTTGCCTGGTACTCTCCATTGTTCTTTCCAGCAGATTTGATGTGCAGGTCTCTCCAGGCCGAGATTCAAGGCTGCAATGAGCAGGATGTGGATGGAAAGCAAGATTAACCATCCCCTTTAAGAACTGGCCCGTGCCATTGTGTGTGTGTTCCATTGCTGACTGACATTACATGAGCTTCGCAAGTGCTCTGAAGTAGCGCCTCGCTCCGCGGCCTTTGCGCCTTAAGACAGGTGTGAAGCGCCTGATTTAGCGCTGCAATCACCTCCAGGGGCGATAAAAGTCAAGTTTGCAGTCGGTGGCGATAATTAGCGCCAGGCGCTAATCTTTGCGCCCGGCCGATAATTGCGCCCCAAATGGGGCGATACTGAATTTCTCCCCCTAAACCTTTAGACACACGGGCAAGACTGCTACCACTGAGCCAAGCTGGCACATTGACCCGTCACCCCTGCCCTGTTTGATCCCCTGGCTTCCAATGCTATTCTGCAGATTGGTCCAACATGCATGTTGGATTCAAATTCAACAGTACGCATAAACATAAACAGGTCTGTTTCAGTCGGTGTCACTGTGTACAGTTAAGCAAGGGAATTTGAATCAAGTAAGTTCTTTTGTTTCACATGCAGTGAATCACAAGTTATTGCCAGCCATTCTATTGTGTTCATCCATTTCAATGGTGCAGATGTACACCGGTGATGTAATGCAAGGTGATTCTTTTGCAACATGTGTGCGATGTATCACTGATGTCAGTGGGTGCTTAAGTCATTTTTGCTTCTCCTGTTTCAGTGTAGATAGTTGGGAGGGGAACAAAAAGATGCTGTGTAGTGGAATCCCTTTTTCATCCTGTCACTTCAGAACACCTGCTCCATTGAAATGCCTCCGCAAAGGATTCTGCAGAGGAGTCCTGTAAATAGGATAATTACAGCAATAAATTGATGAACACAAACCAAATGGTTGCCATTTATCATGTGGTACATACTTAGAACTTTTAGCACTTGCCATCACTGCAGTCCACTTTAAGCCAGGGCGTAAAGAGAGCAGATGGTGGACTGTAGCTCAGCATGATTTTTGTAATATGTGTGATCGTAGCACTTGTTGGCTGCATGGGTGGGTTTAGTAGTGGTATAAACATCTTGTACCATTGTAATCTGGCATATTGTCTCTGCATATAGAGTAAGGGAAAATAATTGGCTACAGTGCTGTCATCCATCATTATAATTATTTTTTTTACAAAGGGAAAGAAAACATAAAATCTTGTGCTTGGGGAATGTTTGTTCTACCATGGTCGTGTCTCACTACAATGCAATATGTTTGTTGTCCCAAAACAATGCACTATACATTAACGTTATGGTGTTGGAAGCTGTCGAGATTACTCAGTTGTATTGACTACAATAAGTTATTCCCTCACCATGGACACAGCCAGAAATAATTTCCCTCCAATCATACATGGGAGAAAGGCAAGGAACATAATTACAAACCAAATCCCATAGGTCTAAAGGGATGTAGAACAAAAGATTTACATTAAAATAACATTTTGAATCCAAGCACACTGAGATTGCTTCATGGTCAAGTAGGTTGCTTCCTTTCTACGTTCCACTATTCCTTTGTCTTTCTTTATCTTGCTAACTCAGTTCCTTGCTTCATCTATTTTTCATTCTTTATCCAGTTGCTTAACCGTGAAATAAAAGAGGCACTCATATATAATTTGCTATAGCATGAAAAGATAAAACATTAGATTTATGACTTTGTGGAATGTGATGCTAATGGTTGCACTTTAATACTACATAGATCAGATTTACACCAGGACTAGGAACTACAATGGAAAGACCGTTGGACATTATCTTGCCTTCCAATTATTTTGCCTGTGGGTCTGCTGCAAAATCTAATTTTCAATTTTGTTAAAAACGTCTGACAATATCACACCTATTCTTCTGAGACACAGTTTATCGGTTCAGCATAAAGTTGAACACACTTTTTTCTTGGTGTATCGACTTGCAAGCTGAAATATACCATACTCCAGATCACTTACAGCCATTTTTCCTGAAATTAATCTGCTGCACGTGTTTGGTAAGAGAAATATAGTGCATTGCAATATGGCTTTCTTTGCCAAGATTAGAAAAATGGGGAGAATGTCCAGAAGCTCCTGGAATTTAGATCGATCCAAATCAATTGGCTGAGGAATGATTTTATTTTATGCCAGAACAGGATTTTTTTTTAGAAGTGGCTAAGGAGCCAAAGAGTTTAAATGCGTAGCCCCTAATGAGAAGATATTAGCCCGGATTTTACGGGACTGATGTACGCCGTCGTAAGTCCTCAGAATGGCTCCTCAAGTTCTGGGTTTCCGCATGCGTGAAAACCCGGACCTTGCGACTATGTCAAGTTTCTCCTTGACGGATCGTCTGCAAGCGCCCCCAAAAACACGTTCGCTGGCGCAGAGTTTACCCAGCGAATGCCCATGAAACCCCTGCGCCTGGTAAAACCAGATGTGGGGCCTGCTTTTACCAGCATAAGGGTTAAAATAAATGTCAATTTAACATTTTGAAAATGAATAAAACATACAAAAACATTTAAAATGAGTTCATGTAAATTTTGGGCCCAATTAAAATGTTTTTTTATTATTTTTCAAAAACTTTTATTTAAATGCTTGATCAAAGGGACTTAATTAATTTTGAACATGGGAATATTTATTTTTATTAGTATTGTGTTTGTTTATTTATTTATTTATTTGGGGATTTCTCTCAAGCTTTTGAGGAATCCCCCTTTCTAGTTGGTTGGCCTGGCCCATGTGATCCCAGGGATGCTTCCGAACTGCCTGCGTCCCTGGGATCTGTGGGCCTTTACACGCCTGGAGGCCAAGGACCCGAAGACAACTCACCGCAACTCGCCAAGGCTTCTTCGGCGGCTCCTCCCAAACCCACGACCTCTTTCCACCTAGAAGGACAAGGGCAGCAGGCACATGGGAACACCACCACCTCCAAGTTTCCCTCCAAGTCACACACCATCCTGACTTAGAAGTATATCGCCGATCCTTCATCGTCGCTGGGTCAAAATCCTGGAACCCCCTCCCTAACAGCACTGTGGGAGTACCTTCACCACACGAACTGCAGTGGTTCAAGAAGGTGACTCAACACTACCTTCTCAAGGGCAATTAGGGATGGGCAATAAATGGTGGCCTTGCCAGCGACGCCCACATCCCATAAACGAATTAAAAAAAACTCTAAAGCTCCGGAGCCACCAGGTACTTTCGGATCTTTTTTCGGGTTGGAGGCGTGCCCTGACCACAAATTTTGGCCCTTTGAGTTGGTGCCCTCTGGCTGATCCCTGCAACTTTATTTCCTCAGTTGAATGAGTTTTTCCAATTTTCTGCTTTGCTACAGTACCGACGTGAGATCCGGTCCACAGAAAAGAGGCACTGACGAGATCTGATCCTCCCACTTCCATCCTGCCTTTTGCCAGATAATTACAGCGTTGCATTGTTTGTTGCACATGGCCACCTCCAAAGCTGATTCTGAATGGTGATTGTACCGAATTAACTCTTTGAGTAGAAATATTTCTGTAGCCTGTCTAACCACAATACAAGACACAAGGCAGCAGGATTTTCAACAGCCTGGGTGGCTAACAAAGGAAAATTAGATGGGGACCTGTCTACCCATTTGTCCACCTGATGCAGTTTTCAGGCAGACTTTTAAATGTGCACCCAGGACTCTTGCCCAAAACTGTTTAAACACGCAAAGGCTATTTAAATATGCAAATTAGAGTCTTACTCCAATCCAGTTGTCGGACCCTGATTGCAATTTTCAGGGAGAAATGCAAGGTGCATGTGAGTCTCACTTTTTCCAGGCATTGATAGGCCTAACAAGTAGTCTTTTAAAGGAACTGCTGGAGGACACTCTGAAAAGGTAATTTTTTTTATTTCTAAGATTTTTGTGGGGCCAGGGGGAGCATTCATGCAAAAATATACCGGCCATTTCTTATTCTCTGCCCCAGGATCAGCATTCACCAACCCTCCCGCCCCCCAGATCCTCGCCCCGTCAGCATCTGAAGCACCAAACCAGGGAACTGCAGAGCAGCACCTGTTTGACACCGGCAGCTCGCTGCTAAAATTGAAATGAGGTCCGAACCTGAAAATGGTTTGGGCCTCTCAACTGTGGCCTTTGTCGGTCACCATGGGTACCCTGCCAACATTGCGCTTGTTCACACCCAAACCGAAAATCTCCCCCATTATTTCCACAAATAGACAGATGTTCAGTGTGCTAAGATTTTGTTCCTAATTTTAATATGCAATCTGGGAATAGCTGCAGATAGATTGCATGGCACTGTTGGATTCCTAAGTTAATTGGCTGAAAATATATTTCTGTGGACATTAAATACCCATTAAACATGGTTTAAAAATGTGCATAAAATTACTTTTAAGATGAAGTAGATTGTTCAAAGAAAATGAAAGTAGGATGAATTGTTTACAGAAAGGATTTAAATACAGAATGCTATTCCAGTGAGGAATGACTGCTGTATTCATGTACTGCACCAAGTGTTGAGTCTTGGAAAGAACAGAGAGAGGGGACTATTACAAATCAGATTAGATCACTTTTTTTTACCTCTCAATTTGGATTTGTACCCACTCCAGGCAGATGGAATGAAGATCTCCTCTCTTTGACTGAAAGGTTCCCAACTATACTGAGTAAGTTCCTAAATGAAATGAATTTGGCTTGATTTCAATCCAGCTCCCAACGCACAACTGATCATCATTTTGCAGTATCCAGACAGCTGCAAGGATGACTAGTGTGAAAATGGAAATGACATACCATTGCGCTCATGGTGCTCTTCCAAGGTTAAGAGGTAACTTTATCTTGCATCTAACGGAATCGATATCTGCCCTAAGAGTGCTTGATAAAATACTGGTTACAAAAAGTGGAACAATGTGGTGTTCTCCAGCACTGAAGGCCCAGATTTTGCAGTGGTAATGATGGCAAAACTGTCAGCATTCGCCGTCATCACCCCTCTAAAACTGACCGTAACTTCAGGATTTAGCGCCTGCGCAGATAAACATGGAAATCCTAAAGTTGTGGTCAGTTAAACCCTGCTCCGCCACAGGCTGCGCTGTGGAACTCCCCATGGCCGGCATTCAATGAAGTCACTTGAACTGACGAAAACTTAAGCTTTTCCGCTCTAATATCGCTGTTAAACACCCCATAAAAAGTTAAGACTAGTTGGAATAGGTGTAACTGAGGTTTTAATAGAGTATTGACTGCTGAACAAAGGTTCTGGCCCTGAAAAACTAATTTTATATTTGTGGAATGGCAAATTTCTCCATTATGATTAAAAAAAAAAGTTACTAGATATTTAAAATAATAAAAATATCTTATTATTTTTTAAAGTTTGATATTTCAGCTCTTACCTTATCCCCATGTGTATGTCCCAATCTTTATTTAGCTCTCTGTAATTTTTTTTTAAAGTGAATTGATAATCGGTGCTTTTTATTTCCTGGTTTGCTGTCTGTGAGAATTCTTCTCTGTGATTGGCTGCTTAGACAGCTTGATGACATCTCTGCTGCCCTACGCTGGGATCCCCTTTTGACCACACTACAATCAAATTGAGGTCGAGAAAGCTAAAGTTTTCGCCACGGAGATCACGAGACCTTTGTGGGCAGCTTTCTTCGAGGTCAACGGCGATTGCTGTTGCTTCACTGCTGACCGTAAATTCCGGGCCATTGAACACCCCGATGAACACAAAAAAAATTTAAGGTATGAAAATGGTAGAAATCATAATCAGAAACCTGATAAATAGTTAAAAAGCACAGCTATGTCAATTCAATTCAATTGAAGGGCTTTTAAATTTAAGCTCCAAGGCAAAATGTTTCAAGTATAATGAAAGTGAGGCTTGGAGCAAAAAGGTATCAAAGTGACAAACAAGACCAGTAACTGCTAGTGATTCTATAATTAGATCTGACGAGGGTATATAGAGGTGATGAGGTAAATCATTTTTTGTTTATTTACTGGGGGCTAAGGCAAATTACATTATGGAAAGCAGGTTGACTGGAATTTGAAAGGTTTCTGTGATGGCCTAAAAAAATAATATACACCAGGTAATTGGAGCAAAGTATAACTTTAGATTGCAGGATAGAAGTGTAAATGCACTGACAGCTGGGCTACTGCCAGTGCTGATGTATGATAGCAAAATGCTGGGAAGAATAATTGGCTTGAATTTATGGTTGGATACATTTTAGAGGAAAGCAGTAATAGAATGAGCTATTTAATAAAGAATGGAGTAGATATGATCAGGTAAATGCTGTTTTAAAATGTGATTAAGGAATAAAAGAGAATAGGAGAAGGGAAATTATTCAGGGAAATAGCTTATTTTAGCACTCCCATAGGTAAAATATTGAACAAGTGTGATTACTGGTAGGGGATACTGGGGTCTGGGAATATTGGTAGAGGGGTTCTTGCTTTGTGGGAGCAAGGAGTGGTCTGGTGCCTTCATTGATGTTTCCCTCCCATAGGGGGTTGCAAAACTGCTTTCCTAACATGAGCTCGGAAGCATTTTTGAATTTGTTAAAGCACTTAGTTTGCTTATGATGTACTTGGTAACTGTATGCCAACAATAAGTGCATTAAGTATTTAAATAATTAAATCTCGGTTTCTGGGATAGCCAATGGTTGAAACCTATCCCCAAGAAAAGCCTTATAGGCGCATTCCTGGCCGTGAGCAGGAAACAGGTTGAAATTCTTTGAAGGTGCTTTGCTGTGTTTTTACTATCTTAGTGCTTTAATAAGCATAACACCCTTGGCCAGGAACATGGCTATAGTGCTTTTCTCAGTGACGGGTGGTAGGGGAAATAGCAGGTAAAGGCATGAACATTCTGAGTGGGAATGGCAAGAGGCTGCAGGAGTGAGTGGGGAAAATTGAGTGTATTTTTTGGAGATGTTGTCATTTACTTTGGAGACTGCGATGAGATGACTCATTCAAAGGCAAATATAAATCAATAGATTTAAGAGTGATGGAAATATTGTGACATGAAAGTGTTACAGGAGTTAAGCGACATATGCAAGTCCATATATGGTATTACATAATCTGCAATTCCTGTAAATGTATAACTATATTAAAATCTTGGATCTGTGCACACTTGTTAAGTTTTTCCATTATAAATGTCTATGTCTACATTGGCCCGAAAATTAGACCTAATACGCGAGAGTACGCACTGTGTACTCTCGCGTTTTAGGTCTCCAATTGCCGGTTTCTAGCATGCACTGCGCATGCGCAGGAAACCGGCACTTCGTGAATTCAAAAGGGGGCGGTTCCTAAGTGAACCGCATGCGCGCTACAGGCTGCGCGCACGCAGTGCACTTAGTGCTTTGAACGCGCAGGTAAGCATGGAAGATTTTGCACATAAAGAAAGGAGGCGTAAGACCCTCTTTTAACAAGGTAAGTAGTTAATTAAGTATTTTTAATTTTTTTCAACAGGTTTATCTTTTTTAGAGACTTTAAAGAAAGGTAAGTTTATTTTTATAACTTTTAAAAAGATTTTAAATTTTTTCAAAAATTTAATTTTTTGTTTAAGTGGTTAATTTATTTAACTATACTTATTTTATTAATGTGATGGCTTTTTAAAAAAAATTTAATTGAGGTTTAGCTGTTCTTTTGGGGGGGTATATTATTCATAGCTTTGACAGGTCTTCCTGTCAAAACTATGAATGAAAGATGGTGTGCTGCCATTGGCTCTAACTGAATCACGTGATCCCAGAGCTCGCACGAACTAATTGCGTCTCTGGGTCACGCAAGCACTGCACAGCTGCAGCCTTGAAACTAAAGTTCGTGTGGGCCTGGAGGAAAAAGGTAGGCGCGGAGTGAGATATCGCGGGGAAGCCTTACCCCCGCGTGAACACTCAGTGTTTAATTTCTGGGCCATTATAATGCAAACTGCCTATGTAAATTTGTCACACTGTGATACACTCTCGTCAATGATGGGGCTCCAGTATTACAGTATGACATGCTTTCAAAGGAGGTACCTTTTTATTACAAGTCAGAAAGTCTTTAGTCCTATCTATATATTAAAATGAGTATTTCTGTCACCTGTAAAAACTGTATAGATTTTTAAACGTTAATTGTGTCCACACCCAGTTACATTTGTAATTGCCTGTAGGTGTTGCTGTAATAGGGTTTTCCAAATAGAGCCGTTAACTTTTTATCATGTTTTTCCTGTCACAAAAGCATTTCAACTTGAATTCCCCGATTAAAAAAACATTTGGTTTAAGTCTGTTGGAATAGTTTTCTTTAGATTCTAGCAGTTTGCACCGAATTGCTTTTCTTCAAGTAACTTTGGATAGATGAGGACAAATTTCAAAAGGCGTGAAGTTCATATTCAGCTTTCCTTTAAATTCCAAGGCTGTGTGTGTGAGAGAGGAAACCTTAAGTGTGCTATTATGTTTTATAAATTTCAGAAAATGTATTAAGCTGAGTGAGAGAGAAATATGCTAATAGTTCAACTTTAAAAAAAAACCTACTGAATTTTGAAACCAACTGATTATTTTTCTAACCATCCACAAGTTACAGTAATCACTTATAACTGGAGACAGAGGTTCTAACTCCTGACACCTATAGGGAGACAGAGGCTAACAGATTGTGCCATTCCTCATTGTAATTCAATTTATTTTATATAAAAAAACAAGTTGAACCTGGAAAGTAAGTAAAGCCTATTTGATATAAACAGATAGTAAGGGACTGTAGAGGGAGCAGTCAGGGGTAAAATGGTTGAAGGTGGTGGAGCCTGATAAAGCACGATCAATGTTTTTGTCCCACAGATAACCTTTTGATTAGAAATGAGATTTTTTATAAGAACAGAGGCATGACAGTTTGCTGCATTCTCAGTACTATTAAAAGGTGAGCCCTTTCTTCTCTTGAGGTGACAAGATAATTGCAGATGAGGAAGGCCATTTGGTCCATTTTGTTTTAACTATCCAGAAAGACCTAAAATTGCCCTTTTGCGGCATCCAATTATTTCTTAAATGATTCTCCTGTTTTGTCTCCATTACTTTATCTGGGAGTCCATTCCATGTATTGATCTTTATGTGAAGAAGAACTGTCTGATGTCTGTTCTAAATTTGCCTTTTACTAGCATGAGTTTTTGTCCCATTCTCTTACTCTGACAATTTAGAATAAAGTAGTTTTGTGGATTTACCTTTTCCAAAGCATTATCTATAATATACTTCCATAAAATCACCTCTCGAGCGCCTTCAAACAAGGCTGACAAGCCTAAGTTTCCCCAGTCTGTTCTCCTAGCTTAGACCTTTGACACTAGGGAGCAGCTTTTTTTTATTCATTCATGGGATGTGGGCATCACTGGCAAGGCCAGCATTTATTGCCCATCCCTCATTGCCTTTGAGAAGGTAGTGATGAGCTGCCTACTTGACCTGTTGCAGTCCGTGTGCTGATGGTACTCCCACAGTGCTGTTAGGGCGGGAGTTCCAGGATTTTGGCCCAGCGACGATGAAGGAACGGCCGATATATTTCCAAGTCAGGATGGTGTGTGACTTGGAGGGGAACTTGGAGGTGGTGGTGTTCCCTTGCACCTGCTGCCCTTGTCCTTCTTAGGTGGTAGAGGTCGAGGGTTTGGGAGGTGCTGTCGAAGAAGCCTTGGCGAGTTGCTGCAGTGCATCTTGTAGATGGTGCACACTGCAGCCACAGTGCGCCGGTGGTAGAGGGAGTGAATGTTTAAGGTGGTGGATGGGATGTCAATCAAGCAGGCTGCTTTGTTCTGGATAGTGTCGAGCTTCTTGAGTGTTATTGGAGGTGCACTCATCCAGGCAAGTGGAGAGAATTCCATCACACTCCTGACTTGTGCCTTGTAGCTTTGTGGCTCTTGTCTGTGCAGCCTCCAGCACTTGAATAAGAACATAACATAAGAAATAGGAGCAGGAATAGGCCACTTAGCCCCTCGAGCCTGCTCTGCCATTCAATAAGATCATGGCTGATCTTGGGCTCAAAGCCACTTCCCCGCCCGCTCCCCATAACCCTTCACTCCCTTATCTTGCAAAAATCTGTCTATCTCCACCTTAAATGTATTTAATGACCCAGCCTCCACAGCTCTCTGGGGCAGAGAATTCCACAGATTTATGACCCTCTGAGAGAAGAAATTCCTCCTCATCTCAGTTCTGAAAGCGCGACCCTTTATTCTAAAACTGTGTCCCCGCGTTCTAGATTTCCCCACGAGGGGAAACATCCTCTCTGCATCTACCTTGTCGAGCCCCCTCAGTATCTTTATATGTTTCAATAAGATCACCTCTCATTCTTCTAAATTCCAATGAGTATAGGCCCAGCCTGCTCAACCTTTCCTCATAAGTCAACCCTCTCATCTCTGGAATTAACCTAATGAATCGTCTCTGAACTGCCTCCAATGCAAGTATATCCTTCCTTAAATAAGGAGACCAAAACTGTACGCAGTACTCAAGGTGTGGTCTCACCAATACCCTGTACAGTTGTAGCAGGACTTCCCTGCTTTTATACTCCAACCCCTTTGAAATAAAGGCCAACATTCCATTTGCCTTTTTGATTACTTGCTGTACCTGCATGCTAACTTTTTGTGTTTCATGCACAAGGACCCCCAGGTCCCTCTGAACTGTAGCATTTTGTAATCTCTCTCCATTTAAATAATAATTTGCTTTTTTATTTTTCCTGCCAAAGTGGATAACCTCGCACTTTCCCACATTGTACTCCATCTGCCAAATGTTTGCCCACTCACTTAGCCTGTCTATATCCCTTTGCAGATTCTTTGAGTCCTCTGCACAACTTGCTTTCCCACCCATCTTTGTATCATCTGCAAACTTGGCTACATTACACTCGGTCCCTTCATCCAAGTCATTAATGTAGATTGTAAATAGTTGAGGCCCCAGCACCGATCCCTGTGGCACCCCACTAGTTACCTTTTGCCAACCGGAAAATGACCCATTTATCCCGACTCTCTGCTTTCTGTTAGTTAGCCAATTCTCTATCCATGCTAATATATTACCCCCAATTCCGTGAGCTCTTATTTTATGCAGTAACCTTTTATGTGGCACCTTATCGAATGCCTTCTGGAAATCCAAATACACCACATCCACTGGTTCACCTTTGTCCACCCTACTCGTTACCTCCTCAAAGAACTCCAGCAAATTTGTTAAACATGATTTCCCTTTCATAAAACCATGCTGACTCTGCTTTACTGTATAATGATTTTCCAAATGCCCTGCTACTGCTTCCTTAATGAAGGACTCCAGCATTTTCCCAATGACAGATGTTAGGCTAACTGGTCTATAGTTTCCTGCTTTCTGTCTCCCTCCTTTCTTAAATAGGTGTGTTACATTTGCAGTTTTCCAATCCGCTGGGACCTCTCCAGAGTCCAGGGAATTTTGGTATATTGCAACCAATGCATCCACTATCTCAGCAGCCACTTCTTTTAAGACCCTGGGATGCAGGCCATCTGGTCCAGGGGACTTGTCATCTTTTAGTCCCATTATTTTACCGAGTACTATTTCCTTAGTGATAGTGATTGTGTTTAGTTCCCCCCTCCCTGTGGCTCCTTGATTATCCATTATTGGGATGTTGTTAGTGTCTTCTACTGTGAAGACAGATACAAAATATTTGTTCAGAGTCTCTGCCATTTCCCCGTTCCCCATTATTAATTCCCCATTCTCATCCTCTAAGGGACCAACGTTTACTTTAGCTACCCTCTTCCTTTTTATATACCTGTAGAAGCTCTTACTATCTGTTTTAATGTTTCTTGCCAGTTTACTCTCATAATTGATCTTCTCTCTCTTTATTATTTTTTTAGTCATCTTTTGCTGGTTTTTAAAAATTTCCCAATCCTCTGGTCTCCCACCAATCTTGGCAACATTATGCCTTCATTTTCAATTTGATACCATCCTTTACTTCCTGAGTTAGCCACGGATGGTGCTCCCTTCTCTTAAAATCTTTCTTTCTCACTGGAATATATTTTTGTTGAGAGTTATGAAATATCTCCTTAAATGTCCGCCACTGCACTTCAACTGTCTTACCCTTTAATTTATTTTTCCCTTCTACTATAGTATGACTTAAACGGCTGACATTTTTTTGAATAAATGACATTTGATGTCTCTGTGAATGTGGGCTATCATTTTATTTATGGAGCAGTTCAACCTGAATCTAAAGTTGTCTTCATTGAACAAAATTCAGGTATTCATTAATTAATCTGCATTTACCCACATTGGGTGATTTTAGTTTACAAATTAGCTGGAAACAGTTCAGTGGCTTCACTTGGCTGTAGTCTGTATACTGAAAGGCTAGGTGTATGTCTCATTTTAGGAATTCACTAATCCTGGAGCCCACTGTAACTAAGGTTGTCTAATTGTCCCTGAGTAACAATTCTTCCTGATTACTGGGCATTGGCAAGACTAGAACTTAACTCAAAGTATGGGTTACCCTTGGTCTAGGTGCAACATACCTTCAGCTCATCTGTCTGAACAACTAGTTTTGTTGATTTTAAGAATTATTGGTAGTGTTAAATCACACATGCAGAGAAAGTGGTCTTATCGTTAACAAGTCAAGCTTCTTCACTGCTATAGAAAGTCATGTATATGGTGGAAGTAAGCCAAAGAGCAGCAAAAATAGGTTAGATACAACGAGTGAGAGACAGTTGATGCATGAGTCAGTATTAAAGATTGATTTATTGTAATTATGCAATGGCTGTTCTCCCAAGGATTGTAATCCACTTTGGCAGTAGCTGACTTTCCCAAATCCTGATAAACGTATAGTTCTGTGGATCAAAAGTGTATTTAGTTTAAGATTTGTGTATAATGTGAATAAATACAATTGGCTATTTGGAGATCTATCATTGGATCAGAATCCTATTTGGATCACGCATTTATTGAGGTTAATCTATACAAAGTATCAGACAAATGTACAATAAATATCATTAATTTCAACATAATCCGCTTTATATATCCGCATGATTCATTGCTGTGTGGGGCCAGAGGAACTGAAGATTATAGAGGTATTAATAACACTGTTTGATTTATTTTCCTTTCAGGAAAGATAGTGGAGGAAACTTTAGTTTTCTTTAAAAGAGGTTTAAATGGGGGTAAGTCCATGATGGAACTACAGGGACTCTGGATGGAGCAGGTTCGATGGGCTGAATGACCTTGTCTCACACCAGAGTTTATCAGCCATGAGGACATCAAAACCTATTTGCAATCTTCCTTAATTGTTCTTTCTGAGCTCTTCCACCTCTCCATAGGTCATTATCTTGCCTTCAATTTCAACATTTGTCATCATAAATTGTACCATCTGTTCACTATTAATTTTTATTAACTCTGCCTTTCCCTCTCTTCCCCCCACCCCCTTCCAGTCCAATCTGCTTTAATACCTTCAGTCAATAATACATTGACGCTGGGGAGCCCTTGTGAGATGGATGTTATAATTCCACCTGTACACAGCGTAATGCTGTCAATCAAATGTTAATTTCGAATAAGCAGTGCCTTGGTCTCTCGAGCATGGCTCTCACTTTCTTTTCAATGTCAGTTCCCTGCCCCAAGTTTGTCACAGTATTAATAGCTTGGACCTGCTTTGCAAGGAGATCGGGGAATGAGTTAATCAGATTTATTTGGCTTCCTGTTTATCAAATTAATGGAAAAGGATCTCTGCACATCCCAAACAGGAAATATCCACCCTTCATGGTATTTCTTTTATTTTGTGAATTTTCAAAGGAACAAACAGTGGAATTAGAAAGAAGTCCTGTACATAATATCTGGTGAGTAAAAATATAATGAGCTTCTGTAATGTTGCCTTTGTGCAGCACAGCATTGGTTTCGCCTATATAAGATAGCCCAGTAAACACCATTTCCACACATTCTGCCTGCAACAGATGTATCAGGAATTCATTGCACCACTTCTGCCCCAGGGATCAGGACTGAATGAATTGCCTCAGCCCGTTAAACAGCATTGTTTCCAGCACTCTGACAGCTGTGTGAATAACCCAGTATACCGTGCCCTCCCCATAAGCATTGTGGAATCAAAAAGTTACAGTGGTTTCATATAATATGTCTCTGGTAGGGAAAAAATTAAGAGTGATATTCATGGACCGATCTTGGTCTAAATAATACATTTTTACCATTGAGGCATTGAGTTAGATGATTTAAAAATGGAAAAAGTACTTTGTGTTTGTGTAAATTAATTTTATGCTCAGTTTGATCATTCTTTGAGGTTGAGGTCATCTAATTCTGTACAGTGACTAAACTCTAAATTTTAAATTACACCATGTTTATCTTCATAGCAGGAGGTAAGCGCTCCTCTGAGCTCATGTTCTACTACCTATTTTGGGTGACAATCCCATCAGTCCTCTTCAATGTCCCTAAAGATGGCAGCCATCTCTGGTAATACACAGGAATTCTACTGAGGATTATTATTAAAATTCTTTTAATGCTTGGAATAGATTTAAAAATTAAAATTAAAATTTAATCATATATTGTGCTGGGTTGGTAATTGTAACATACAGAAATAATTTCACTTTTGAGGCAAACATGATAATTCATATGTGACCTCACCACTTGTGAATTATCTGGTCTTCCTCACTTATGAATAAATTATATTATTTTACAGTTCCCTATTATATAGTCTATGAATATTGATGCTATTTTCACTACAGTGGATGATTCGCTGCAGTGAGTTATCTCATTCAGTGTTTTAGCATGAAGTTAATATAGCCACTTGATATTCACTGCATGGCAAAAACTATTTACAGCACGTGGGCTGTTTTAAGTTTTCCCTAAGTTACATAGATGTGCAATGCACTTGTCCCTTAAGATGGGTTATTGATCTTATAAAGCACAGTTAAACAATATTCCAGGGAGAACTCACAAAATACATTTCTATGACACCCCTCCCCTTAGAATTTTCTAGTTTCTAAGGTTGAGCCAGAAATGTTAAACTTGTTGTTTGTAGTTCTGTTTGCATTTTTTAATTACAAAGTATTACAACATATTACAGCACAGAAACAGGCCATTCAGCCCAACAAGTCCATGCCGGTGTTTATATTCCAGATAAGCATTCTCTCACCACCTCTTCATCTAACCCAATCAACATATCCTTGTATTCCTTTCTCCCTCATGTGCTTAACTAGCTTCCCCTTGAATGCCTCTATGCTGAGCGCCTCAATTATTTCCCTGTTAGCAAGTTCCACATTCTAACAACAATCTGGGAAAAGAAGTTTCTCCTGAATTCCATATTGCATTTATAATGACGATCTTATATTTATGGCCCCCAGTTCTGGTCTCGCCCGCAAGAAACATCTTCTATACGTCTACCCTATCAACCATTTCATAATCTTGAAGACCTCTAGCTGGTCACCCCTCGGTCTTCTCTTTTCTCGAAAAGAGCCCCAGCCTGTTCAATCTTTCTTGACAGGTATAACCTCTCAGTTCTGGTATCATTCTAGTAAATCTTTTTTGTACCTTCTCCAGTGTCTCTATATTCTTTTTATAATATGGAGACCAGAACTGTTCACAATACTCCAAATGTGGTCTAACCAAGGTTCGATACAAACTTAGCATAACTTCTCTGCTTTTCAATTCTATCCCTCTATAAATGAATCCCAGTGCTTTGTTAGCTTTTTTTTGGCCTTATTAACCTGCACCGCTACTTTTAGTGATCTGCGTATCTGTACCCCCAGATCACTCTGATCCTCTACCCCATTTAGACACTTAGGGCTGGATTTTGAATGACCCATGGAGTTGGGTTTGGAGGCGTGTGGGGGGTTAAATTTGCAGGGTCGGGGGTCCCGACCCCATCCCACCTCCACGCAATTTTGACAAAATCAGTCGCAGGGTTCCCGACTCCGTCCCGCCTCCAAGAGGCGGGAGAGGCCATTAAAGCCCTTAACAAGCCCTAAATTGGCTCTGTAATGCCATTTTGAAACGATTTAGCTAGTTTAACCCTTTTCTGACGTGAAGTACGCCTGATGTGAAACACTCCAGTGAAACCTGGCGGGAGCACAAGTGGATAGCTGACTATGAGCTGCAGGTCCACTATTACAACGGAGATGTGATGAAGGTAGTAGTAGTATTAGGTCTGAAAGTCGCCTCTGATGCTGCTGCATTGAATGTGTTCAGAGACTGCCTGGCCTTTGCTGTGAGAGGACTTGAATGCAAAATGTTTTCATTCATTCATTCATTCATTCATTCTCTCACCTGCAATGCAGCAGGAATGATGACATCATCAGAGGCGACTTTCAGACTGAAACCACTAATTAGTTCATGGGTTCCCACATGCTGGAACTCAATTGCCCAATTAAGTGAAAATTGCATCATTCATCCACATTAATCTGGAGTCGGGGGGGGGAACATGAAATGCGGATGACACGACCCCAACCCGACCCCAAGACAAAATCCAGCCCTTATTTTCCAAATAGTATGTGGTCTCCTTATTCTTCCTACCAAAATGTATTCCCTCGCACTTATTTATATTGAAGTTAATTTGCCAATTACATACCCATGATCACAACTGACATGCAGATGAGGCCTGGGAGTTAAAATTCCAGGGGGTAAAAATTGAGTCGCGCCCCATTTGGGGCGCTAACCTCGCCGGGGCGCGACTTTTAGCGCCCCAAAAAAATTAGCGGCCCCGCGCCGGAACTTCAGTGGTTGCGCCCCAAGAGGGAAGCGGGGCGCAACTGGAAGCACCCCGCATCCCTCTTGGGGCGCTGCGAGTGAATATCCTGGCGCTACGTGCCGCAGCGCCATGCGCTGCGGCACGTCGCACCGCGGTATTGCAGGCCTTCCTCCCCTTCTTAAAGGGGAGGGGCCTTGCGCAGCGCGAACCGGGGCCCAGCTGGGCCCCCAGGGATCGGGAGTGCCGGCAAAAGAGCCCGGCACTCAAGAGAAGTGCCGGGCTCTTGGAGCGCAGCCGGCACTTCACGGTGGGGGGGCTTCACGGGGGCCGGGGACAGCAACGGGGGCAGGTGCTGGCAGGCGGCCAGCAACAAAAATGGCCGCCTGCCACCTCCCCTTTAAATATCGCCGCCCCGGCCGCACGTACGCCCCCCTGAACCCGTCGGACATAGCGTCTGGCGGTAAATCAGGGGGCGCGACTGAAGATCACGGCCGGGGCGCGAGCGGGGCGCTGCGCACAGCGATGACGTCATCGCCGGCGGCGCAGCGCCACAGGGCGCTACCGGCTGCCGCCGCCGCTAACCTCCCACTAAATTTTTCGGGAGGCGTGGGCGGCGCTGCGCCCGGGCGTTAGCTGCTTTACGCCCCATTAGCGCCCATTTAAGGCGCTAACGGGAGGCGCAAGCAGCTGAATTTTTCCCCCCAGGTCTCACAATGCCGAGATGAGAGTGAGAGGGTTTAGTGCTCTCCTCGATCCCCTGCCGCCTGATTCTCACTCAGAGCTAAAATCGGGGCTGAAGAGACTAAGGGATGATTAGAGCACAAGACAGCATCTGAATGCTTTAATCAGGTCCAGGTCAGCCTATTCTAGTGCATCATTTTGAATGAACATTTACATTTGGTTGCTAAAATGCAGGACTATACCAAGGATTCATGCTTACTCACTAGCCAGTCAAATTACTGTGATGTGTGTGTGTTTCATTTTATAGACATTATCAAAAAAAAAACTATAATTCTTCAATTAAAAACAATTTTGCTGAGGATGGGCATTAATATTTTAACTTGAATTCTTTAATAATAAGTGTAGTGCACGATCAAACGGATTGTATTTTGGAATAGGGTAGCTGATTAAATTATTTTGTAATCAGTTCTCTGTTTCAAGGTCTACTGAATCATATGCTGGAGCCTGGGTGTGCTGAATATGTCATGGAAATGATATCTGTGCCAAAATTCTCCAGTGCAATTTTTTTTCTTTTGTTTTTGATCAGGCCACTAATTTTATTCTTCCTTTGTTCAGAAAGTTGGGAACTTCATTTTGGGAAGTTATTAAAAGTGATGACTATTTCCTAAATCCTGTGCAGAATCTTTGGGGGGTTATTTTGGTGAAAGGGTGAAAATGGGTGCTGTGCTAATAAGACACGCCTGTTTGAAAGTCTGGTTTTAGCACACAGTTTTGGGCCTAATTACTGATTACCATAATTTGAACTTGCCTGGAGGTGCTAAAAATTACACCTGCAGGTTTAACACTCAAGTGCTGATTAGATGCAATTTTCGTGGAGCAGTATATGTGGGCTCCACACACCCACCTCTCCTGAAGGTGTGGAGTGCGCTGGCTGACACACAACGGCACGGTTCAGGATGGCTCGGGGACCGAGGGAGAGGGCGCACTGGTTCTTGGACGCGGCACTGGAGGTCCTGGTGGAGGAGGTCCAGAGGACGAAGGATGTCTTGTACCCGTAAGGGGAGGGGAGGGGAGGGGGGGAGGGGAAGAAGTCCATCTCGATCTCCTCGCCCTCCTGTCCATTTGTCCTGCAGCAGCTGGTGCTCTGCTGCTGACTGGCCTCATCTCCTCCTCCCATTCCTCCTGCAGGCCAAGGGGGACCCCTGGCAAGATGCCCATGACCAAGCACTCCCTTTCTCCTGGTGACTCCTGTAAGGTAGAGTAGCACAGCACGCACTCTTTTTTTTTTAGGTGAAGTCCTCGTAGAGTTTCTGGAATAAATGTTGATGGTGTTGGTGATACTGTCGCAGAAAGTCTCCAGATTTGTTTCAAAAGTCCTCTTCAAATCTCCAGCAGCAACTGAACAGTGAAAGCTGAGTATGCCTCTAAGTAGCGCTCGATATCCTCAGCATCAACTTGTTTACTCCTGTTCAGCTGGTTGCTGTTAGGAAAGGGCGTTCGTTCGAGCGCTAGCCACCAAAATGCCATGCAGCCTCTTTAATGAGCTCTAGCAAGCAATTTAATTGGCAATCAGCCCCCTAATCATCCTTGCCCTATCAAAACCCTTCATAATTAAAAAAAAACTCATATTAAATCTTCTGTTAGCCTTCTCTGTTCTAGTGGAAATTCTCACAGTACCTCAAGTCTCCCCTTATAACCTTTGCTTTTCATCCATATTATCATCCTGGTCATTCTATGATGTATGCTTTCTATGGCTTTAATATCCTTTTGATAATGGGGTGTCTAAAATTGCACACAGTACTCTAACTATGGCCTAACTGTTACATGAAGAAATTTATTCAGAACTTCTTTGCTCTTGTACTCTGTGTCTTTGGTATCCCTCTGGTGTTGTCATGGCATCAACATACCATAGCCACAAATTCTAATGCAGGCAGTAGGGGTTCCAGTTTTCAAGATCTTGATTGGATTTGGCAATTATTAATTGGAAGAAAAAGTGAAGCACCTTGACATTAGGAGGAATAGTAGCCTTTGGGATCTAAAATTCCTATCATTTAGTAAAGAGACAAAACCAATATGGAGTAGTGTGGTGATGACGTGAACTATTCAACAGGTTGTCAAAGTATACATGGAGAGAAAGGCAATCTGACAATGTGACGTAATCTAGGTCTCTTGAGTCACAGACATCCTAAATGGTGGAAGAACATAAGAACATAAGACGTAGGAGCAGGAGTAGGTCATTTGGCCCCTCGAGCCTGCTCTGCCATTCGATAAGATCATAATGAGAAGTCGCACAACACCAGGTTATAGTCCAACAGTTTTATTTGAAATCACGAGCTTTCGGAGCGCTGCTCCTTCGTCAGGTAAAGTGAAGGAATACAAATCAGCAAAGCATATATAGACAGAGAACAATGTGTAGCGTACAATGTCAGACGACTACAGTAAATCTTTCTGACTGCCTTCCATCACACCTCGGCAGAGATACAATCAGGCCAGTCAGGAAGGCATTACATCAAAGACACAGCAAAATACAGCTAAGACAATGAGGTGGGGTCACAGGGGGTCCAACGTGTCAAATGCTGCAGTCTGTATGGTTAAGCTTTTTACTTTTTAAAAAAAAAACTGGAAATCACATCTGTGAACAAGCCAACGATGACTCGAGTCTGGATGACTACGTCATGTAGCGTGACATGAAACCAAGATCCCGGTTGAGGCCATCCTCATGGGTGCGGAACTTGGCTATCAGTTTCTGCTCGATGATTTTGCGTTGTCGTGTGTCTCGAAGGCCACCTTAGAGAACGCTTACCCGCAGATCCGAGGCTGAATGTCCTTGACTGCTGAAGTGTTCCCCGACTGGGAGGTAACAATCCTGCCTGCCGATTGTTGCGCGGTGTCCGTTCATACGTTGTTGCAGTGTCTGCATGGTCTCGCCGATGTACCATGCTGCGGTGCATCCTTTCCTGCAACGTATGAGGTAGACAACGTTGGCCGAGTCACATGAGTATGTACCATGTACCTGGTGGGTAGTGTCCTCACGTGTGATGATGGTATCTGTGTTGATGATCTGGCATGTCTTGCAGAGGTTGCCGTGGCAGGGTTGTGTGGTGTCGTGGTCGCTGTTCTCCTGACAGCTGGGTAATTTGCTGCAAACGATGGTACTTTTGAGGTTAGGCGGCTGCTTGAAGGCGAGTAGTGGAGGCGTGGGGATGGCCTTAGCGAGGTGTTCGTCGTCATCGATGACATATTGAAGGCTGCGAAGAACATGGCGTAGTTTCTCCGCTCCGGGGAAGTACTGGACGACGTAGGGTACTCTGCTGGTTGTGTCCCGTGTTCGCCTTCTGAGGAGGTCTATGCGATTTTTCGCTGTGGCCCGTCGGAACTGTCGATCGACGAGTCGAGCGTCATATCCCGTTCTTACGAGGGCATCTTTCAGTGTCCGTAGGTGTCCATCGCGTTCCTCCTCGTCTGATCTTGGCGTCAACTCCACTTCCCTGCCCCACTCCCCATAACCCTTGACTCCCTTACCATTCAAATATCTGTCTATCTCCTGGTTCCCCTTCATCCACCCTGCTCGTTACATCCTCAAAGAACTCCAGCAAATTTGTCAAACATGATTTCCCTTTCATAAAACCATGCTGACTCTGCTTGTCTATATTATGATTTTCTAAATGTCCTGCTGCCACTTCCTTAATGATGGACTCCAGCATTTTCCCAATGACAGATGTTAGGCTAACTGGTCGATAGTTGCCTGGTTTCTGTCTCCTTCTAATGTAATCATCACAATGTGCATGAATTGCAACATTTGAAATCCCAAAGGCTACTTTTCCCCTAATGTTAAGGTGCACCAGTTCAGTGGGACATTCCACACAACAGCTCTGCTGCACAGTTGATGAAACTCAGAATATGTTCATGTACCTATCGATTGGTTAGTGCCAGGATTCCAACCTCTAACTCTGGTGGCACAAGTTGAGTATCCAAACTGTTCGGACTTTAGAGTCTTGGAAGTTTCCATCGTGATTTTAATTGAATAATAAAAGATGGCTGGTTTCAAATATATCCAACATTAAGATTCTAATGAATGTTCCAGCATGCTTTATGCTTGAACAGGGGATAGGAAGCTGATTAAAGCATGAAGCGCAAACGAGTAGTTTTAATCAGCTCAAGCCTTCGATTCGATCACAAAACCTGTTGGAATGTTATACACATTAGTAAAGAGATCAATTTTCCAATTCCATCTTAGAATGTGGTGCTGACAGAGCCCCTTAAAAAAAAAAGCACAGGAGTGTTTTTCATTGACTAAGCTTATTTTTAGAAATATGACTTTTTTTTACAATGTATTGATGCTTATTCTTCTGAACCAATGAAATTGCCCATTTCCCTCTTTCAATCTAATACTCATGTTTTATCATATTTAGCTCCACAACAAGATGGGATTGAATAACATTTCAGAAGTTTGTGCCTGATTTTCCATTTTAAAATATTAATCATGTGTCCAGGTGAAAAGATTTACACACAATAGATTTGGGAACTATGTGATTTCATCTTGAAGTCCATTTAAAGATAACTGTTTTCACAAACAGATCTTCCTAAACCATTGTCCTAAACAAGGTTATTTAGATAATCCTTTTATATGGCCAGTTACCAAGCAAAATTAATGAGCACATTGTTAAAGTTGCATCCTGGAACAAATCCGTGCTGTCTGCGTTTGAAACGTTGTCAAATCTTTAAAAAGCAGTGAAAACCTGAGAGTCCTGCCTGTCAAAGAATAACAAAAGCTTGGAAAGAGAATTGGTTAAAGGTGTGGATTCGTTATTTCACTTCAGTATAACTTGACCGATGTGATAAAGGGCTCCTTTGCTATGTGAAACGAGTCTGGGCAATCTCAGCCCAGTTTGTGGTGGACTGACTGGAACTAAACTGGCAATGTCTCAATGTTACGTGGAAATGGGGGGAAAAAAACCGACCCTGGTACAAAAGTGGTGCTCCTTCTAAGGCTGTGCTAAGTCATGTGTTGGAGTGAAGGGCGCATTGCTGTGTAACTGGCCATGCTTCACCTGCCTTGGGATTGCTTGCTGCTACAATTGCAGCCAAAAATGGGGAAAAAAAAAGCTTCAATTCTCCATCATTGGTGATCTTCAATATTGAGTGTACAATATTCACCAAAATGAAAATCACAAGTCTGGTTGCTTGTAAAGGATAGTTCAAGTTTTGGCACATTAATAACTTACATGTACATGCGTTATTGTAATAGTTTTAATATTTCTATTTAAAAAAATTAAATCTTGAGATGTGGGGCATCAATGGCATTTATTACCCATCCCTATTTTCCCTTGAGGAGGCGGTAGTGGTGGGCCTTCTTCATGAACCACTGCAGTTTGTGTGGTGAAGGCCCTCCCACAATGCTGTTGGGTAGGGAGTTCCAGGAGTTTTGACCCGGTGACGATGAAAGAATGGCGATATATGGTGCGTGACTTGCCGGAGATGGTGTTCCCGTGCATCTGTTGCCCTTGTCCTTCTCAGTGGTGGAGGTCACAGGTTTGGGAGGTGCTGCTGAAGATGTCTTGGTGAGTTGCTGCAGTGCATCCTGTAGATGGTACACGCTGTAGCCACGGTATGCCGATGGTGGAGGGAATTGATGTTTAAGCCAGTGGATGGGGTGCTGATGAAGGAGACTGCTTTGTTCTGGTTAGTGTCGAGCTTGAGTATTGTTGGAGCTGCACCCATCCAGGCAAGGGGAAAGTATTCCATCACACTCCTAACTTGTGCCGTGTAGGTGATAGAGAGGCTTTGGGGAGTCAGAAGGTGAGCCACTCACTGCAGAATACCCAGCCTCTGACCTGCCTCAGTAGTCACTATTTATGTGGCTGGTCCAGTTCTGTTTCTGGCCAATGGTGACCCCCAGGATGTTGATGGTGGGGGACTCAGTGATGGTAATGCCATTGTAAGTCAAAGAGAGACGGTTATGCTCTATTGTTGGAGATGATCATTGCCTGCCACTTGTGCAGTGTGAATGTTACTTACCACTTATCAGGCCAAGTCTGGATGTTGTCCAGGTCTTGCTACTTGCAGGCATGGACTGTTTCATTATCTGAGGAATTGTGAATGGAACTTCACACTGTGCAATCATCAGCGGATAGCCCCACTTATGACCTTTTGATGGAGGAAAGATCATTGATAAAGCAGCTGAAGATAGTTGAGCCTAGGACATTGCCCTGCAAACTCCTGCAGAGATGTTTTGGGCCTCAGATGACCCTCCAACGAGCACAACCTATATATGGATCTTTGATGGCCCAATTGACCTGCAGTTGTTTGATGCTGATCTGGGGAATCAAAATTATTCCATTCCCACCACTGAGTATTAAAAAATAAACAAATAATTGCATGTTAGAGCATAATCTGAAAGCATGATCCACCCATAACACTTGAAAGAGACCGCCAGCAAAATAAGTAAGAAATATGTCCTTGGGGTAAAATTTGGGAAGGGATAAGAAATTGGTTGAAGAGCTGGGAGCAGTGGCTGATTGTTCAGGGAGTTATAGCTGGGTGGGAACAAGTCCAGAATGGGGTGCCTCAGGAACTGGTGCTGGAACTCCCCACTGTTTCCAATAGATTCAGAAACTCAGTGAAACTTATGAATGTAAGATGTTTTGAAATCCAATGTGTTTGAATTTCCAACACAGCTGTCACAGGATGGAGAATCGAGCAACTAATCTCATGTGACCAATTCACAGGGCTCTTGATTTTCCAACAGTTGAATTGAGAATGAATTATGAGGCCGTACTGCACATTTGCACAGCCTCGTTTAAATATTAAAATTCCCTTTCAAAGTTTGGGGGGGGAGGTGGGGGCACTGAATTTTACAGCTGATGAAAATAACTTTGTCATTATCCTCCTTTATAAAGAAAAATACAAAATTAACCAGCTTCAATTTGGGCAGCAAAACTTTTGTTTTGAAAGACCACTCCAACTCAAATGACTTTTTAATGTTAAAGGGAAGTGCATGTGTGGACACTGGGTGAGGACAGGACCAGGCTGGGCTTTATCCATTATGGTTAAATAGCAATACTCGCTGCCTAGACTCACACATGAAGAATGGACACTTCGGCAAGACACTTGTGCCCATGGAGCAATATGGCTTGGTGCATTCAGAATAAGAGAGAGAAGTAAAGGAGAAAAAAAAAGTTGCTTCATCATTTCAAACTATTCCAATGATGCCACGCCTCTAGTAACTATCTGTATACTTCAAATATCATGGAGATAATACTTCTAATTATCTTAGGGAAAAAAAACACCATGGGTAAAGATTCATATGGAAAGTTTCCATCAAATGTTAGGTTGCTTCCAGATAAAGCTGAGGTGGTTGGAACATGGTTAATGCATAAGTATTGCTGCAGGTGACAAATTATCAGTAAGTCTGGTCATTAATCACTGTCGAGCTGAGTGCCAGCCACTTTGTCACCACGGTGATAGCAGTCCGTACAATCGGAAAACACAGAGGGTAGCTGCCAATGCCTTGCGGAGTATTGTTTGCTGTCAATCAGGTCACATGGCCTAGATGGCCCTACCTAGGCCAAGACTTTTACGTCTGCACAAGATTAATCACACTGACTACTTGGGGCTCATCTCTGGTGGCGCGCGTATGAGAAAACATTGTTAAGAAATTAATATCAATGTTTTATACATTTGACAGCAATATTGGTAATGGTTGTCCTGGCCAAATCTGAATAAAGTTGTCCTGGGCTCAAGTATGGCTTGACTCTAACATTAGGCTTGCGTTATAATACATATAAAAGAATTCTGCCCCACTAACACACAATGGGGTTGATTTTAACCCTACCAGCCTGGCAGAAACTGGGCGAGTGGGCAGTTAAAAACGAAGGAGCTATTTATCCGCTTGCAACTCAATCTGTTCCGGATGTTACCAATTTCAACGTGCAGGGTTGTGCAGGCAGATAAGACGCCCACCTAAAGTAGGCAGGGGCCTCATGAATTTATGCAAATAGGGGTTGTATTACATCAGTGAGACTCCGATTGGATTTTGAGTGGGGCCTGAGCGGGGAAGCAGCCATGGCTAAAGCAAGCCTAATGTTACAGCTGGTCTCAAACAGAAGAGGCCCGCTAAGGAAAGTGAAAGAGTTTCTCATTGTGAAACCAGAAGGAGCAGGAATTCTCCTCCGGGACCCACAATGAAAGTCACAGCCTCCCCCTGCCCTGGACTCCCTCCCCCCCTCCTCCCCCCTCCTCCTCCCTCTCTCCCTCTCCCTCTCCCTCTCCCTCTCTCCCCCTCTCCCTCCCCCCACTCTTCCTCCACCCCCCCTCCCCCCTCCCCCTCCCCCTCTCCCCCCTCCCCCTCCCCCTCCCCCTCTCCCCCCTCCCCCTCCCCCTCCCCCTCTCCCTCTCCCCCTCCCTCCTGGGAAACCCTGCCCGCGACCACATACTTGACTGCGAGCTTTCCTTTAGTCCCAGCCTGCAGCCTTCGGTTGCTTTAACTTCCTCTCCTGCCCACCGACCAACTGCCAGTTTCCGCCCGTTTCGGGGTGGGTGGGGTGGGGGGGGGCGCAGCTGACCGGCGACATGTAGATGAGGCGCGGCTGTTAAAATATACTGGGCTGCAAAAATAGGCCAGCGAGTGTGTTTTGCGCTCACCCTGCCCTGCACAAAACCCACTCAGGGTTAGAAGCAATCCCAATGTATTAGTTATCAGTAAAGTTCTACATCAACTGGCCATGTTGGCAGCCTAATCTTTTTCATATATCATTCCTATCATGTGATGTGAAGATGAATTAAACTGTCAGCTATCAGCTTGGCTTACTTGGTGATCTTCTTGCCTCTTAGCCAGAAGGTTGTGAGTTCAAACACTGCTCCAGGACTAGGAATGTATTCTAGGCCAAAACTAAATTGGCCCGGATTTTGCGGTCAGCGGCGTAATTAAGAATTACGCTGCCGGCATCCGAACCGAATGCGCACTTGCCTGTTGCGAGGCCCCGAACGAAAAGTTGCTGTCAGACGCTGCAGAGTTGAGCGCAGCGTAGTGGCCCACGGATCCCGGGGGCGCATCGTGTGCGGAAGCGTACCTTGGATCCAATCAGCAAACAGAAGCAACGTGTTATTTGGAGAAATGAAATTGATCTTTTATCAGAACTACAATTCTTTGCAGTAGTTTAATGGCGCTCGGGAGAATCCGGGTGCAATTCAGTTAAATTAACGTCTGTTACATTCCCATTTCTTTTAAAGAAACAAGTTGGAGACAAAATAACAACGTCCAGTACAAGTTATTAGAAGATTGTGTGTGTATGCATGTCGATTAATAGTTGTGCTAATATTCCACATTTTCTCTGGGTGCTGTCCCAAACGGGACACTCAGGTTCTACATCTTTATACATTCCTGGATGTCATCTAATTGGGGAAAAAAAAGCAACCTATTACAGCAAATGAATCGGAAAAGAGCATGACTATAGATATGGACTATAAATCCATACCTATCAGAGTATTAAATATGGTATTAATATTCAATATTAATTGCTGTTCAACTTGGGGCATTGCTTCAGAACACCCCTTACGCTGTGCAAACAGGCGCTCTGCCAGCTGTAAAATGTTCATATGTAATTGCTGGGCAGTTGGTGGGCAATTAGCCCAACTCTGCGCCAGCAATTAGGATTTCCATGTCAGTGCAGATCATCTTTAGTTTCCTGGATCACTGGGTCTGCTTCTGGGGAAGGTGGGACCTGTACAAGTCGGACGGGTTGCACCTGAACCGGAACGGGACCAACATCCTTGCGGGGAGGTTTGCTAGTACTGTTGTGGGGTGGGGTGGGGGGTTTAAACTAACTTGGCAGGGGGATGCGATACGGAGTGGAGCTATAGTAGGGGGTGATGCACAGCCAAATATAGAGGAAAAAACAAGTCAGCCTGGAAGGCAGAGCAAATATGTAATGGCACAAGGGAGTATGGCAAGGCTGGATGGCATTTATTTTAATGCAAGGAGTCTTGCAAGTAAGGCAGATGAATTGAAGGTGTTGATGAACACATGGGAGTATGATATTGTTGCTATCACAGAGACATGGTTGAGGGAGGGGCAGGACTGGCAGCTCAATATTCCGGGGAATAGAATCTTCAGGCGAGACAGAGCGGGGTGTAAAAGATGAGGGGTGTCGCAGTATTAATCAAGGAGTCAATTACAGCTGTAAGGAGGGATGGTATCTTAGCAGGTTCCTCTAATGAGGCCATATGGGTAGAACTTAAAAACAAAAAGGGGGCAAGCACTTTGCTGGGAGTGTACTATAGGCCCCCAAACAGTCAGAGGAACAGATATGTAGGCAAATCTCGGAGAAGTGTAGAAATAATAGGGTAATAATAGTAGGGGATTTCAACTTCCTCAATATTAATTGGGATAGTCAGAGTGTGAAAGGCTTAGAGGGTGCGGAATTCTTAAAGTGCATCCAGGAGAGATTTTTGAGCCAGCATGTCGAAAGTCCTACAAGAGAGGGGGCGGTACTGGACCTAATTCTAGGGAATGTAGCGGGCAAGTGGTGGAAGTGTTAGTAGGAGAGCATTTTGGTGACAGTGACCATAATTCGGTGAGATTTAAGGTAGTCATGGAAAAGGACAAAGATGGACCGGAAATAAAGGTTTTAAATTGGGGGAAGGCTGATTTTAATATGATAAGGCAGGATCTGGCCAAAGTGGACTGGAAAATCCACATCAGAGCAGTGGGAGTCTTTCAGAAAGGAAACAGAGTACAACGCCAACATGTTCCCGTAAAGGTCAAGGGTGGGACCAACAAGCCCAGGGAACCCTGGATGTCAAGGGATATACAAGAATGGATTAGGAAAAAAAGGGAGGCTTTTGGCAGATACAAAGGACTAAAAACAGTGGAAGCCCTGGAGGAGTATGGAAAGTGCAGGGAGGTACTTAAAAAAATAATTAGGAGAGTGAAGAGGGGGCATGAAAAAACACTGGTGGGCAAAATAAAGGAAAATCCCAAGGTGTTTTATAAGTATATTAAGGGCAAGCGGATAAACAGGGAAAGAGTAGGGCCCATTAGGGACCAAAGTGGCAATCTGTGTGTCGAGCCGGAAAAATTGTTTATACCAATCTGGCATAAAAGGAAATCTAAAAAGGTGACTCAACCGTGGATAACAGGGGAAATTAGAGACAGCATAAAATCCAAAGATAGGGCGTATAAAATAGCCAAAAAACGCGCCAGAGCGGAAGATTGGGAACAGTTTAAGATAGAGCAAAGGAGGGCAAAGGGCTTAATCAAGAAGGGCAAAATAGCTTACGAAAGCAAGCTGGCGGAAAATATAAAAACTAACTCCAAAAGCTTTTATAAGTATATCAAGAGGAAAAGACTGGTGAAAACCAAAGTTGGTCCATTGCAGTCAGATACGGGGGAATATATAATGGGAAATAAGGAAATGGCAGACCAACTAAATGCATACTTTGGGTCAGTCTTTACGAAGGAAGACACAAAAAACCTCCCTGGGATATCGGGAAAAATAGGGACATTGGCAAAGGAGGAACTGACGCAAATCAATATCTCTAAGGATATGGTGTTAAGGAAGCTAAAGGGATTGAAGGCGGACAAATCCCCAGGGCCTGATAACATGCATCCTAGGGTACTGAAGGAGGTGGCCCTAGAGATAGCGGATGCACTAAGCATGATTTTTCAGAATTCATTAGACTCGGGAACAGTGCCCATGGATTGGAGGGTAGCTAACGTTACCCCACTATTCAAAAAGGGGGGTAGGGAAAAAGCAGGTAATTACAGACCTGTAAGCCTTACATCAGTTGTGGGCAAAATGCTGGAGTCCATCATTAAGGATGAAATAGCCGAGCACTTAGCAAATGGGGACAGGATAGGACAGAGTCAACATGGATTTACAAAGGGTAAATCGTGCTTGACTAATCTATTGGAATTTTTTGAGGGAGTAACTGGTAAAATAGATGGGGGAGAGCCAGTAGATGTGGTGTACCTGGACTTCCAAAAGGCCTTCGATAAGGTCCCACATAAAAGATTAGCATGGAAAATTGAAGCTCATGGGATAAAGGGGAAAGTATTGACGTGGATAGAGAACTGGCTGTCAGATAGAAAACAGAGAGTTGGAATAAACGGCTCATTTTCTGAATGGCAGGCAGTAACAAGTGGGGTACCACAGGGATCTGTCCTGGGTCCCCAGCTGTTCACAATTTATATTAATGACCTGGATCAGGGAGTCGAATGCAGCATTTCCAAATTTGCAGACGACACTAAACTAGGAGGGGGGGTGGGCTCAGAGGAGGAGACCAGGAAGCTCCAGAGCGATTTGGACAGACTGGGCGGATAAATGGCAGATGCACTATAATGTGGACAAGTGCGAAGTTATCCACCTTGGGTGCAGGAACGGGAGGGCAAATTATTATTTAAATGGCAATAAATTGGGAGAGGGGGAAGTACAGAGAGACCTGGGTGTTCTTGTACACCAGTCACTGAAGGCGAGCATGCAGGTGCAACAGGCGGTCAAGAAGGCAAACGGTATGCTGGCCTTCATAGCAAAAGGGTTGGAATACAGGAACAGGGATACCTTGCTGCAGCTGTACAGGGCACTGGTGAGACCACACCTCGAGTACTGTGTACAGTTTTGGTCGCCTCATCTGAGGAAAGATGTTCTTGCCATGGAGGGGGTGCAGCGGCGATTCACCAGGCTGATACCAGGAATGGCGGGATTGACCTATGAGGAGAGACTATGTAGTTTAGGGATGTACACACTGGAGTTTAGAAGATTGAGAGGGGACCTCATAGAAGTGTATAAAATTCTGACAGGTCTAGACAGATTAGATGCAGAAGGAATGTTTCCCTTGGCGGGTGAGAACAGAACTAGAGGACATAATTTAAGGATAAGGGCTAAACCATTTAGGACAGAAATGAGGGGGAATTTCTTCACTCAGAGAGTGGTGAACCTGTGGAACTCATTGCCACAGAGGGCAGTGTACGCCAGCTCATTAAATATATTTAAGAGGGAATTAGATATATTTCTACAGGCAAAAGGGGTTAAGGGTTACGGAGAGAAGGCGGGGACGGGATACTGAATTGAAGGATCAGCCATGATCTCATTAAATGGCGGAGCAGGCTCGAAGGGCCGGATGGCCTACTCCTGCTCCTATCTTCTATGTATCTATGTATCTATGTAGGTGAGGTTTTAAATTAATATTTTACAACTGTGTTCACTATGGAAAAGGACGATGTAGGCATAGAAATCAGGCAGGGGGATTATGATATACTTGAACAAATTAGTATTGAGAGGGAGGAGGTACTAGCGGTTTTAGTGGGCTTAAAAGTGGATAAATCCCCAGGCCCAGACGAGATGTATCCCAGGCTGCTGTGTGAGGCAAGGGAGGAGATTGCAGGGGCTCTGACACAAATTTTCAGAACCTCTCTGGCCACAGGGGAGGTGCCAGAGGACTGGAGGACAGCTAACGTAGTACCATTATTCAAGAAGGGTAGTAGGGATAAACCAGGGAATTACAGGCCAGTGAGCCTAACATCAGTGGTAGGGAAATTATTGGAAAAAATTCTGAGGGACAGAATTAGTCTCCACTTGGAGAGGCAAGAATTAATCAAGGATAGTCAGCATGGCTTTGTCAGGGGGAGATCATGTCTAACCAATTTGATTGAATTTTTCGAGGGGGTGACTAGGTGTGTGGATGAGGGTAGTGCAGTTGATGTAGTCTACATGGACTTCAGTAAGGCTTTTGACAAATTCCCACATGGGAGACTGGTCAAGAAGGTAAGAGCCCATGGGATCCAGGGCAATTTGGCACATTGGATCCAAAATTGGCTTAGTGGCAGGAGGCAGAGGGTGATGGTCAAAGGTTGTTTTTGTGACTGGAAGCCTGTGTCCAGTGGTGTACCGTAGGGATCGGTGCTGGGTCCTTTGCTGTTTGTAGTGTACATTAATGATTTAGATATGAATGTAGGAGGTATGATCAGTAAGTTTGCAGATGACACGAAAATTGATGGAGTGGTAAATAGCGAGGAGGGAAGCCTCAGGCTACAGGGCGGTATAGACGGGTTGGTTAGATGGGCAGAACAGTGGCAAATGGAATTTGATCCTGAAAAGTGTGAGGTGATGCATTTTGGGAGGACTAACAAGGCAAGGGAATACACAATGAATGGTAGGACCCTAGGAAGGACAGAGGATCAGAGGGACCTTGGTGTGCATGTACATAGATCCCTGAAGGCAGCAGGACAGGTAAATAAGGTGGTTAAAAAGGCATATGAGATACTTGCCTTCATTAGCCGAGGCATAGAATATAAGAGCAGGGAGGTTATGATGGAGCTGTACAAAACGCTAGTTCGGCCACAGCTGGAATACTGTGTGCAGTTCTGGTCGCCACACTATAGGAAGGATGTGATTGCATTGGAGAGGGTGCAGAGGAGATTCACCAGGATGTTACCTGGGCTGGAGCGCTTCAGCTATGAAGAGAGACTGGACAGGCTGGGGTTGTTTTCCTTAGAGCAGAGAAGGCTGAGGGGGGACCTGATTGAGGTGTACAAAATTATGAGGGGCATAGATAGGGTAGATAGAAATGAATTTTCCCCTTAGTAGAGGGGTCAATAACCAGGGGGCATAGTTTCAAGGTAAGGGGCAGGAGGTTTAGAGGGGATTTGAGGAAAAACTTTTTCACCCAGCGCGTGGTTGGAATCTGGAACTCACTGCCTGAAAGGGTGGTAGAGGCAGGAACCCTCACAACATTCAAGAAGCATTTAGATGAGCACTTGAAACGCCATAGCATACAAGGCTACGGACCAAGTGCTGGAAAATGGGATTAGAATAGACAGGGCTTGATGGCCGGCGCGGACACGATGGGCCGAAGGGCCTCTTTCTGTGCTGTATGACTCTATGACTATGGGCTGGATTTTGAATGACCCATGGAGTCGGGTTTGGAGGCGTTTGGGGGGTTAAATTTGCGGGGCCGGGGTTTCCGACCCCATCCCGACTCCATCCTGCCTCCACGCAATTTTGACAAAATCAGTCGCGGGGTTCCCGACTCCGTCCCGCCTCCAAGAGGTGGGAGAGGCCATTAAAGCACGTAACAAGCCCTAAATTGGCTCTGTAATGCTATTTTGAAACGTTTTAGCTAGTTTAACCCTTTTCTGACGTGAAGCACGCCTGGTGTGAAACACTCCAGTGAAACCTGGCGGGAGCACAAGTGGATAGCTGACTATCGGCTGCAGGTCCACTATTACAACGGAGATGTGATGAAGGTAGTAGTAGTATTAGGTCTGAAAGTCGCCTCTGATAATGCTACATTCAATGTCATGGCATTTGGTGTAAGAGGACTTGGATGCAAAAAATACTTTGTCTCTCTCTCTCTCTCTGTCTGTCTGTCTCTGTTCCCCCGCCCCGCCCCGGCCCGCCCGGTCCACTCACATTAGAAGCAATGCAGACAGGTCCTCTCTCACCAGTAGCCAGACAATCTCTGAGAGCAGGCAGTCAGCAATGATGACATCATCAGAGGCAGGTTTCAGACTGAAACCACTAATTAGTTCAAGGGTTCCCACATGCTGCAACTCAATTGCCCAATTAAGTGAAAATTGCATCAGGCATCCACATTAATCTGGAGTCGGGGGGGGAAACACGAAATGCGGATTACACGACCCCAACCCGACCCCAAGACAAAATCCAGCCCTATGACTCTATCTGTCAAGTCGGAACTTGACAGACCGCAAGTTCGGGATTTAGCGCTGTCCATTTCAACGGCGGTATAACAGCGTACTTGTCATACCAACCGCAAAATATGGGTCATTATTCAACGAGAGCTACTTTGTAGCACTTTCCAACTGGTAAAGTTGCTGTCTAAGGTTTTTGGTTTCTTGGAAGCATAATTCAATTAGTATAATAATAACGTGCATTTATACAGCGCCTTTAATGCAGAAAAACCTCCCAAAGTGCTCTACAGAGGTATAATCAAAAAAATGAATGTTCGAGTGGAGAGATTAAAGAAGGTGGGATTGTTTTCCTCGGAGCAGGGAAGGTTGAGGAGGTTTCTTAGAGGTGTTGAAAATGATGAAGGGTTTTGATTGACTGAATAGGGAGAAACTGGCAGGAGGGCCAGTAACCAAAGGATACAAATTTAAGATCATTGGCAAAAGAACCAGAGGGGCGATAAGGGGAATTTTGTTTTATGCAACGAGTTGTTATGATCTGGAATGCACTGCCTGAAAGGGCGGTGGAAGCAGATTCAACAGTAACTTTCAAAAAGGAATTGGATATATAATGGATCTAAAAGGAAAAATTTGCAGGGTTACGGGGAAGGTGCGGGGGAGTGGGACTAATTCGATAGCTCTTTCAAAGACCAGGCACAGGTGTGACGAGCCGAATGGCCTCCTTCTATGCTGTAATATCCTATGACTCAAAGAAGGATCTATTAGGAGGGTGAGAGGTGGGTTTTAAGGAGCGTCTAAATGGAGGAGAGGCAGAGGAGCTTATTTATGTAGGGATTTTTTGGATTGTGGGGCATAGGCGACACACGACTGGCAATGGTGTGGCAAAATAAAAGGGGAATATTCAAGAGATCAGAGTCACAGGAATGGAGCGATCAGGGAGGGGTTGCAGGGCTGGAGGAGGTTAAAGAGAGAGAGAGGAGCGAGGCCATGAACCGTTTTAAACACCAGGATAAGAATCCATTCATTCATTCAGGGCTGTTCAACCCTTCCCACATTTAATAGGAAAAAGTGGAAGTAAGGATACAAATACCTGAAAATATTGCCAAAAAACAAAGGAACCATGTTGCTTTCTGCCAAAGAGTCTTCTGATGGATTCCTTTATTAAAGCTACTCATGGCTGCCACCTTCGTGATTCTCTGATTAATCTTTATTCTTTGAAGGTTAAACAGTATCATTATGCTACATGCAGTGTGTACTATCTTTTGCCCTTTCAAAAATAAATTAAAGTGACACACTGGTAGTTTGTCTTCTCTTTATATTATCAATGGCTGAAAAAAGGAGAAAATATTTGTCACATTCAAATCGAGCAAGAATAACATTGGTAATTGTTGAAATCTTTTATTCACTGCAGTGAACTGTCTTGAGTAATTTCACTGTCATACTTTAATGCTAATTTACACATTACCTCTGGCAGTGCACGTTTATCATTGCAACTGGCAGTAGTGTTCATTAAAAGATAGTTTCAAACTGCAGTGAACAGCACGGGGAAAATAAGTATTTTCTGCATCTGATCAGTCAGCTGTATTTTGAATAGAACTGAGTCACTCATCTCATCCAGTTATTGGATTTGTTGCTGGCACAGGGTAAGGGCCACAATATTGGATCTGGAATACAGCACATACGTTTATAATATTCATTTCAGGTTCTTGCCTTCACTTTGAGAATATGGTGTCAACACTTCTTTTCTCCTCCTGTCCCCATATGCTTCTGACTGAGGCATCCTCTGCACAGTTCTGTACTACGCCAGGGAGTTAATCCATTCTCAAAACACAGGTAAGTTATTCGAGTGAATGTTGTGAGTTTTTATACATCATTCATGCAGTTGTGTTTATTTTATCGGCCTTTTTATAAACTGGTTGAATTGCAACATTTACTTTTACATAGCGTCTTTTGCATACTGAATGTGTGTTTGTTTTTTTCCCTCTCTGTACACACATCTTATATTTGCAGTAAGCGTTGGCGATAACACAGTAGCACTCTCCCCTCCTTGCCCCTCTGGCATTTATGACGTACACGGAATTTGTGGTGGCATTGTGGAAACCCACATTATTTCAAACCCTTGATCATCAATGTCTCCCCTCCCTCACAAGACAGACCGTGTAGTCCTGCAGTTATACCTGACGGTCTTAGCCAAGTTATTAGAATTTCACCATGAACCATTGTTCCTCTTTCTGTCCATTACTTCATCAGTTTGGTGCAGACTGCTTCACAATGTGGATGTTCAAAAGGGCGTTTGCCGATTGAGATGGTTAGGATTAAGAACAGAATGAATCCTCACAACTGATTATTTCCGTCAGAGGTACAGACTCTGGGTTCTCCAGTACTGAATGGTGAGATTATTACCCTCTGATATTACCTGGCAGTATTAAAAAGTCATTAGCTTTATGGGCTAATTTGCACTATGGGTGCTTGCAGGATATCTGTGACTGGCTACATGCTGTAATCTATACACCCTCATTAAGTTGTGCTGCTTTAACCTTGCTTTGAAAAAGACAGACCGTTTGGTAGCGCTGTCTTTTAATTTAGCCCTTAACCCATGTCTGCTGGGTCCACCAACCTTCTGGAGACATGCCTTTGGTATAGATTTGCATGGTATGTGGAGTATAATAAATCAAGAAGGGGATAGATAACTTTTATATTTAGGTATTATAGCAATCATTAGAACAGGCATGCGCCTTGCATTATCTGTTCAAAGGCTGACATTACACGTGTATAAAATGGCCTCTGAAGCGGCCTTTTTTGATTAGATTTAGCAAGTTCCTGTGGCTATTATTCTGCCTACAGATTCTCACTCACCCTTCAGTTTGTATAGAAAACTGACCACGTATCTGAATAGTTCATTGAAACGTTAGAATAAATCTTATCAAAATAGAATTATTTTCGTATTAACTATGATTCACTTTCTGCAGAGTAATACTTTTCATTTCAAATAATTTAATAGACAAAAGTATATAAATTCAATGACTGTCATGGAAAATACATTTCTTTACAGCAAATTTAATCAGTTCTTCCTCTAGTGCCCTTTCATAACTGGAAGGTACAGCGCAACTTAGGAATTAAATTACACCAGCTTCCTAGAAACTCCGTACAAAACACAATCCTCTGCAACCAATTGGATAAATAACATTAAGTTCTCTGTTGGTGCTTAGATTGTGGTCAGTAGAAAAGCATCAAAGTTTGGAATGGCTCAATAGGGATTTTATAATCAGATTAATGCTGAAGACAAGTTTGTTTCTTTCAAGCCTCATTTGATGACGTTGAACTGAAATGTTTTAAAAAAAAATAAAAATATGGATACCTGCGATTAATTACGCCGTGAGAGTTTCCGTTAGTTACTCAACTATTAATAATTGGTAACTATTTGCCACTTTTGTCAATGCTTAAGATTTGACAGTGGCCACAATATTGTTGCAGCAAAGTAACTGGCCCCGATATTTACAGAGGTGGGGGGAGGGGGGCAGGGGGGGCCGGAAACGGTTGACGACTCCGGCAAAGCCAGAGATGCGGAGGTCCTGCTGAACTTAACGGCAGGACCTCATTCACATTTTTTTGTTCCGTTTTCCATCCAGGAGGAACAGCTAGCAGCAGGAGGCCGCTGCCCGGGAACCTTGGGGATGTCCCCGGCAATCGGGAGGGAGGGAAGTCACCGATCGGGCATTGGGGAGGGGAGAGAGAGGCCATTGGGGCTGGAGGGAGAGGGAGAGAGGTAATCGGGATTGGAGGGAGGGAGAGAGAGAGGCCATCGGGGCTAGAGGTTGGCGATTGTGGCGGAGGGAGAGAGAGGCCACAATCAGCAGTGGGGGAGGCCGAAGGCTTCCTTGAGGTGCCGGGGGGAACACTCCTGCTCCTCCTGGCCCACGAGGATTGCTGGGAAACGCACTTCCCATGGGAAGCCGGCAGCTCCCGCCTCCCTTTCACTGTCGGCTTTCTTGTCCCCTGGAAAACCCGTGCAGCAGCAGTGAATTTTAAGTCGGACTCCCAATTGCACTGTGGGAACCCGATTTAAATATGTTAATGAAGTGTCCTGCCTCTCCCGACACTCGGACGCCCTGATATCTGCCACCATAAAAAAGGCGGTGGGCGCATTCGTGGCGTGTTGGGGTCACGTTCCCCATATTTAAATCTTTAACCTCCCCCTCCGAAACCTCTCCCATGGTTGGGGGGGCGGGGGGGTCATTTTTATATCGATGCACAAACATTCATGAAAAACAATATCCAAACTCCTGTGGTGATGTAAACATCAGAAATGCCAATCAGGATCCTTTATAATTCTTTAACATAAATTTGTGCACCCAAGAGAATGGATACTTTAACTACTAATGCCATGATTGGGTATTCATCTCCAATCCTTCATGATAACTGAGCTGTGAAACTGCATGGCCAGAAGATTAAAATTAAAATTCTGCACAGTCATATTTCAATCCTGTGTCAAGCTACCAATAAAGTGCGTTATTGCTCCCACAGTGCCATGAATCTCTATTAGCAGCACCATTAGCACCAATGCAGAGTGAAAATAAAATCTTCCACTGTGGATGATGTAGAGACATTTTTAGGCGATTTTATTTTTCCCTGGGTGTGCTATAGCACGTGCACAAATACATTTTCCCGTAATAAGTGCAAACATTGATTGGTGTCCATTTTCCCTGCGTCTTTGTGGTCTATAAAATCATTGCTAACAGACATTTTTGCACCTTGTCAATGTATATATTAATCAGGGACATAATCGGCTATGTTGCAGAACTTTTGGGGGCAATTTTAACCCAGCCTGCCCACTAGAAAACAGGTGGAAGCTGGGCAAGTGGGCAGTTAAAATTGGTCGGGTGACTTACCCGACCTGGAACTGACCAATCGCAATTCTAACCTGCTCAACTGAGCAGGTGGCATGGACACCGGTGAAGTGCTTTTTTTTTTACACATGCATGTCAGGTCCCAATGGCATCGTCGGGACGCGACTGCAATTTTAACTCTGGGAGGGCCTGAGCTGGAAGCCACAGTGAGTTGTGCACCAGGCAAAGTAGATCGGGGCCAGAAGAGGCTCCAAAGGGTACGTTTAAACATTTGTTTGAACTTTCCTTGTGGGGGCTCAGAGGAGCAGTCCTCCGGGCCACCACAACTAAGTCTAGGCTTCCCTTGGCATGGCCTCGGCTCCAGCCCGATCGCGAGGCCCCGCGTCCTGGTCCCAGTAGCCGATCCTGCCACTTAACTGGTCTCGGTAGTTAGCTCCTCCTGGCCATGCAATTGTCCGCTGCTTTCTGTCGACTTCCCACCATGAACGGGTGGGAAGTCGATGGGCAAGATTTACATGAGGCCCATGGCCTCATTTCATGTGCAGTGGGTAAGTTCCTAACTCCTACTGCTGTCCACCTGCACAAAACTGGCCTGGAATTAAAATTTATTTTCTCTGTGAAATGGATATAATCTCAATGGTGATCATTCTCAAGAATGAATAATTGCCTCCATGTTCTGCCCAACTACAGATTAACCTCATTTTATTAAAATAGGGAAAAGGATGTCACATCTGCCCAGCCATCCATTTCTGGCTTGCTGGATTTAACATTCAGTAAGATTACTCTATCTGACTTACGTCTGTCTATATTATGGACAACTAGATCTTGTTGACAGATGCTTCTTCTCAAAGCTGTAAACTTTGAGTGAACACGTCATTGCATCCAGACGTATTTCATGTTCTGACATCTTTGTGAGAAATTATTGGCTTTGGATTTGTTCATGTGTGTCCAGCACCTTTTCCTTGCACTTTTGTTTGCATTTCTGTGAGGATGTCAGACAATAAAGAATGATGACTTTTCACACTTTATATTGATCACAACACTTTGCAAGCTGACTTACTTGCACCTTTTGGATAATATCCCCAAAGCAGGCATACATCAACTTTCATGGTTCTCTGGTTAAATAAAGTTTGATGCTATTCTTCTTTAAGTCTGACGTTCTCGATGAGGTGTGAACAGACATTGCTTTTAAGCGGTAAGTGTTTGCAAATTCCTTGTACAATCTAAGTTATTCAATTATATCGCATACAAATCATTACATTATATTTACTTATACTTTTAAGCATATAGCCCAGAATTTTCCGAAACGGTGCGATTGGCATACACTCTAAATTACACTCTGTGGCACGTCAATCTCCCCGTTGTGACCATATGGCAAACTTTCCTGGAAGAGTAAATTAAATATGTCACAACAAGCATAATGGCTTACCCCGTCTGCATCAATAAACAAATTGACAGGCCAATATTAGCATGACCAGAGAATTCTGAATTTAAAATCCTTTCAATATGCTGAACATTTTCAGAAAATTGAAACCCACTAGCTGCTGTATTCAATTTTCAGGAGCATTCTATGTTTGAGATTTAGGGGGTGAAATTGGTCGCAGGTGATAGCGAATCGGTACTGCGTTTTACACCCTGCCGGATTTACTCTTCCATTGACTTTAAGATGTTCAAAACAGGCTGCCGATTCGCTATTGCTCACTTTTCGCTATCGCTGACAACCAATTTCACCCTTTTTTTTTTAACCATTTGTTTAGAAGATGACATTAGTAATTTAAGATACCTTAAAAAGTCTCAGATTTTAAAAAAAATCCTCACTTCCTTTGCCACTTTAATGCCCTACACTGTGCGCATGGTATACACTAAACCTAACACTCAATAAGGAAGATAAAGTGTTTTGAAAAATTTTAAATATATCAAGTAAGAGCAGAGGTTTCATTTTACTTCAGTTAATTAGTTTTAACATGAATTTAGATACATTCACCAATCAAATTAATTGATTTAATGATTTTGTACTTTTGAGAGCTTTACTTCAGAATGAACACTGATAACGTAATTTTGATGGTGAAATGTCGAAGGATATTTTACGATATATACATAGAAGTCCATTCACGTGAATCCAGACCGCAGAGATGTATCTCCACAGCTTTTCTGGTCCTGAGAATCATGTGAGAACCATAAATCATGTTGATACCAGGTGACCAAGGCCCCACCGGTGCCATTATTTTTCAGTCTAAGTAGCTGTGGCAAGTAAACTAATGTAAATCCAGGAAATTCATCATCACCATTGACTTGAATGGCGGGGAGAGCAGAGCTATGACAATCAACTTTTTTACGCTTTTGCAGAGGATATCGGTAGAGCAGTGCAAAAGTCCCAGGAAATTACTACACCGCGTGAGTAACTCGTGTCATCATTTTCTGGGACTTCTGCGCTGGAAAACGGACCCAATGGCGAAGATGCTCCATTCCAATGGCGTCAGTCTTCAGGAAATTCTGGTCCAATGCGTCGCTCAGTTGGTCAGAGTGGGTTTGAGCCCCATCCCAGTGGTTGAGTTCAAAATTCGGCCAGTCAGAGATGTCATCCTTTGGATAAAACTGCTAGTTCCAATTGATGTTAAAAGATTCCTTGGCACTGTACTCTGATGTTACAACTGCTTTCTTCTTTCATCATAAAGCAGTTCAACAGCGTCAGAGTCAACTTCTAAATGTTTCATTTCAATCGCAGCATCTGACGCTTTGGCCCTTGGAGAAACGGGCCTACTTCCATTGGAAAAGGACTAAAAATGCTCCTCACAATTTGCTCTAACGTGCACAATTAACAATTTTTTCTATAAGGGGAGTGCTGCTGTTTTAAATTAGTCCAGTCTTCGTCCCAGTACTATGAGGAGATATTCCAGGATTAGGGCCTAAAATGGCCATGTCCTTGAATTTTTGTCAAAAAAAGCAGTCTGTATAAGAACATAAGACATAAGAAATAGGAGCAGGAGTAGGCCAATCGGCCCCTCGAGCCTGCTCCGCCAATCAATAAGATCATGGCTGATCTGATCCTAACCTCACATCTAAAGAACACAAGAAGTAGGAGCAGGACCCGGCCACTCAGCCCCTGGGCCCGCTCCACCACCCATAGGGCCCTGACCGATCCGAACCCAGCCTCATGTCCAATTTCCTGCCCGCTCACCGTAACCCCTAATTCCCTTTACCTCTAGGAAGCTGTCTGTTTCTGTTTTAAATTTATTTAATGATGTAGCTTCCACAGCTTCCTAGGGCAGCAAATTCCACAGACCCACTACCCTCTGAGTGAAGAAGTTTCTCCTCATCTCAGTTTTGAAAGAGCAGCCCCTTATTCTAAGATTATGCCCCCTAGTTCTAGTTTCACCCATCCTTGGGAACATCCTTACCGCATCCACCCGATCAAGCCCCTTCACAATCTTATATGTTTCAATAAGATCGCCTCTCATTCTTCTGAACTCCAATGAGAAGAGTCCCAATCTACTCAACCTCTTCTCATATGTCCACCCCCTCATCCCCGGGATTAACCGAGTGAACCTTCTTTGTACTGCCTCGAGAGCAAATATGTCTTTTCTTAAGTATGGACACCAAAACTGTATGCAGTATTCCAGTATGTCTTTTATTTATATGTATATGTATATGTAAGTGACAGTCAGGGGCTCTGGGTCCCAAAGCTAAAGTCAACAATAATCTACTTCCTTGTGTGCAGGAAAGATACACACATCTGCCAATAATCTACCACCATCTATCCCGTACAACATCAGAGTAGTGTGGCTGAGCTGTCCCTGCTATACAAGATCATAACTAGAGCAGCACCACAACAGTCAATAGTACTTCCGCCAGACCTCCATGCTGATACTAAGGAAATGAAAACTACTGCGGCTGCACTGCAAATGCAAATTTCTATATTGATCTAATATGTCAGCGTGAAGCCTTCTCTTTCAAGCTGGCACCGCCATTTGATATTCTGCATTTGACCTTCTGATTGAAAGGGCAGAGTTAAACATTCTTTTACTGAAGAGTTGTTGGAGCACACATCAAGCCATTGGAGAGCTTTCAATATTGGCACCCCAGATTTTCCAGGTCTTTTGATCTCTGCCAACATTAGGATAGATTTTGTGAGAAATCGGTATTTGTTGCACTTTTTTTCCAGTGGCACCCTATTTTTATGGGACCTAATATACCCCAAATGTACGAATTAGAATCCTAACTCAGGCCGCAATAATGGCAAATGTGAGGAACAGAAATGTCATACTGATCGAGGAATTGGGACCGTGTATTGGTTTAGCCAGAGAGATGCCTTGGCATCTTTGATAGCCTTTCTGCAATTGTAATAACCCCATCAAAAAAATCACAATTCATTTGACTGTGGGTTAATTATACTCCACACCGCACAGCAGTGAGTCTGGTGTCACTTTTATAGAAGCCGCAAAAATGGAGTTGTCTGTTGTGAAGTGAAAGGTGGCTGCTGTTCATCTGTCACTCTGAGCTATGGGGAGTCTGCAAGAAAATGCAGAAATTATTGCACAGTAACCACAGACATCAAATAGTAACACCAGATGTTATTTTGCCTGTTCTGTGTGACAATAGCTGGCCAATTGAAAGATTACAAGAGAATTGGACAAGTTTAGCATCACGTCTACTAAGATTCCTTAATCTCTTTCAACTTCATTCTTATCTAAGCCAACACCATTCATGAAGTACACATTTTGGCTATTTTCCCTTCCTATGCCACCTTACACTTGTTTGCATTGAATTTCATCTGCCATTGTTCTGCCCTCTTACAGATCTTGTCCAGCTCATGTTGTAATTTCTGAGCTGTCTATTCCAATTCCACAGCCTCTTCTAGTTTAGTATAATCTGCAAGTTTGATCACTTTGCATTGAGTTTCTGAATGCAGGCCATTTCTGTAAATTAGAAACAGTAATGGTCCCAGCACTGAGCTTTGAGGCATCCCAGTACTTCTCTCCACTTTGACATAATTCCTTTAACGAGTACTCATTGTTTCCTACCCTTCAGCTAGTTTCTTATCCCTTCCCAGGGTTTACCCTGAATCCTGACAGTTTTGAGTTTAATTAATAGTTTTGTGTGTGGAACTTTTAACAAAAGCCAAATGAAGGTCAAGGTACACCATATCGTCAGGCTGATCACGGTCCAAATCTCAAATAAAACAAGGAAGCTGGTCAGGCAGCATCTTATCTTTCTGAATGCTGACTGCTGTTAACTAGGTTATTGGTGCACAGATGATTCTCAAGTTCCATTATTTTACATGAAATAGAAGTAAGACTAATACAACTGTAGTTACCTGTGTCTGTTTTGTAACCCTTTCTGAATATAGGCATCACATTAGTCTTTCAATCTATTGGTTGCCAGTACCCATTGGTTCCCTCATGATATGGCCAGCGCCTCTAAATATAGCCATGTTTCTGATATTCCAACCACATTGTAGTTTTCCACTGCCATAGCAGCCTCCAGTTCCAGAATCGTATTTCTAATGCCTCTAGCATTCATGGATATACATCTTAATATAGATTTGCCTTCTCACACATTACCCTATGTCTGCCTATTCCTGGTCTTTGGGTAGCTGTGTCCACACATCCCTTTTGATTGCCTTCTGCTCCACACCCTGTCTCACCTGGATCTTGTTGTCTCACCTGGATCTTGTTTCCTCCCTGTCCCCCCACCCCCCACCTACCTAGCTTAAATGGTTTTCTAATGCCGCCTCAATATTCCTTGCAAGTCTCTGATCTGACTTGGTTTCAGTGTAGCCCTTCTCACCCATACCAGTCCTTTTTATTCTGGAAGGATTCAAAGTTATTTCTGAAGGTGGAATAGTTGTTCTCACACTGATCTGCCAGCCACTCGTGTATCGTCTCAATTTTTTGTTGAACTTCCCTACTTTCCCATATAATGGAAGTAAACCAGAGAACGTTAGTTTGCATCCTCTACATTTGTGTTTTCAGCCAATCCTCGTGTATGTGGCTTTTAAGGCCCCCACCGCTATTATTTCCCCGCTATTTCATTTACTGATATGTGGATGACTACCTCTGAGTCCCTACCCCTCCCCTTCAGTAACCCCTCTATCCTTTCCTCAGTGTGTACTGCTCTAGCTCCAGGTAGACCATTCACCATCCCGTAGGTATTGTCCTTGCGATGCACATTGCTATCCTCTTTCCTGAACAAGGACTTGCCTACAGCTACAATCTCTCTGTGACCTGCAAACTGTGACATTGTCCATGTTGTCCTCTCTGATTTTCTAACTACCTTTTCTTCTGGGACCGTATTTCCTTCTTCAATGTCAGTCTGTGCCTAATACCTGTTCACTAGTGTAATTTCTTGGGTAGCTTCAACCGGTTTCCTATCTTGCTTGCTTCTTTTACCAACTTTAATCGATCCAGTATTCCCATTCCCTTGGCTTTCTTCAGCACTTGCCTCTGTCATCACAATACTGCTCCTGATTATACTGGTCCCCAGCTCCAATCACTGAATGTTCACTTTTGAGGTCTGATGCTAGCCTGGTCATATCACTTACCTGGGATAACTCACTTACTAAACTTAATAATTATCCACTCGCCCTCAAAAATCCCCTCCCTTCTGTCTGCCCTTGTAATTTCCTGTATCTTGCTCTCTAAGGTCAAAACTCTTTCTTCAAGTTTACTGATTAACAGACAAGTTTTGCATCTCTTCACTACTCTATCGTATCTGCCTCTGTCATTTCTGAATATCCCACAGCAAACACACCACTGGATTCCATCTTCGTTGTACTTCTCTTGGCTGTTCCCCTTTTTCATTGCATTGCTCATGTTGCCCCCTTTTATCTCTAGTGTTCTATTTTTATTCTGTCTGTCCGATGCCCTCTTTTTTAATTATTACTTCCCTTGGGTGTTCATGTAGGTGCTTTTTAAAATAATAAATTTATCTCTGCCTATGCTGCCATTTTTAGATTTTTTTTTTAAACTTTTGCTCTTTTGCTCTCTTTGTTTAACATGCTCTCCCAGAAGTCCATGTTGTGCCATGCCATTCTTGAGGCTTTGAGACTTTCCCCCCCCCCAATACTGGTAGTTCCCATGAAGTCTACCTACTCCTTTTAATATAAAGCTTAGCACTTTTCGGTGTTCCTCAGCTATGTGCTGAGGTTTCAAACTCTAATCTTTTCTTTCAATCGAGCTGCCCGTATTCAGTTCATCCGTATAGAACGGATAGCTACCTATTGTTAATAGCGGCTAGCTGGGTTGACCTTACACTATTTAGTAAGCAATTTGGTAATGTCTGTGTCTTATTTTAACTTGGTCAAAATGCTGCTCAAGTTACTTTGTTGTTCAGTCATATATCACTATAAAATTGCTTAAAACATGATTCGATGTCGATTCGAAATCAATTTTGGATACCCTCCTCTAACAAGCCCATATTGCTTTGTGAGTCAATGCATAACATGGAGTTTAAATAATAGGTTAAATAAGATTTTGTTTTGAGTTCCATGTTATGCACCATGGTGAAATATTATTACAGGAAACTTTCGTTTATCCGGCACTGACGGGACCGGCGTGGTGCCGGTTGATCGAAAGTGCCGGATTACAGAGAGGTATACTTACCAAGGTACGAGAGCCCCGTACACGGCCACAGGCTTAACACTTGGGACCCGGAGAGGGAAAGTAAACGAGACTCTGGCTTTTTCCTCCGTGGCGGCGACAGGTCCGAGTCGGAAGAACGTTGACCCCCCTTTCGTGGGGGCGAAAGGTCAGAATCGGGGTCTTGTCTGTATAATAAAACTTACCTGATTTTTGCCGGTTAAGCGAGAATTCCGGATATTTGGGTGCCGGATAAACGAAAGTTTCCTGTATTTGAATGGGTGCTGCCTTCATTTTGTTTTGGTCAGCAGAGTGACTTGACACACAGCAGAAACCAATGGCCAGGTTTAAAAGATTGTAAACAAAACTATTGAGAAATCGACACTAGTAGAGTTTCCATTTGATGAGCATACGGTCTTCCACTTAATTAACCCCAGAAAATATAGCTGAAGGTTGGCAAGTGCCAAGGCCTGGGAACCTCAACATGTAGGGTGCATCATGTGTTTAAGCAGCTAACACGCTGAAGCTTCCCAGCTACCTGATCGCACAACCTGTTCGGATGTTATCTAGGTCCAAGTGAGAAGAATCCCAACCTCCTGTGACAAGTATACTTCTACAGGATTCATCAGTGATCGAGGATGGCTGATCAGTGATCAATAGTACTCTGGAGTACTGCGGAGCAGCCTGATTTAGGTATCTGACTGGCAGGCTATGCACAGAGAATCAACTCTATTACCATCTCGCATGACTGGGCTTCTCTACTGCAAACAGATCCTGCTTACTACCCAAGCCTGGAAGTGTTCCCTAAAACTTTTATCCTTTTGTTTACAAGAACACACATACCATGATATCATAGGACTACATAGAATTAACAGCACAGAGACTTGCCATTCAGCCCAACTGGTCCATGCCGGTGTTTATACTCCACATGAGCCTCGTCCCATCCCTCTTCATCTAACCCTATCAGCATAACCCACTATGCCTTTCTCCCTCGTGTGTTTATCTAGCTTCCCCTTAAATGCATCTATGCTATTCACCTCATCTATTCCTTGTGGTAGCGAGTTCCACATTCTAACCATTCTCTGGGTAAAGAGGTTCCTCCTGAATTGCCTGCTGGATTTATTGTTGACTATCTTCTATTTATAGCCCTTAGTTTTGGACTCCCCACAAGTGGAAACATTTTCTCTACGTCTACCCTATCAAACCCTTTCATAATCTTAAAGACCTCTATCAGGTCACCACTCAGTCTTCTCTTTTCTAGAGAAAAGTGCCCCAGCCTGTTTAATCTTATCAATTGAGTTAAAATAGCTCACTCATGCAAGGTGGTACATGCCTCTTCAAAGTCCTCTCCCGCCACAAAAGAAAAGTTTACCAAACATGATTTTTTCTTTAAAAAAAATAATACAAATGGGAATATAGGTTAATGGCATCTCGAGGACCGTTTGTACAGACATGGGACAATTGTGCTGTTGAAAGGATTTGTAGGTGGAGGAATCCTCCGATATTCAGTTCAAATTTTCAATTCACTATTTTATTTGTACTGTTAAACAATTTTAAACTTAGTGTGTTCCACATGACAACAGCAACACTGTTTTGTTCACCGCGTAATGATGTTCCAGTGCTTCCTGCTGACTGTAATGCATAGATATCCGTGAGCTCTCTGGGGTTTAAGTTCAATTTTTGTCCCCAGCTGGTGATGGATGGCCATCATCATCACAGCAAATTCCTCTCCTTTTTAAGTCACCAGTCTCATTTTTATATAAAAATTATTTAAACTAGATATTACATTGCTTGCTAACGGTTGTCATCAGTTAGTATCAAAGGGCTAATAACAATTTTCCCAAAGGGGTTAATTGTTGCTTCCAGCTGTTTTAAAAAAAAATCAATGTTGAAATTTATTCATGCTACCGAAGAAAGATGACAAAATAATAAGTTTGTGGTAGGAGCTAAATATTGGAGGAATGTTTCACATTAAATATAAAAGGCTGGAACCCCAATTTTCCTTTTAAAGGTAGAATATTGATTTGTATAACCTGAAGGGTATGGTGAGTGAAGGTAAAATACTCTCTTGATTTGACCAATAAACCCCCAGAGCAGTTGAGATATGGAGTGTGTAAAAGAATCTGTCAAACTGTCTCTTGTATGTCAGCCCTGTGAGGAATGAAAAGACCTACTGTCGGCGCGGATGAGATTCTGCAAGTTGTAAGCTACTGATCAGGAAACATCTCACTGGGATGAACAGTGAAACATGGAAACAGTATGCAGATTTAGATTTCATGACTAACGGCTATTGGTAGAGTAATTGCATGAAGTTTGGCAATAAATAATATTTGATGTATCTACTGACTCGCCAATATCTGCTTGTGGTGTCGGCTTGATATTGTCCCAAAAATTGCTGTCAGAATAATGGCAATGCTAATGGTGCTTGTCATTATTTATGCACAAATGCCACAGCAACTTCAGGCGAGGGCAGCTGCGTGATTAACACAGAAATTGAAAAGTTGCTGTCCGAGATGCACCGCTCCACACATTAGCTTCGCGAAGATGGCATCTCACTGTCTGCCTCACCATTCAAATGCATTGAGTGGCGTGAAGTTCCTGTACTTGCATGGTAAATATGAAGTAAACTTCACAGAAAGTTATGGCTTGTCCATTTCAGTCTAAATACTCTCTTAATGACGTGATAAATGTTAATTGCTGCCAGTCAACCTCTCTGCCACTGAAAATGAACTATTACAAGTGTGGAATCTCATTCCTTTAAGTTTTAATCGTTGCTGGAGATTTAAAAAAAAAATTAACTTTTTAGGTGTAGTATTCATGGTCTGACAATGATTTTAGCAGTGACATTTTGAGGATTTCCTACTATAAAAAACTCACGGTTTATGGCACATTGTTGCAAATTTGGCACAAAAACATGCACAATTGCTGCATTAATATTCATGAAAAATAGGCCAAAAAGACAGCAATAATCATTTCAGCTTAATGTGTTTGCATTTGAAATGACTCAATGTATAAAGCAGCGACAGTTCATTTAAAGAAAGATTGTAATTCAATTCATTTTATCTCAGCAGTCAATATGCTTTTAGTAAAATACAGCTTCACTTCAGTTGAATGATTGCTTTTGATTGGTATCTGACTGATCTTCACTCTGATCCTCAGGAAATGATTTGTTCTACAGAAAACTTTGCAAAATAGTTATATTATATTTACAATTTTTGATTGTTCTGATTATAGGTTATTAACTTTAGACCAAATTTATGTAGTTAGTTGAAAAGGCAAATTAATTCTTCAGTTATTCATTTGAAGCTTACAGTTTTCATCATTTATGACACTAATGTCCCATAATTACATTTTCTATTTTTAAGGTTCCTTATAAGAATATGCTATCAACTTAGTATTGTTGGTTAAATGTGCTCCATTTTTTTTCAAACTTGCTCTATTTTAGAGAGCTTGCAAAATTGTATTGTGGAAAGTGAGCTCTGTAACTTTCTATTTTATTCGCAACTCCAGACTACCAATTTTACCTCAACAGTGCCAACCACTTTCCTGCACTTTGAATTCCTGGCTGGCTAGAGGATAAAGGTCAGTGGAATTAATAAATAAAAGTTGCCATCTACTCTTTGGGACATATGGGAACCATAGCAAAATACCCAGAATTTTAAGAGATTATTTAAAAAAAAAAGTGAAATGCTAGCGCTTTTTGTCTTTGTGGGTCCCTTGGCTGCATACCCTGGAGTCTCATGGGCTACAGCTTGACTGAACACTCCTGGTATAACAAAGAGCCAGCAGATGCAATGGGCCAAACAGCCTCCTTCTGTGCTGTAAACTTCGATGGTTCTATGCTGATCTGCAGCATCCCATGAACTACTTGCTCTCTGATATTTTTTCTCTCTCTGGGGAAAATAAATACCTGACTTTGATTTAACATTACCTCTCAGCAGCAACCAAGGTCAGGAATTCAGTAGAACAAGGGAGCCAACCTTTACTTTGCGCCCTACCCCCCAAATACAGTGGCATAACCCCACACTTGAGTCAGATATCTAATTTTGTTCTATAGCATTTGTATTAGTAGGACCCCCTTCATGTGAATGACCACATCCCTGAGATTTGGGACAGAGTCAAAAGATGGCCAGATTGGCGGTCGGAAATCCTGCCCTCTGCACCCTGGCAGTAGAGTGAGGCTTGAGGAGTTTCAAGGCGTTGGTGTTGAGTGCAGCACAGATTTACCTTCGAAGCCAACGTGTTGGAATTTGCAGTGAGTTTTCAGCGTTTTATTTATTGCTGTGCCAGGAACTTCGACTGTTTAACAAGTCTTCCAACTGGAAATTACTGTCCCTTTCATAAATAGAAATGACAGTTGCAGGGTAATAAAGAGGTTTAAATCAAAAATTGGCCAAATAAACATCCACTGATAATTTCTTCATTTCCAAATAAGCTTCCAAGAGTAATTTTCAACATTTATTACTGGCGCACAAAGGTCAGCGAGTCCCTGCAATGCAAATAGAATCAGCATCTGTCTACTCAGCATCTATGGGCAATGACCAAACAACGTCATGGCTACATGCATTTATGCTTATGTTATTCATATTTTAATAGCTTAAGATTATTAGGCTTTAAACCCCGTTATCTTCTTTCATACCAGCATCTCTGCACTTACTATTTATAGCTTATGAAATGTGCTTGTATTGTGAGATTTAGGCTTTCTTACTTGAAAGTAAATTGCATTTTGAAGGTAAAAACACATTTCAGCAATAAACTGGCATCGTGGTTGTGCATGAGTAATATTTTCCTCTTTATCAGTTAGTTAGAGAAAGGACAGCTGTGCCACACGGTGTAATTGGGGATGGGTGTGGCGGGGGGGGGGGGGGGCGGGGCGGTGGCCGGGGGTGGCAGAAGAGACAATATACAGTGTAAGCCAGCAGATGAATCCAGCCGTAGATAGATGGAGCTCAGATTCCTAGCAAGGAAACGCCTATCAATTGAAAACGAAGTCATTTAGTATTATAACGAATGATTGTGTTGGTGTAAAGGTACAATGTGGATTGTGTGTTCAGTGAGGGGTGTGCGCATAATTGACTAGGATGTGAACACCAGCTCTGAATCCTGCTTCCAGCAAGGAAGTAGGGACTGGACTGGGTCTGATAATTGGCGGAGAGATTTTAACTAGCTCACAGGCCACATAAGAATTATTCCTATTGAAATGACATTCTTTCATTTGCTTGTGGGAGTTCTGAGTCCTTTTCTGCTTTCTCTGAACTTGTGTTAACTTCTGTCTCTGTTCTTCCCTGGAGCCCTGTCCATTCATTCTATCTTTATCACCTTTAACCAAAGCAGGCAGGGTGTGGGCGGTCTTGGCACTCTGTGCTACTCCAATCCAGACTTCAAACTGGAACCGAGAGAGAGCAGGGCAGGAGAACTCCAGGCACGGCACCGGGACGTCTTGGATATACGAGGGCAATCATAAATTGGGAACGGTGCCTGTTGTACTCGCTGTCTCGGTTTTCTAGCTGCAGATGCAATGCTTTGACCCCAACTGCTGTTGCCAAAGCTGAATATAAATTTTCTGCGGGTATTGGAAATATGTTTAAGGAACCGATCTAGAAGCAATAAATCACACTGCTGCCAGGCCACCAGCGCTATTATTTTTTTAGGCTAAGTGGCAACGGTGTGAAAGCTGGCGTTAACCTATATTAATGACTTGGATGAAGGGACTGAGTGTAATGTAGCCAAATTTGCTGATGATACAACGATAGGTGGGAAAGCAAATGGTGTGGAGGGCACAAATAATCTCCAAAGGGATATAGATAGGCTAAGTGAGTGGACAGGAATCTGGCAGATGGAGTATAATGTGGGAAAATGCGAGATTATCCACTTTGGTAGGAAAAATATAAAAGCTAATTATTATTTAAATGGGGAGAGATTACAAAATGCTGAGGTATAGAGGGATCTGGGGGTCCTTGTACATGAATCACAAAAAGTTAGCATGCAGGTACAGCAAATAATTAGGAAGGCAAATGGAGTGTTGGCCTTTATTGCAAAGGGAATGGAATGTAAAAGTAGGGAAGTCCTGTTACAATTGTGTTGGTGAGACCACACCTGGAGTACTGCGTACAGTTTTGGTCTCCTTATTTAAGGAAGGATATACTTGCATTGGAGGCAGTTCAGAGAAGGTTCACGAGGTTGATTCCGGAGATGAAAGGGTTGTTTTATGAAGAAAGGTTGAGCAGGTTGGGCCTATACTCATTGGAGTTTAGAAGAATGAGAGGGGATCTTATTGAAACATATAAGATTCTGAAGGGGCTTGACAGGGTAGATGCAGAGAGGATGTTTCCCCTCGTGGGGGAATCTAGAACTAGGGGGCATAATTTCAGAATAAGGGGGCACCCATTTAAAACGGAAATGAGGAGGAATTTCTTCTCTGAGGGTCGTGAATCTTTGGAATTCTCTTCCCCAGAGAGCTGTGGAGGCTGGGTCATTGAATATATTTAAGGTGGAGATAGACAGATTTTTGAAAGTTAAGGGAGTCAAGGGTTATGAGGAGTGGGCAGGGAAGTGGAGTTGAGGCCAAGATCAGATCAGCCATGATCTTATTGAATGGCGGAGCAGGCTCGAGGGGCCAAATGACCTACTCCTGCTCCTACGTCTTATGTCTTATGTCTTATGTTCTTAAGTTAATCCAGGAAAATCACAATCACCATTGATTTTAATGGGGGGGGGGGGGAGCGCTAAGATTAATTTCTCACTGTTTTTGGTGAGAGTAATAGCGGAGCGGCGCAGAAATTCCAGGAAAATATGCAGCACTTAATCCATAATTTCCTCTTTTTCTTTTGTGCCATTCAAAGTCCCTACGAAATAGATGCGCCATTACAATGGTGCAAGTCCTCAGGTAAGGCTGGGCCATTGGGCCAAAAATTGCTTGGACGTCTCTCGCCATTACTAATTCATAAAAATTCATCAATTTGCAGAGTAAAAGTAATATGCCATGAGTTTTGAACCTCTGCAAATTGCTGGATGATTTGCGTCGCTCAGCCATTACCCTCGCCAAAGCTGATAAAAGTTTGTTCTTTTGAGGCTCTCCGTTGAACTTAATGGTGATTGTGAAATTGCTGGATTTACGACATTATTATGAATTATTCTCGCTGTAGCCATTTAGGGCTGGTAATTAATGTCATAGAGGACCCTGGTAATGACATGATTTATGGTCCTCACATGACACTCAACTAGTTTGCATAAAGGGACCAGTGCAGTGGTGGAGTCTCACTCCAGCAGGTAGTGAATTATTCCTAGAGGGGTTTTTTTGTACCTTTTATCTGTCTCCACAGTCTTTTACTGCCAGTCTTGCCATCCACACTCCTGTTGGTGTCGGAAGGCAATAATTTTTAGGACACACAGCTGTTACGACACTCAGAAGAGGGTCACTCATTCAATTGCAAACTAGATAGATTTCTTTCAGAAAATAACATTTTGAGATATACGAGTAATTTGAGACATGACATGTGGTAAGCACTCCACCAATGGAGTTTTTCCTCATGTCATTTCTGTGTCTGTTGTGACTAATTGATAGAGATTGATTGCTATGATTAGTCAACAACTCCATTATCATTGTATCATGGGACGACCAGGATGGTAGAAGGCGAACTAGATGGACCGTGGCCTTTTTTCCTCTAGCATTTCCTATGTTCCTATGAAAGCAGTGCAATGGCGTACGCACTGGGTGTGTCGTTGGGGGGAATTTTATCAATGGGGGCGCGTTGGGGGCGGGACTGCTGGTTGTCGGGTTTCAGTCCTGCCCCCAACGACGTCCGACCAACCCACGCTATTTTCCCTTGATTGACCTTGTTTAGCAGGCCAATTAAGGGAAAGCCGGTGACGGAGAACGTCAACGTATGCTGTTTCATCTGTCAATTTTTTGACAGATGAATTGTCATCATTTGACAGCTTTGAGAAGCTGTCAAACACTGACAATCTCTGTTCTTTGGTGAGCCCTTGTATTCAAGACTCACCAAACCTCCTTCCTGAGCAGAAATAAGATGGCTGTTGCATCGGAGAATGCAGCAGCCATTCTGTCATCTCTGCCGTGGAGATGAGGAGCCTCCGGATCCCCAAGGGTTGAAGCCTGCAGGAAGAAACAAAGGTAAGTAAACTTTATCTAACAGTTTTCACTCACCTCCCATACTTACCTCTCCACACTTGCACCCATCACTCACCTCCACAGCGCACCTTTTGACCCTTCTCACCCCCGCAGACCCACTGCTCGCCTCGCTGACCCTGGCGGGGTTTCCCGACATCGGGAAGCCCGCACTTGTGTTGGTAAAATGGGGATAAGCCTCTTAACTGCCTGTTAACAGGCAGTTAAGTGGTTGTAATCCCCTTCCCGCCTCGAGGAGACGGGTTCCTGCGTGAGTCGGGGACCTGCCTCCCGGGAAGATGGCACGGAGGTGGGTTGGGAACGGGTTCGGTACCCGCTCCCAGTTTCTGCCATTTTCCCGGCAGTCCCGCCTCCAAACCCGCCTCCCCAGGGCTGGCAAAATCACCCCCACAGTTTCTGATCATGGTGGACGGGTTTGGTTCTATACTTCACAGGTCAAGAATCTTTGTACAATTCGCACACCTACCCTGCCATTCATTCATTAACTACTCAAGGACGAATCCAGCAATTCCCAAACACAACAGGGCTACAAAGTCCTCTTCTGCTTGTCCTTTTAAATTTGTTCGTTCTTTTCCTTTCTGTTGCTTTTTTTCTCTCTTTCTCTCTCAATCTACTCCCTTTCTTTCCCTCTCTTTATTCCTCTTTCTGTCTCTATATTTAGTTTGACCCTATTTCCTTTGCCGTCTTTCGTTCTGTTTCTTTCTCTATCTTTTTCTTTCATTGGTCATGGAGATAAGCCATTGGGCATGACGTTCACGAGGTCCCAGATGCGACATTGACATTGCTACACCGGTATTGGATTGACGTTCGCCTATATTTGCGCTGCAAATTGCTAAGTCTATGCTGAGCATAAAAGGCCCATTATCGGCATTCGCCGCCAAACCCACCATTGCAGCAAAATACTGGCCTATTTTATTATTGTCCTACTGTTGAAGCATTCAAATCTGTCTAAGGCTTTCCATCGTGAAAATGTAGTATTCCTTCTGATTTTTAAAATCATTCTACTAAAAATAGAGATTCGTCCTCATATTTCTAACAGAGAAAACAGAGCACAGTTGAACTACTTCAGCGATTTCATTTTCTTTAGATTCTTATCCAAGTCAGCCACAGGAAAAAAAAAATAAGATGAACACAGGTTGAGTTAAATTAGCAACCCAAATTTCACTAAATCAGCAGGTACTGCGACCTTGGCACAACTCTCAAATGTATTGCCAGCAAGCCTCATTTTAAGGTTCAGTATTTTCTGCTGGGTTTTACCTGTGGGAGACCAGTGAAAATCCAGTCCAATTGCTGCAAAAACAACATATCCTAAACACCTTCTAAATGTTTGTAAACCAAAATGATTTTTCACAGGTTTGAAAATAGAAAACAGAGGGTGGTTAGAAATGGGCATTATTCAGGTTTGGGAACAGTGGCTATTGGGCTCCCACAGGGCTAAGCCCTGATGCCTTTGCTATTCATAATCTTCATAAATCACCTTGACTAGGAGATTGTGAGCAGAATAGCTACATCTGCTGATGCTACAGAATTGCATTGGAAGCTGAAATATGTTTTATGGAGCTGGACATTATTCAGAGGTTTAGAGAGATTTAGATCCTAGGTTAAGGATTGACCGTGATATTAAATAATAATTGGAATATGATTGATACAAATATTTAACATAATCTTGATAGTGAAAGGTATAGCTTTGCAAGTGAACATTTTAATTAATTTTATTATCGGTAAATTATATAAATGAAACACTACAAGCTCTAATTTTATGCATTTATATAACTTGGAGCCAAGCCATTTATAGTATAGTCCTGATAAATTGATTTCTAAATTGTCACATCAAACCCTGACCCGTATGGTATCCTTCATAACAACATCAAGAAGTCTTTTTTCCAGTGTGGTGGGATAACAAAAATATATACAACGGGATCTGACACTGCACGACTAAATAGAGAATAAGCTATGGCTAGAAGTGTGTTCAACATTGATGCAATAAATTATAGCTCCGGCAGTGTGGCGAATACCATGTGCCAAAGGCAGCCTCACCCACACTCCCAACCATAATTTGTTTTTCTATGGTGAATCCATCTAGTTTTTGTTTTGCGTTTCTGACACTTTTCTGCCTCACCTTTGCAACAAGAACATCTTTTCCTTTACCTCCCCTAACTGCTGCCTTTGTGGGACTGAAGGTTTTCTGTGCAGTTCTGTCTGAAGTGACAAGAAGGGGGTTGTTATTTTAGGTGGTATGATAATGGCAATGATAACGTTACACTGTTCCTCACATAAAATAGCATCTCATGATGCTTTAAAGGGGAGATGTGGACAACGAACAGGAAAGAAAGATATTAGTTGGAGGAGCGGGGGGGAGCTTACTGAATGTACAGTTGAAGAAATGGGTTTTTGAAGAGGCTTTTGAAGGCAGAGAGGTACCGAGCAAAACTACTTTACGGAGAGAATACTGGAGAGCAGGTTGTGGTGACTAAGAGATTCGTTTTTCATGGTGGAGTGGAGAGAGTGGGGAATATGGAATAGTAGAGAGGCAGAGAGTGCAGGCTGGCACATTTGGCTGGCAAAGAACACTTAGATAGGGTGGGGTAAGGCGATGGAGGGATTTGATGAAGAATATGAGGATCTTGAAATTGATTTGCTAGACAAAGGGAGCTTGTGGAACTTGGCAAGGACAGAAATCATGGGTATACAGGACATGGTGCCAGAAAGGACGAGAGCAGCAGAGCTTTGGACTAGCTGAAGTTTGTAAAAATGTGTAGGCCAGAGAGGAAAGCCACTCAGCGATCAATCCTTGAGGTGATAATTAGTGTTTCATTATCAGTGGGGGAGGTGAAAGGTTGTGGTCATGGGGACAGACTGGATGTCAAGCAAAAGGTTCAACTCCAGGTCAAACAGATGTCAATGTAATACATCACCAGATTTAGCCTGAGTGGCCAACCAGGGAGATTGATGGAGTATGAGTTGGAGGCACATTAGTGCTGGAATGAGCCAGAAAGGATGTCTTCTGTTGTGCCAGTATTAAGCTTATGTTTATATCAACTCAGCAGAACAACATCCTTAGAATTGTTGAAGAAGTAGAGTTGGCGGGACATTGGCATAGATGTGGAAACTGACAGCATGGAATCAGGAAGAGAAATTGCTTGAGGAGATGTAGTAACTCCATTGGGACAGATGGGAGAGAGCAGTGGTGTGGAGATGGAGCAAAGAATAGAGGTGAATGGAGTGATCAGTGTCAAAGGCTGCAAAGTGGTTGTGCAGGATATAGATAGTAAACCGAGCTCTCTGTCACACAAGATGTTGATGATATCGAATAAAGCAGCCTTGGTGCAAAAGGGCATGTTGGAAACCAAACTAGCAAGATTCAAACACGGAGTGGTTAGAAAAGTGAGCACATAGCTGGGTAGCAAAAAAATGGGCCTTTTGAGAGGAAGCGCGGGTTAGAAATGGGATAAAAGTTTGAGAAAGTGGAGTGGTTTAGAAGTGTGGTGATGACAGTAGTTTTGAAAGAAGTGGGGACTACACCAGAGGATATGGAAAGGTTGGATGTGGGCCGAGAAAGGGAAACTGCATAATCAAAATCTGGGTTGACGAACAACTGAGACAGCAGGCATCGTGGAGGAGGTATGGTGTGTGAGATATGGGGGAGAAGCAGTGGATTGTTGGTGGGGTGGGGGCTTGGGACTGAGATGAAGGAGAGCTGGGCAGATAGAGGGTCAAAGGACTATGGGGATAGCCCAACATGAGACCTGGGGATAAGTGCCATACTACCCCCCCCCACAGCAGTTTCGACAGAAAGCATGGTGCTGGGCAGAGCAGCCTCCAGTGAGAGGGAGTCAAGTTTTGATGAAGCCCAGGATGTCAATGTGCTAATCCTAGATTAGATCAGGTTGTCGATCAGGAGCATGATGGATTTCACAGGAGGAAAGGCTTTTTAACCAAGAAAAAATACACTGCTTAAAGGATGTGTTAGATTTGTACATATTATCACGTATTTATGTTGTTCTTATGGAAGGCTATAGAATTCACTCTTGCCTAAGGGTTACAAAAATGACTGCGTGTGTATTGCGCGAAGACAGATGCCTCTATAATCCATGGGAAAGAAGTTGCCAATTATTGCTTCAATCTGTAGTCAATATTTATCTTGTATCTTCAAAAACATGATTTTTAAAATAAGATTTTTTCCCATCTGTTTTAGATAGGGAAACATTTTTTTTTAAAGAAACAAGACATTCTCCTGATGTCTGATGACTAAGCAGCCATGGTAGCAATTGTGCAGGATTTTAGCGCTGTGTTCCTATCTAAGCCCAGTAGCTATTGCACTATTTCCTCTCAATACCACTAACTACTCGTTGCAATGGCAGGGATTGGGACCTCTGCAGATGAGAACTCTTTCAAAAAAATAAGAGTTCACACCTATCGCACAGTGAGAGCACAATCTTTGCTGTTAGCACTGAGATGATCAAGGAACCCAATCTGGTGCACTAGCAGCCAGACTCAGCTGGAGTGTTACTGAGTGGGCGGCGAAGAAATGGAAGGCAGTTGAAGTTGGGAAGTGGATGGAACCAGCCTAGAGGGCAAGGAAAATGGATAGTAATGAAGGAGAGGGAAGCAGATGGCAATCAAGGTGGGGAAAGATGGCAATGAAGAGGCAAGAGAAAGGGGAAATAGATGGTAATGGATATGGGGGAAAATTGCTGGTTATAAAGGAAAGAAGGAAGCAGCCAGAAGCTGGGAACTGTGTTTTGGTATGGGGGAGGAAGGAGAATGCCAGCATTAACTGAAGGAATGAGAGAGGAAGAGTGCGATCTTGAACTCGCGAGTTAAAGCAGTACCAGCTTAACTGGGTTGGAGGAGGAGAGGAGTGCTAGCTTGAATTGAGGTCATGATGCGGAGATGCCGGTGTTGGACTGGGGTGGACAAAAACGAGAAGTCGCACAACACCAGGTTATAGTCCAACAGTTTTATTTAAATAAAACTGTTGGACTATAACCTGGTGTTGTGCGACTTCTCAAGCTTGAATTGAGGGTGAAGAGAGAAGAGTGCTGGAATGAGCCAGGAGGGTTTGAGGAGAAGAGACTGTCTCTAAAAGAATAGGAAGTAGGATGGGATGTGATGTCTCTATGAATTGGTAGAGTACCTTTGTGAACTGGGGTGGATGTGGGAGAGTGACTGATATGGTAACATTTGGGTAAATGATGGTCTGGTTGACCTGTTGAAAATGTAATTTTGTTTTCCCTGGTTTTCTTCAGAGTAACTGCTAGAATTCTTGAGGGGTCTGCAGGATCAGAGGCGCAGTCATGGGGGCAGAGATTGAATTACTACATCTGGATAAAGATCCATTCCACCCCACCCCACTCCCCCAAAGCTCTCCAGCAGAATTTCTGTCCTATTGTTAATATCGACAGCTCAACTTGCAAACCCTGTGTAACTATTTGTTTTCACATGTCAGGGCCATTCTTGAACCATAAGTTTTTGGGGCCAGGTCAACTTTTTTGAAGTTGTTGGCCAGCTTTTGCTAGTTTTCAGGTCGGCACGTTTGCTCTAGTTAAAGTCATCTTCATGAAGATTCGAGGGTTATGTATATTTGTGTGTGTTGGAGGTTGGATGCTCTCGGAGGGAATTAAATCAAACTGGGCCCCATTTGGAGGCGCTTACAACGAGCGCAGCATCACCTCTGCCTGAAATGCATATTAGGAAGTTTTTCACACCAGTCTGTGATTTTCTATTTGTTAATTTAATGGGCGAAGGGCATACAATTTCGAGATACATGCTTCAGGTGGGTGCAATTCTGTGTTGGCAGTGTCCAAGTGGAAAATCTCCCCTGATTAATTCAATGGCCTGGTGTACGTGTATAATTAGGAGTTCTCGTTAAATGGTAGTGCTGAAACGAATGTTAAGAGAGCACATTGATTACAATTGGGTTTATGCACCATTATGCTGCACCAGATTCGGAGGTGCTCATAATTGTAGAGAAGTGAAATGAGCAGTCTCAAGATGAGCTGTACATGAGCACTGCTGTTTTGTGACCGCGTATTAAAGGAAAGAATTACGACATTTCATGTGATGCACAAAGGTTGTTATTTCTGTCTTTAATCTATCTTCCAGTTTACATTTCTATGAAAGTTGTATATTGAATAAATTATTTGCTTTTATTTTGCAATTACAGCAGGATTACATCCTTTCAAAGACATCTTTGTTTCTTTACTGATCCTCGACAAAGGGACGGTTATTAATTGAATGACCTGGTGTGTATGTGCGTAATTAGAGGAGTTCTTGTTAAATGGTAATGCTGAAAATAATGCCCTGACATGTGAAAACAAATAGTTACACAGGGTTTGCAAGTTGAGCTGTCGATATTAACAATAGGACAGAAATTCTGCTGGAGAGCTTTGGGGGAGTGGGGTGGGGTGGAATGGATCTGCAGTTGGTTTGTGTCCCATTATGATGGAACAGAATGGTAGGATACGGGTTTTGTTGTGGTGTATTTTAAACCAACACTCGACACAAGGTTTTTGGATCGATAGTCAAGTTGTCTTTGTTACACCGGTGGGGAGACAGTACTGCTCTGTCTTTAGCCAGACTTCTCCAAATTGTTACAGCAAACACTACATTTTTATACATTAAAATACACATGGCTGGCTCATGCACAATTCATTCCTGCCACCTGATTGGATCTTGGCCCGCATGCACCTTCACGGATTGGTTACAAATCTTAATGTAAACATGTGCAAGCTGCCTCCTCAATCAATCACTCAAACTGCAGAATGCTAATTAAAAGATACCTTGGAATGCGACCTGGGTAATAAAGCTGTTAAAGGCAGTTGAAATGCTGGACATCCTGTCTCCACTTAATTGTTTTTTTTAGTCTTCAAAGGTCAGCTATCTTAACCGCATCTTTATGGATGTGACCTTTCATGTTAGCACCTGTCTTTCTTACACCATTCAGTGAAACTGCCCGCGATGTCATTTTAACTCTTTCCCCACTGCAGGTTTGTAGCCAGATTTTGCCCTTTGGTAAATTCCCAATTGTGGCTGGATTGATTTGGACAATGTTGAGGCATTTATTTTTGGGAAGAGAGGAAAAACTGATGATAGCCCATTCCCATGCATCTTCCAGTGGCCACCGACAGTACAGCAGTAGAAAGGCTTGGGAGTAGGTGACTGATCAGATGGAACAAAAGAATGGTGGTGAAGAAAAACTACTGAACAACAAAAGATGAAAATATAAATGGAGAAAAAAAAAAGTAACTCCAGTAATGTTGACATGGAGATGATTTTTCTGCCCTTTGATGTGGGTGGGAAGTAATTGTTTAGGCACTGTAGTTTTATTTTTGCTGGATAGATTTTATAATTTGCTATTTTCAACAAAGCCTGTGGCATTTTCAGTGTAACATGCACCCATAAATTAAGTTTAATTGATCCCTGCACTGTTGAGGATTAATAAGTAACTATATCTTGGTGCTGAGAGTGTCTGCCGAATGAATTTTGTTAAAGGCATCAATCTTCACAATAATCCGAGGAAAAGCTGTAGAGTTTATAAGTCTAAATAAAACCTATTTCTCTTGTACAGTACAAGAATGAGTTCATTTTTGAATACTCTATTCTCTTAAACGATTGATATTGTGGTCACCAGGAGGAAAACTTTCTCCTGTTTTGAATGTAACAAAATAGTAAACACTTTTTTTTTAATTCATTCACGGGATGTGGGCATCAATGGCAAGGCCAGCATTTATTGTCCATTGCTAGTTGCCCTCGAGAAGGTGGTGGTGAGCCGCCACCTTGAACCACTGCAGTCCGTGTGGTTAAGGTGCTCCTACAGTGCTGTTAGGTAGAGAGTTCCAGGATTTTGACCCAGCGATGATGAAGGAACGGCGATTTATTTCCAAGTCAGGAAGCTGTATGACTTGGAGGGGAACTTGGAGATGGTGGTATTCCCATGCGCCTGCTGCCCTTGTCCTTCTAGGTGGTAGAGGTCATAAGAACATAAGAGCCAATTCAATAAGATCATGGCTGATCTTCTACCTCAACTCTACTTTCCTGCACTATCCCCAGATCCTTTTGATTCCCTTAATATCCAAAAATCTACCGATCTCTGTCTTGAATATACTCAACGACTGAGCCTCCACAGCCCTCTGGGGTAGAGAATTCCAAAGATTCACCACCCTCTGAGTGAAGAAATTTCTCCTCCTCTCAGTCCTAAATGGCCTACCCCTTATTCTGAGACTGTGACCCCTGGTTCTAGACTTCCCAGACAGGGGAAACATCTTCCCTGCATCTACCCTGTCAAGCCCTGTAAGAATTTTGTATGCTTCAATGAGATCACCTATCATTCTACAAAACTCCAGCGAATATAGGATTAGTCTCAATCTCTCCTCATAGGACAATCCCCTCATCCCAGGAATCAGTCTGGTGAACCTTCGTTGTACTCCCTCTATGGCAAGTATATCCTTCCTTAGGTAAGGAGACCAAAACTGTACACAACACTCCAGGTGTTGTCTCACCAGGGCCCAATATAATTGCAGTAAGATGTCTTTACTCTTATACTCAAATCTTCTTGTAATAAAGGCCAACATACCATTTGCTTTCATAATTGCTTGCTGTACCTGCATGTTAACTTTCAGTGATTCGTGTACAAGGACACCCAGGTCCCTCTGAACACCAATATTTCCCAATCTCTCTCCATTTAAAAATTACTCTGCTTTTCTATTTTTCCTACCAAAGTAGATAACTTCACATTTCTCCACATTATATTCCATTTGCCATGTTCTTGCCCACTCACTTAGCCTGTCTATATCCCCTTGAAGCCCCTTTGCATCCTCCTCACAACTTACATTCCCACCTAGCTTTGTATCATCAGCAAACTTGGATATATTACATTTGGTCCCCTCATCCAAATCATTGATGTAGATTGTGAATAGCTGAGGCCCAAGCACTGATCCTTGCGGTACCCCACTAGTTTCAGCCTGCCAACCCGAAAATGACCCGTTTATTCCTACTCTCTGCTTTCTATCCGTTAACCAATCCTCAATCCATGCTAGTATATTACCCCCAATCCCATGAGCCCATATTTTGTGTGGCACCTTATTGAATGCCTTCTGAAAATCCAAAAACACCACATCCACTGGTTCTCCCTTATCTATTCTGCTAGTTACAACCTCAAAAAAGTCTTAACAGATTTGTCAAACATGATTTCCCTTTCATAAATCTGCAGGTTTGGGAGGTGCTGTCGAAGAAGCCTTGGTGAATTGCTGCAGTGCATCTTGTAGAAGCTATACACTGCAGCCATGGTGCGCTGGTGGTGGAGGGAGTGAATGTTTAAGGTGGTGGATGGGCTGCGAATCAAGTGGCCTGCTTTGTCCTGGATGGTGTTGAGCTTCTTGGAGCTGCACTCAGCCAGTCAAGTGGAGAGTATTCCATCACACTCCTGACTTGTGTCTTGTAGATGGTGGAAAGGCATTGGGGAGTCAGGAGGTGAGACACTCGCTGCAGAATACCCAGCCTCTGACCTGCCTTTGTAGCCACAGTATTTATATGGCTGGTGCAGAGAAGTTTCTGATCAATGGTGACCCCCAGGGTGTTGATGGTGGGGGATTTGACGATGGTACTGCCGTTGAATGCCAAAGGCATTACCATGAATGTGAAGAGTATTAAAAATAGGTCTGTGGCTTTGATACTTCGAGGAAATCTGCTCCCTTCCCCCACGTGAAATGATTGAACAATGGAAAAGAAGGGAAATTAGACAGGGTCTAATTTTTTAACAGTTCTGATATGAGGAGATATTAAAGAACCTGAGAGGAGACTTTCGACCTGAAGTGTATGTTAGGAAATATTTCACCCCAGCTGCGATTTTCCACTTGTTAAATTTAATGGACAGAAAATCACTTGGGAAGAGCAAACAATTTCTGGATAAAATCTCTTATTTTTCTTAAATCTGTTGTGATTAGACTTAGACAGATGATAGGACATATGAGTTGCCACGATCACTGTTGAGACTCATACATGAATAATAATCAGTTGGGCAAGAACCAGAGGCTGCCGGAGCCTATGGAACCATACCCCAAGCAGGAGTGAATGCTTTTAGGAAAGGATGGAAGAAAACATTTTTTTTTAGATGGCAAGAGAAAAGAACCATCAGGTATGATTAGAAGTTAGAGACAACAAGAAAAATGTGGCTTAACTAACTTTTTTTTACATGTAAATGTTAAATAATTGACACAGTTAATGCCTCAGTTTAACTACACAGAAAGGAATTGCAACAATTCCTGATTCAGTAAGGAATAAGAAGATATTGGTAGGAGGTTAGAGGCAGGTTCGTGTGAGTACTGAAAGTTAATCTAATGAGAGGATGAGATTGATGGGAAGAATGGCCTTTTGTTCTATGCTCTTATGTTCTTAATGTTTCTCCCATGCAAATAAATTCCAATTCTGATTGCACATGTGCATCTCTTGGAAAACATCTTGATCAATGTTTGACATCTTTTGTCTTTTTGACATCTTTTGTCCTTGATCAATGTTTGAGAGAGAATTATTCCAAGACCATGTCATTCAGTAAGTTGATTAATTGACTGGCTTATCCAGCTGATTTCTTCATTACTCTGGAATGCTATTAGCAATTGCTTTCTCACATAAAGCCCCTCACACACTGATTCTAGATACAAACAGGGTTGACTACTTGCCATAAAGAAATGTGGAACAAGAGAGGCTATTTGGTCCAACATGTGGTTTTTTTCCCATCAGAAACCCTAGACTGCCTATTTAATCTTCTGAGGAAACGTTCTGCATACATACTTTCTTATCCTGATTTGAGCAAGAGGCCAGAAAATCTAACCATCCACATATCTCCATGGGTTGCTGCCCTCTGCAAACAATCCCCTCCACACTCCAACAGCACAGGAACTATCCTGTTGCAGTTTGTGTCTAAACAGCGGAAGCTGAATGCTATCGACAGAGCTGAGTGATCCCACAACCAACAGATCAGATCAAAGCTCTGCAGTTTTGCCACATCCAGTCGTGAATGGTGTTGAACAATTAAACAACTAACAGGAGGAGGAGGCTCCATGAACATCCCCATTCTCAATGATGGCAACCCCAGCACGTGAGGGCAGAAGACGAGGGTGAAGCATTTCAACCATCTTCAGCCAGAAGTGCCGATTGGATGATCCATCTCGGTCTACTCCTGAGGTCCCCACCATCACAGAAGCCAGTCTTCAGCCAATTTGATTCACTCCACGTGATATCAAGAAACGGTTGAGCGCACTGAATACAGCAAAGGCCCTGACAACCTTTTTTTTTTTTATTCGTTCCTGGGATGTGGGCGTCGCTGGCAAGGCCAGCATTTATTGCCCATCCCTAGTTGCCACTGAAAAGGTGGTGGTGAGCTGCCTTCTTGAACCGCTGCAGTCTGTGCGGTGAAGATACTCCCACAGTGCTGTTAGGGAGGGGGTTCCAGGATTTTGACCCAGTGACGATGAAGGAACGGCGATATATTTCCAAGTCAGGATGGTGTGTGACTTGGAGGGGAACTTGGAGGTGGTGGTGTTCCCATGCGTCTGCTGCCCTTGTCCTTCTAGGCGGTAGAGGTCGTGAGTTTGGGAGGTGCTGCCGAAGAAGCCTTGGTGAGTTTCTGCAGTGCATCTTGTAGATGGTACACACTGCAGCCACGGTACACCGGTGGTGGAGGGAGTAAATATTTAAGGTGGTGGATGGAGTGCCAATCAAGTAGGCTGCCTTGCCTTGGATGATGTTGAGCTTCTTGAGTGTTGTTGGAGCTGCAGTCATCCAGGCAAGTGGAGAATATTCCATCACACTCCTTACTTGTGCCTTGTAGATGGTGGAAAGGCTTTGGGGAGTTAGGAGGTGAGACACTCGCCACAGAATACCCAGCCTCTGACCTGCTCTTGCTGCCACAGTATTCATGTGGCTGGCCCAGTTAAGTTTCTGACCAATGGTGACCCCCAGGATATTGATGGTGGGGGATTCGGCGATGGTAATGCCGTTGAATGTCAAAGGGCAGTGGTTAGATGCTCGCTTGTTGGAGATGGTCATTGCTTGGCACTTGTGTGGCATGAATATTACCTGCCACTACATCCCGGCTGTAGTGCTGAAGACTTGTGCTCCAGAATTAGCTGCACCTTTAGCCAAGCTGTTCTAGTACAGCTACAACACTGGCATCTACCCAACAAATTGGAAAAGTGCTCAGGTATGTCCTATCCACAAAAAGCAGGACAAATTCAATCTGGACAATTACAATCAGTCTGCTCTCAATCATCAGCAAAGTGATGGAAGGTCGCGTCGACAGTATTAGCAAGCGGCACTTACTCACCAATAACCTGCACATCGATACTTAGTTTGGGTTCCACCAGGACCACTCGGCTCCAGACCTCATTACAGCCTTGGTCCAAACATGGACAAAAGAGCTGAATTCCAGAGGGGAGGTGAGAGCAACTGCCCTTGACATCAAGGCAGCATTTGACCGAGTGTGGCATCAAGGAGTCCTAGTAAAATCGTCATCAATGGGAATGAGAGGGAAAACTCTCCACTGGCTAGAATCATACCGAGCACAAAGGAAGATGCTTGTGCTTGTTGGAGGCCAGTCATCTCAGCCCCAGGACATCGCTGCAGGAGTTCCTCAGGGCAGTTTCAAAGTCCAAACATCTTCAGCTGCTTCATCAATGACCTTCCCTCCATCAGAAGGTCAAAAGTGGGGATGCTCGCTGATGATTGCACAGTGTTCAGTTCCATTTGCAACTCCTCAGATAATGAAGCAGTCCGTGCCCGCATGCAACAAGACTTGAACAACATTCAGGCTTCGGCTGATAAGTGGCAAGTAACATTCGCGCCATACAAGTGCCAGGCAATGACTATCTCCAACAGGAGAAAGTCTAACAACCTCCCCTTGACATTCAATGGCATTACCATCTTAGAATCGCCACCATCAGTATCCTGGGGGTCACCGTTGTGACGTAAATTGGCGTGCAACGCTAACTTTACATCACAAGCACAACCTTTGACCCGAGTGCTGAATTCAGTGCTGGGTCCTAAGCGTGTCAGGTTAACCTGGTGTACAAGCAGGCTGACGGTGGCAATGTCTGGACCTCTTAAAAGGACACGCACATCATTCAGGTAAGTTTGAATTTAAGAGTTTGGACTGTTTTTTTTTGATTTGATTGAAGTGGTGGCTTGCTGCAATAGATGTGTAAAGTTTTTTTAAGCGTGTAGGGAGTGCTGCTTGGAGGCTTGCAATGGCTCGGATGGTAAATGAAGGCCTTTGAGAAGACAGAACATGCTGCAAATACTCAGAAGGTCATGCAACATCCGTGGAGAGAAAAACAGTTCACGCCCGTGATTTTCTTTACCTCGGCGGGTCCGTGGCGGGCGATGTTGGTGGCGAGTCCTGACCCCACTGCTGGCTCCATCCCACTCTGTGAAATAAATTTCCCTTGATAGGGCTTGTTAAGCCCACCCAGTGTGTTTCCTGGGCCAATTAGAGGAAGCGGGTCTGGTGACGTCATTTCATGACACGTCATCAGCCGATTTCCTTAAAGGGACCATGGCCACCTTTATTTTAACTTTTGCGCTGTCAATGTTCTACAGCATTGAAATGCTGCAAACACTTCACAGAGGTGCAGGGCTGCACCCAGGTTCTCCCATGACTCCCCTCCATTTGCTTATGGAGGGAGTCACAGCACGCAGGGAGGTTCTCTTCCCTTCCCATGGGCAGAAGACACCTCCCCATGACACCAACACAGCCTGGTTGCACATTGGACAGGAGGGCACAAGCAGGGATGTCGTTAGGCAGATCTGGGTGCAGTGGCGCAAACCTTTCAATGATCTCATTAGATCATGAAACATTAGTACAAAGTCACACTCCTCTTCATCCTCATGTGCCTCTCATCACTCTGCCTTCCCTACCCCTGCACATCCTTACTCACACCAGCTTACCTTGCACGTCCACCCATCCCATTCTATCTAAATTATCACTTCCCCATCTCACTAGCCACCCCTCACAATCACAATTCTCCTAGTGCAATCATACCAACTAACAACACACAAGGGTAGGCACTTGGGAGTTTCATCCAATATTCATGTAAAGTTTCTGTTAATGTGGTGTCAAACATGGAAACCTTTATTTTCAACACTGTGCATTCTTGGACAGATTTGTGTGCACCTTTGGAAGTGGCTTAGTGAGTTGCAGTGAATGATGAGACATAATGGTAACCCCTGCAATGGTGGTGAGTGTGAAAGGAATGGCTTGGACATTGTAGGGCTTTATGGTGTTGGTGTGGGTTGGTGCCAACCTGGTGCATCATGTGGCAGCCAGGGTGTACAGCGTCAAGTGAAGTAAATCTGGCCATCATGAGGCCATCCTTGGCCTCCTGGGCAGCAATGTGGTCGGGTGCTGATGCCCTGCGTCCTGTGCAGCATCAGGTGATTGCGGAGAAGGTTGGTATTGTTGTTGGTGCTGCTGGTGTGCCAGGTGCTGCTGGTGTTGGGGCTGATCGTGGTTGGATTCTGAGGACCAATCTGAGACAGTATAAAGGGCACCCATGTTGCTGGAATAGATGGTAGGTGAAGTACAGATGACAGAAGCGATCTGTCAATGGTGAGGGAGTTCTTCCAATGAGGAGATACTGGATGCAGAGTGGAAAGTGGAAAGCCTGCAGAATCTGTGCTGGAAATGGACTTTTAAACAGCTTATGTGTAAGGGTTTTTTTGGTCGTGCTTGTATCACAGACGGTGCTGGTGCGAGGTTAGGCCTTCGTTGCCTAATGCTATTGCTTGCTCTGGTCTCCGGCCAGCCTTGTTGCAATAAGCACTTGTGAGTGGTTCGACCCACTCGCCCTTACGGTTCTAACACTGGACTTAGGTGCGAGAGCAGTAATGCAGAGAAAAACTCAAAGACCCGGTTGAATAGTACGAAATGGAAATCTTTATTGCATAGCGTCCAAGATCATGAAGTACATGTCATAGGCGCAAATTAAGGAGAGTACAAGTATACATACATTCATAAAGCTTGGTCTATGGTAATGAAGAACGCACGGCACATCGTAAAAAGGGGAACACATTATACTTTATCCTTAATAAAACCACCCTCCCTTATCAATACCTACACTACATCTAGATTTGTAGGATCGGGAAACATGCTCACCACTCGTGATACTTCGGAGAATTTTAAAGTGAGGCACTCGGCTCGTTCACTGCAGCGCCTGACTGTCACGTGTTTGGAGGGGTCTCTGTACCCCACTTGTTTATCTTCGCTGCTGCGGCAAGCAGGCCGGGCTCCCCGTTGTCATGCAGAACTTGACAGAACTCGGGCCCGGTTGTAGAACTCAAAGAAAAGTCTTCCTGTACTGACACCAGTTGTCGGTAGAATTCAATGAAGAGTCTTCCTATGGTGATGAAGTCGATGGACCTAAACCGGTTCGTGCAATAACCCGTAGAATTCAAGAAATGAGTTCTATATTTTCGGGCATGGTTGGGGTTTACTGACCACGGCGGCACGTGGATTCTTCTTCTTTTCTTGTCATTTTGTCTTGTCTTGTTGGGCCTTCGGGTCCAGACACCGTTTACCGACTCTCGGGATGGTGCACCCGGTCACTTGTCCTTGTCGAGGCGGCTCGTTCCGTTTGAGCTCCACCCAACATTCGAATAACTGACCAGTACGGCTAAAAGTCAAGAGTCAACAGTGTCCAGCCCCAAGGAAGATCTTCCGCAAGGGTTCGCCGAGAGAAAATAAGAGACCGATGGACATTTGTTCTCTATAGTTATAGTGCTATGTCCCCTTATCTCCCGCTCAAATCTTAATGTTTGTCCTTTGCATAATATTGGCGCTCAAAACTCCCAGCATGGGGCGATTCTTTCCTTAACGGGTTTCGGTAGCACCTGAAACTGGCCAACTACCTGTTAATGTTTTCCCCATTGTTGAACCGGCTAGGAGCCTCCCTGGCTGGGTTTTTGGGGGCCCCCGAATGCTTGCTTAATCACCCGTCGATGTCTCTCTCATTGTAGAGCCGTGGGGGTATTTGTGTATTGATGTGTCTGGATGGGCCTTCGATTGCCCAGTACAATGGTCCTTACTTGTGCATGGAAAATGATTCCAGCACTTATATCTTTTGCTATTGTTTCGAATGCAAACAGGTTGCATCCTGTCTTTATCAGTGTTTATCGAGTATGATCCCGTCTTATATTGAAATGTTTATTCGAACGCCATCTTGTCTGCCCACTGTATTTCTGGAAGCTTCTGCCACGATGCGCGGCGGCCATTTTACAGGCTTCTGTGTCCTTTATATCATGACAGCCTTTCGTTTAAATAAAACTGATCGAACGAATCTGCCTCTCTTATGTTATTTCGAATCGCGATAATTGCGAAACTTTACATATGGGTGAGGAAAGTGATGATCTGTCAGGTGGGAGCTTTTACTGTACATTTGAAGCTTTCAAGGAATCAGCTGGAGCAATGGCCACTGAACTCGCGCCTCAGGTTGATAGCCGTGGTCCCGGAACAGCGTGGTTCCCGTGGTCATGAAGTTAAAGTGAAAAGATAAGTTAAAAAAGCCTGTTAAGCATCTTTCAACTAGATGCTAATGAGATTAATTGGGTTCCCCGCAGCTGCCTGTTGGGGCTGCTCAGCGCTGACAGACCAGACATTGGGAAAGTTCCCGACCCGCTGTCAAAAAAAAAATACTTTCCCACCCGACCCGCCACCAATCGTGCCCGCTGACCCCCCCCCCCACACCCCGTAAAATTATGGCCTACGTCTGCCTGAGCAACTGAGTATTTCCAGCATTTTATGCTGTCATTTCACATTTACAGCATCCACTTGCAGAGGTAGGAGGAAGCCGAAGAGGAGGAATCAGACAGAAGGATGCATCCCAGACAGCCCCTTTGTGGCCGGGATATCTGGGATGGAATCATCCGTCTGCGGTCCCAGTGACCACAACCCCAATTCCCCTTTCAACATTAGTCCCACACCTTACCTTCCATCTGTTACTGACTATCACAATGCCCTCTTGGCCACGATGCTGAAATAAAAGGCGCCACAAAGCAAACTTTCCAATCCACCTATATACGTCTATCCATCCAATGTGACATCAAGGAATCAACTCGTCACCCATATGCATTCTCCTAGCGACTGTCTTGTGTGTGCCTTTGCCTGTCCTACTGATGTCATGCAGTGCTACTCCAGTGGCTGCAGCATGGCTGGTGGAAGGCTGTTGACTTTCAGTGGGGAACACTGCAAATGGCCTTGCTGGTTGAACTTGAGCTGGTGGCTGGGAGTGTCAAATCAATCCTCTTCTGTTCTTGTTCTTCTTCACTCTCCTCTCCCTCTTCTTGTTGACCCACTGGCTGGGCAGGCTGCATTTCTTGTGTGTGTGAAATGAGGAAGGCACAAAAGTGGAGTTGTGCTGACGGGAGGGCAGGAAAGCAAGAGGTGCATGCCAGAAGGAGGATAACGTAACCCAGCATCTTGTATCCTTTCAGCCCCGCCGCTGGCCAAGGGCTCAGCCATGCCCCTGCCAAGAATGGCCTGCACCGTCTCCTCCAAGGGGGTGAGGTGAGGCTAGGAATGGGAGATGTGCCTCGTCATTGGTGCAGATTGTTGGTAGGTGAGTGATTGGGGGTTGTGCATTGAGCAGTGTGTGAGGCTAGTGGTGCAATTGGTAGGAGATGGCTTTTGAAGATGCATTCACTGACCTTGACCAGTGGTCTGAGGTCATGAAGCTTCTTTGGGCACTGGAGCCAGATGGCAGGGGCGACACAGCTGGCAGTGACGGCCTCGGTGATGTGGTCCCACATTGTTCTTTCTGGAGGGCCTCCTGGCCCCTGTGGGTAGAGGGCCTGTGTTGCCGTGTTGACCCCCTGCACAAAGCTGGAGTGCTGCGTGCAAGACCCTGGGTGCCCCTTCCCTGGCTTGCTGAGTCATTTGTGTTAGTGCTGAGGCAGATTTCCCATTTGTTGAGGTTAGGAAGGTAATTCAGCTTTAAGAGCTGAATATTCACATTTGGAACTTCTTTTAAATGTTGAATATTTTTTTAAAAGGTAGAAACTGCAGAAAAATATATTGATTCACTGCTTTTTATTTTGTATTGCTTCAGTGTGCATGGCCCCTTTCATTCTCAGACCTCTTCATTGCCTACAATTCCTTGCGAGCTCTACAGCTTCGCTCCCAGAGGCTGTGGGAAGCTGCAACGTCGGACCTGGACAGAAACTTCATCCTGGATCCCTCCAGCATCACCACCAGGATGGCATTGCACAGAAGGTGAGCTCTGAGTCCGATGAGGAGAGATTGAGTAGATTGGGCCTATACTCTTTGGTGTTTAGAAGAATGAGAGGTGATCTCATTGAAACATACAATATTCTGAGGGGAATTGACAGGGTAGATGCTGAGAGGTTATTTCCCCTGGCTGGAGAGTCTTGAACTAGGGGGCATAGTCTCCAGATAAGGGGTCGGCCATTTAAGACTGAGATGAGGAGGAATTTCTTCACTCAGAGGGTTGTGAATCTTTGGAATTCTCTACCCCAAAGTGCTGTGGATGCTCAGTCGTTGAGTATATTCAAGGCTGTGATAGATAGATTTTTGGACTCTAGGGGAATCGAGGGATATGGGGATCAGGCGGGAAAGTGGAGTTGAGGTCGAAGATCAGCCATGATCTTATTGAATGGCAGAGCAGGCTCGAAGGGCCCGTATGGCCTACTCCTGCTCCTCATTCTTATGTTCTTGTGTTCCTTCATCGTCGCTGAGTCAAACTCCTGGAACTCCCCACCTCAGCACTGTGGGAGTACCTTCATCACATGGACTGCAGTGGTTCAAGAAGGTGGCTCACTACCACCTTCTCAAGTGCAATTAGAGATGGGCAATAAATGCTAGCCTTGCCAGTGATGCCCACATCCCGTCAATGAATTAAAAAAAAAAAAAATCTCAGTTGTCAGTGAACAATCTTAGGCTAGCACTGACTGAGGACATCTCCAATTGTCCAACTCACTTCAATCAGAGCAATGATTTACTTTGGAGAATCAAGAGTTTGATTAACTGGAAGTTGTTTTAAGAGTTAAATGATTTGTGTGAGGGGGAGGAGTAAAAAAAAAAAATCAGTAAATGCAACACTTCGGCCAATTTAAGTTTGAATAATCGTAAGTATAGAGTACTTGTGAAATCTTATAAAGGATACTTGAAGGTCAGAGATACGGTACAATGAGCCAACATCTCCGAATTCAAAGAGTGACTAAGTGATGGAAAACAGGGACTTTATATTCTGAGCATTTCATTTTTAATTCAAATACTGCAAAAAATGAATGGGAGATGGGGAAATGCAGTGGCCTGGGCGGAGTTAAATTACTCTCTTTTTTGTATTTTTAATATTGGCGGATAACCATTGCATACTAAATGTTGTTGCCTAGGGACTTCTTTGCAGAAATCTGGACACAAATTAAATTGAAAAATTAAATTGGATATGACCCTTATTTAAATGGTTGAAGGTCATTTTCACAATTTTATAAAGTAAGACATCGCGAAGAGTAAACAGATTGAAATAAAATGAAAATATTTCCAGGTTATATGAATCCTTTGGAATTCATGCAGGTTGTTAAAAGGTTTTCAGGATACTGAGAATTAAAACAGATTGTGTGGTTTCTGTATTTATATTTATAAATCTTGTATCTAGCACATGTGGTCGTAGCTTTCAAAGACATCTGACCTCCAAAATGTCACATCCGTAGGGCAACAATTCGCTCAATAATCACTCATCTGTTAAATTATCAATCAAATATCCAACTGATTTAAATGTGAACAAATCAAAAATAGTAAAAATACCAAAGAGTATTGAGCAACTAATAGAGAACTGAACGATCAAATCTTTTTTTATTTAAAGCTACTATTCCCAAATAGCAAGAAACGCAAAATTGGCAATCAAGTTATTTAAATAATTTCTGCATATTGTTTCCAGCTTCTATTTTTCTCCTCTCAGGCCAATGTAGACAGGTAGAAATAACACTTATGACACACAGGAAAATCAGGGAAAAATCACTAAAATTACTGATAACATTTATTTGATGTTAGAAATATTTGCCCTTCTTACAATATCCAGGGACTTGTGTTGGAAATTTCCCGGGCACTTGGGTGCTGGGGATTTCCAGTTGCTATGGACAAGATAGCTACGTGTATGAGACAAAAAGAGATGTATCATGGGACTTATTTTTTTTACACACTGCTCCTCTGGAACTACAATACTCAGAGTTCACCACAAGATCACAATATACTTATGGATGAGGAAGGCCATTCAGCCCATTTTAATTCATCTATCCAGAAGGACACCACACCTAAAAAATGGTCCCCATGAATTTAGCAGTGGGACCAACACTTGTGCAGATTGGGCACAGGCCGTCCCACTGCTAAATTAATATGCTTAGCGTCCATTTTATGCCGAAAAGTGGCATAACCAATTTGTACCCCATGGTCTATTTTGACTTCATCCTTGGTTATTTCAACACTGTTCATAGAATATGTATGTCACCCATTTTTAAGTGAGTGAATCTGATCACATCTATTGCTCTGTACACTCGCCTTACTGTGGAATAAAGTCATTTCATGATTAGAACCAAACCTCTCCTCATCTCATGTTAACTTGGTCTGCCTTCAGAGAGGTGAGAGAACTGCATCCCCAATATGGGTGCGGTAGCATAGTGGTTATGTTACTGGACTAGTAAGCCAGAGGCCTGGACTAATGATCTGGAGGCATGAGATCAAATCCAGTTAATTAAATAAATCTGGAATTAAAAAGAAAAGCTAGTGTCAGTAATGGTGACCATGAAACTACCGGATTGTCGTAAAAACCCATCTGGTTCATTAATGTCCTTTAGGGAAGGAAATCTGCCGTCCTTACCCGGTCTGGCCTATGTGATTCCAGAACCACAGCAATATGGTTGACTCTTACTGTCCTCTGAAATGCCCTAGCAAGCCCCTCAGTCAAGAAGGCGGCTCGCCACCATCTTCTCGAGGGCAATTAGAGATGGGCAATAAATGCTGGCCTTGCCAGCAACTCCCACATCCCGTGAATGGAAAAAAAAACTGTATGTGTGAAACACTATAAAGAACCAGTCCAGATTACAAGGGGATGCCATGGTTTATTCCTGGGTTATAATACAAGTAGATGTCGGGCAGTGTGTCAACTTTCATAAGCGTTGTTCAAACTGCTTAATGGTACTACTAACCCCAATAAATTATCTACAGCAGACCCAATTTCATAAAGTATTTCATTTTAAACAAGCAATTCAGTGTAATCTACTGAACCCAATGGCAAAGTTATACGTTTCAATTGATTATTTACCTTTACTAAAGAATGTGCCTCCAGCACCAAACTCCAGTAGAAGCCCTTTCATCTTCAAGCCTGATTCCACTTCGCTCCCTGATGTCAATTACTACCAGCCAAGCTCTTAAGATTAGTCTACCACCTGCATATCGAGCATGATTAGCCAAGAAGCCTGAGTCAGTTTTGTATTTGTCAACTGCAAAGGCCCAACAGCTGGCCTGCCTGATGATAGCAGGTAATTTTTGGTGCCCTTTCCTGTTAAGGATGAGTAGTGTAAATCCCAAAATAGTCTATCCAGTTAACCAGGATGTTACCAACTGCTGCCTCCACTCCCAAATCCTGAGTTGCATACTTGCAGGTCAGCAACTTCCAGTGTCTTCTCATCTATCATTTAATATACATGCATAAACAAACTACAACAAAATATTTGCATAGATGCTGCATGATAGAAAAAGAGTGGCTGTAAAAGATCATTGGAACATCAAGATTAAGGCTATCAAAAATCTATTCGACCAGCATGTATTGAATAAATAATTGTGGAAGGGGACTGAGACCTTTTTATTCCAAAATATGGGATCACAAAGAAAATAATGTCTTACACCTGACCATTTCTAACAGCCCCTCACCTGAAGTAGTGGAAATCCAGAAAATCCTTTTGCTTGCAGAAACTGATTGTACATTTTCAACATTGTCGATCTGGGTGCGCGGGCAAGACAAGCAGTGAAGAGTTTTTCTGTTTGGATGCACAAAGCAGGAAATGAAACGCCTGGAGTAGTGGAAAATGTTAGACGAGGTGATTATTTCATGGAAAAAGTGTGAAAGTATTTGAATGTAGTCATTCTCCCCCTTGCTGTTATGGGCTTTACAGAAACTGCCCTCGGATTGCGAGGACAAGATGAATTTTCTTCCAAAATATGGTTTTTGTTTTATTCATACCTTCAGGTGCATATTTCCCTGTCCCAGGATATGTTTCTGTGCATTATTGACCTCAGCAAATTATAACTTAGTAACCAAATCCCTTCAATCTATTTTCCAGAATATTAGTTGCTCCAAGATGGGTTAACAGCTTTCACATTTTCTGTAATTATTTATTGAGGACTTGCTATGTTCGAATTGTGCTGCTTGTATGGTTGCACTATTTATAATGTTTGGAAGACATACTAGAGAGATACATGTGTGACATTCCTTCAATAAAATTTTAAATATTAAAAAAAAACTCCCTGGAGGCCGAAGCCCTTAAGTGATTCAGTGTGCAATTATGATCATTTTGTGCTGTAAAACTGGAGAGCCAGCCATACTTAATATTCTATTCAGATGAGAATACGTAGAATATTGCTGTACTTTAAGAATTGTTCTTCACTTCTCACTGGTGATATTTCATACCAATAAAACTAAAAACAATGGGCCAAGTTCCAACAGTTGTGATACAAATATTTGCCATTTCTAATTTTATTTCAAGGGGTTCTTCTGGATATCCATCAGGAAATGACAGAAGAAAAGTTTGGACTGGCGCACAGTATCAATTGTAACGTCTGGGTAATAATTAATTGAAGCTTCTTGCCAATGCGAGGAAGAGGAGAAAGTGAGACAAATCATAGAATCATACAGCACAGAAAGAGGCCATTCGGCCCAGCTGTGCCAGCTCTCTGAAAGAGCTACTAATTAGTCCCATTCCACTGCATATTTATCCTTTTTAAGTAGGGATTGCAGGGTGGGGAAAAGAGGTTTGCTTGTTGGGCTTGGAGGAAACCTTCCACTCCTCCCTACTGGCCCACAAACAGTGCTTTAAGTGCACTTATGTTATGGATCCAGCCCTTCTCGCCTCCTTTTTAACCTGCTGGGTTTCCCGAGCCCTGGAAAACCTGGCTGAAATGGGTTAAAAATAAAAAAAGCCTATAAAAATGGAGGCACACAGCCTCATTAAGATTTTAGTGACCGACCTGCCTCTTGGGAGCAGAGTGGCCACCCGTCCCCTGTATCTCCTCCGTTAAAACCGGTCGGGGTCGAATTTGGGATTGAACATTTTTTTACTTACCTACTCATTCTTTGGGGGTTAAACATCACCCCATGATGTAAGCTTCTCTGCCATTTATACTCATTCCCTTGATTAATTTTATTTCAGCTGTTTGATGCTTATCATGCCTAAGATATATATAGATAGATAGATAGATATAGATAGCCGGTGCAAATCTTATAACTTGCTGTCCTGATCCTAACCAGCCTTGCTGATATCACCTTGAATAGTAAGAGTCATATAGTTTTTGTTAGGTTCGTTCTGGTTGAGACTTACGGCACAATATCTCCATTTTGGTTTATGATTAAATATTACTGTTGATTGGCTTAATTTGGATTATTGGAGATTAGAGCACAAGAACATATGGAATGAGAAAAAGTCATTTGGCCTAACTCGCCCATTCTTCCCACATTACTTTAATAAACACCACCCAACTCCTTCTATCCCCCCGAGGAATGGCTGGACAAAGATTATCCCTCCCTTCCAAAGATAAATTATTAAGCTCCAAATTACCTATCTCTTCTTTGATTCTACATTATGCATCCTAGACCAGTTTTATTCCTTGGCATAGCCTTTCCATAGTCCCAGCAGCTCAAGAACTATCATGCTCCACACAGCAGTCAATAATCATTGTCTAAATTGTCATTCTAATTATCGATCCTGTTAATTAAATATTCATCCAGTTCTTCTTTAAGGCATCAACCGATACAGCATTAACTGCTTCATCCCTCAGTCTATTCCACATAGGTTTTGAGGGGGAATTCTTTATTTTCTCATGTATTGCTTGAGGCTTGGTTCTGTATTCACAATCCAAGTTTCTTTTCCGTTCTTCTCAGCATTTAAATGAAAATTAATTCTGTGAGTTTGGCCCTGTAATTTATAGCCTGACTACTTCATGGTATCTGAGTTTTGGTCTTCAAAGAAAATTGTCTTGGGAGGGGCTTAAGCCATGGCATTTCAAACCTTGGCCCAAGGTTCAAATCTAGTCCAGACTAAAAGTCTCCTGTCTCCTGTCTGTTGACTGTTTGGCCCCAATATTAATCTGAAGACATCTTCCGAGTTTGGGGGGGGGGGTTGGAAATGCGTAGGCGAAAACTGGAAGTCAAGTCAGCCAGTCAGAATCTGCGATCGCAACTGAATTGAAGCAATAAATTCTGACTTTCGAGCTTCACGTCTCCAAGCTGTGCAGCGGGTGCAATGCGCACCCACATAATGCAATCCCCGCTCTATTTAAAGGGGTAATGTACAAATGGAAGGTGTTTACGATGGACGCACATCGAGCAAGGGCAGCACGTAGACTTAATGACGCATCACTGGAATTACTGCTGGGTGCAGTCAGGAGCAGGAGGGACCGACTTTTCCCCAGCAATGGGAGGCAGAAACCTGCAGCTCTCACCAAGAAGGTGTGGTTGGAGGTGGCTGGGGAGGTGAGCAGCAGGAGCGTTGTGCCCCGGTTTTGGATGCAATGCAGGAAGCAGTTTAATGACCTAACCAGGTCAGGAAAGATGAGTACATTTGCTGATTCACCTACATCCTGTAGTTTAAGCACCCCCACTCCCCTTTCACTCTGTCTTGCCAAGCGTTCTCCATCACAGAACTCCTGACATCCACTCAACTTTGAGCAGCGCCAATTCACTTTCTATGCGCTTCATCACCTCAGCATTTATCCATCCACCGTTGTCACTTACTCCAATCCTTATGCAATGTGATCATAGTCATCCTCACCGAATGCACTGCATCCATCGGGTGAATACCTGACCTTCAATCGTTCACAAGTCTGTGTTTTCAGCCCTTGTAGGAGAGGAGAATGCGAGGGAAAGGACTGGAGGTGGCCCGCCACAAATAGCACAGCTCACTGATGCAGAGGAGGATGCCCTGGAGATAAGGGGCACAACTGTGTCCCTCTCAATTGGAGATGGGAGACAGGGAACTCACAGACTGAATTACAAATATCTCTGACACACATGCTGACTTTATTTCATCAATGACTGAACTATGAGAAGACTTTGCCACAACTAAATCATATCCTTTTCTTTTGTCTTCCAGGGCCTTCACGTGTCACTGTCATTGTGTCACTGGACATGCATGAGGATGATTCCTCAAAGGACCTCATTCCTTCTGAGGGTGCACCATCACAGGATGTACAGCCATGCACCACATAAATACTCACACTTCGGTGGGTCCACTTTGTTTTGGTCAGTTAGTTTGGTTTTCACCTGGTGATTCACAACTCGCAAGCGAGCGTCAGCAGACACTAGTGGCAGGGACAGCTGTAGAGAGTCCGCTTTGGGGGGTGCAATCCTCTCCAAGCTCTGCTCCGCTGGAGTCAGATGTTGAACCCTGGGGGCCATCAGTGAGAAGGAGAATGCTAGAGGTGCGTTAGCAACTTGGCCAAATACTAACAGACGTTAGTAGAGAGGATGGAGGAGTCCAACTCAATCACTGGTGGATTCATGGCGCAGGGAATTGCGAGAATGTCTGCCATGGAGAGAGTGGCTGCCTCCATGGAGCTTCAAGCACGGCTCTCAAATGAATCCAAGCAGGCCATGACCACGGCCATGCAGGAGATGTCTGCTGCCTTAAATAGAATGACAGATACCTTATCCATGGCCATACAATGTGTCACTGATCTCCACCAAGGTGGTCTGTAGCAGAGTGGTAGGAGTGATGTGGCACTGGCCCAAGAAAGGGATGATGGCGAAAGGGGACATGGAAGTGGTAACTCCACTCAAAGTGCCCCCACTTCTCACCCGTTGCCCCCCCAGCCGCCCTCAGCCAATACCCAACATGCTGCCGTGGTGAAGCAGTTTTTTCATGGTGCCCTCAAGGACTCTGAAACCCAGAGGTCATAGCCAAAAGCATCTGAGCAGCCTGCCTCTACCTCTGCTGAAGCCACACCGGATGCATTACGTAGAAGCAGTAGAAAACGTAAGATAAAGCTATTGTAATTCACCCAAGGGTATGCACGTGGGTGTTATACAAAATGTTATATTGTTAAGTTTCCTTTTCTTGTATGGAGTCATAAAATTTATTGATTAGCACCACTTCCACGTCTTGCCCATTATTGTGTCCCGAGTGTCAACTCGCCCTTGTTTCATGATGAATGTCAATATATGAAGGGATCAGTTGGACGGATGCGTGATTGAAGGACTGTTTAGTGCAAAGGGAGGGGACGTGGTGGTACTGACGGTGGGAGCAGGCCGTAGCATTTCATGTGAGTCGATACTAGCTGCCCCTTCGAGCTATTAGGGCATCCCGGGCAGCAATGTGTGCGGCTGGTCTGGTGATGGGTGCCCCATCTTCTTCCTCTTCCTCTATGTCCTCGCCATGTGAAGATGAGTGTTGAACCCCTTCGTCCTGCTCCACCTGCAATCCTTTCTGCTGCGTAATGTTGTGCAGGATATAGCACACCACTATTGTTCTGGACACCCTCACTGGCGAGTACTGAAGGGCACCTCCAGACCGATCTAAACACCTGAAGTGCATCTTCAACATTCCGATGGCTTGCGCTATGACAGACCTGGTGGTCATGTGACCCTCGTTGTAGTGCTCCTGTGCTTACCTCCCCACCTCCTGGTGGGGTTCCTCACAAGTGTCATGAGCCAAGTTTGAAGGGGGTATCCCTTGTCGTCTAAGAGTCAACTCTTAAGTCTGCTTCCTGGAATAAAAAGGTCTGGAATTCTGGACGGCCGCAGTATGAATGCATAATGACAGTTCCCAGGGAATCTGGCACATATCTGCATGAAGCTCTTTTGTGGTTACACACCAGCTGCATATTGATGCAAAAATATCTCTTGTGGTTTATGAAAACTTCTGGTTGCTGTGGTGGTGTTTGGATTGCCACATATGTGCAATCGATGGTACCCCGTACCTGTGGGAAGCCAGCCAGAATGAGTGCCCGCTCATTCTGGCTATTGTCATCACAGGGGAAGTTTACCTAACTCCCAGCCCTGGGAAAGAATCAATCCCTCACCTGCCTTATGTATTTATGTGCAACGGGCTGCAAGGCCCTCGATGTCTCCCGTGGCACCCTGAAAGGAACCTGAAGCGAAACAATTGAGGGCGGTGGTTACTTTCACAGCCACTGGTAATGCAGGTAGCAGGTCTTCTTCTAGGAGGCTGCAGATGTCTGCCCCCACCTGATGTGGCAACCTCAGCCTGCGGAAGCACTGCTCTTCCGAGATGTCAAGGAAGCTGAGCCTCTGTCTGTAAGCCCTGTTGCATGGGTAGTGCCTCCTGCGACCTCATCCCCTCTCCTGTGCACCTCCTTCCTGTGCACGTGCTGATCCCAACCCAGATACTCTGCATCTAACCGTGCTGAACCAGATCAGGGAACACTCGAAGCTGACACTGGCCACCTCCAGCATTAACATTCCTCACAATGACGAGCAGGAAATTCACACAAAGATTTACTTAGAAAAGTCTAGCTGTACACTTGCTATTTATGCCATCATCAAAAACACGAGATTGGAAAAGTGTTGTAAGGGTGCATTTCTTTGGTGAATTTTGTGACTGTTCAGGTGAGGAATGCCAGTGTCACAATTGAGAACTCCAGGTCAGGAATAGCATAGTCAGCTGCAGAAGCAAGCTCCCTCTATTCTGCCCCAACAGTATGGTTTGACACACCAACCTCAGAATGGCACCCAAATGCACCAGTGAGTCCAAACCAGTCGTTCCTCTGGCCTTTCTGGGTGAGAGGCCCCTTCTATATGGTGGGCCTGCAACTACTAGCAACGGGATTGAGACTACCCAAGCTCATTTTACATAGGATCTTCAGAACCAACTGAGAGAAGTTTCATTGCATGAGTCTCGGCTGGACTCAAATTGAGATCTCAAAGGTGAATAGGCAATGCACTAACCCAGTGAGCTAAACATTTTCCCCTGCATGATCTTCTTTTATGCTGTGTGTACTACATGATGCTATATTTAATCTGTGTCTGTCTATGAATAAATTCTAACGACAGTGTTTGTCAAATTGTAGAATTTGATTGTAGGCACCCGCTGCGTGTCGCTATCTACCGTGAAGATGCTCCTGAAAACAATAAAGGAGTGTGGTATGTATTAAGCAATTACTATAGGCTTCTATGTGAATAAGGTACGGGGTGAAGTTCCTGTTGACTAATTTTCCTGGAATATTTGGCTTGAGTCCAAAAGATTTCCTGGATTTTTATTCATACTCACTTTTTTCAGTAAAATTATTGATGAGCAAAATGTTATCCCCATAGTTTGCAATCTGTTCCAAGTGATTAACACATTTTAGTACGTGGTGCTGACCATCGAAGCAGTTCATGGTGCTACCACAATCCTTTGATGTTTGTAAAATATAATTTAACTGTAATTACTTCAGACAGCATTTCATAACTAATTAAATTCTGGTGAAACATTAGGGTCTGTGTCACAACAGAAGAACTTTGAAACGGCTAAGTTTTAAAAATAATTCCAGCATGTTGAGCAAGAGGCAATCATTACAGGGACATATTTCATACAAGTATGGAGTTTATATATTCAGTTCTCTGGAAAAATTACCATTGGGGATCATGAAAAACTAACAATAAATGAGATTCCACCACAGTCCCCTTTAAGAGTTAATATGATAAAACTGATCAGAATTCATGCCATTCAACAATGTATGCACAGCTAAGGTTTGTCCTACTCAGCTCTCAGCCTCTAAAACAGATCAGACAGATGTATTAAAATGCAAATTTCAGGCTTTCTCTCTATTATATCTGCTGACTACTTATACAATTTACTGGTTATTGTAAAGAAATTACCATAATGGGTCTCATGGGGAACAGCCACAAACGCCATGAAATATTACTCAAAATGGCATTTCATGACAATTATCTAACCATTTTAATTCAGTAACAAAACATCTGATGGTTGAACCATTTAAGTAGAATCTGGTGTTATCGCCATTAAAACAAAATGTTAATAGTCACAGAATTGAGTGGTGTTCTGTCACCTCTGGAGATTCTGTAGATAATTGAGAAGATAAATTGAGGTTAAACAGCTTGAATAACCCTTGGGTCTCCTGCAGGAAGGCATGCGCAGCTATGTGATTCAGGGCCTATGTACAGCATTGGCACAACCAATGAGAAAGGATTCAGTTATTCATTCTTGCCCTCCATATAAAAATAAAGGGAACAGTTACAGCAGTTGACGTATTCATCTACTTCAGACTTTTTTCACCCTTCCCCCAAAAAAGTGGAAAAAATTGCACCCTAGCCTTTTCCTTCGACATTATCCTTTGATTTTTTTTTGTGGACAAGCATTCTTTGTGTCTCAAATTTTTATTTCTTTCAAATATTTGGTTCCACATTCAAATATTGGGTTCCCTGAGTCCAAATTTGCACACTGCTGACAGGAAGGATACAATTGGGCACGTGGGTTAACCTGATCCTTTTGCATGGGTACAGATTGAGAAATTAAATTCCCTAATTGTACAGACCGTTCCAGGCCAAAAATTCAAACATCGGTACACTTTGGTAGATAAACCTTGGCCTGAAAGCAAGTGTTTTATTTTGAATACTGATCCAAAGCTAGGATTTCATGGGGTAGAAATTTGCCTCGAGCGGTAATGCAAAACGAGCAATATAGGAAGAGGAGTAGGCCATTCAGCCCCTCGACTTGAGCACAACCATCTAGGCTGACACTCCAGTGCAGTGCTGAGGGACTGCTGCACTGTCGGAGGTGCCGTCTTTCAGTTAAACTGAGGCCCCGTCTGCTCTCTCAGGTGGACGTAAAAGATCCCATGGGCACTATTTCGAAGAAGAGCGGGGCAGTTATCCCCGGTGTCCTGGCCAATATTTATTCCTCAATCAACATAACAAAAACAGACTCTCTGGTCATTATCACATTGCTGTTTGTGGGAGCTTGCTGTGCGCACATTGGCTGCCACCTTTCCTACATTACAACAGTGACTACACTTCAGATAGTACTTCATTGGCTGTAAAGTGCTTTGGGACGTCCGGTGGTTGTGAAAGGTGCTATATAAATGCAATTCTTTTTCTTTTCTCGAGCCTGTTCTGCCATTCATTTCGATCATGGCTGCTCTGTATCTTAATTCCATCTACCCGCCTTGGTTCCGTAATTCCCCGTCCGATATTTATTTCCATTGAAGTCAAAGGAACTTAATATGGGGCGTGTGTGTAATAGGCGGCTGGTGCATTACCGCTCAAGGCGAATTTCTACCCCCATAAGTTTAAATTGTTTTGAATGGCATAACAAAGTAAGTGGGTTAATGATTAAATGCAAAAATATCTTTGCATCAATTCTATCTAACAAGAAAGGACTTGCATTTCCGCAGCCCCTTTCATGACCTCAGGATGTCCCAAAGCTCTTTATAGCCAATTAAATACTTTTGAAGTGTAATCACTGTTGTAATGTAGGAAATACTCTGGAATCACTTACAAGAAAGGTATCTGCCTTCAGTTGTAACTTTGAACAATAAGCCCACTTGGTGATAGCTTGCTTTTTTCCCCATTATCTGTAACAGATAGAAAGCTGCAGGAGAACAAAATGCTTTTATATTAGCTGGTGATCTTTCAGCCCACACATACTTCGTTCCTTCTTGTTGCTTTTACAAGTCTGCACATTAATTCCAATAAAATGAATTTGTATTATTTACAGGGGCAATGTATTTACCATGTTATCATGGATTATTGCCAAGTAGCATATTGACTGAAGGTCAAGCAAACCGAGCAAGTCAAAAAATCCATGTTAAAATGGTTACCCTGAGGAGCAATCTTAATGCATTTTCCTTTAGTAACCCTTGCAACTTGAGCAATGTTTTCAGATTCTGTGAAAGCATGAAACTATGAGATAGTCTTGCAATCATTTCCAAAGTAATCTTCTTAACAGTCTCTGCTGTATAGAATTATATGACTTCAGGAAATCTACACATGCAGAGAGCTCCAGTATGAGATTATTTCAAGGGGGATAGAGAATTAAAGTAGGGAAGTCTTGCTACAACTGTACAGGGCGTTGGTGAGACCACACCAAGAGTACTGCGTACAGTTTTGGTCCCCTTATTTAAGGAAGGATATACTTGCATTGGAGGCAGTTCAGAGAAGGTTCATGAGGTTGATTCCTGGGATGGAAGGGTTGTCTTATGAGGAAGGGTTGAGCAGGTTGGGCCTATACTCATTGGAGTTTAGAAGAATGAGAGGTGATCTTATTGAAACATAGAAACATAGAAACATAGAAACTAGGAGCAGGAGTAGGCCATTCGGCCCGTCGAGCCTGCTCCACCATTCAATACGATCATGGCTGATCATCCAAATCCAGTACCCTGTCCCTGCTTTCCCACACAGAATCCCCATCGAGCCTGCACCGACACATATCCCACCCTATCCCCGTAACCCCACGTATTTAATTCCCCCTAAGATATCCCATCCTATCCCCGTAACCCCACGTATTTAATTCCCCCTAACATATCCCACCCTATCCCCGTAACCCCACATATTTAATCCCCCCCCTAACACTAAGGGTCAATTTATCATAGCCAAATCAACCTAACCCGCACATTTTTGGACTGTGGGAGGAAACCGGAGCACCCGGAGGAAACCCACGCAGACACGGGGAGAATGTGCAAACTCCACACAGACAGTCACCCGAGGTCAGATTCGAACCCGGGTCCCTGGCGCTGTGAGGCACCAGTGCTAACCACTATGCCACCGTGCCGTAAGATTCTGAGGGGGTTGGACAGGGTAGATGCTGAGAGGATGTTTCCCCTCATGGGGGAATCTAGAACGAGGGGGCATAGTCTCAGAATAAGGGGTCGCCCATTTAAGATGATGATGAAGAGGAATTTCTTCTCTGAGGGTCGTGAATCTTTGGAATTCTTTACCCAAGAGAGCTGTGGAAGCTGAGTCATTGAATATATTCAAGGCTGAGATATAGACAGATTTTTGAGCAACAGGGGAGTCAAGATTTATGGGGAACGGGCAGGAAAGTGGAGTTGAGGCCAAAATCGGATCAGCCATGATCTCATTAAATGGCGGAGCAGGCTCGAGGGGTCGAATGGCCTGCTCCTGCTTCTAGTTCTCATGTAAATAACTGGAGATAAGAATCTCCTAACTTTCCTGTAAATTTAATAAATTATTTTTTGTAAGGCCAAAAGAATCTGTAAGGATCATTACGTCAAAAAGATATTTTGTTCTAAAATGGCATTATGCAAATAGATGATGACTGATATAAGAAACTACAAATAATTTAAGTATATAGATTTTTGGAAAACATGCACATTCATTTTTTCCCATTGACATTACTACATGGTTCTACATTATAATGATAGTCATTGGATTAAACCAATTAATGTATTCAAATTGGGCTCAATATTGTCGTTTAAAAACCTTCTAATATATAAATGGCAAATAAAACAATAGACAGTAGTTTATTAAGAATACAAATTGGGTTATCTCTCAGATGCCTTGCTTATATAAAAGTACCTGGCTGTATTTACAGAGTGTACGTGTGAATGTCCGCCTATATGTATAACAGCTTCATAAATTGCAATTGTACACTGAGAACCCAATTTAAAAAAAAAAGTTTATTGAAAGAAAAACCTGGGTGATGCTTTACAATTATTAGCAATGTTCCCCGTAATTGTTTTGTACATGCGGGAACTTTAACATTGAAAAAGCCGGTCTAGGGTTGCGCAGGACAGGCAGAGAGCAGCTTATAGGGAACGTTGATTATTACTGTACCGTTGTGAGATTAACATTATGGTTGTATTATTTTGTTGCCATTGTAAATCAGGGAGCTTGTTTTGGGTGATTGGTTCATATGTCTAAGAATTCTATGTAACTGCATTGAAACTTCCCCAAGGATTAGGTCCCTGAACACCATTCAAAGAGAGGTTCCTTTGTTATTATGTTCTAGACCTTTTATTTTGGTTGGCTGGATGTCTGACACGTGAAGAAACCATCAACATGTTTAAGAATCTCCAAACCAAGCCACTGAAAAATGCACACAGGTAGCATTTCCATTTGTGCAATTATGGAAGGCACACTCTCACTGTAGGACACACCCTATTTACACACGTTCAGAGAGCTTAGGCACAGCTCACCAATAACCTGCTCACCAATGCTCAGTTTGGGTTCCGCCCGGAGCCCCCCAGCTCCAGACCTCATTACAGCCTTGTTCCAAGCATGGTCAAAAGAGCTGAATTCCAGGGGGAAGGTGAGAGTGACTGCCCTTAACATCAAGGCAGCATTTGACTGAGTGTGGCATCAAGGAGCCCTGGTAAAATTGAAGTCATTGGGAATCGGGCAAATTCCTCATTGGCGGGAGTCATACCTAGCACAAAGGAAGATGGTTGTCGTTGTTGGAGGCTAATCATCCCAGCCCCAGAACATCACTGCAGGAGTGCTTCAGGGCAGCATCCTAGGCCCAACCATCTTCAACTGCTTCATCAATGACCTTCCCTCCATCAGAAGGTCAGAAGTGGGCATGTTCGCTGATGATTGCACAGTGTTCAGTTCCATTCTCAACTCCTCAGATAATAAAGCAGTCCATGCCCGCATGCAACAAGACCTGGACAAGATTCAGGCTTGGGCTGATAAGTGGCAAGTAACATTTGTGCCACACAAGTGCTAGGCAATGACTATCTCCAACAAGAGAGAGTTTAACCACCTCCCTTGACATTCAAACGGCATTACCATCATCGAATCCCCCATCATCAACATCCTGGGGGTCACCATTGACCAGAAACTTAACTGGATCAGCCACATAAATACTGTAGCTACAAGAGCAGGTTAGAGCTGGGTATTCTGTGGCAAGTGACTCACCTCCTGACTCCCCAAAGCCTTTCCACCATCTACAAGGCACAAGTCAGGAGTGTGATGGAATACTCTCCACTTGCCTGGATGAGTCCAACAACACTCAAGAAGCTCAACACCATCCAGGACAAAGCAGCCCGCTTGATTGACACCCTGTCCACCACCTTAAACATTCACTCCCTCCACCACCGGCGTACCGTGGCTGCAGTGTGTACCATCTACAAGATGCACTGCAGCAACTCACCAAGGCTTCTTCGGCAGCACCTCCCAAACCCGCGACCTCTTCCACCTAGAAGGACAAGGGCAGCAGGCGCATGGGAACAGCACCACCTCCAAGTTCCCCTCCAAGTCCCATACCATACTGACATGGAAATATATCGGTGTTCCGTCATCGTCGCTGGGTCAAAATCCTAGAACTGCCTCCCTAACAGCACCGTGGGAGTACCTTCACCACACCGACTGCAGCGATTCGAGGAGGTGGCTCACCACCAACTTCTCGAGGGCAATTAGGAATGGGCAAAAAATGCTGGCATTGCCAGTGACGCCCATGCCCACACAAAAAAAGCTGTCACTCCTGCTCCTCCCAGAGGCACTGCAGTGCTGAAGACCATTGCTGGTCCTCACCCCCACCCCCGTCTGCCAACCGCCATCCTCCGTCCCGATCGCTTCCCCTCACTCTCTTGATCATCTCTTCCCCTCCCTACTGATCGTACCTACCCCCCACCCCCCACCTCTCTCTCTCAGGACTTACCTGAGGGCCGCTGTCAATGACACAGTGGCCCGAATTTGACATCCTCTTCATAGGCGAGCTGCCAAGTGAAGCCCAGCAGGCGTCTGCAGCTCGCCGGTCTCATGTAAATGAGGCTCCATATCGGGTGTACCTCGGGCCTACCCGTTCCGCCGTAGTGGTCTTTCCCTCAGGTCTACCCATTTAGCATCAGCAGGTACCTACATAGTCAGAGTCTGATCCATTCTTATAATGGATCCATTCTCCACACATCACAGGATTCGTTCAATTATCCAATCTTATCTGCGGAAATAATTTGCTTGGCATTGTGGAGGATGATGCCCTAAATTTGCTTGTTGGGATGTGATTAGCTATTTCTGCCCTCCACAAAAGGGAGGCAGCATGCCTGATCACCAGTTAATTTTCATCTTCGCTACAGAATCTATTTTGGTGTGCCACCATGATTTGGAAATGGAAATCCCTACCAGATGCTGTGGGGATAGATGGGAGGGAGCGCTGTGTGTGGAGAAGTGTCCAAAGAATGAAGTCTATACCAATGTAGGTAGTCTATCGCATTTCTTTTAGCTTTCTCCACATACTGCAGGAACAAATCACATTAGTACCATTTAGGGAGAGGCACTTCAACACTGACTGAAAGGATAGTTTTGCCAAAGGTAAGTTCTTGAGAGGCAGCTAGGTCTAGGGTGTAATGTTTAATAAATGTGCAGGGATTGCACATTGCAGCTTTACAAGTAGCCTCAGCAAGTACCCGATAGAAAGCAGCCCCAGATATAGCTGTTGAACAGGTGGAATGGCTCTTAATTCTGCTCTTGGGGACTTTGCCAGAATGGTAATAGCAGTGTATTGTATCTTCTACCATCCATTCAGCTATTTAATGTTTAACTAATGGTTTTGTTAGACCCTTTGCAGCATAGGAGATGATCTGTGCTACAGTTTCTTGAATTATTGGGTTCAACTAACATATAGCTGTTATGGCCATCCAAGGAATTAAGCTTTTTGCTGTTAGATTTGCACGAAGGGGTATGAAACAATGGGACCACCATTTCTTGGCCTAAATGAAAGTGCGATACAACTTTTGTCAAGAATTTAGGCTGAGTTCTGAAAACTTGTTATGCTAAATCTTTATAAAACAGTGGTTAGGCCTCAGCTGGTGTATTGGTGTCCAAAATTCTGGCCACCCCACTTTAGGAAGGCTATCAAGGCCTTAGAGTGGGTGCAGAGGAGATTTACTAGAATGGTACCAGGGATACGTGGAGGGACTAGAGAAGCTGGTGTTGTTCTCCTTAAGCAGAGAAGTTTAAGGGGAAATGCCAGGTTTTGATAGAGTAAATAAGGAGAAATTGCTTCCAGTGGCTGAAGTATCGGTAAGCAGAGGACACCAATTTAAGGTAATTGGCAAAAGAACCAGGGGGGAGATGAGAATTTTTTTTTAGGTAGCGAGTTGTTATGATCTGGAATGCACTGCCTGAAAGGGTGGTGCAAACAGATTCAATAATAACTTTCCAAAGAGAATTGGATGAACACGTGAAGGGGAAAAATTTGCAGGGCTATGGGGAAAAATCAGGGGAGTGGGAATAATGTTTCAAAGAACCGGCACAGGCATGATGGGCCGAATGCCCTCCTTCTGTGATGTATCATTCTATGATTCTATCAGATCACGGTAAGAAATAAGATAGGGCTTGTATGTAGTGAGAGCCTGCAATTCACAAATTCTGCAAGCTGTCATTTTCCGTGAGAGAATTTTGAGGTTGCATCAATTTAATGGTTCAAATGCAGACCACATTAATTTTTACAAAACTAAGTTAAGGTCTCAATTTGGAGCTCGCTGAGGTATAGGTGGCTGTAGTTTCCACATAGCTTATATGAATCTGGATACTAAAGCGTGACCCCCAACAGTCAAAATGAAGGGTTCATGAAAAGCTAAAATGGACCCAATGGAACAAGTTTTCAATTCAAATTGAAAATAAATTTGGAAGATATCAAAATATTAAACTAATGTTACATGAAATAGGTTCAACCAATTGACTAGAATGCCCTAGCAAAATCTGTTCCATTCAGCATTTTATGCTGTTCTAGTGGGTAGGCTGACCAGCACATGAAGTGAAAAGCCTTGTTGTCAAGCAATGCTTTTAATAGCCAAGTCATCAAATCGAGTGTAGCTGGATTGGGGTGGAGAAGAAGTCATGAAATTGAGAGCAAAGGTCTTCCTTGTGTGTAAGAGGAAGGGCATCCTTTGTAAGGGAAATAATGTAGGCAAACTAACTCCTGTGTGGCCAGTAAGGTGCTATTAGGATTGGAATACTGTCTATTTGAGTTTTCTGAATTATTTGTGGAGTCAGAGGAAAAGATGGAAAAGCACGAAGAAACTTTTATATCCATAAGAAAGAGCGACCAAGCTGATAACATTTTCATTCTGAAACAGAATCGAGAAATTTGGCAATTTTCTGGAGCACCGAGATCTACTCCAGAAACTCCCAGTTCTGGAATATGTTTTGAACAACTTCTGCTTGGAGATTCCGCTTGTTGGATTGGATGACCAAGTGGCTGGGTGCATCCACTATTCTGTTGGATACATCAGCCAGATGGTGTTTGAGGAGAGGTATGTGTTGATCTAGATTGTGTCGAAGCAGAGGATACAAGAGGAAGTCCCTCCGTATGTTGAGATAGAAAACTACTGTCACGTTGTCATTGTAAATATCTGCTAACCTTTCCAGAATTAAAAGCTGGAAGTGATTGAAAGTGAGCCGTATCACTCTCAGCTCAAGGCAGCTGTTGTGTAATTTGGGCTGAGATGAAGTCCATTTGCTTTTTACCCAGTTTTCTTGGAGGTGAGTTCCCAACTGGTGAGGGGAGCAGCTCTAGTTATTAAAAATTGAGGACAGTGGAGCAAAACTTCCTGTCGAATACTGTTGTCCCTTTTCCACCAAGGATTGTCCTAAATTGATACTGGGTTGATCACTAATGGGAGAAAGAGAGGGGAAGATTGGGGTGATCACTGAATGATTGAGTTGGAGAGCTCTTATGCGTAGGCAGGCATTTATAAACATGGTCATCATCATCATGCCTAGGATACGCATAAACTGGGGAGAGTGGGGTTGGGCTGATTGAACCTTTGTGGATGAATTGGATTAAGTCTTCAAAGGTTGTGAACCTTTGCAGTGGAAGAGATATTTTGTGGAGAGAAGTGAGAAATAGTGCTCCCAGAAACTAGCTCCGGAGGAGTGAGTTAGAATCTTTCTGTGTTGTCCAAAAATCCCAACCCCTGCACTGCATGGAGGAACCACTGGACAGCTTCTACAGCAGACTTCCTGCAGGGGGCTCTGATGAGCTAATCATTCAAGTAGGGATATACAGCATAGAATCATTGCAAGATAAAGCACAGAAGGAGGCCATTTGGCCCATCATGCCTATGCCAGCTCTTTGAAGCAGCTATTCAATTAATCCCACTCCCCTGCCCTTTCCCCATTGCCCTACATTTTTTTCCCCTTCAAGTATTTATCCAATTCTCTTTTGAAAGTTAGTATTGAATCTGCTTGCACCACCTTTGCAGGCAGTACATTCCAGATCATAACAACTCGCTGTCGAAAAACATTTCGCCATTCTCCTCATCTCGCTTCTGGTTCTTTCAATTTAAATCTGTGTCCTTTGGTTACCGATCCTTCTGCCACTGGAAAGGGTTTCTCCTTATTTACTCCATCAAAACCTTTCATGATTTTGAACACCTCTATTAAATCTCCCCATAACCTTCTCTGCTCTAAGGAGAGCAACCCCAGCTTCTCCAGTCTTTCCACATAACTGAAGTCCCACATCCCTGGCACCATTCAATAAATCTCCTCTGCACCCTCTCTAAGGCCTTGGCATCCTTCCTAAAGTGTGGTGCCCAGAATTGGCCACAATACTCCAGCTGAGGCCTAACCAGTGATTTATAAAGGTTTATCATAACTTCCTTGCTTTTGTACTCTATGCCGCTGTTTATAAAGCCAAGGATCCTGTATGCTTTCTTTAACAGCCTTCTCAACTTGTCCTGCCACCTTCAAAGATTTGTGCCAATATACCTCCAGGTCTCTCTGTTCCTGAACCCCCTTTAAAATTGTACCATTTAGTTCATATTGCCTCTCCTCAGTCTTCCTACCAAAATGTATCACTTCACAGCGTTAAATTTCATCTGCCATGTGTCTGCCCATTTCACCAGTCTATCTATTTCCTCCTGAAGTCTGTTACTATCCTCCTAACTGTTTACTACATTTCCGAGTTTCGTGCCATGCAGGTATTGGAGGTATACATTGCAGGTATTGGAGGTATACATTGCAGGTATTGGAGGTATACATTGCAGGTATTGGAGGCATACATTGCAGGTATTGGAGGTATACATTGCAGGTATTGGAGGCATACATTGCAGGTATTGGAGGTATACATTGCAGGTATTGGAGGCATACATTGCAGGTATTGGAGGCATACATTACAGGTATTGGAGGCATACATTGCAGGTATTGGAGGCATACATTGCAGGTATTGGAGGCATACATTGCAGGTATTGGAGGCATACATTGCAGGTATTGGAGGCATACATTGCAGGTATTGGAGGCATACATTGCAGGTATTGGAGGCATACATTGCAGGTATTGGAGGCATACATTGCAGGTATTGGAGGCATACATTACAGATATTGGAGGCATACATTGCAGGTATTGGAGCTTGAGATGTAGTGCTAACGCTGAGAGACATTTGGTGAAGACTCTGAGTGGCAGAAAGACCAAATAGAAAAAATCGCTTTGTCCTCAGAAATGGAATCGGAGGAACTTTCAGTGCACTGCCAAATTGCCACATGAAACTGATCAAAGAATAATAGACAATCCCCTGGACATACCACCTGCATTATTTGTGGGAGGGTTGGCATCTTGAAACTTTTTTTTTCCTAATGGTTCAACGACAAAAATAGCTGCCTCCTACATTTTCTATCCTCACTCTCTCAGTATCAGGGCACTATCCGATCAGACCACTGCAGAAACTCCAAGATGACAGTAGTTCTGGCATAGAAGTAGTAAATCTTCTCTGCCCAGGAGCGATCGGGAGAGTTCTCTCTCCTGAGGGAAGAACATATGGGTCAAGTGCAGTACTCCTGATTTCTTTGAAAGTATGAAATATCTGGCGTAAAACCCCATGTGGTGTTCTCTCAGGAGAAAGAACTCTCCTGATTGCTTCTGGGCAAAGATTTACTACTTCTATGCCAGAACTACTGTCATCTTAGAGTTCCTGCAGTGATCTGATCTGACCATGCCCTGAAAACGAGAGATTGAGGATGGAAATGTAGGAAGTAACTTTTTTTTTGGTCGTTTCCCATGAGTATCCACGAGTCTGATGTTATTAATTTCATTCTGTGAATGTTTTTTGAAGTCGGCTCCCCCATCGGAGAATCTGTAGTATGTTTGCTCCTGGGCCCTGTTGCCTTGTCTGGCTGCTCCTGTTGGAAACATATTCTTGAGATGTATGATAAATAGATTGATGAACCATGCAGTGAAGGTATTTGAGAGTCATGTGAGTAAGCCAAGCACTGCGCCTTCCTTACCTTGTTGAGCCCCAATCTGCTGCTGAAGTGTGCAGGCAGAACTGATTTTTTCACGGCTGCACTCCAGTTTTCATGCCCTTGAGCTAATTACACCTGTTTTACAAGAGATTTTATGCCAATAGATATGCAAATGAGCTGATCCAGGAAACCCTCGTACATGCCGCAAATGTCTATGCATTGGCGTGGCAGTGGCACAATTCACCACCTAGAGATTCAAACCCGCCCCCCCCCCCCCACCCCTTAACTCTCTAATGCCATTCATTTTATCGGTGTTTCTTAAAAGAATCTAGCAATTTCTCTTTTAAAAAAATTACCATCAAAAGGTAATTGCAACACTTGCTGCTGCAACTCTCCAGATAAGAAGGCTGTTGTCCTTCAAGTAATGTAGAAATGCTGGTTCTGGTTCTGGAACCTAATGCATGCAGGCCTGCTTGTTGTTGAACAGCAATTGCTGGAAGCTGATCTTCCACAATGGTGAGAGGTTGGTCGTGAAATGCAGAGTGATGTGCTTAGATTGTTGATTTGGGCACTCTGGTGTACAAAGCCTGCCGAATGGGTTTGCTTAGAGCCTTGGATATGCGCTCTGTTGATTCGAGGTAAAAGGTTGGATAGTTGGCCAGCATGATGAATCTAGGGAATGCATATGTCTGAAGTTTATGCGAAATTTGCAAAAAGGTCTTATTTTAGGATTAGTTACCTCTGGAGTAGTGACATCCAAGCTTTAAGACCCTTGAATTTATGAATTTGAGATTATGGTCTAGAACCCCTGAAGGTGGACCTGAAGGTTTCGGCATCGTCTGCAGTCATAGAACCTGTTCTTAATCAGGGTGAAAAGGATTAAAGTTTGAGGTGAGAGGTTGTGGGCAGGATATTGAATGAACAATCAGAAGGCATTAATTAATGTACCTCAGGAATCAATTTTTCTGTTGAAGGATTTATCGGAGCAGGAGTTGGTACATAAGGTTCGATGTCAGGGTACTAAGCAATAGGGAAGTTGATGCAGATGGGTATCTTGCCACTGGGTATGGAAGATTGCAGTGCATGCAATGGGAGGCAGGCAGCTATTTGTGATTGTTTCAAACCCCAAATTGAAAAAGGTATTGATGAATTCTTCAGTTGCTGGAGCTAGAAAAAGGTGAGAAGATCATTGACCCAGAAGTGACAAGTAAGGTATTGAATTTGACACACAATTGTTTTGGAAGTTTAGATAAAGTTGGTTGAGCATTTGTAAGAAAATGAGACTAGTGGGATTCATTTTCCGTTCCAAAGACTTCATTGGGAAAACCCCAGAAAATGCTGGAAAACACTCAGCCGGTCAGGCCGCATCTGTGGACAGTGAAGACCTTTCATCAGAACTGATGAGAGTTAGTTGAGTTTGTTGGAGCATGGTGCTAGTAATGCCAAGGTCACAGGTTCGATCCCCGTGTGGGCCAACAGAACTTAATTTGAAAAGTTCGGCTCATTTTGTGTTCTACCAGCAGGGTGTGAAACACATGCTCAGCAGTTTATCCAAAGTATTCAACAAGCTAAAAAATGAGGGATTCTCTGGTTGCTGCATAATGTTAGAGCAATTGGGAGGGGTTTGAATTCGAGCCCAATACCAAGAGAGCTGACAGTTGATGCATTGGTTATCGATGTCAACTTGAGGACAGAGTTTTGATGAACAGTGGAGCCCACGGCAAAAGTAAAGGTGCCAGGCTACACATTGGTCTGTGCCAACTTTGGTGTGCTGTTTAAGGTGAGAAAGAAGATTGTCAGCACCAATGGATTCAAGTGCAAATGAGCATCAGAGCTAACCGGCACTAGACAGGAATTTGTTACTTTTTGACTTTTAGCAATATTCCAGATACAAATGGGAGTGAAAAAGGAAGCCTTTGCCTGACAGTTCTTTGACTCTCAATGGAGGCAGAGGAAATTGTGGACATTGAAACAGATTTGAATTCAGTTGAATTTGATTTGTATGTTGAGGTAAGTAGCTTTTGAGCTCTAGCTTTATCTGATTGAAGACGTTTTTAAAGATCTTTGATCTTGTCATGATTCCATTGCTTTATCGGAAAGTTGGGCAGCCATCTCCTTATGGGTTCAGTGTGAAAACCCAAGCTAGGAATGACAATTAACATCTTGGTTTGAAGGTACACAGACCACGAAAAAAGGACTATGGCAACTGTGATGGAAAATATGGAAAATTTCTCCTTCAACCCCAAAGATAGTGAAGCAAAACTCCACTGTAGTAACCTGCAATCACACTTCCAGTTACATGCTGGAGCATAAAAGTAAACCCTGGTTAGACCACACCTGGAGTACTGTGAGCAATTGTGGGCACCACACCTTAGGAAGGATATATTGGCCTTGGAGGGAGTGCAGCGTAGGTTTACCAGAATTCAAAGGTTAAGTTACGAGGAGAGATTACACAAATTAGAATTTAGAGGTTAAGGGGTGATCTGATCAAAGTTTTCAAGATATTAAGGGGAATAGATAGGGTAGATAGAGAGACACTACTTCTGCTGGTTGGGGATCCTAGGACGAGGGGACATAGTCTAAAAATTAGAGCCAGACCTTTCAGGAGTGAAATTAGGAAACACTTCTACACACAAAGGGTGGTAGAAGTTTGGAACTCTCTTCCGCAAATGGCAATTGATGCTAGATCAATTAATTTTAAATCTGAGATTGATAGCTTTCTGTTGACCAAAGGTATTAAGGGATATAGGCCAAAGGTGGGTATATGGAGTTAGGTCACAGATCAGCCATGACCTCATTGAATGGCAGAGAAGGCTCGAGGGGCTGAATGGCCTACTCCTGTTCCTATGTTCCTAATTGGAACTGGACCATCTACAGATACTTAAATGTTTTGGAGGAGATGGATAATCTTAATCCATAGTAATATTAGAGGAAAAAAATCATTTAATTCTGGATCCCACATTTGGATTAGTTTCCACTTGGGGTGTTTTTAAGAACTAATGGAAAACTAATGTTTGAGCTTCAGGCTGCGACTTTCTTCTGTAAAATTTTACACCATTGAGCTGCAGAATGGGAGAACAGGTCTAACAATTTGGGTTACACCATAATTTCACCTCCGATTTGGTGGGAAAACTTTTCTCCTGTTTGCTCATTATTTAATTCCAATTAATTTGCACAAATATATTGATATACTGAGAGGACCTCTGCAGGGTGCTGGCGAGCTGAATGAGGAGTTAGTGCTCCTTTGTTACCTGCTGAAGTGTTAGCACTCTAACTAGCTTTTAGATGTATGAAAGGTTGCAAAATAATACATGGCATCTCCCAGACCTGTTCTAATCACACTACAAACTGATTATTTTAACTCCTACAGAGACCAAGTAAAATAGGATAATGCTCCTTTGCAACCTGAGATCCATCTCAGCAGGGGCACCTTTGGCAAATTGGACCTCTCCTCACAGGTGCCCATGAGCTGCCTGCCGATGCAATTGATTGTATGTGGAGGATGGTTATCTTTTAGTTCACACCAATTTACAGAACAAGCTGAGATTAGAATGAAAGAAAACCGAAGAAATGAAAATAAAATGATTGAATGTTCCTATTACACACTTTGAAAGATATTTTTAAAAATGTTTAATCTGTGACCTATTAAGCAAACTTCACCCTGACATTGAAAACAAATCATCATCCCAAGAACTGCTGCAAATCAGCAGAGAGAATCTTCCAATGCTGGTTCATTACCTAAAGTCAGATAAAGAGAAGAGCTCAGTCTAAATATAGGGAACAAATATTTTCTGAGGAGAGTTGAAACGAAAATATAGTTCAATAACACTAAGCAAATATTCAGTATATCTTGAGCTAAGCCACGGTCATTATAGTATACATGTATCTGAGGTAGATTTTTTTGGAAACTTAATGTCAATCTATTTTTACTTTTTCTCTAATAATGAAGCTGATGAAATTTTCAAATAATTCAATGTTTCTGGAGGTTAGACCATGTTACAGGAATACCGTATTTATCCGCACAGAAGGTGAGAAATTTGTCATAGGAGTGTGGGGCTGGATAAGGTGGAGCAGAGGACCAGCTCTGCAGGGAGTGGAAGTTGAGTACTAGACTTGCGAGGTCTTCTGCTCCACCTCACCCAATGCCAGTCTTCCACTCCATTTTAACCATCGCCTTTTTTTGACTGGAAAGTAGAGTTGACTTGTATGTCGGTTTCCCGATGAGCAATTTTGTACATTAGAGCTCTTGCATGGTGTTTCTTGTGCTTTAACAGATAACCTGGGAAGGAAGTAGAACGTATCAGGATAAAACTTGATCATTAGTCCCAATTTGTTGCATCTCCTATCGCAATGTGCCAAATCTGATATTTTCCAAGGACTTGAGGCAAACCTAAGGAAGATTACAGACTTAAAAAGATGTCAGCATGGGAATGTCTCCAATATGCTCTTTTGGGAAATCTTGCCACAACTTTGTAGAACATTATGGGAAAATTATGGTGTAAAGAATCTTGCTTAATATAGAGTAAAACCAGATTTTCAGAGGAACAAATTGAGTTCATGGGAGAAATCTTCAAATGTGATGTATAAGAAAACAAATAAATATATATATATATATATATATATATATATATATATATATATATATATATAAAGTTTTAATTATATTATTATTATCATTATTATTATATATATTATTATTATATAATTTATTATTATTATGACTGCAAGCATTGAAATTTTGAAGTGAATGATTGTTAATAGGATTGTCACAATTGGGGTAGAGAAGTTCAAAGTTAAACTTTCACATCCTGAAAATCTCTAAAACTTGTTTTAAGTATAATTTAAAAGTTCCTCCCAAATAAAGGATTATTTTTTTTGTCAAAGGCACAAAGGAAAGGGTCCAAAATACAACTGTTACGGTCACTCAGTTGCTAGAGCAACGGTTTTGCACAGATGCTTGATACAAGTGTGTAAGTTTAATTGTAGCCAGGAAGTATTCTTAATTTGACAACCGGGCAACTCAAAAATGCTTGATGGTTTCTGAAAGATACCTGACATACAGGGGTCATTTTCACTTTTTTTTAAACTATATATGTATACATATGTCAGATTAAAAATAGGCATTTGCATTTAGTTATGTAATTGCATCCCAAAGATTGGTTGTACAAGGTAAGCTAATAACAGAAGAATGTACAGGACTGGAAGAGACAATTACAGTCCATCTGGCGTACCCTGGAGTTTGAAAAGTACCATGCACTATTCTGTCTCTCATACTCCTCTGTCACTTACTCTAAATATCTGTTCTACTTCCTCTTGAATTTACCAACTCTCTCCGCTATACATACAGGATACTTTTCTATAACTTGATATTATGCACCTTCTGGCCAACTAATACATATATTGGGGCCATAATTCTTCGGGGATTCTGCCATAACTTCAGTAGCAGAGCAGCGTGACAAGAAAATAGCAGAGATCTGATTTTGTCAGAACTTCTGTTTGCCCCTTACTAGGACAATGATGCCCAGGGAGAAGAGCAAGGGCAGGGCGCTGGGAATTGTCCCTCCTTTGCCTCAGTCAAGACCCACCATATCACTGGAGGCCAGTCCACCAATTGAGTTGAGTTGAAATGTGGGCCCCTCTGCTGGGGTCAATACCGAGGAAGTGGCTTAAGCTCCTAAAAAATAATTAAAACATTATTTAAAGGGGCCACGGAGACCATGGCCAGGAATGGGGGGTTAGGTACCCCTCCAAGGGTCAACAGGGTCAATGCTGTTGGGCACTAGCGGACAAACCTAGGAGGAACCTAGCAAAGCTTTTATGTTTACAAAAATACGATCACATACATCAACTGCATCATCGTATTATTATGAGGGACCTCATCAGGACAAGAATGGTGCATGGCTCTTCTCTCTCCCTACACAAGAAAAATTTCATGAGGATAGTGTCCCTTTAAAAGCAACTAAACTCCTTGTTGAGTACATTTGGAAAAAAAGAGTAAAACTCATAAGAATTAAACCTGCAGGGATATACACAGCAGGCTTATAAAGACATTGGCCGACCCATTAAGCACTCCTCACCAACTGTGGCAAAAGCTATTTCCTTTGTTCTTTGATCACAAATTGGAGAAACCATTAAGTTATATTTAGAACATGAGAGCCATAGGTTGTGATCTGGAAAACATTTATTTTGCGCTTCAGTGAACACAAAGAACTGAGATCTATATTGCTAAATCCACTGTAATGGTTCTATAGTATATTCATGGGAACACCACCACCTCCAAGTTCCCCTCCAAGTCACACACCATCCTGGAACTCCCTCCCTCACAGCACTGTGGGAGTACCTTCACCACACGGACTGCAGCGGTTCAAGAAGGCAGCTCACCACCACCTTCTCAAGGGCAATTAGTGATGGGCAATAAATGCTGGCCTTGCCAGCGACGCCCACATCCCATGAACTAATATTTTTTTAAAAACATACTACTTGTAAGCATTTCACAAAATTGTGTACATTTTTTAGTGTGATATTTCCACTTTCTTATACATTGTAAATGAGTTTAGTATAAGGGGCTTGTGTTTGCACACTTATATTTTGAGATTCCCTCATAGTTCTCCCACTAACCAGCTATGTGTAGCCCTTACAACTGTCCACTTTGTTTGTGCTTATCAAATTACGCCATATGTTTAAACTCTGCTACCTTTTCTAAAACTGATGCTCCATGGCATCCTCATCACTCACAACTTATTTACAGTAAATCAGTTGTAGAAATGCAACTACCCGAAAGTCAACAGCAGCCCACTGAAAATAGCAAGCCTCCAAAATCACTCGGCTTTGGCACTCTGCCAAAGGTACTGCAACTGTGGTGATAAATAGAATAAAAGTTCCATCTTTTTCATAGGTGTTGATTGGTGCAGTGGGTTAGAACAGACAACTGATTTCTCTGTGACCTCAATTTGACATCATTAGTGAAAGGAGTTTCAGGGGTCTCGGCGTAGTTTCTAGTAATCATAAATCCGCGCAATGAAGAAAAGAAAAAATATTGGAACAGTTCGTACCGATTCAGAAATCTCACTCAGAGATGGCATAACAAGTGATGGTATAGCGAATGGAAAAATAACACTGGTAGATAGGAAAGTGTGAGGTCTTCTAAAGTTAAGTTTTGACATTGACTGGGCAGTCTATGTATGAAAAGATCTACATTGTACCTTACTTGTAGTCTGAAGATATATGGGACTATTAATCATAGAAAAATGTTAAATTTCCCAAACTGTAATCTCTTAACACAATGAACACATCCTATGAACCCAGGTCCTTCCTGTACAAAGCTCAGTAATTGGAGCTAAAAAAATAAAATAATGGTTAATACAGCTGAGTTGTATCACCTCCATGTTGTATGGAATAATGGTGTGATAATACCTTGTCATAGTGCTAGATTGATCATTTTTCTGTAGATATGATTATTAATAAGCTCTGTCCAGCAGAATGCCAATTCATGAAAGTTAAAATGATGCACGGTGTCGATTAAGTTGCAGTTATTTGTTCACATTTGCATATTTATCAATAGTATAGTTTTACCTGAGATAGTCTTTTTTTGGACATATTCTGCCTTGATGATCTTTTATTCAAATAGTTTACAAACATTCCTCACTCACAACAAAACTAAAACAGCATTCAGGAGAAGAACATGGTGCAATATCTGTGACTTTGGCTTCCACCCAAAATTCATAGTCTGAGAATCTGATCATGCAGCAACCGTTTCGGGGAAGCTAGGAGTCCAATATGGAAGGTGGCATGTGCGGCCTGTGTTGCGGCGGAAAGGCGCCGCCCATCATATTGATTGGGAACTCCATAGTTGTCCAAAATAAGGGTCATACACTGGTTGTAGGGCCCCTTTGTGAAATCAGTATGCCCTAGCCATGTCGTGAACTCGGCCAGAGCTTAGGGCCAAGACAGCTGAAGGCACGGCCGCCAATGGTGGGGCGAACGAAATGGGGGATACGCAAGAGGCCAGAGTTGGAGGAACACAGAGTTTTCCGAAGTTTGTAGGGCTGCAGGAGTCCAACGCCATGAATGCTGCGCTTACTTTACTGAGAATATTAAGACCAACACCAATTCCAGAAAAAAATAGTTTACTGCAACTCAGTTCAGATTTGGTAACCGTTAACTTACAGAATTAAGAATCACCCTTTTGTGCAAACCCCAGTCTCTGTCTTGTGTGCATGTTTAACTATTCGAGTGCTCCTGCAAACTGTAACCCCAGTGGCTACCGCTTGGGTGGTGGAAGGCTGCTGAGCATCTGTTGAGGACACTTCAGATGGCTGTGGTGGGCGATCTCGAGCAGCTCTGTGCATTGAGGGCCAGGCTGGGCAAGCGGTGAGTCAGTCTGGCTGAGTTAGCTGTGTGGCAACGGCACTGGCGGAGTGTGTGGTGAGGGAGCAGGCATGCTGTTGTCTTGAGCGAGGACGGCATATGCCTCTCCTATGGAGACAATGCCACTCTCCTGGGACTACACCTCAGCACTCCGACTGCTCTGCACGAGAACAGAGTGCAGGAGTGAAGAGACGCTCTTGAAGCCCTTATCCACACTGTCTTTGAACCAGTGCAGAAAATGCCTGCATCTATTCCAATCAGTTTAGATTATTCTGAAAGTAAAGAAAACACTCCTGTATATTTCCAGCATTTTCTGTTTTTATTTTGGTAAAATTTCTTAATGGTCCAATATTTTCTAGTGGCCATTACATGTCCATAAAATGAATAAGCCACAATGTTATGAATAAAATTGCATTTCACTCCTGTTAGTGACTACCTGATTTTCCACGAACTGAACAGATTTATTACCAGTAAGCACTTAGAAGGAATTCATCTAAGTTATGCTGTAGCACAAAACATTAAAGCACGCAGACAAATATTGGCCCAGAATTTCCTGAAAACTTGTGCCATAGCAATGGCACATCTATGATGTACCCACATTATTATGGTATTGATATTCCAGCAAATTATGGCAAAAGTGACTCATGCCATTACCGACGCCATGCCAAAACTCCTGGCCATCTGCGCGGCTCCGCCAATACCCTTTGCCCAAACAGTAAAAAGTTAATTGTCAGGGCTCTGGGCCCATTCAAAACATCGGCGATGGCCAATGTCCTCGATTCGCGCTATTGTCTCGCCCCTTGCAGGCACGCCGATAAAGAAAGGTACACCTCCAGTTAGAACTTGCTGCAAGAAAAGATATGCAATGAAATGAAAAATGGTTTGACGTGACTACAATTAATCACAACTCGATATATTTAACGAGGACCCAAACTATCCGTATTATTCAAAAAATCTGAGCAGAAGAACCAGGGAGGGGAAATAGAAATATGAGTTTGTTACTCGGGTTACATGTCCTTTCATTAATCATAGAAAAGTATTGTTTGTAATGTTCTGCTTAAAACTGGCCCTGCTATGTTATTTCCGTATCCTTTGATCTTCCTACTATTACTGTTTGTGTTAACGGATGGCACCACTACCCCACGTTTGATGCATAATATAAAGCAATGATCGAAAATGAAATGTTTCTGCACCTATTTATTGTTCTTGGCTTTGACTCGATTTACTTCTTCTGAAACGATCCCGTTGCCAGTTTATAATTGCCCAACCTGTATGCGATTGCAGCTGAGAGTCTACCTAATCAGATAGCTGTTTAATTTACTGTATGGGCTACCTCTCCGACCAGAATTCACCTGTGGAATAAGTTTAATGCTTTCAGTGTTCTCTGACTATATATGCTGTGCCTATATGCATCTCTTCACTTCACCTGATGAAGGAGCAGCGCTCCGAAAGCTTGTGATTTCAAATAAAGCTGTTGGACTATAACCTGGTGTTGTGCGACTTCTCACATTCAGTGGGTAAGGTGCTGCATTATCGGGAAAGTTGGGCAAATAATTTGTTATCCAGAAATAATTTACAAAGGCGCCAAATTGTTGATGCCTATTTATATTTGAGAAGGGATTTAAAATTGGACTGCCACGCAGAATGTTTTGATTCCATGGAAAGTTTAATATTCTAGCTGTAGTCCGTCAGAATATAACTAGTTCTACAAGAGTGTCTGAAGAAGTACATGTTGTACAAAAGGTGACATTTCTATGTTTTTATGTTCATATAAGGTTCAGTACATGAATTAAATGTCTCTGTGTGTTTTCTAAGATAAATATGAACAACTTCAGCATATATTGAAGAAATCAGAATTACTGCCAATTTGAGCAGATTGCTTGCAGACAGAATCTCCATTGGCTGCTGCAAGTCGAATTCACTGCTATGCTTGCTGCGTCGTATTCAAATAAGTCCATCAGCAAATTTTGGCGTAAATTTGCCACTGGAGATTGGGGAGTACAATGGGGGCGATTTTATCAATGGGGATGTGATGGAGGCGGGACTGCCGTTTGTTGGGTTTTAGTCCCGCCTCCATCGATGTCTGGCTAACTCACGCTATTTTCCCTTGATTGACCTTGTTAAGCCCACCCAGCGGGCTTAGCAGGCCAATTAAGGGAAAGCCGGTTACTGGTGACGTCAGCGAGTGACATTTCATCTGTCAAGATTTTTTGACAGATGAATTGTCATCATTTGACGGCTCTGTGAAGCTGTCAAACATTGACAATCTGTCTTCTAAGTTGAGTCTTTACTCAAGACTCAATTAGAAAGCCTTCCTGAGCAGAAAGCAGAAGGCTGCTGCATTTAAGAATGCAGCGGCCATTCTGCTTTCTTCGCCGTGGGGATGAGGCAGCTCCACAGCCTAAGTGACGAAGCCTGGAGGGAGAAGCAAAGTTAAGTAATCTTATTAAAACACTCTACACTCACCTCACACGCTTACCTCTCCACACTTGCACCCATCACTCACCTGCACAGCGCACTTTTCGGCCCCTCCGACCCCCGCAGACCCACAGCTCGCCTCGCTGACCCTGGCGAGGTTCGGAGCCGTCGGGAAGACAACACTTTAGCTGGCAAAATAGGGATTAGCCAAAAAACTGCCCGTTAACAGGCAGTTGATTGGCACTAATCCACTTTCCGCCTCGGGTCGGGTACCCGCCTCCTGGGAAGATGGCACGGAGGTGGGCTGGGGGCGGGATGGGTAGCCGCCCCCAGATTCTGCCGTTTTCCCGGCAGTCCCACCTCCAAACCCGCCTCCCCAGGGCTGGCAAAATCGCCCCCATAGAATTCAGGACATAATACACTGTTCTAGTAAATTCCAGGCTGTTTTCTATTTCAACTGGAAAACAACTAATCCTAATTGGACTTTTTTATTAATGTTCCTCTCATCTGCTTCTGACACAGAAATTAGAAATCATATTTTAATATTTGTATCTGCGATGATAAAAAGGGTTCAATTTGCCTATCGACAAACTTGAAACTTTCTCTCCCGATGGTTGATATTCCTAAATGATCCAGTAGGTGTATTGGATAAAAACAAACAGTATTTAATAAGGAATATAAACAGAACATGCTGGAAATACTCAGCAGGTCAGGCAGCATCGTAGAGAGACAGAGAAACAGAGTTAACGTTTCAGGTCGATGACCCTTCGTCAGAACTGGAAAAAGCTGGAGATGGAACAGGTTTTTAAGCAAGTGTAGGGGCAGGGAAAGGGGGGAGGGGAGGAAAGAACAAAAGGGAAGGTCTGTGATGGGATGGAAGGCAGGAGAGATTAAGAGACAAAAGGGATGATGGTGCAAGGCAAAAGGAGATGGTAATGGGACAAGTTAAGAAACAAAAGATGACTCTAGATGAAGTGTAAATGGCAATGGCAGAATCATCAACAGCTGCCATGTGAGAGAGAGGAAAAAAAATGATAGGGGCAGAGGTTATGGTATAAAATTGTTGAACTCGATGTTGAGTCCAGAAGACTGTAAAGTGCCTAATCAAAAGATGAGGTGCTGTTCCTCGAGCTTATGTTGAGCTTCATTGGAACAGTATAAGAGGCCAAGTACAGAGAGGTCAGAGTGGGAGTGGAGCGGAGAATTAAAGTGACAGGTGACCGGAAGCTCGGGGTCACCCTTACGGACTGAACGGAGGTGTTCTGCAAAGCGGTCACCCAATCTGCGTTTGGTCTCCCCAATGTCGAGGAGACCGCATCGTGAGCAGCGAATACAGTATACTAAATTGCAAGAAGTACAAGTAAATCGCTGTTTCACCTGGAAGGAGTGTTTGGGGCCCTGGACAGTGGGAAGGGAGGAGGTAAAAGGGCAGGTGTTGCATCTCCTGCGCTTGCACGGGAAGGTGCCGGGCGAAGGGGAAGGGGTGATGGAGGAGTGGACGAGGGTATCGCGGAGGGAGCGGTCCCTTCGTAATGCTGAAAGGAAAGGTGAGGGGAAGATGTGTTTGGTGGTGGGATCATGCTGGAGGTGGTGGAAATGATCCATTGAATGTGGAGGCTGGTGAGGTGAAAGGTGAGGACAAGGGGAATCCTATCGTGGTTCCGGGAGGGAGGGGCAGGGGTGAGAGCAGAAGTGCGGGAAATAGAACGGACACGGTCAAGGGCCGTGTCAACCACGGTAGAGGGGAATCCTCGGTTGAGGAAAAAGGAAAACATGTCGGAAGCACTAGTATGGAAGGTGGCATCGTCAGAGCAGATGCGCCGAGACGGAGAAACTGGGAGAATGGAATAGAGTCCTTACAGGAAGTGGGGTGGGAGGAAGTGTATTTAATAAGAAATTGTAAAAGAACATTAAAAGTATGAAAAGAGACAAGGCCACTAAGCTCATCAAACCTTTTCATTTCACAAATCATGCGCAATTTGCCTTCTCGTGGACTGTATCCAGGGTTCTGATGAGGGATTCATACCCGAAACATCTCGCCTGTTCTCTCCACAGATGCTGCCTGACCTGCTGAGTGTTCCCAGAATTTTCTAGTTTGGTTTCTATACCTAGGGCGTCTACTTCACTGTATTTCAGGAGGTGATCAAAAGCTGGCATGGGTTACCAGGAAGGGTGGCTGATGTTAGGACATTGGACTTATTTAAGAATCAGCTAGTGCTGTGAAGGGAAGATAATATGGTTGGTAGTCTGGAAGGATGATATCAAATGGGCTGAAATTGGTCGTCTTCACACAAACCTACCTTGTATCTTTTTGGGAGGAAGCTAATGGTTTACTTGAAGTGATTTTTATATTGGCTCCTAATTTGGCTTTATCACTGTGTTACAAAATTTGAAACTGCACAAGATATTTTCTTGGCTTCCGCATCACCGATCTCTCCCGTAAATGGACCCTTTACAATCAACAATTTACCTTAACTGCCTGTCACATGCCTTCTCCACCTGAGCCCTTGCAGTAGGTTTTCCAGCTCCTGGCCAATCAAATTGGCTTTCATCTGCCGTAAACAACTAAATCGACAGTAATTTGGTGAAAGATCAACCAGCTCTGCTCGCCCAGTGCTAGTTCTAGTGCTTAATCATCTCCTAATTACAGGTCACGGTTGATTTAGAGGATTGAGTGCTACTCTTTTCTCATTGGATGGCCCACTGTGTGGCGGAAAGCTCCCACAGTTTTGTCCAGAGACTGAAAACACCAATATTGTGGGTAATCCAGCAGATGTACATTCTGACAGGAAAATGTAATTAACCCAAGGTTTGACCATAATTAGCACACAGCCAGCAATTTCCAGAGTAATGTTACAGATATGGAACAGAAAGCTAATAGAATCTGAAGAATGCATTTATTACAAAATATACAAACTGATTCTCTCAGTGTCTTGCTATAATTTTATGGTACTGACGAAGTATCACACAGGGTCTTTTCTGTTCTTGTGGTTAGTTCTTACCATTAAAGTCACAGTAATGTTGTATCTGGTCTGACCATCTAAAAGAGAACTCACAGGAAAAGAAAAAGTTTATAATTGTTATTCACTACAATGAAGGCAAATCACTAGCCTTTTATTTTTCTATTGATTTAGCTTACAAAAGTCATGCAGCCAAAGAAAATATTAGTGCAAAACATTTTCTTCAGACTTCCATTTTGTGAGCTCATTACTCACGTTCTTACAACATTAGACTATCGAGTCACTCCCTGTTGCTAGGCGACAGTAAAACAGAAATTAAGTGAACGCCTGCACTTTATCTGCACGTGGGCAGATCAATATTGGTTCAACAAATTCTTGGATCTTTGCTGTAAGCAACAATTCTTTGAAAAGGTGAGTTTTTACATTAACCATTATTCACATTTTACAAGTTATTTAATAACCATTGAATTCTGCTTTCAACACAGGCTAGAAGCAGGAATAGATCCAGCAATAATCTATTTAACCTGGACTAAACTGTAGTGAGTTGGGTTCCTTAGATTTAGTATTGCCAGCACAAATTCAATCTTGGCAAGCATCTATAGCAAGGGAAGCTGTCAGTACAGCTGATATATCTTCCTATACCCTGAGACAGCTGTGAATTGTTTCACAGCATTGGCTAATTCAGAATGTGTAGCATAGTGTTTTCAGTATGGAAATAAAATGGGGCATTTGTGTTTTATATCCCTCGATGTTCTTTAGAAATGTTTAGTTATTGGGTAACAATATTTTGATATGACACATTTGTGGAGGACGCAATGGCCTAGTAATTGGTTCGGGCCTGACTTCGGGCATGAACCCAGTGGCAAAGGCTAACCATGGAAAGCGCGAGATCTCAGCGGCTGATTTAAAGGTGAGCGGGGGCCCACGGGAGTGGCTGGAGAGCGGCAGACCTTGGCGGCTGATTTAAAGGTGAGCGGGGGCTACAACGGACCGGTGAGTGTAAAGAAGTAAAAAGTTATCGAACTGTGACGTCCCCAGAAAGCAGGTAAGTGATTGGTTGTTGAGTATTTCTCTATTTCTCGCTTTTTTCCAAACTTGCTGATGAGTTGATGAGCTGGAGTCCGAGCTTCAGACACTGCGACACATTAGGGAGGGGGAGCGTTACCTGGACACTAAGTTCCAGGGGGCAGTCACACCCACTAGAGTAATTACTTACAATTTGGCCCATGGTCAGGGACAGGAGGGTGTGACTACAAGCAAGGTAGGTATTGGGATCCAGGAGGTAGTGATGGAGGAGCCTCAGCCCTTGGCCTTGTCCAACAGGTCTGAGATTCTTGCTCCCTGTGTGGACGAGGGCAGGGGCTGCAGGGAGGATGAGTAATCTGACCACAGCACCATGGTACAGGGAGCCATTCAAGTGGGAGGAGTAAAAAGAAATGTTGTAGTGATAGGGGACAGTATAGTTAGGGGGATAGATACTGTTCTCTGCAGCCGAGAGCGTGAGTCCCGAAGGCTATGTTGCCTGCCCGGTGCCAGGGTTAAGGACATCTCCTCTGGGCTGGAGAGAAACTTGGAGTGGGAGGGGGAAGATCCAGTTGTCATGGTCCATGTAGGCACCAATGACATAGGTAGGACAAAGAAAGAGGTTCTGCTGAGAGAGTATGAGCAGCTAGGAGCTAAATTAAAAAACAGAATCACAAAGGTAATAATCTCTGGATTACTACCTGAGCCACGAGCGAATTTGCATAGGGCAAATAAGATCAGAGAAATTAATGAGTGGCTCAAAGACTGGTGTGGGTAAATGGGTTTCGATTTGTGGGGCACTGGCACCAGTACTGAGATAAGAGGGAGCTGTTCCGTTTGGACAGGCTTCACTTGAACCATGCTGGGGCTAGAGTCCTGGCGAATCGAATAACTAGGGCTGTAGAGAGGGCTTCCAACTAAATAGTGGGGGGGAGGGTCCAGGTGAACGGGAATTTAAAAAGTCAATGAGAAAACAATAGAGCAGGATAGAGATGGGGGAAATAATAACCAGAGTGTGACAGGAAGGGACAGAATGTTTAAAAATAAGAGTGCAACAGAAAATGGGGCCAAAACAAGGAGAAATGGTAAAAAGACAAAGTTAAAAGCTCTATATCTGAATGCACGCAGCATTCGTAACAAGATAGATGAGTTGACGGCACAAATAGATACAAATGGGTATGATCTGATTGCCATTACAGAGACGTGGTTGCAAGGTGACCAGGGCTGGGAACTGAATATTCCAGGGTATTTGACAATTCGGAAGGATAGACAGAAAGGAAAGGGAGGTGGGGTGGCTTTGTTGGTAAAGGATGGGATCAGTGCAGTGGTGAGAAGTGATACTGGCTCAGAAGATAAAGATGTAGAATCAGTTTGGGTGGAGATAAAAAATAATAAAGGGAAAAAGTCTCTGGTGGGCATAGACTACAGGCCCCCGAACAGTAGCAATACTGTTGGACAGATTATAAATCAACAAATAATGGAGGCCTGTAAAAAATGTACGGTAATAATCATGGGTGATTTTAATCTCCATATTGATTGGACAAATCAAATTGGCCATGGTAGCCTTGAGGAGGAGTTCATAGAGTGTATCCGGGATGGTTTCCTGAAACATTATGTAATGGAACCAACCAGGGAGCAGGCTATTTTGGATTTGGTACTGTGTAATGAGACAGAATTAATAAATGATCTCATAGTAAAGGATCCCCTAGGAAAGAGTGATCATAACATGGTTGAATTTCAAATTCAGTTGGAGGGTGAGAAAGTTGTATCTCAAACCAGTGTCCTGATCTTAAACAAAGACAATTACAATGGCATGAGGGCAGAACTGCCTAAAGTGGACTGGAAAAATAAATTAAAGGTAAGACAGTTGAAGTGCAGTGGCGGACATTTAAGGAGATATTTCATAACTCTCAACAAAAATATATTCCAGTGAGAAAGAAAGATTTTAAGAGAAGGGAGCACCATCCGTGGCTAACTCAGGAAGTAAAGGATGGTATCAAATTGAAAACAAAGGCATACAATGTTGCCAAGATTGGTGGGAGGCCAGAGGATTAGGAAATTTTTAAAAACCAGCAAAAGATGACTAAAAAAAAAAGAGAGAGAGAGAAGATGAATTATGAGAGTAAACTGGCAAGAAATATTAAAACAGAAAGTAAGAGCTTCTACAGGTATATAAAAAGGAAGAGAGTAGCTAAAGTAAATGTTGTCCCTTAGAGGATGAGAATGGGGAATTAGTAATGGGGAACGGGGAAATGGCAGAGACTCTGAACAAATATTTTGTATCTGTCTTCACGGTAGAACACTAACAACATCCCAATAATGGATAATCCAGGGGCCACAGGGAGGGGGGAGCTAAAGACAATCACTATCACTGAGGAAAAAGTACTTGGTAAAATAATGGGACTAAAAGACGACGATTCCCCTGGCCCAGATGGCCTGCATCCCAGGGTCTTAAAAGAAGTGGCTGCAGAGATAATGGATGCATTGGTTGCAATATACCAAAATTCCCTGGACTTGAGAGGTCCCAGCGGATTGGAAAACCGCAAATGTAACACCCCTATTTAAGAAAGGAGGGAGACAGAAAGCAGGAAACTATAGACCAGTTAGCCAAACATCTGTCATTGGGAGAATGCTGGAGTCCTTTATTAAGGAAACAGTAGCAGGGCATTTGGAAAATCATAATTCAGTCAAGCAGAGTCAGCATGGTTTTATGAAAGGGAAATCATGTTTAACAAATTTGCTGGAGTTCTTTGAGGATGTAACGAGCAGGGTGGATGAAGGTGAGCCAGTGGATGTGGTGTATTTGGATTTCCAGAAGGCATTCGATAAGGTGCCACATAAAAGTTTACTGCATAAGATAAGAGCTCACGGAGTTGGGGTAATATATTAGCATGGATAGAGAATTGGCTAACTAACAGAAAGCAGAGAGTCAGGATAAATGGGTCATTTTCCAGTTGGCAAAAGGTAACTAGTGGGGTGCCACAGGGATCGGTGCTGGGGCCTCAATTATTTACAATCTACATTAATGACTTGGATGAAGGGACCGAGTGTAATATAGCCAAGTTTGCGGATGATACAAAGATGGGTGGGAAAGCAGGTTGTGCAGAGGTCTCAAAGGGCTGGATTTTGATACTGGGGACGTGATGGAGGCGGGACTCCTACTTTTTGGGTTGTAGTCCCGCCTCCATCGACTGTGGCCAACCCACTGCATTTTCACTTGATTGACCTTGTTTAGCCCGCCCAGCGAGCTCAGCAGGCCAATTAAGGGCCACCCGGCAACAGGTGACGTCACAGATTGACATTTCATCTGTCAAGAGCTTTTGACAGATGAAATATCAGCGTTTGACAGCTCTGTGAAGCTGTCAAACACTGACAATCTGTCTTCTAACTTGAGTCCTTCCTCTCAGGCTCAGTTAGAAATCATTCCAGCACAGAAAGCAGAGGCTGCAGTTTTAGACAGCACCACGGCCTTTCTGCTTTCTGTGCCGGTGAGATTTCTGACTCCCGAGACCTGAAGGGTTGACACCTGCAGGAGGAAGTTAAGGTAAGCAAAACTTTTTCCCACACTTTACACTTACCTTACACACTTACCTCTGCACACATGCACTCATCACTCACCTGCCCACTGGACATATCGACCCCTCCAACCCCTGCAGACCCACTCGCTAACTTGGCATGGTTGGGACCTGTCGGGAAGCCCACATTTCAGCTTTTAAAATAGGGATTAGGCAAAAAACTGCCTGTTAACTACCTGTTAACAAGCAGTTAATTGTCACTAATCCCCTTCCCGCCTCGGGGAGGCGGGTCCCAGCACAGGTCGGGTACCCGCCTCCAGCAAAACTGGCATGGAGGCGGGTTGGGGGCGGGATGGGTTCGGGACCCCCGAATCTGCAACTTTAACCCCCCACACGCCTCCAAACCCGCCTCCACGGGTCAATGAAAATCCAGCCCTAAGAATCTGCAAAGGGATATAGACAGGCTAAGTGAGTGGGCAAACATTTGGCAGATGGAATATAATGTGGGAAAGTGCGAGGTTATCCACTTTGGCAGGAAAGAAAAAAAAAAAATATTTAAATGTAGAGAGATTACAAAATGCTACAGTTCAGAGGGACCTGGGGGTCCTTGTGCATGAAACACAGAAGGTTAGCATGCAGGTACAGCAAGTAATCAAAAAGGCAAATGGAATGTTGGCCTTTATTGCAAGGGGGTTGGAGTATAAAAGCAGGTAAGTCCTGCTACAACTGTACAGGGTATTGGTGAGACCACACCTGGAGTACTGCGTACAGTTCTGGTCTCCTTATTTAAGGAAGGATATACTTGCATTGGAGGCAGTTCAGAAACGATTCACTTGGTTGATTCCTGAGATGAGGGGGTTGACTTATGAAGAAAGGTTGAGCAGGTTGGGCCTATACTCATTGGAATTTAGAAGAATGAGAGGTGATCTTATTGAAACATATAAGATACTGAGGGGGCTCGACAAGGTAGATGCAGAGAGGATGTTTCCCCTCGTGGGGAAATCTGGAACGCGGGGGCATGGTTTCAGAATAAAGGGTCGCCCTTTTAGAACTGAGATGAGGAGGAATTTCTTCTCTCAGAGGGTCGTACATCTGTGGAGATCTCTGCCTCAGAGAGCTGTGGAGGCTGGGTCATTAAATACAATTAAGGTGGAGATAGACAGATTTTTGCAAGATAAGGGAGTGAAGGATTATGGGCAGCGGGCAGGGAAGTGGCTTTGAAACCAAGATCAGCCATGATCTTATTGAATGGTGGAGCAGGCTCGAGGGACCAAGTGGCCTATTCCTGCTTCTATTTCTTATGCCAAAATTGAAGAGCAAGAGGACCACCACAGAATTGGTCCCCTTGCGTCATAAGGACGTGACCGGCGTAAAATGATCCTCAGCTTTTATTTTTATTCGTTTATGGGATGTGGGTGTCGCTGGCAAGGCCAGCATTTATTGCCCATCCCTAATTGCCCTTGAGAAGGTGGTGGTGAGCCGCCTTCTTGAATTGCTGCAGTCCGTGTGGTGAAGGTACTCCCACAGTGCTGTTAGGGAGGGAGTTCCAGGATTTTGACCCAGCGACAATGAAGGATCGGCGATATACTTCCAAGTCAGGATGGTGTGTGACTTGGAGGGGAACTTGGAGGCGGTGGTGTTCCCATGCGCCTGCTGCCCTTGTCCTTCTAGGTGGAAGAGGTTGCGGGTTTGGGAGGTGCTGTTGAAGAAGCCTTGGCGAGTTGCTGCAGTGCATCTTGTAGATGGTACACACTGCAGCCATGGTGCACCGGTGGTGGAGGGAGTGAATGTTTAAGATGGTGGATGGGGTGCCAATCAAGTGGGCTGCTTTGTCCTGGATGGTGTCGAGCTTCTTGAGTATTGTTGGAGCTGCACTCATCCAGCTGCTCTAGTGTAAAGCTTCATGGAGCTTTTGGAGACATTTTTCTTGCACTAGCTTGTGAGTTCCTTAACCTTAAAGGTTTTGAAAGTGCTTTAATTGCTATAGCAGTCTGTGAGCTGTAAAGGGCCTCTGGTATTGTAATTGTTTCTTGATAGGGCCCTTCTAGGAATCACACTCTGGGAGGAGGAGAAAGAGGAGCAGGAGGGAGGATTAAGAGAGCTGCAGCTGGAGGGAGCGCAGATAGTAAATGGCCTGCTCAGAAGAATCCTTACTTTCCCAACAGAGTCTATAGGCCCAGAATAACATCACTGGAGTTCTCAGAGGAACAGTACAAAAGGGTGTTTTGATTCTCCCGGTAGGCATTGACAGAGTTCTGTCAAATCCTGCAATAAGGCCTGCAGCCAAGTGCTACAGCTCGCATTTCTTTGCCTCCAGCTCCTTTCGGGTTCCCACAGGGGATATCAGCAGCAGCAGTCAGTCTATGGTCCATGCTTGTGTTAAACAAGTGACTGATGTCTTGTTTGTTAGAGCAAACTTTCCCCAGTGGACCGATAAAGGCAGCAGGATAAGGCTCTGGTGTTTGCACAGATTGCAAGCTTCTCAAAGTCTAGGGCATCATTGGTTGCACCCATGCCACCTTGTGGGCCCCTTCACACGATGTAACCACCTTCATGAATTGCAAAAGGTTCCTCTTTATTAATGCGCAACTTGTTGTTGATTAAGGGAGTCAATAAGATAGACACAGAGAAACAATTTCCTCTGGTATGGGAATCCAGAATATGAGATAATAAGATTGAAGCTAGGCCATTTAAGAGTGAAATCAGGAAGCACTTTTTCATATAAACGCAATGACAATCTGGAACTCGCTCCACTTAAAGGCTGTAGATGCTGCAATTTTCAAGACTGAGATTGATAGATTTTTGCTGGGTAAGGGTATCAAGGGATATGGAGCAAATGCAGGTAAATGGAGTTGAGGCACAGATCAGCCATGATCTAAATGAATGGCAGAATAGGCTCAAGGGGCAAGAAGGAGCTAATTCCAAAACTTTGGCAGATGAATATATATCACATCATTAAAGTGATTGGACTGTGCATCCCTAATCCGTGGTGTTGCAGACAGATCCACAATGACATTTTCACATTTTAGTACTGTTTAAAAAGTGTACAATTGAGCAAACCTCAAAAATGCCATTTGTGTTCAATAACGAGATTTTTTTTTTCATTTGCAGCAGTTCTCACATAAAGAATAATATTATAAAATAACCTTTCATTTCATTTAGTTATGCCATTCGGGAGCATTTACATCTGAGCTGTCAAAAATAATAAAGGTTTTGAGCGCTGATATTTCAAAGTTAATAGGCAAGTGACACTTTTATCAGGTCTGAGTGACTGATGTGGATACAATAGCAGTTGCAAATGGGAGTTGTTTTGTGTGGTTGAACAACAATGTAGATTTAATCCTTTTAATGTTTGACTTCTGTCGAGCTTTATTCTTTACATACTTGTGGGCAGATGTGTTGAGAGTACCAGACGATAAACCTTACCAAAAGGAATTTCATCGATTGCTCCATCCCATGTAGTCAGGTGACGACAGTCTCTCTCAAAAACATATTTCTAATGTAAAATTGAATTTAATTACCTTGAATTTTCTTTCTTAATAAGCCCAGTGCAAAAGATGAAATTCTAACATTTAAATCAATACAGACATGTGAGGATGCGCTCTTCAATATTTCCATAGCTGTAGACTTTTCATGTTTCACAAGAGGTTTTGATCCTAAAATCGAATAAGGAGTTACTGAGAATCCCTAATTAAAGGATTTGCAAGGGCCTCGGGGATTATGCAAGTGACCAGTTTCTGACAAAATATTCCATATCTTGGCAGCCATTTTGTTGTAATACTCATTAGGAAAAGGTGCAAGAAAATGGTGGACAGAAAACACTCTACCAGTAAGGAAGAAGAATATTGACAGACATGACAAGGTGACAAAGGTAGATTAGATTACATGACTGCGAGGTGTGGGTGGGGGGTGGGGGGGGTGGCTGCGGAGGTGCGGTGTCGGGGGGATGGAGCTAGGGGGGTGGGGGGATGGAGCTAGGGGGGTGGAGGGAGAAGTGTGGGAGTCGCCGCTGCTTTTCCGCCAGGTGAAGATCAGTGTGGGGAGGATCGGGAAGCTGAAGAGAGCCTCCAGGTAAGTTATTACTTTCCTTTGTACTGCACTGTCGGAGGTGCCGTCTTTCAGATGAGACGTTAAACCGAGGCCCCGTCTGCTCTCTCAGGTGGATGTAAAAGATCCCATGGCACTATTTCGAAGAAGAGCAGGGGAGTTATCCCCGGTGTCCTGGCCAATACTTAACCCCTCAACCAACATAACAAAAACAGATTATCTGATCGTTATCACATTGCTGCTTGTGGGAGCTTGCTGTGCGCAAATTGGCTGCCGTGTTTCCCACATTACAACAGTGAATCCACTTCAAAAAGTACTTCATTGGCTGTAAAGCACTTTGAGACGTCCAGTGGTCGTGAAAGACGCTATATAAATGCAAGTCTTTCTTTTTCTTTCTTTTTGTATGGCCAGGAGGAGCAGGAGTGCTCGTCCTAGACCCACAAGGAAAGTTTAGGCCTCCGTTGCATTGTGCTCCACCACACACCTCCCAGAGCGTGATCCCTCTGAGTGCTCCATGTGTGTGGGGCAGCTTTGATAGACCAGCTGGTCTTTTCCAGCCTGTCATTTTCATATGTTCGTAAAATGTAATTTAAGTATAATATATATTCGGTAGATAGCTATCAAAAAAAAATAAAAAAATATATATATATATATATATATATCTGTGTGCCTTCTCTGCTCTGAAGAATGGTGACCAGTACACACGATACTTTCCGAATTGGCAGAGATTGATTTTATCAGCCACTGATTAACAACTTGCCATTTGATCACATTGCCTAGCCACCTTCTTCTCTGCCTGCATTTCCGTCTATTACTAGAATCTTTTCCAGTCAGTAACGATCACAATTCTTTTTATTAAGAATAATGTGCCACAGTATGTCACTTTTTTCATCATAATCCGCCTCATGACTTCCCTTTTTTTGTGCTAGTTCAAGGACCCTCTCATTAGTCATGCTCCTTGTCCAACTAATTTTCAGCACATCTGTAACACAATAACTCAAACGCCTCCAGTCTTTTTCATTGTTCAAGGTCCAATTTTCACATCAGTACAATGCTATTAGAGCACATGGCATAGTTAACCATTTTATTTTTTTAACATTGATTTGATTTTACAGCTTTTACAACTGCATGTTGTTACTGTTTTGTTATTTCAACCATCTGATGTTATTAGACAAACCAAGTGAACAATTTTACAGACTTGCTCTGGTTTCAAATTCACGCTGACACAATGGGGGAGCTTCAAACGTCGCTGGTTTCGATCAGTTTCCCGCGGCAGTATGAGACCACAGCGATTTCAATCCCTGGGCCTCAGTAACATGTCACCGGCCTACCTCGGGTAAGTATAGGGAACATAAGAAATAGGAGCAGGAGTAGGTCATTCGGTCCTTCGAGCCTGCTCTGCCATTCATTAAGATCACGGCTGATCTTCTATCCCAGCTCTACCTTCCCGCACTATCCCCATATCCCTTGATTCCCTTGATATCCAAAAATCTATTGATCTCTGTCTTGAATATACTCAATGACTGAGCATCCACAGCCCTCTGGGGTAGAGAATTCCAACGATTCACAAACCTTTGAGTGAAGAAATTTCTCCCCATCTCAGTCCTAAATGGCCGACCCCTTATTCTGAGACTGTGACCCCTGGTTCTAGACTCCCCAGCCAGGGGAAACATCCTCCCTGCATCTACCCTGTCAAGCCCTGTAAGAATTTTGTATACTTCAATTAGATCACCTCTCATTCTTCTAAACTCTCGGGAATATAGGCCTAGTCTACTCAATCTCTCCTCATAGAACAATCCCCCTGTCCCAGGAACCAGTCTGGTGAACCTTCATTGCACTCTCTCTCTCAGGCAAATATATCCTTCCTTAGGTAAGGAGACTAAAACTGTATACAGTAAGGGAAAGGGGGTTCCAGAGGGGTCTCTACAGTAGGGAGGTGTGGGGGGTGGGGAGCCCAGTGTAGGGGAGGCCTAAACTTTCCTTGTGGGTCTCAGACAAGCAAACCTGCTCCTCCTGGCCATCGCCTGGCAGGAAAACCGTGGCTGCTTCTTCATTCAGACCTAAGTTAAAATTGTCTCATCCCCTGAATGCCATATTACCATATGTGAATTAGGACCCCGCCGACTTTGGATGGACGGCTTAGCCAGAGAGATGGAAAAGACAAATTGGGCATGGAGTAGCCATTTATTACAAAGAAAATTTGATTATAATGAAAATGGACCTAATTGATGCAGGTGCAAATAAGATGGAAACTTCTTGGTGGGAATGAAAGACGTGAGGGGAAAGATCCTAATGATGAGCCTCTGCTCTAAACCACCAGGTCAAGAGGAGTAAGTGGGCCAAGAATTTGGTCGTCAAATAACAGAAGCGTGTTCAGTTTTTATGGGTAACTTCAATTTGCCAGGGATAGATTTGGAAATCTATGAAGAGTGCAACTGGAATGATAACATTATCCTAGACTGTTACATGGAACAATTGATCGAGGAACCCATGTGAGCAGGCTTACTTTTGGACCTGTATTTAAGTAACGACCAGGAAATGGTCGAGCAGGTCAGAGTTAGAGAACTCTTTGGCAACAGTGACCACAATATGGTAATGTTTAAGGTTAAGGGTGGAAAAGAGAGTGAGCACAATCACATTTTGGCCGTCTGAGAGCTGGGCTCAGCTACCGGGGCTGGAAAGCATGGTTAGAGGGGAAAAGCATGGAAGGAAAGTAGATCATGTTTAGAAATACTATGCACAGAGTACAGAACAGGTATATGCCAAGGGAGAAGACGGGTAATAGAGGGGGAAGATTGGTGTGGTCAGCAATGAAAATAATGCAAGGAATAAAGGAAAAAAGAAGAGATTGGCCTGGATTTTGCATTGGGACTAATGGTGAGGCTAACAGTGATCACCATTATTATGGAGTAAATTGGACATTAACTTCCGGAGACCGCACACGCTTAGTTAAAGTGGAAATCCAGAAGGTGCGGTCCGAGTTACCCTGCTCCTCCACAAGCTGCGCTATAACAGTACTTACCCACTATTTACCCACTAAACAAGTCAGAAAAAGTTAGCACTGGTGAATTTTTAAAAAGAAAAAAAAAGACTTGCATTTCTAAACATGATCTACTTTCCTTCCATGCTTTTCCCCTCTAACCATGTTTTCCAGTCCCGGTAGCTGAGCCCAGCTCTCAGACGCCCAAAATCTCCCTTCCTAAAGTCTTAAGATTTGATTGTGCTCACTCTCTTTTCCATCCTTAACCTTAAACATTACCATATTGTGGTCACTGTTGCCAAAGAGTTCTCTAACTCTGACCTGCTCGACCATTTCCTGGTTGTTACTTAAATACAGGTCCAAAAGACGTCTCAAAGCACTTTACAGCCAATGAAGTACTTTTGAAGTGGAGTCACTGTTGTAATGTGGGAAACGCAGCAGCCAATTTGCGCACAGCAAGCTCCCACAAACAGCAATGTGATAATGACCAGATAATCTGTTTTAAGTGATGTTGATTGAGGGATAAATATTCGCCAGGACTGCGGGGATAACTCCCCTGCTCTTCTTCGAAATAGTGCCATGGGATCTTTTACGTCCACCTGGTTTAACGTCTCATCCAAAAAACGGCACCTCCGACAGTGCAGCACTCCCTCAGCACTGCACTGTCAATCTAACTTTATGTGCGCAAGTCCCTGGAGTGGGACTTGAACCCACAACCTTCTTCCACAGAGGCGAGTGTGCTACCAACTGAGCCACAGCTGACATGGTATGAAAAGTCATAATTACTGCCAAACAACCTCTCTGGCACTGAAAATTTAATTTTACAAGTGTGAAGTCTCATTCCTTCAGAATTTAATTAGTGTTGGAGATTTTTTTTAAAGTAAAAATTAAATAATTTTTTTTACTTTTTCTGTCTGTCTTTTATCCCTCTCTCTCTCAATCCCATCTTTCGTTCCCTTTCTTTATTTCGCTTTCTGTACATGATGTAACTCTAATTTATACTTCCTAGTTTAGACTCTGCGTGTCTCAGTGAGGATTCTTCTATCTGATTGGTTGAAGAGACACGCTGGCGCTTGTCCTGTTCACACACGCCACAATTCCCCAGAAGAGGGCACTGCGCTGGATCAGATGCCCGATGACAGCAAGTCTCTGCTCAAAAGCCCGCAAAAACTCTATGGGCAGCTGTCATCATAGTGAACAGCGAGCGCCGTTCTTTCACCACTGACTGCAAAATCCGGGCCATTATTTCTAAAAAAAAAATAAAGCTATGGGTAACATGGTGGACTGAGACGAATATTAAAAAAAAGGTAAAGGAGATCAAAAAACTGGTCAGAAGAGATAAAGTAGAAAATAAGATTGGGATAACACTGAATATTCAAAATAAATGTCGAGCATTTCTATAAATATATTCACATCAAGCAGATTTTAAAAAAAAAGAAATGTTAGGGCCAATGTAGGATTCCAAAGGTGGTATGATAGTAAGTTAGCAAAGGATAGCAAATATATTAAGTGAATTCTTCTTCTGTGTTCATGGAGACCATTGGCAGTCTTCCAGCACGAAATCTCTGGAGGGAAGGCTGGGCAAAATGGAGAAAGTATAAAATAAAATAGAGATTCCAGATAAGGCAGTCACTGATTAACTGATGAAGTTGAAGGCAAACAAGACACCAGGCTCGGATAGACGCCATACAAAAGTATTTCAAGAAATAGCCAGTGAAATTAGTTACATCCTTGCCGCTATCTTTAGGGAATCATTACGAAAGGGAGTAGTGCCCAATAATTGGAAAGTGACTAACATAACACTCTTTTTTTTTAAAAAGCAATGATCCAGGAAACTGCTGCCTAATACCTGTATGGATAAAGTATAATAAGGCAGCCCGAAAGTGAGGCTTTTTGAATTTGAGAGGAAGTCGTGTTGACATTCAGCACTTTCACTGTGTTGCTTTTTCACCTGGCAGGTTAATTGCATTTTTTAATTTTAGGACGATTTGAAATAGGGTAAATTCATTATAAATATTACAATGGTCTCCGAGCATAAAAACCTGCAAAGATATTCCAGAATTAATTTGTTCTGCATTGCTATTCTTGTGTATTTTGAAGATTTAATAATAACACAAATCATATCCTTTGTAACTGAAATACTGAATAACAGAATCATTGTATTCCTTTTCCTTTTCTTATGATAATATCCCACCTCTGTTTGGGGTGAGGTCAGTCGGACCCCTTTATTTCCTGTCTCTATCTTTTTTGCTTGTTACTGAGGTTGCTAATAATACCTATTTGCTTTGACAACTGACATTTTTTTCACACTGGTTTCTTGCCAGGCAAACTGAGCACAGTCAGCCCAGGCCTGAGGTGCAAATCTCCTCTTCTTGTATATACTTTTCTTGTCCTGCTTCAAGAAAAAGAGCTTGATCAATTTTCTCTGCAATTCAGAGCTTCAGCAATTACACTTTAGGGTTGCTCCCATTTGAACATGATTCAATCAGATCTTATCAACATTTTCAATCTGCACGTGGAGTTGGGCTGGCAAGCTGTTAAGTGCGAGCAAATTGGTGAATGCCCTCTAATTAATGTATTCATTCGACATAAAGATGATTGTGCACAATGACGCTGCTCGTGCAAATTGTACCTGGCCAAATTGGGTGCAAACCCGTTACTGGTCTAATCCGTACAGTAATGCTTGTACGGGTTCAGTACAGTAATTGCACAGAGCTCGCCTGATGGAAAACAGAGTCCTTTTACTTGAGCACTGCATAGGGAGCACAGCATTACAATTGCTTCAGCCACAAAATTAGAGTGCTTGTCCTAGTAATTCGGGCACACCCATTTTGGGGCACACGGGGAGCTCAGGGAACCATCCCCTGCGCCTGAATATTGAGGCCCGAGGCACACCTAATATTGGGCCTCCGGCCTCGTTGCCATCAACAGTAACAGGCAGCCCGTCAGCGGAGTGGGATTTTCCCTGCCCCCACCGTGTGCCCAAAAATGCAAAGAGAATTGATCAAGCTCTTTTTCTTGAATGTGGGATATTATCATAAGAAAAGGAATATAATGGGCTGGATTTTTTCATCCTCGAGGAGGCGGGTATGGAGGCGGGACTGCCGCTAAAGTTGCAGAATTTGGCAAACCCGCCCCCCAACCCGCCTCCGTGCCCTCTTGCCAGGAGGCGGGAAGCAGTCCTGCCCCGGGTCCCGTCTCCTCGAGGCGGGAAAGGGATTAAAGCCTATTAGTCCTGAACACAAGGACTCCTCAAACTACACAGAATGTCAGCGTTTGACAAGGTCAATCAGGGGAAAATCCCGCTGGTTGGCCAGAAGCTGATGGAGGCGGGATTGAAAGCCGGCAAGCAGCAGTCCCGCCTCCAAAAGCTTCCCATTGAGAAAATCCAGCCCAGTGATTCTGTTACAGGCCCAAATTTTTAGGCCTATAACTCCAGAGTCAGACGGTGATCTGGAGCAGAGCAATGCGAGACCCCTGGAGAGACCATGTCACATTGCTTGGATTTTCTACCACATGAATTAGAATTCCAGTGTAGTATCAAACTTGGTACAAAAAGGGCTAATGTTGGGCATTATGAGCTTAACCAGATATTTAAATGTTTTGAGAGTTTGCACACTCCCAATACATTTAAGATCTACTGGTTGGGAATGGGGTTTTGCACTGTTTGTTATCAGACCTTTCTTCCACTCTTGTGAATTTGATTCCTAGCCAGGCAATATAAACAAGGTTCTGCTGGTTCGAGTCCCTAGCTACCAGCCTCAGGACCAGTAGCTACAATATAAATACAGTGCAATGAATAGTTAGATACTGTGATGAAAGGATTGCAAGGATTATTTCTGATTGGAAGGGCTGAATGGCCTTCCACATCTGCTTCTATCATGTGATTATGTGATGATCCATTGGGCTCCTGATATTTTGTTAAGAGTGAGGCTTGTAACTCATCTCACTTTTTGTTCTCGTGTTATTCAATCAAAGAAGAATGACATAGACAGGTGGAGCCACAAGTCAGCCCAATCCAAACCAAAGGTTTTATGGCGAAAATAACCGGTAATCATAGTTTGTGTTAATATAAATCATGCATTAGGTTAAGTGTACTGTAAGATTCTGTTCTACCAATAGTCTGGTACAAAATATTTTATAGACTATCTCTTTGATTGAATTATTGCGCAGCGGGACTGCCGGTATCCTGAAGAGTCATTGACCGTGGAGACCCCTTGGTGCTTTTGAAATAGTTTTATTTTTATTACATTTGGAAATCTGGCTGGGACGAGTCCTTTCATTCCTCTGTAATAATACGTTGCAATAATGAATGAGAGTTCACTATTCGACAGAGGCTTTCACTTTGATTGGTAATGAAGGATGTCAGGAAATCTTTGCTGCTGTGAATGGGGGAGCTGAGGGACTTTACATTCTGGTTTGGTTTGCGTGATGCAGCTTAGGGAACTAACATTCGTAATTTTTCATTGCTGGTCAGAATTGGCACTATGGTGGTTTGGTTTGGATTTTATTTATGATTGATCTCATATAGTCATGTTAATTTTAATTTATAACATACTACATGTACTTTTCTATATTTGCGTAGTGCAAAAAATGGGTATACTTACAGTACTAGTGACACATTGTGGTATTCTTGCGCATCTATATTTCCTGATCACCTGTCTGGATTACAGGCTTCACTCCCCAACAGCTGATAGCAACAACTGATTTTCAGTAATGAACTAAAGCTTTATGAATAAATCTAAGCACTGTTTGCAATATAAGGAATTACTTCAGTATTAGGGTTCTGAATATGTTGATAACCAATTACGTGACCAGAATCCCTTGATTCAATTACTGCCTCTCTCTCCCTCCTAGCATCTGTTATCTTGTAGGTGTTCACTAATAGGACCATAAATTACTTTTTTTTTTAAATAGAGAACAGGAAATTCTGTGTTTTGTCTCTGGAATTAATGGTCCACTAATAGATTTGTGGAAAGTATGGCCTCGAAGCATGTGATTTCTGAGAGGAATCTCAGCCACTAAAGAGTGAGATGCAAATTTAAAAAAAAGAGTGAGATGCAAATTCAAGTCAAAATCTAGAATTCTGAGGTCGCCATTTCAAACTATTTTGGACATTCCTCTGATTATTTATGTCTGCGGTTTGTGAGGATCATTCATGTTGTTACTTAAGTAGAGTCATGCAAGAACCTCAAGTTATATAGGTTATGGTGGGTAGGTCACCTGGGTCTTTTTTACCTGATTTTTGATTGGTTTAATGATGCAAAATGCCTTTCAATGATAAACTGGGTATTTGCGAGTAATATTGAAAAGGCAACAAACACATATTGAGTTGACAGTTGAGCCCATGGAGAACATTGAGAAAAATCAAATTGAGATCATTTTGAATGGAATATTTTGGAGAAAGCAAATTAACGATTTTTTGGGGGGTTTCATTTTTTTTAATGTTATTTGTGTGTGAGCCAGAGAGGGATTGGATTGCAAAGAAACAATAGTGGGTAGCTGGAAGACTTGGACTAATTTCTGTAAAACAAAAATAGAAGTAAGCAAATACAGTAATGCATATAACTGTTATACATTCCATGATGTGGAGATGCCGTGCATGCAAATGCTGAAATTTGTCTTGCCTGCCTACCTCCTTGATGTGACATTCCATGCATGCTTCTGCCAGAGATGAGAGCAAATACAAAAATTGAACGCAAATAATTGAAACAAAAGCAAAAATACTGTGGATGCTGGAAATCTGAAACAAAAAACAGTAAATGCTGTAAACACTCAGCAAGCCAGGCAGCACCTGCGGAGAGAGAAACTGAGTTAACGTAAGTTAATAGTTCCGATGAAAGATCATCGACCTGAAATGTTAACTCTGTTTCTTTCTCCGTAGATGCTGCCTGACCTGCTGAGTGTTTCCAGCATTTTCTGTTTTATAACACAAATCATTTTTGTCCACTACATCAAAGGATAGTGATTACAATCATGCAATAGGGTGAACCTGACTGAATCGGATAGGGCAAGGAAAGATGCAATCAAACGTGTTATATCTTTAATGTTTGCCTGGGGCCTTGGATGCTCCAGTAATAAATGAAGTAAAGATTAAATATTCCAGCCCCTGTCCTGTGCACCTACCTTTCTGCTTGCCAAGCATGATAGACTAGGCATGTTGCTGAAAGAAATATTTGTCCAGCTGTATGGTTGATTATACCAGAAATTCCATTACTGTTGCTGTCAGACTTGTTGGTACTGATGGCTTTCAGAACCTCAGGAGTAACTTACATCTCACTGAAACAAAAAGCCCATAATCAGTCATTACCTCCCAAAGTATCAGAGCAGAGGTGCAGGACAACCAAATGAAATGCTGAAGTTTGACTCTTTAGCCCAAGTGGCAAATGCGACCAGCTCTCACCTAGGCGAAAACGAAGCACGTTCTCACAAATGTAGCACTGCCATCCTATACAACTGGGTTACCAGCCAACAAAATTGTTCGAAATGTGGATGTTTAATAATCAAGCTGTCATTGCTTAAGTGTGATTGAGATGTCAGGGTGTATGACCAGCAATAAACAGTCTACAGCTGCTGTATTGAACCTTGGGAGAGTAATTGAGGCAATTTTTGCATTCTATCTATCATCACCTTGGTCTTAGCATTTGCCCATTTCATTACCCAAATGTCATGCACCACGTGAGTGTGCATCCACCAGTAGCTGCAGGATTCCTGCCTCTCGTACGTAGATTTAGTAGTAATATTTTTATAACGCAAGCTTTTCATTGTTTCTTTTTAACTCTTCCTAGATTTTGAGCAGTATGTTTTAATATACAGATAATTTCATAATTCGCTAATACTTCTTGCATGTTGGAGAGACATTGGCCCAGAAATTAAACATCGATGGTTCCCGCGGGGGTAAGGATTCCCCGCGATATCGCACTCCGCGCCTACCTTTTTGTTTGGGGCCCACACGAACTTTAGTTTCAGAGCCTCTCCCTGTTGCAACCGTGCAGTGCTTGCGTATCCCAGAGGTGCAATTAGTTCGTGCGAGCTCTGGGATCACGTGATTCAGTTAGAGCCAATGGCAGCACACCATCTTTCATTCATAGTTTTGACAGCAAGGGCTGTCAAAGCTATGAATACTACAAACCCCCAAAAGAACAGCTAAACCTCAATTAAATTTTTTTAAAAAGCTATCACATTAATAAAAGAAGTATAGTTAAATAAATTAACCACTTTAAACAAAAAATTAAATTTTTGAAAAAATTTAAAATCTTTTTAAAAGTTATAAAAATAAACTTACCTTTCTTTAAAGTCTCTAAAAAAGATAAACCTGTTGAAATTTTTTTTAAATAACACTTAATTAACTACTTACCTTGTTAAAATGGGGTCCTACGCCTGCTTTCTTTATGTGTAAAATCTTCACCACTTACCTGCGCGTTCAAACTTGAAAAAAAAACTAAGTGCACTGCGTGCGCACAGCCTGTAGTGCGCACGCGGTTCACTTAGGAACCGCCCCCTTTGCAATTCACGAAGTGCCGGTTTCCCGCGCATGCGCAGTGCATGCAGGAAACCGGCAATTCGTGACCTAATACGCGAGAGTACACAGTGCGTACTCTCGCGTATTAGGTTTAATTTTCGGGCCATTAATAGGCAGTGCCATTCGTATATAGGAAGTTAGTGAGTAAAGCAGCCCCTGAAATAGTCAAAATTAGCTCATTGTACCATATTCCCTGACTCATAATCAGAGAGTCCGCATCAGTCCCAACTCGTGACTGGGATACAATGTAATCTTACCAATAAAATGGCAGCAACGTTAGCTCAGTGTCTCATTTTCCCTCTACATTGAGAACTAGAACCATAGAAGTTTAAAGCACAGAAGGGGGCCTTTCGGCCCATCATGTTAATGGCAACTCCTTGCTCGAGCAATCCAAAACTAATCCCACCTGTATTAAAAGCTCATATTCAGAATAACTTTCAATCAATCCTGCTGAGTCTCAGAAATGTCTTGTGTTATTGCAGGATTCGAAGTATCAGAATCAAAAGTTTTCCTGGACCCGTCCATTTCTCAATATCATTACTATGTCAAAGATGAATATCACCATAATTGGAAGTGCACACATTTACCAGCGTTTTATTCCTATTAAAATAATGAAATCCCAACATAGAGAAAACATGTTGCATTTTCAGGCTCACAGCTAGCCAAAGTTCTGGGTTTAAACTGTGATTGTGTGTCTGAGATTGGCTGCATAACCTGGGTACATGTTCCATTCGCACTGAATGTTTTATTGGTGGCTGCCATCAGATTGATTGGAATTCAAACGAACTTAGTTGCAGGTTCTGTGATTAACTGAAGAACGTTTGAGATCTGAGGGGAAATTGGATGCTCACAACAGGTGACAGTTTAATGACATTAAGCAGAAGGATAGGCTTCACTTTATATTTCTGCGGTGCTTCAATAAATATTTCCCCAAGTCCTCAAAGAGTTAAGAATATTCTGATTCAAATGAAAAATGCCAACATTGTCGTATTTAATGGCTGAGTGGTGAAATGCTACGGTACATTTCAGAGAGCTCACCGCACAATATCAATAATTCACAGAGTGTAACTAGTTGGTATTAAGAGAAACACACAATTGCTATTTACTCAGATGATAAAATGTTGCTTTTTGCTTTCATTGCCCTCCTGTAGCCTTCAGTTCTATTCAGTAATAGCCCTGGTTCAGCGCGGAATGACATTAAAACATGTGATCCAGCACCATTGAGACCCATGGCTAATTAATCTTCAGCAGTCTGTAGCAGCAATACTGCTCTCTGAGGACTAGACAAAAAGGATTTTGTTATGCTGCACTACAAGGCAAGGAAAGCAGCTGTTAGCAAACAACACCTGATATCAAATCATTTGAAAATCGGAAAAGTTTGATTTGAAATGGAAATTAAATTTTGTTAAACCGTGTAGGTGGTCTCTGAAAGAAATAAAAATGTTTCAGTTCTCTGGTATGAGACTGTGTTTTAGAAGATTTGCTGGAAAATGCTTCATGAAGCAGTTTGCATGACCAAGACTACCTGTTGCAATTTGTAACCAATGTTAATATGCGACTGAATTTGCCAACTTTCTCTTATCCCGCAGGGAATAAGCACACATTCGGAATGTGTGTGTGTGTATAATATACTAATTGGATCTGCCATGACATGGCTCATAACAAGTAGGAGGGCACGCTGTTTCATAATAATGGGAAAATTATGTCATGTGACGCACAATGTATGATCAGGGCCTCTGTCTGAGTTTTGGTAATCTGAGTGAGTAAAATTCCATTTTTATTATATGGTATTCTGGGATTTTTGCCAGTGCGTTGGTAACAATTCTGTTGAGTTTTCTGTGAAAACTGTAAATCAACGGTCTTGATTGATGCTGTATGTTCCTTTAGCTATATTTAACCCTTAACTTTATTATAGCCTAGGATAGGGGGCAAAGTTTAAGGTTACACTTACCAGACTGGAGGTAGATGTGTGGTGTTCAGCAGGGGTGGGAGAGAGGGGGCCTATTAGCGATTATGGAGGGTCATAGTGTCCGGCATCCATGGGCTGGGAAGGATCTATGATCTTGTGGTCTGGCAGCAGGGAAGGGGACGGAGGGTTCTTGGGTCTGCAGCAATAGGGATGAAAGGCTAAAATTGCTCCTCATACCATGGCTCAGCTCATGACCCTTTTCCACACTCCCCCCACCCCCTGCCCCCAACCCCTGAACTGTTAGCAGCCTGTTGCCAACTTAAAGTTTAGTTTTTGGCATCAAACACAGTTATTGTATTTGCTGACTATATACTGGTCAGGGTCAAGGTGGACTGGAACAGGTCACCAAAGGCGGAGAATGGTGAGTCAGGAGCAGTGTGTGAAAAACTCAAGCTCCTGGTCCCTGACCGAAGTTAGGCCTCAGAGGCTACCTGTGTTCTTGACAGATGACATCTCCATTGCAGAGATCACAGACTGGCTGAATCCTCCGATCCAACAGCCAGCTGATTTCTGCAAAGTAGAAAGGTTTGATGAGTCCTGAACACAAGGACTCATCAAACTACACAGAATGTCAGTGTTTGACAGCTTCACAGAGCTGTCAAATGATGACATTTCTTCTTTCAAAAGTTCTTGACCGATGACACGTCATACGTTGACGTGCTCTGTCACTGACTTCCCCCTAATTGGCCTGCTGAGCCCGCTGAACGGGCTTAACAAGGTCAATCAGGGGAAATTCCCGTGGTTGGCCAGAAGCTGATGGAGGTGGGATTGAAACCTGGCAAGCAGCAGTCCCACCTCCAAAAGCTTCCCATTCAGAAAATCCAGCCCTTTGTCTTTGTTACCTCCAGACTCAACTGCTCCAATGCTCTCCTGTCCGGCCTCCCACCTTGCACCCTCTGTAAACTTGAGCTCATTCAAAACTCTGCTGCCAATATCTTATCTTGCACCAAGGCCCATTCACCTATAACCCCTGTCCTCCCTGGCCTTCATTGACTCCTCATCTGGCAACGCCTCGATTTTAAAATTCAAATCCCTCCATGGCCTCTCCCCTCCCTATCTCTGTAACCTCCGCCAGCCTACAACCCTCTAAGAACTCTGCACTCCTCTGATTCTGGCCTCATGTGAATCCCCAATTTTCTTCGCTCCACCGTTGGTGGCCGTACCTTCAGCTGCTAAGCCCCTAAACTCTAGAATTCCCTCCCTAAACCTCTCCACCTCTCTACCTCTCTTTCCTCCTTTAAGATGCTCTTTAAAACCTACCTCTTTGACCAAGCTTTTGGCCATCTGCCCTAATCTCTTTGAGGGCGATTTTATCAATGGGGACATGATGGAGGTGGGACTGCTGCTTGTCGGGTTTCAGTCCCGTCTCCATCGATGTCTGGCCAACCCATGCTATTTTCCCTTGATTGACCTTGTTAAGCCCGCCCAGCGGGCTTAGCCGGCCAATTAAGGGAAAGCCGGTGACAGAGAACATCAGTGTATGACGTTTCATCTGTCAAGATTTTTTGACAGATAAATTGTCATCGTTTGACGGCTCTGTGAAGCTGTCAAACACTGACAATCTGTCTTCTAAGTTGAGTCTTTACTCAAGACTCAATTAGAAAGCCTTCCTGAGCAGAAAGCAGAAGGCTGCAGCTTTTAAGAATGCAGCGGCCATTCTGCTTTCTCTGCCGGTGAGATGAGGCAGCTCCGCAGCTTAAAGGGATTAAGCCTGGAGGAAGAAGCAAAGGTAAGTAATCTTATTAAAACACTTTAGACTCACCTCACACACTTACCTCTCCACACTTGCACTCATCACTCACCTGCACAGCGCACTTTTCGGCCCCTCCGACCCCTGCAGACCCACGGCTCGCCTCGCTGACCCTGGCGAGGTTCGGAGCCATCGGGAAGCCCACACTTTAGGTGGCAAAATAGAGATGAGCCAAAAACCTGCCTGTTAAAACCTGTTAGCAGGCAGTTAATTGGCACTAATCCCCTTCCCGCCTCGAGGAGACGGGACACGGCGCGGGTCGGGTACCCGACTCCTGGGAAGATGGCACGGAGGCGGGTTGTGGGCGGGATGGGTACCCGCTCCCAGATTCTGCCATTTTCCCAGCAGTTCCGCCTCCATACCCACCTCCTCAGGGCTGGCAAAATCGCCCCCAGTGTGGGTCAGTGTCAAATTTTCTTTGGTAATCGCTCCTATGAAGTACCTTGGGACGTTTTATACATTGAAGGTGATATATAAATGCAAGTTGTTGTTGTTGTAGTACATGCCTCACAGATCTAATATTTATTACATTAGTCCATCTCCTATGGTGTGGCCCGTAGGGAGTCAAAATCAAGTGTGATCTTCAGGTGAAGCACAGTTAAAGCATAGGGAATAAATTGACCAGACATGCAAATGTAATTCAGTTGCTTTTTAAAGTCATACATTCTGTCCACATTTTTAAATTCTCATTATAAATTCCTATTTATAATGGGAACTACCCATGTCAACTTGTCACACTGCAGTGCCTTCCCTGGTGGGAGGGTGTAATTACAGGGCAACAATTTGGGAAGCATAACATAAGAGTTTCATTGGAATACAGGCTGAGGGGTTGGTAGATACAAAACTGAGGCACTAAAGTGCCACAACTGATGGGAAAGTGTAATTACAGCAGGAAAAGTTTCCATAATAAATATGGGCACAAGAATTCATAGCAGAGAAAGTTGACAGGAAGTTGCTTTAATGCCCGGGGATGTTTAGCCACAGTGCCATTTTCTATGCCCTACAATAGTGATAAGCAGAATATCCCTTTATATATGCACAAAACTACTCTCCATGAAATGTGACCGATTTGCTAGCACTTTGGTGGCTAGTTGCTGCACCAAAGCCACCTCATTAATAATAAAAGTGCACATTTCCATGAATCTATCTTCTATTGATCTATAGTAATTTGGGGAGGTATGATTCTAATCCTCAGCATTACTGTCAGGGATGCATCCAATAACCCCAGCAGTCTAATAAGTTTGTCTTCCATTCACACGTGGATTTTACTCAGTGGTGGTTTATTGCCATGGAGGGGAGGTCCATCCCTGACAGTCTAATTTTGAATGTGAGATATGCATCCAATGTCTAGTGATATTCTGCTGTGCATTTATCAGATCCCTGCTGGTCCTCTGTCTCCTCGCAATGTATAAAGGCTTGCACAATGGCCTAGATAATTAAAATCAGTTTCCAACATTGTGGCTACCTGATTTTTTGAAGCTTTAAAACCAGAATCAGAACCCAACAATAACCAACTCTTAATTACTATGAATAGGAAAGATGTTAGTCTCTGCAGGACAAAAATACTCCTTCCAGTTTTGCTATTTGCCTGCAACCCCTGAAAGAGACAGAGAAAAAGAGAGAGATCCAGCGGCTCCTGTGCTCCATCTAAAAGCTCGTCCCAGAACGAGAAAAGTGCACCCAATGATTGATGGAGGATCTTGCATGTTGATTGAGGCTGAGAATCCAACATAAATATCTACCTGAAAGTCCAATGTTTTACCACTGGAATCTGCTGTATGGGTTTAAGCATATAGAAATTGACCTCTGAATTACAGTACATTCCAAAATGTTTGCAGTATGCACTAAACATATATGTGCAATGGTGTGAGGTGTTGTGACCATTGTAAATGTGTCTTTTGTTCCCAATCACTTTGGGACATTACGTGCACATGTAGCAGTGCCACTCATGCACACGTAACCCCATAGCCAGTGAAGGATTACATGCATCCATGCTCTTCTGTTATTTGACAAATAATACAGCATATTAGTTCTGACAACCTGTGAAGGTTTTATGATATGTATGTGGGTAGATTGTAGAAATAGGCAGACCACATTTACAGATAAACTACAGATTAGCAAATAATAATGGTGTTTAGAATTAAAACAAAGCAACATACGAGTACATCAATTACACAATCATCTTAACTATTAGACATGCAAAATTGCAATGTAATTTTTTTTCCCAGCTACAAGTCTATTATTCAATCAAGAAATTCTAATGAGATCATAAACTGCTCAGGGTTCACCCTCCTGATGCTATGACTTCATCATAATTACTGCCTTGAAGTTAGCTCCAGGAGCTCGGCAAAGAATGACCTCGGTCCACACTGCAAGCCAGAGTGACTGCTCATTGAGATCGGCAGTGATTTCAGTCTCAACTCTCCCAGGAATTAACACTGCTACCGTGCAAGTCTGTCCTTTGGCTGATCGCAATTTGGAAGTCATACTTTCCTGGGCTGATAATGACCTAATTTGATAATAAAAGGAAGTTGTGACTGATTTGTTAATGTCGGCCCGATTCTCTGAAACTCCCTTCCTAAACGTCTTTACTTTTGCTGCATCTCTCACCACCTGTAAAAGTCTCCTTCAAACTTCTCTCTTCTACTATGCCTTTGATTATTTCTCCAAACTCATCTCACTGCTCGACATCTGTGCTCTGTGTGAAATGTCTTGGGACATTTTGGAATATTTCATTTCATCAAAGACACTATATAAAGTGCAGGTTGTTGTAGAACTTTATGTCGGTGGTGTAAAATCCCACAGAGAACACATATTTAAAATGTGGATGGGATATATTTTCAACATACTTTGACATACACATTTAGGATTGAAAACAATATATTATAGATAATATACATATAAATATAGGAGTTAACCTGTTTATTTTCAATGGGTTAATGCCTTGGCCAAAATAGTGAACAGAAGAATGTCTTACAAGCGAATTGTGCGATATCGCCATCACTAATTTCTAGGTTAATACCTCATAGCACACAATTTGTTGCAAAATATACTGATACTGTTTTTCTTTTATTAGTGTCAGCTGATGGAAACACTGAGCACAAATGAACGATAGGGAGGTGATGACAGATGAAAGCTTGACGTGCAGGAATAAGGCATCGTGACAATTTCTATAGTATTAAAGTTGCTCTTTCTGGTAGCGGTTTGTCATCTGTCTTTATAAACACTGACTATTGTTTGGATGAAATAGTCTTTGATTCGCACAAGTTCCAACGATCATAACATGCTCCTTATTCCATAGGAAAACTTACGGTTCGTCCTCTAGCGCCTGGATGAATACTCTAGTGTCCCTCTTTTACTTTATGACAGATTGGCAGCACATCATCCTTTCATAAACACAAATAGCCAGATCTTCCAAAATGCGACATGAGAACTTTTAAATAACATAGTCCTTCAGAATGTGAGTAGCCAGTGCTTGATTCTGGATATTGATGGCTGCTTTATCTGGTTTATAACCACTAAAATTACTCGCAATACATCCGGATATTCCGATCCCTACAGGTGTGTACGCGCTGTGTACCCACCTGTAGGGACATCGGAAATGCCGGTTTCAGGCATGCACTGCGCATGCAGCTGGAAACCGGCATTTCCGATCTGTCAAGAAAGCTCTTGACAGATCCTCCGCCTGCCCTGGAGAAGGGCCTCTGCGGGCGGATAGTTCTGCTTTTTGGAGACCCTCCGCCAGCAGAAAACACTTACAATTCTTGCGCCTGGTAAAAGCAAGCGTAAGGCCTGCTTTTACCAGGATAAGAGTTGAAAAAAGTTTCGTAAAAACAATTTCCACTGATTTATCATTTAAAAATACTTTAAAGAAAGGTAAGTTTATTTTTAGCCCCGTTAAAAACTTTAATTACTTTTTTCAAAAATTTATTTTGTTTAAAGTAGTTAATTTATGTAATTTCAAGTCATTTTAAAAATGGGATTTAAAAAAAAAAATTATTTGAAGTTTTGCTATGTTTTGGGGGTGATCTCCATTCATATATTTGACAGGTCTTCCTGTCAAATGTATGAAGGGAGATTACCTTCTCTGATTGGCTCCCCATGGCCCACGTGATCCCAGGGACGCTGCGAACTACCTGCGCCCCTGGGATACGTGGGCCCTGCGCACCGGCAGTTTGGAGAGGCCCAGCAGCGGAACTCTGCGCCTCCCGGGAGCCCTCAGGTAAGGGCGCAGATTTTTCCAGATCGCAGCCCTCCGCCCGCGGGAGGCCTGCGATCGGAATATCTGGACCACTGAGTTTCCAGCAATGCTGACACTTTCTTGAGGAAAGTTACATTTCTGGTCATTTGATGGGAACCTCTTTGAGCAGTTATAGTGGAACTAAGTCTGTGAATCGCAATGCAGATGAGAATGGCGGTATTGATTTTCTTCGCTCATTTTTTCTCACTAAGGTGCAGTCACCAACTTTGGTTTCACTTGGTTGGGCATGGTGTTTTTGATGAGCATTCTCCTTCATTTTTGCTTCAGCATTGTACGATCTTGGTTCACAATGTTATCTTTAGCTTCAGAAATGATAGCTTGAGAAAATGTGATTGTGAAATTGCAATGGAACAATGTTGTTCCAGGTATTTCACCCATGTAGAAGTGAGACATAGCATGGTAGTTATGCAGGAATGACCAAAATTGCTGAACTACCCAGCAACAGCATCTATGGCTGGCCATTATATGTGATTCAATGATGGCAGAATCGAAGTGTTTTGCAAAGAGCTGCAATTCTGAACTCTGGAATGGCATCAGATTATCTGACTTTCACATCTCTGGCATTCTGTGTGCTGAAAACAATGGCCCGGAATTTGCGGTCAGCGGCGAAGCAAAGGCGCTTGCCGCTGACCCCGAAGTATGCTCCGCACAAAGATCTCGCGACCTCTGTGTCGAGAATTTCGGATTTTCCGACGCGTAATTCAAATCGACGCCAGTTAATGGGGATTCCCAGCGAAGAGCTGCTGTGACGTCAACAAGCTGGCTAAGCAGCCAATCAAAACGCAGAATTCTCACTGACAACGAAGCAGGAAGTGAGTAAGCTCCTAAAATTCTAACTTTTTAAATATGTTAGCGAGAGCAAAACAAAGATTGGGGCTCTCACATGGGGAAAAGTCAAACCTGAAGCAAAGATGAACAAACTTTAAAAAAAAATTAAAAATATATTTAAAATTTCTTTAAATGGTTAAAATTTGACACTGCACAAAATTAAAATTAGTTTTTCCGGGCCATAACCTTTGTTTAGCAGTCAATGCACTGTTAAAGCCCCAGTTACACCTAATCCAAAAGGGTCTAACTTTTAATAGGGTATTTATCAGCGTAATTACTGTGAAAGAGCCAAAGTTTTCATCAGTTTCCATGATTGGAAATTGAGAGATTTCACTGATTGCCGGCCCTGTGTGTGGGCGGGGTTGGTGGCACCGTGGTGCTACGCCGTCTGTGGAGGAGCAGTGAATGACAGACCGTATCTTCAGGATTTCTGCGTTAGGCTGCGCATGCGCTAAATCCTGAAGTTGCAGTCACTTTCAAAGGCAAATTGACGGCGAATGCTGCCAGTTCGCCGTCATCAGGACCGCAAATCTCGGGCCAATTTGTTCGGACGTGGAAAAGTGGCTCCAGCCACTGCAGATTTGATTATTTCAACTGCTGGAAATTGGGAGGAATAGTTGACTCAATGGGAAGGCTCCACAATAGTCAACAATAATTCTCTGCCATGGTAGCTCTGAAAAGGCAAGTCTTGTGTTCAAAAATTGTCGCTTAACGACTGAATCATCTTTATTAGCCTCTTCTAACTTATGCCTGTGAATCTATGGTCGACAATTTACCATGGTCACCGATAGTCTTTGGTTCTGAGGAGGGCTTTGGTTTTGACTATGTCGTGATGGCCAATGTGGGTGCACACACTCAATCCTATAGATTTGCCATTGATTTGTGTATGAACACTTTGTGGCTGCTGGTCATGTAAGATCCTCCTGGCTCCACATTAAATCCACGGGCTGCTGCCAGCCACCGCTCGCACCACTTCCGATTACCACCTCCTCGGGACTCTGCTGAGGATCTCAGCCGACATCCCAGCCGGCCGAATTTGCTCCCCCTCCCGTGACGGACGAGCTGTCTCTGGGGCCACGACTAACGCCCACAGCTCGCCAGTAATAAATAAATGAGGTCGGCAGACCAATTTGCCATGGTTCTGCTGCCGGTCTTATTAGGCATGTGCTGCACTGGGATCGCAGCCTGACTCAGGGGCAATCCAATTTCTTAGCCACTGTCCTTAATTCTTGCAAGTTACACAATCACATGTTCATTTTTCCTACAGAAAACTTCCAGTTCCCCCTCTAGTATCTAGATGAATACACTACAGTGGTTTCCCAGAAGAAAAGTGTGTGTGTACAAATGTACATTATATAAATATACAAATAAATATACAAATAATGTGCATTATAAATCACTGACCTAAATGTATTATAACTGATGTTTTAATCCTTAATATGGTAATCAAAGTAACCTGGAAATATACCCCATCTTCACATTTTAAAATATATTTAAAATATATGCCCTTTCTATGTGGGATTTTGCGACAGTCTCTCAAATTTTATTCAAGCCTCTGAAAGTAATTTTTATTTTGCCATCTGTGCAAAAATAAGCAGAGAAAGGAAAGGTCTACTTAGTGATTTCTGACCTTTTGCTGACAGCATTTCTCCCAGTTGTAGTGCAGATTCAAATCCACAGTACAGTAAGTGAAAAATGATCCACCAAATGCAATGCTGCTCTCAGGCTGCGAGGATCAGAGGGCTATTAACATTTTAATCGCCCCTCTCCTTAATGACGCTGATAAGGAATACAGGGCTGGTGGTATTTTCTCAAAAGAAAAGCTTGCAAGTGTAATTCTCCAAATCTGTTACATTATATATGTAAACCCTAGCACAACTGTAATTAATCAGAACCTTAATCCAAAGCTGTCGGGGAAGTGTTTGATTCCTTAAGGAATTCAGTTAAATGGAGATTCAGTTTCAAAGAGTTCCCAGGGACTCAGATCTCTATTATTGGCAAGAGAAATCTACACGCAGATTTTAAAAAGCTCCTCCGCGCTAAAGCAGTTTTGTAGTTGCTACTCTGAAAGGCAAATTGGAAATTGGGTCCTCAATCCGTATGTTTAAGATTATTCCCTCTACTTCCAGCATCATAGCCTAGCTGAGAATATAAGGGCAGGGAACCCATTGCCATCCCACTGCCCCTGATGCTCCGTATCACTGGGACGCTTGTGAAAGTGATACAGAACAACTCGCCTCCAGTTTCCATTCTTTCCCTGAAGGTTTGCTTCCACTCGATGGCGAATTTCCAGTTCATTACTCTTTGTGCTGTATCCCACACCCCCCAGAGTATTTTCAGACATGACTTCACTGAGTGCCAGAATATTGATGAGCACCACCCCACTGCCATTCGGACAACAGAAAGTCCCTCGGTGTCTTCTTTCAATACTCACTAACAAAAGTCTTTTTCTTTTTAAAAATGATGTAAAGTCAAAGTTATCATTTGGCTAACGGGGATTAAATTGAAAAAGCAAAAATGTAAAAACATCTTTCAGCAGAGGTGATTGACGTCAATCTTCTGAGTGGGAATGAGTTGATGCATCAGCCCATTGCTGCTGTCTTTATTTCACATCTTAAAATATTGAACCTGCTGTAAAATCAAGGGAGGTCTGAGGTCGAACACCAGTGTGAATCACAAATCTGCACTGAGCTGAAATTGGCTGGTTCAGGTACATTTGGGAGATTCATGCAATTTGGATTGATTCCTACTTGAAAGTATCCCCTGCACATGTGCAGCACCATATTCTCCCAGCATTAAATTATCTTCCAAGTTATTCAATCAGTCAGCATGCTGGCATGTTTCACATTGGATTTGCCACATTGCCATCTGTTGGGTGTTAAAGTAATTTTAGTGTCCTTTCTTGTGTTGGGGGAGGGGATTATTTTCCAAAGTCAATTTTCAGTCGTATATCGGGAACTTGGATATGACAGTTTTGAATTTGCATTCTGTGCACAGGCCGTAAACACTGACTTAAGACGGTTTTATTTACCGAGAACTATTGTGCACAGTTTTTCACAGTAGCTTACAATTCCTTGCATCACGGAATGAGACTTGAACAAGTGTGGCTTAGACTTTGCATTGAGCAGGCCCTAACTGTGAAGTACTGCAGATAAATCTGACCACCTCGGAGGTTTTCTTTTTCAGCCGCCTTCTGCTAGGTGAGAATATGTAAATGTCGAAGCAATAGTGTTCCAGCAACATTTCAAGGTCTTGCACTGGCAGAAATGAGAAGGAAAAAAATCCTCCAAGTGGCAAATGAATGAAGTTTGAAATTTCCATGTGGCATTTTCAATCCTAAAAATATGTATCATAAATATTTTGGTACAGTAGGCCACTCGGTCCATCCTACTTGTGCCCATGTATCAAAATGTGCTGGATAAGTAATCCCATCCACATTTTAAATATGCATTCTTTCTATATAGAGTCTCCAGCATTGTGTTATGGTCCTCAAAATATCTTTTATTTTGCCAACTGAATGTTTAGATGACATTTAGATGCAAGGGTGGAATTCTGCCCACCTGAAACGACCATTCTGAAAGGAGAATGTCCTTTTTTGTACTAATGGAGAATTAAGGCCAATCTCCAGTTGGCCTTACCTACAACTGTGTCTTGAAACCAGAAAATCAGGAGACAATTCTCTGCCTACTATCCCTCAATTATACTATTCCGCTCCTTGATTGACAACCTGCTAAGCTAGCATCACTGGCTAAAAACTAGGCAAAGCAAACTCCAGAACATTGGGTGTTTAAATATTTCCCCGAAAAACACGATCCCACAAATATACTTCCAATAAATATATGGCACATTCTCAGGCTGTCCAAGTTTTTGAGCCAGTAGTTTGGTCTCCAATCTTTCTGCTATAGTTCAGAGAAAAACATGGTGCGTTTTGGTGAAATCTTATCTAATGGAAATGCCGAACTTGCAGCAAGCCTACAATTTTTCATTGGCGTCATTTGCAAAATGAAGACTATTTGGAGACTGCTGTCAAGTTGTAGACTTAGGGCTGGATTTTGTCAGCCCCGAAGAGGTGGGTATGGAGGCGGGACTGCCGATAAAGTTGCAGAATGTGGGGACGGATAGCAAACCCGCCCCCATCCCGCCTCCGTGCCCTTTTGCCAGGAGGTGGGAAGCCGTCCTGCCCCGGGTCCCATCTCCTGGAGGCGGGAAAGGGATTAAATCCTATTAACTGCCTGTTAACAGGTAGTTAACAGGCAGAAAATAGGATTAGTCCCATTTTCCCTTTCCAAGTGCAGGCTTCCTGACCTCGGGGAACCCCGCCGGTGAGTAGGAGGTCTGCGGGAGTTGGAGGGGTCTGAAAGTGAGATGTAGAGGTGAGTGATGGGTGCAAGTGTGGAGTGGTAAGTATGTAAGGTGAGTGTAAAGTGTTATAAAATGTTCACTTACCTTTGTTTCTGCCTACAGCCTTCAGCCGCTGTGGATCCGGAGTCCCGACATCTTCATTGTAGATTTCACAGACTGGCTGTTGGATCCTCTGAACCAACAGCCAGGTGATTTCTGCAAAGTTGAAAGGTTTGATGAGTTCTGAACACAAGGACTCATCAAACTACACAGAATGTCAGTGTTTGACAGCTTCACAGAGCTGTCAAACGCTGACATTTCTTCTTTCAAGAAATCTTGACAGATGGCACGTCAGACATTGGCATGCTCTGTCACTGACTTCCCCTAATTGGCCTGCTGAGCCCGCTGGGCGGACTTAACAAGGTCAATCAGGGGAAAATCCCGCTGGTTGGCCAGAAGCTGATGGAGGCGGGATTCAAAGCCGGCAAGAAGCAGTCCCGCCTCCAAAAGCTTCCCATTGACAAAATCCAGCCCTTATATTCTGAAACTGGTGGTTGTTAGCTTCTTGTGGTTGTCCTTGACAAGATCAGTCACTGAGTAAATCTAACTGGGACAAAATATGTAGGCAGTTTACCCGCGCTGTTTGTAACTATTTGTGACTAATTTTGTCGTCTTTTATTTTGTTGCTATAATTTGCAGTCGGGATGACTGTGAACTGGCAGCATTCGCCGTCATTCCGGCTTTGAAACTGACCGCAACTTCAGGATTTGGCGCACACGCAGGCACATGCGGAAATCCTGAATTTGCGGTCTGTCAATGACAGCTCCGAAACAACAGGCTGCGCTGTGTCCCCCTCCCACAGAACCGGCTGTCTGTGTAATCGGCTAAATCAGGGAAACTGATTCATCTCTTCTGCAGTAAGTACGCTGTTAAATTCCCCACTAAAAGTTAGACCCAGAGGGATTAGGTGTAACTGGAGAGTTTTGATAGCGTTATTACTGCTAAACAAATGTTAAGGGCCTGGAAAATTAATTTTAATTTTGTGCAGTGTGAAATTTGTCCATTTTAATAAAAATTAAGCAACCTTTCAAAAAAATGTTTTTTTCATTTTTTTCTGAAGTTTGTCCCTCTTTATTTCAGTTTTGCCTTTTCCTCATGTGAGAGCCCCAATTTTTGTTTTGCTCTCTCTAACATTTTTAAAAAGTTAGAATTTTAAGAGCTTACCCACTTCCTTGTTCGCTGTCTGTGAGAATTCTGCGTTTTGATTGGTTGCTGAGACAGCCTGTTGACGTCACAGCAGTTCGAACAAGGGGATCCCCACTAACCTCCGTTGATTTGAATTGAACATCAGAAAACCTGAAGTTCTCGACCCAGGGATCGTGAGATCCTTGTGCGAAGCATATTTCGGAGCCAGCAGTGAAAGCCTTCACGTCGCTACTGACCGTAAATTCCGGGCCAATATTTTTTCTTTAATGGTGTGGTTTTCTGTTTCTGTATCATGTCACCCTACCAATGGTTTTAATATCGCCAAACATATCACAATGTGTCAGATAACCTAACGGGTAAATTCACCGATGTTACACTCGAGGGGAGCAAGGGCCAGTGAAAGGACCAGAACACTAACAGCAATTGTCCAACCGTGGCTCCCCAGTGGAAGTGCAAGGTCAGTGAATTACCATTAATTATTCAAATTATGTCTAAGTCCTTCTTTGCCTCCTTGTCATATGCGCTGATGCGCTGAGCTAGTTTTGTTAATTTATAATGTCCAGGGACTGAAATTCAGTGCAATAATACAACATTGGTTGAACATGTGCATGAAATTCCTGATTGTTATTTTAACAAAGTGGTTAACCTGTTAAGACTTCTGTGAAAGAGTACAGAGGAATTTCGCACAAATGAATGCGTTAGAAATTTGGCACAGCAGAATTTCAATTCTTTGATGTGCATTGTGTGCGCACTTGTCTTGCCTGGCATGTATCTCCTGTTTTGTTGCATCTGTGCCCCAGTCCTGTAAATGGTATGTTATATGCTGTCATCTTTGAGCGCTATTATTGAGTTTGATTGTTGGTTTTCTTTTAATTTGGCCGTGTGATCAAACGCCATGGTGATCTTCACAATTTGCTTTGTCAATTCATTTTTGCTTGGTTTGTGTTTAAAAAAAAAATCACTTTTTGACGGCTTCATCTAAGAAACCAACCTCCATATTGTATCTAGATTTAAATTCTATCATGCAGAACATAACATCAACTGAGATGTTTAACTTAACTTCGGTTCCTTGCATTTCCCACTGCCTGAAATCTAGTTTTAACTTGCGTGATAAAGTACCAGGCCGATACTTTGCTTTACTGAAAGTCCAAACATCTAGGCCAACTAAGAACCCATCCTTCATCCATATTATTTGAACTAAAAATTGAATGTAAACTGATACTTCCACGAATGTAATACTCCATCCTGATTCCACATTAGTAAATCTGTAACGTGTTAGTGTTTAAACATAAACTGATGATATTCATCCATTCAAGCTTGTGAGGGGCTTCTTTGACAGCACCTCACAAACCCACGACCACCTAGAAGGACAAGGGCAGCAGGCGCATGAGAAAACCAGCGCTTCCAAGTTCCCCTCCAAGTCACGCACCATCTTGACTTGGAAATATATCGGCCGTTCCTTCATCGTCGCTGGGTCAAAATCCTGGAACTCACTCCCAAACAGCACTGTGGGAGTACCTTCGCCACACGGACTGCAGCGGTTCAAGCAGGCGGCTCACCACCACCTTCTCGAGGGCAATTAGGGATGGGCAATAAGGCTGGCCTCGCCAGCGACGCCCACATCCCGTGAATGAATAAATACATTTTAAAAAGCACCAAAGCTGCGAGTTGCCCTTGGTATCTTAGTCTATTAATGCAGGACATGCAGAATTGTTAAGCATTTGAAAGAATGCAGAGAGGGTATTTTTTAATGGTTGTCATCTACTTCTTTTAATGATTACATTGTCTCTTTGTACTTTGAGGATTCTCCATGATTTTGGACTTGATTTTTTTGTGTGATGTTGCAGTATGATTTCTTTAAGGGCCTTTGTGGCTCTTCACCAGCTGTCGCAAACTTCGGCTGGCAGGTCGGATAGAAATCATCTCTTAATGGTGTTCCTGAGAGTTTGAGAATTCTTTGATTGACAACCAGATCTGTTTCCTTTCATTCGGTTCTTTTTTGTATCAAGGTAACTCTCTCTTGCTTTTTCTCTTCCCCCAGCTCCACTATATTCTCCTGCAGTTTTATATAAAATGAAAGACTTCACAAGATCATTAAATTCGTTCTCGATATGGTTCCAAACACTTTTCAGGTTTCTTATCCCAAATATACCTTCATTGTGTCTTGACACATTTCTCCAACCTATTTCTTCAATCCATCAGTTTGTTTTTTTAACCACATCACTCATAGGTATTTTAAAATATTTTTATTTATCGGACTTTCAGGCAGCATTGGGGAAAAAGTTGAATGATTACATTGTCTCTTTGTACTCTGAGGCTACTCCATGATTTGGGATTTGATTTTTGGAATTTTAGAATTCTCCTGTTTGAACTCTTCAAATACCAGAAACTATAACTTGAACTTTCACCAGATGAGACAAAATGCATCTTTGGGATAAACAAGAAGCTAGTCAGTGAAGTAAGGAAGAGCTGCAACAAACTGTCATACTGTACTGTTAAAAGTGCAAGAAAATTTACCACTTTATTATAAAGAAACTGCCACTTTAAGAACAATTGAAATTGATGTAAATTGACATTTCCTATTCAAGCAGAATAGAAGTAGACTTCTTCATAGGTTTACATGTATTCTTCTGTAAATATGAGCACTAGCTAAATGTGACATTCACAAACAAGAAAGTGACCAAAGGCATGGATGAATAAACATTCTAGGGTTCCTATCTTATGCCAGGTCAGAAGTTCGTGCCGAGCCCAATCCAGTTCCTGCATGGCATCCGCCAGCTCTTTGAGATAGAAATCCGAAACAGGAAACTTTGTCATTTTTTTCTCCCCTTCCCAAATCAGGGGCGCTGAGGCCAATTGTGGCATCCCTACTGCTGTCCCAGATGTGATCAGATAGCTCACTGCAGGCCGGGGATTGAATCAGTGACTTTCCTGATCTGTACTGTTGAGCTACCCACTGACTAAACTCATTGAACCATCAGGGAGCCAGGCTCAAAAATTTTTATTTTCACCGCATAGGAAATCACAGAAACCAAATTCATTTGTATCTCACAGCCAGCAACAGTAACACCACAAATCAGTGCTTCTTAAACCTTTGTTGCTCAATCCCCAAGATAATGAAATTTCCCTCTGCTTCAATGTCAAAACAAATCCTGGATAAAGCTGACAAGTCCTTTTGTTCCAGATTAGATTCGGAGAAGCAATGGATACAAAATCCAATTAGTTCACACTTTAGAAAGCACAGCTAAAGCCTTGCAGTGATCTGCGTTGAAAAAGCACTCAGCGTAAAACCAATATCATTGTCAGATGATGGAAAATTCTGCATCAAAGATTCAGAAACAAAAGTCGAGAGAAAACACTGGGAGACAGAGAGAAAAACTTAATTACAACAGCATAGGGAATTTAGGCCTCCCAGTATATCAGATGAGCCACTCTCTAACACAATACTCTTTAATAATATCAATAATATACACTGCCTACCGAGTTCTCCTAACCAAAGCTTCCACGCAGTGTGCAGCTCCAGACGAATGCATTGTATGTATGATTAGACTCTTTGTATGTCATCCTGCCAGTAAGCTCCTGATGCGGGATCAAAATAGTTCACAATCTCACCTTTCATAATATTCTAGTCTGTACCAAGTTCAGATTCTGTGCACGTGAATTCAAATTTAAAATTTTCCCACTGAGTGATAGCACAAGACTCTGTTCGTGTTCCATGGTTTAATTTATGCGATCCATCTGTGTCACCCCCACTATTACATGTTGGAATAAGATTAGACTCTATTGTGCACCGGACCATGGACACCATTCACCTGGACTCTTTTTGTTACAAGATGTCCAGCTGTTGCAAGTCCGTGCTGCCAATCTTTCTCCTTCTTTTACCTCGTGCTTGCATCCACTTTGCCACTGATTCTCCTTTCTTTTGCCTCAAATTTGCGGTGTTTCTTCTCCTGCTCCGGTTTGGATTCCCTGTTGCAACCTCCAGTTTAAGCACTTTGAATTGGTGTGAACTTTCTTCACCCTTGTTCTCCGCTGCCATTTGGGCTACTTCCAGCTCCCAGTCTGCACTTCTTGTGACTCATTCTAAATATTGCAGTTTGCTCCTGCTGAATATACTTTCAAATTTCAATAGTCTGTTTTTGATCTGTGCCTGCTGCCACCACTATTCCAATTTCAGGCTTTATCTGCTATTTCTCTCATGCTCGCTGGCATCGAGCACGCTCACAGCTGAGCCCTCGCAGCCATGAACTGGAGTGTGACATTATACACACAAAATTTGGTAATGCCTATTCTCCAGGGCTTGAACAGAAACTTTCGCTACTTTAATAGTTTTCTGGAAATGACACAATCAGTCAAGTTTATTAAAAGTAGCAATTAGACATTAGTGAAAAATCAATACAGCAGATTTCACGGGATTACCAAACCTTTCACTTGCACCTTATACAAAAACAACTCCAATTGCAATAATTTGGTGACATCATACTATCCCTAGAACATAAGAACATAAGAAATAGGAGCAGGAGTAAGCCATTTGGCCCTTCGAGCCTTCAATAAGATCATGGCTGAGCTTCCACCTCAACTCCACTTTCCTGTACTATCCCCATATCCCTTGATTCCCTTCATATCCAAAAATCTATTGATCTCTGTCTTGAATATACTCAACAACTGAGCCTCCACAGCCCTCTGGGGTAGAGAATTCCAAAGATTCACTACCCTCTAAGTGAAGAAATTTCTCCTCATCTCAGTCCTAAATGGCGGACCCCTTATTCTGAGACTGTGACCCCTGGTTCTAGACTCTCCAGCCAGGGGAAACATCCTCCTTGCATCTACCCTGTCAATCCCTGTAAGAATTTTGTATGTTTCAATGAGATCACCTCTCATTCTTCTAAACTCCAGAGAATATAGGCCTAGTCTACTCAATCTCTCCTCATAGGACAATCCCCCCATCCCAGGAATCAGTCTGGTGAACCTTCGTTGCATTCCCTCTATGGCAAGTATATCCTTTCTTAGGTAGCGAGACCAAATCTGTACGCAATACTCCAGGTGTGGTCTCACCAGGGCCCTATATAATTGCAGTAAGACATCTTTACTCTTATACTCAAATCCTCTTGTAATAAAGGCCAACATACCATTTGCTTTCTTAATTGCTTGCTGTACCTGCATGTTAACGTTCAGTGATTCATGTACAAGGACACCCAGGTCCCTCTGAACACCAACATTTCCCAATCTCTCACCATTTAAAAAATACTCTGATTTTCTATTTTTCCTACCAAAGTAGATAACTTCACATTTCTACCCTGTAAAAATTAGACCTGCGAGGTAATCTGGCGGAGCAGATGGCCCATCCATTATAGAACCTGCTCAATTTTCATTCCACTGACTTCAATGGAATAAAAATTAGGTGGGTTGTTTAATGAGAGGACGAACCGCTCCGCCAGATTACCGCCCATGTGGTGAAGACAAAAATTTACCTCGAGGTTTCATTGAATCATCGTGGCTGTGTTTAGAAATAAAGATCGGACAGAAAACAGCCAAGTATATATATCTGTCTGGGTAAGGAGTTGTCAATCAACTCTTATCCCCAGAGGCACTCTGTGGCACCTCTTTCCATCGTGCAGACAGGATTATTTGAGTCCAATTTTCTCAGGCCTTTGTCAAACAATAGATAAAATGTCACCTGGTTGGCTTTAACCTGACGGCCTTAAAATAGTTGCTGGATGTAAACACATTCACGTATGATTCCAAGCACCTTCACCTTAAATGACCAACTTCATGACAAATCACACTGCCTCCAAGAAGGCTTGTTTCGCAATACCAAGTCTTGTCTCTTTAAACAGTTTGTAGGGCTGCATTCCAGATGGGATGAAATGTGGATTCTGTGTGCAATGAATGTATCAAAGTGATCTAATCACAGTATATTTCTCCAAGGACTTTATAAATACATACATAATATAATATAAATACATAATATAATGTAATATAATACAAACTGGATAGATTTCTGACGTGGCACACATTGTTCTTCCACAGCTTGGGGTCACGGATGCCTTTGGAAGACTTACCCATTATTAACACTATAATCCATCTCAATATAATATTATAATATGTGCATGCTATGGTCTCTCCCTATAACATATAGTGAAATAAGCCCAATACCACTGACATGTAAACATCATGTGATTCCATTGCTGAAGCCTGATGTCTCACATGATATCCACTGTCATACAGACCAGAAGGCCTGTAGAATTCGCAATATATCGCGATTTTATTAATAAGGAGAAAAACACATAGTTTCGTTCAAACAGCTTTTATTTCAGCAGAATGCTGTCAGGTTTTCAAAGTGGACACAAGCAGCTTGTAAAATGGCCGCCGCGCCTCGTGGCAGAACATTCTAGATTTTTCGACAGGCAGACAAGATGGCGTTCCATTAAACATTTGTGCAAGATCGATTAAGACTCAGCACATTTAAGATAATACACGAGACATCATGGGTTTACAGTATACACATAAATACTGAAATCGGTCTCCCAGGTGCGAATAAGGGCTATTGTACCAAGTAATCAAGAACCCATCCAAAGACATTAATATGTAAAATCCCAACGACTCTACGATGAGAGAGCCGTTAGCGGGTAGTTACAGAAAACACTTGGAAGCCCCAAAACCCCTCCAGGGAGAACACCGACCGATTAAACAATGGGAGAAGTATTAACAGGTACTCAGACAATTACGAGTATCCCCGAAACCCATTAAAACGGAGATCACCCTATACAAGAAATTTGAGCGCCAAACCCTAACAAAAGAAAAGACATTAAGGTTGGGCGGGAAAAGGAAGATTTTGCACTATAATTACAAGCTCCAAACCGTCCATCTTTCTCTTATCCTCGTGGCTGCTCCTGTGCTCTTATCCTCTTATTCGGTTGACTCTTATCCTGCTGGTGTTTATCCTCGTGGCTGCTCTTGACTCGCCGTCTTCTTCCTGCTTGCCTCGTGTCTCTTTTAAAAAGACTGTTGAACTTTATGATCCGCTCGGATCTACCTCGTGTCATGTCGCGAAGACCTGTGTAGAACTGGGCTCTGAAGCCTTGAAGCGGGCGCACCATCCCGATAAGTCGGTAAACGGTGTTGGAACCGAAGGCCCGAGATGAGATGAGATGAGAAGAGAAGAAGACAATACATCTCGTCACGGTCAGTAAGCCCCGACCGCGCTCGATAAATCGGTAACTGCTACCCAACTGGCAGGAAGACTATTCTTCGAATTTTATCGTACCCGTGCAAGGGCACAGGAAGACTCTTTTTTGAGTAGTGTCGGAACTCCGAGGACAACACAGATCTTCATGACAGCAGACGTTCCAGCCTGCTAGCCGGAGCAGAAACGAGTAAACAAGTGGGGCCAGGAGACCCCCTGATCGACACGTGGGTGCTGCGGTGAAAAACATCCGATCAGAGTTTTCGGAATTCTCCGAGTTATCATGAGTGGTGAGCATGAGTCTCGAATCCTACGAATCTAGCTTAGGACAGATATTGATAGGGGAGGGTTTTTAAGTATTAAGGATAATTGTAATGTGTGCCCCCATTTACGATGTGTCGTTCGTTCCTCGTTTCCCTGAAATTAATTACATAACTGCGTGTAAGATTGTACTGTCATTAATCTGTGCTTATGACATGTATTTCGTAATCTTAAATAATATGCAATAAAGATTTTCCATTTCGTACCATTCAACCGAGTCTACCTGAGTTTCATCTCCATTACTGCTCTCGCATCTAAGTCCAGTGTCAGAACCGTAAGGGCGAGTGGGTCGAACCACTCACAGGTGTCTAGTGCTCCCAGACTGGCTGGAGACCAGAACAGGCAACAAGGCCTAACCTCGCACTAGCATCCAGGCTGCACAGAGCCACACGAATCTCACAGGTTGAGAGACAAAAACCCTTACAGGCCCCAGTTCCAATTTCTAGTAGTTGCCAAGTTAGCTAAGTTAAGACCCTGCGCCAGGGAGTGAAAAATCGGCCACGGTTCCTGCGTCTGATTGCTGTCTAGTAACTGCTGCTGGCAATCCGCGGGTGTGGACATCAGGTAAAGATATGATCAGGCAGGACTGTGATGCCCCACAGTATCAAATAGTTTATCAACACTCAAGCCTTGCAATTGGGCTATGTTGCACCTGTTTTTCAGGTGCTAAGTGGCTTATTTAGTCCCTAAAGTGGCGAACAGGAAGCCTGCGTGCACTTCCAGCCAGAACTGCGGTGCCCACCATATTGGGTAAGGACAAACAAGAGACATCCTTTACCCACACCTCAAACAGGCGTTCAATCCTCTGCATATGCAAATAAGGGATCGGGAGAGGAGGGGGGGGTAACACGGGGCCGGTTTCTAGGGATTGGAGGGGTGAGACTATACTGGGGATCAGGGGGCGAGGTAACGCAGGGCCAGTGTGTGGGGAATCGGGGGGCAAGGTAATGTGGGGCCAGTGTGGGGGGGGGGGGTTGCGAGGCAATGGGGGGCCGGTGTTCTGGGAATCAGGGGGGTGGGGGGGGGGGTAACATGGGTCCGGTTTCTGGGGATTGGAGGGGTGAGACTATATGGAGCTGGTGTCCGGTGCTAAGGGGGCGAGGTTACGCGAAGCCAGTGTGCGGGAATCAGGGGGCCAGCCCTAGAGATCACCTGCAACAAAAAAGTTAAGTAACATTTAAAAAAGTAAGTAAGCCCTCTTGCTTCTCCCGACCCTCATTCTTCACCTCCCGATGCCTCCGCTCCCGACCCCCAATCCCCAGACACCGGCCCCGTGTTGCCTCACTCCCCGATCCCCAGACACCAGCCCCGTGTTGCCTCGCTCCCCAACTCCCAGACACCGGCCCTGCATCAACTTGCACCCCTCCGCCCGATCTCCAGACACCAGCACCATGTTACCTTGCCCCCGATCCCCAGACAGGGTTCCTGTGTTGCCCCCCTGATCACCACCCCCCCCCCACCCCCGATCCTGGGTCCACTTAACTGAGGGCCGCTGTAAAGCGACTTTTTACTAGTTTTCAATGGCCGGATGTACGGCCCGTTGGCTCCATTATATTGAGGTCTGAGGCACAGTATCTGGGGACCCTCAAACCTCACCGCTCTGGCACAGGGGGGTTACACTGTGGCCTCCCCCGCCCCCGACCTAGAAATGGGTTTGCCTGAATTTCTGGGCCTCAATGTCGAGGCTCACACATGAATAATGGCCACTTGTGTGATGGTACCAGAGGATGACCGGTGCCTGGGGAATAGGGCCTCAACAGCAGTAAGTGCCTCCTGGTGCGAGAAAGGATTAAAAAAAACCTGGCAATTTTATTTCAGTTTTCGTGCTTACGATAAGCAATGTAAGTAAACTTATATTTAAAAAGCTTAACATGTAAACAAAGAAGTAAATTCATTTACTCCTCTCAGTAAACACGAGTACAGAGTTGTTTGTTTTATTTAAACTTTCAGGTTATTAAAATTAAGTTAGTAAAGTCAATATTTGCAATATTTCAGGGAAAGTTCCTTCTGGAGAAGCAGATGGGGCTCCGAGTCTCTGAGACCTGATGTCAGGTGAAGCAGCCATGCAGCACTGTATGTGGCATCTGTTCTCGGTCTTATCTTGACAGCTTAGGAGAGAGGTCAGAGAAGAGAGACAGATCAGCAGGTTCATAAGCGGAAAGCCAATGAGCAAGTAGAGATGCTGATAAGAGAAAAGATCTGGTGAGCGAGAGGCTGGGAGCCAGAGACCAGACTAGAGACATGCGGGCCATTAAAAAAATGAGCATGAAAACTGAGGGGTGGGGGATGACGAACTGAAAATAAAAGAAAGCGAGGAACACAAGAAGCAGACAAGATGAATAGGCATGAAGAGGTGGGGTAGGAGAGGGTGACAGGCAAGAAAAGCAAGAGGCAGATTCAAACCAGCATGAAAAGAGAAAGAAAGGCAAGGCAAAGGGAATTAAACTTATGTTAAGAAACGTAACAGCCAGCAGAGAAATAATAAGGCAGAAAGAATGCCTGTGCTCCAAGAGTAGGGGCCAGAATTGTGAGAATTCAATATATTCCAGACAGAGAAATAAACCGATGAGAGTAAATTGTTTCTTCTTAGATTGCGGCCTAGAAATTCGTTCGCACCGGCATGCTGGTCCAACTGGGTGCAGGGAACGATTCTTGCACCTGAATGGATAGGCCCTTGTCGCACCTAATATTGGGCGTTGCGCCTCATTATCATCAAACCAGTGAGCTGGCGACACCTAACGAGCGTCCCCAAGAGAAGAGGCCTCGAAGATTTGGCCACTGCGTCGCAGGCAGCAGCCCTTGGGCAGGTTCTTTAAAGGGGGATGGCCGGGAGGAGAGTGATCGGGAGGGTAGCGATGGCCGGAAGGCAGGGTACTGATGGTCAGGAGGGAGGGTAGCGGCAGTGGACACGCAAAATGTTCCACTGTGGTGATGTTTTATTTTTGCCAAGTAAGTCCATCCTTGTTTCCTAGTTAAAACAAATTTATTCAGACACACAGGGGGGGAATTTTCCGGGGGTTCGGTGGATGTGTTCACTGGTGGGTCGGGTGGGAATTTTTTTTTTGACAGCGGGTCAGGATCCTGCTGTCAACCTGCCACCACACGACTTTCCCAGATGTCAGATCTGTCGGGGCTGAACAGACCCGACACGCAGCGGCAGGGGAGGCAAGTCAAGTCATTATGACCTTGATAACAGCCCATTAAAAATTATTTTGAGCTCACCTTTACATTTTACAAGGTCACCCACAGGGTCCACACTGCTTGGGGATCACGTCAGGTAAGGAGGTTGGGTGTTGTATGACCATGTTATCATCTCATTACTTGACAGCTGCAAATGTGCTATAAAAGCTCCCATCTCGCAGCTGTTCACTTTCCAAGGTCAGAAGCTGTTGCTTACTGCATTTGGAAGACAGATTCAGCTTTATGCAGGTTGCAAGTGTTTGGAGGAAATCCAATGTCACCTCTTTGGAACAACCTCTCTCACCATTGACAGATCGCTTCCGTCATCTCAACCTCACCTGCTATCTATTACATCAGCATCGGTGCCCTTGAAACTATCTCACCTTGGTCCTCAGAATCTCAACATGATCAGCACCAGGCACACCAGCAGCACCAACAACAACAACACCACCAACCTTCTCCGCAATCAACTGATGCTGCACAGGACACAGGGCATCAGCACCTGACCACATTGCTGGCCGGGATGCCAGGGATGGCTTCACCATGGCCAGATTTACTTTACTTGATGCTGTACACCCTGGCTGCCACATGATGAGCCAGGTTGGCACCACCCCACACCAACACCATAAAGCATCCCTACAATGTCCAAGCCATTCCTTTCACACTCATCACCATTGTCAGTAGTACCGTTATGTTTCACCATTCACTGCAACTCACTAAACCACTTCTAAAGGTGCACACAGATCTGTCCAAGAACACAAAATGTTGAAAATAAAAGTTTCAATGTTTGACACCACATTAACAGAAACTTCACATGAACATTGGCTAAAACACCCATGTACCTACCCTTGTGTGTTGTCAGTTGGTATGATTGGACTAGGATGAGTGTGAGGGGCGGCTAGTGAGATGGAGAAGTGATAATGTAAATAGAGAGGGACGGGTGGTGTTGGTGTGAGTAAGGATGTGCAGGAGTTGGGTAGGGAAGGCAGAATGATGGGGATGTGATGAGTAGGATGAGGTTGAGTGTGGCTTTGCAGTAATGTTTCGTGATCTACTGAGATCATTGAAAAGTTTGCGCCACTGCAGCCTGGTCCTCCAGACGACATCCCTGCTTGTGCCCTCCTGTGCAATGTGCAACCAGGCTGCGTTGGTCTCCTGGGGAGGTCTCTTCCGCCCATTGGAAGGGAAGAGAACCTCCCTGTGTGCTGTGACTCCCTCTATAAGCATATGGAGGGAGTCATGGGAGAGCCTGGGTGCAGCCGTGCACCTCTGTGCAGTGCTTGTCAGTGTCTGCAGCACCTCAATGCTGTAGAACACTGACAGCACAACTGTCAAAATAAATTTGCGCACGGTCCCTTTAAGGAAACCGGCTGATGACTCATCATCAAGTGACATCATCAGACCCGCTTCCTTCAATTGGCCAGCAATCGCGCTGGGTGGGCTTAACAAACCCAATCAACGTAAAATCATTCTACACAGCGGGCTGGAGCCAGCAGCAGGGTCAGGACCCACCACCGACGTTGCCCGCCACAGACCCGCTGAGGTCGGCCACAAGGACAACTGAAGAGCTTCACTTTGCTTTCTACAGCTCCATACTTATCACACATCACTCATTGGACTTCATAACCATTGTATTAATTTAGATGTTAATTTACCCTACCTCATAAGATCTTGTGATTGTTGGTACATTTTGTCTGTCTAAAAGTTGAGCATATTATTTTGGTGTTGGAAATACTAATGGCCCAAAAATTAGTGCCGCTACGCGGTACTCTCGCGTATTCTGTCTCCAATTGCCGGTTTTCTGCATAAACTGCGCATGCGCTGAAAACCGGCACTTGGTGAATGGAAAAGGGGGCGGGTCCTAGGTGAACCGCGTGCGCGCTACAGGCTGCGCGCACGCTGTGCACTTAGTGGTTTCAACGCGCAGGTAAGTACGGAAGATTCTACACATAAAAAAAGGAGGAGTAAGACCCACTTTTAACAAGGTAAGTAGTGAATTAAGTATTATTTTGAATTTTTTTTAACAGGTATATCTTTTTTAGAGACTTTAAAGACAGGTAAGTTTATTTTTATAACTTTTTAAAAGATTTTAAATTTTTTCAAAAATGTAATTTTTTATTTAAAATGGTTAATTTATTTAACTATACTTATTTTATTAATGTGATTTTTAAAAAAAATTTAATTGAGGTTTAGCGGTTCTTTTGGGGGGCTATAGTATTCATAGCTTTCACAGCACTTATGTGAAAGTTATGAATGGAAGATGGTGTGCTGCCATTGGCTCTAACTGAGTCACGTGATCCCACAGCTCGCACGAATTAACTGCGCCGGTGGGATACGCAAGCCCAGCACAGCAGCTGTCCAGAACATCAAGTTCGTGCGAGCTGGAACTGAAAAAGCCAACGTGGAGTGAGAGATCGCGGGGAGGCCTTACCCTCGCACGAAGGCTTCCTCACGAATTTTTGGGCCATTATGTAGTGAGTACATTATTTCACCTTGCCCTCATTTGGTTCACTTATCTAAAGGTCTTTCTAATTAAGAAAATGCATTTCACCTTCAAAGAAAAGTGAAAATCCATTATAGGAAAGATTGAGGAAGCACCAAAACTTTGATGAAGGTGGGGAAAGGGTGTGTTAAAGTTTGGAAGCAAGTTAATGAAACTTAAAGCTCTGAGGTAAAATATACAGGCGGGTAGGTAAATCTAAACAGTTCTTTATTGTGCAACTGCAAGGAAGTGAATACAACAGGGAGTAAGTAAGATAAGGATAAGAATTATAAAGAAATACACACGTTTCATAAAAATCAATCAGACTTTGAATTACAAAATATAAAAACAGAGAACAGTAAAGACTGGTTCAACCTTACTACAGCTGTTTTGCACTGGTTAAACACAGGGCTGCCAAGAACTCCATTAAGGTATAGATTATAGAAATTAAACTGCCCCATCTCTGCCAGAGAGAGTTTGATTTTCTTCTATATTTGGTTTTGGTTTTGGATGCCTAAAATTTGAGTATTGATTAATCTGATTCCAAAACCTGATGCCCCACTGGGATTCACATCTCCCCAGCCCATCAAGGTAAACTAAGAGAACTCACCTATACGGTTCTGGAGGTCAGATAGATATACACCCAAGCTCGCCTCTTCATATGCAAATAAAAGAAAAAAAGAACAAAATTGCATTTCTATTGGGTCATCCAAAGTGCTTCACAGCCAATGAAGTACTTTTGAACTGTTGGAAAACCAGCAGACAATTTGCAAGCAGCACGATCCCACAAACAGAAATGAGATAAACGACCAGATAATCTCTTTTAATGGTTTGGGAAAATTGAGGGATAAATGTTGGCCAGGATACATGCAGCTTCATACACCAGCTCTAGATCAGCAGGATTCAGATATTGGAACTCGGGAATAAAGTGACTGGCCGACTTAATGGGTGTGTATCCAGCACTAAACTGTGAGAAACCAGGGTTATGAAGCCGAAGGAACTGGTTGAGGTGGTTGGAGGTCAATCATCACAGCCCCAGGACATCGCTGCAGGAGTTCCTCAGGGCAGTGTCCTAGGCCCAACCATCTTCAGCTGCTTCATCAATGACCTTCCCTCCATCATAAGGTCAGAAGTGGGGATGTTTGCTGATGACTGCACAGTGTTCAGTGCCATTCGCAATTCCTCAGATAATGAAGCAGTCCATGCCCACATGCAGCAAGACCTGGACGACATTCAGGCTTGGGCTGATAAGTCGCAGGTAACATTCGCGCCACAGAAGTGCCAGGCAATGACTAGCTCCAACAAGCAAGAGTCTAACCACTGCCCCTTGACATTCAATGGCATTACCATCGCCAAATCCCCCACCATTAATATCCTGGGGGGTCACCATTAAGCAGAAACTTAACTGGACCAGCCATATAAATACTGTGGCAACAAGAGCAGGTCAGAGGCTGGGTATTCTGCGGCGAGTGTCTCACCTCCTAACTCCCCAAAGCCTTTCCACCATCTACAAGGCACAAGTAAGGACTTTAATGGAATACTCTCCACTTGCCTGGATGAGTGCAGCTCCAACAACACTCAAGAAGCTTGACACCATTCAGGACAAAGCAGCCCGCTTGATTGGCACCCCATCCACCACCTTAAACATTCACTCCCTCCACCAACAGCGTACCGTGGCTGCAGTGTGTACCATCTACAAGCTACACTGCAGCAACTCGCCAAGGCTTCTTCGGCAGCACCTCCTAAACCCACAACCTCTTCCACCAAGAAGGACAAGGGCAGCAGACGCATGGAAACACCACCACCTCCAAGTTCCCCTCCAAGTCACACACCATCCTGACTTGGAAGTATATCACCGATCCTCCATCATCGCTGGGTCAAAATCCTGGAACTCCCTCCCTAACAGCACTGTGGGAGTACCTTCACCACACGGAGTGCAGCGGTTCAAGAAGGCGGCTCACCACCACCTTCTCAAGGGCAACTCGGGATGGGCAATAAATGCTGGCCTTGCCAGCGATGCCCACATCCCATGAACGAATGGGAAAAAAAATATTAGCTCCCACTCGCCTCTCCAAACCAACACTGAGCAGACTAGGTTAAATCCTGAAATCAATCTTCATCAATTTAGTTACACCTCAAATATTATGGGTAAGATTTTGCTGTAGCAGGGCATCTAATGGTTAGTTAGACTTGCTTCTGCTCCATTCAGCTCAAAATATTTTTGCCCACTAAGTTGCTGAAAGTGTGAGCTGATAACGGTGCAGTGAGGGAAACGAGGTACGTGGGACCTGAGTGGACAGGGCAATCAACAGGGTATCTCCTTAATCAATGAGATTTAACGATTGGGAAATAAATAGCAGAAGAACTGAGAAGATGGGTGAATTAAAGGGGGTGAATTCAATGTCAACTCAGGTAGAGGGAAATAAAGATTGGATTAAGATAGAGGAAAAAAAGAGGCAGAAAGGAAAAGTAAGAAAAAGAAGTTACATTTGACATTTCTTAAATCTCCCTGAAAAATTGAAAACCTGAAGGAATGAGACTCCACACTTGTAATAGCTAATTTTCGGTGCCAGAGAGGTTGATTGGCAGTAATTAACACTTATCACATCATTAAAAGGGTAGTTACGCTTGTAATTATTCGCCCTAAATATCTGTGACGGGTTTAGTTCATATCTACCGCGCAGATACAGCAGCTTTGCCGGTCAATGATTGTCAATGGTGTTGCAGACAGCAAAATGCTGTTTTCAAAATGCTGATGCCGTAAGCGGCACTATTCGGACAGCAACTTTTAGATATTCGCATTTAACCGCGCAACTGCTCCTCGCCTGAAGTTGCTGTACCATTTACACATAAGTAACAGTGAGTGCCATTAGCCTTTCATAAATCCATGGAAGCGTGGTAGTATTGTATTTAGTGCAGTTAAATCCACTTGAATTGTTTCCTGTTTTATAGTCTTTTGTTTTGTTCCCATTGCATATGCGAAGCTCAAAGGTCTGTAATACTCCAAATCATGCATTTAGCTGTTTTCTAATGTTCTGCAGCTACCCCTATATTTAATGAGCAGCAAAAATCTCAAGTACAGCTTCCTCTACCTCTACGCTCATTTTCTTAAGTATTCTTAGAAGCACTCCAGCTGGTCCGACTGCATTATGAATATTCAAGTACTACAATTTTTAATAATCGTTTCAAAGAACTCATACATTTCCTATCCTTCAACTTCCTCCCCACAACCACAAAGGGCACATCATGGTTTTACTTGCTTTTATTAAAGCATTTCTAATTTCTGCCATATTATTTTCCTCCCACTTCTCACCTTTCATCTTTATGCATTATGGTCTTTAATACTTTGCCCACTATGATCATACTGTAATCCAAAATCTTTTTATCCCTCTAATATCTTTTTCAGGCCATACTATCTTTTTAGCAATTATTAATTTAATTTATATTTTCTCCTTCCTTTTTCAGTTATAAAAGTTGTGCTTATCTTTGCAGTTTTAAACTTCTCTTTTAAACCATTTAGGTCAAAGTTCAGACATTACATAGGACATACAGCACAGAAACAGGCCATTCGGCCCAACCAGTCCATGCCGGCGTTTATGCTCCACACGAGCCTCCTCCCGTTTTTCCTCATCTAAATCTATCAGCATAACCTCTATTCCCTTCTCCCTCATATGCTTGTCCAGCCTCCCCTTAAATGCATCTATGCTATTTGGTTCAACCACTCCCTGTGGTAGTGAGTTCCACATTCTCACCACTCTCTGGGTAAAAAGAAGTTTCTTCTGAATTCCCTATTGGATTTCTTGGTGACTATCTTATATTGATGGCCTCTAGTTTTGCTCTTCCCCACAAGTGTAAACATTCTCTCTGTATCTACTCTGTCAAAACCTTTCATAATTTTATAGACCTCTATTAGGTCACCCCTCAGCCTTCTTTTTTCAAGAGAAAAGAGACCCAGTCTATTCATCCTTTCCTGATATGTATACCCTCGCATTTCTGATATCATCCTTGTAAATCTTCTCTGCACCCTCTCCAGTGCCTCTATATCCTTTTTATGATATGGCGACCAGAACTGTACACAGAAACTGCAACATGAACCCTCTTCTTCCATATGTGCATGCATATGTGTTCATATATAATTGCACCTTTTCTAATAGATATTAAAAGCATTCTGTCTTTATTCATTATCTTTACTTGTTTATCAATCGACTCTTCTTTTTTTCTATTTCCAACCTCATCATTCTAAAATCAGCTCCCCTCAAATTCTTTTTGTTATCTCATGCTCACAGCTTTACTTTGAGTTCACCTCCGCCCATCTGTAGATGATACATTTCATACTTCAGGTACATCCAACCAACCAGTGATAGTATTCCCATCACCTGGAACATTTGCCCAACCCATCCCCACTTTGTGCCCCTAGAAGGGATAGTGGCTGACAGATTCATCATGCTTTTCACCATCAAAGTATTTTCAATAACCTATAAAGCTTATGAAGGTCAGTTGCATGTGTGTTGTTTTCGGGATTCAACGATTGATTCGGGACAAAATTATGTTCATTATAGAATTACAGCTCACTCAATCAATCGATTGACATCATTATCATTACTTAAGCATGCTGCTAATACCAGCACCTTGGACCTTATCTGCAACAGAAGCATTCGTCAATAGACTTTCTTTCTTCATGCAATAAACTTCTAATGAGCAGCCGTTCAAGTTGATAAGTGATCTGAGATTTGCTGATGGAGTTGATGCTTTAACCTTGGGGAAACCCTTTCTGAATTGCTGAAGTGCTCTGTCTAAAGCTTTTTGCTTCCTCTGCCAAACTGCACATGACAGGAGGCAGGTATAGCTGTTGTTACAGTTCAGTTGTGGCAGCGAAAGTACAAAACCATCTTTGAAACAATTGGACTATTGATATAGGAGTTTGTTTTATAATATTTTTCTCTATTTTGTCCTCCAATCAATCATAGGAGCTGAATTTAACAAGATGAGATGGGGGGCAGGGAAATTGGTTCTTTATTCACTCATGAGTGCTGCTGTGGATGGATGGGGTGCTGATGGCAAGTTGCTACAGGGGAAGTAATTTGTTTCCTAAAGTGAGAAGTAGGAAAAAGGATTCACCAACTTTTATGTTGCTATTTTGGCTTTTGACATTCACAAAAACTTGATCCTTTTAGAGCCAAACTTAGCGTATGTGTCTCTTTAGGCTGCCAGGAAATGCAAACCTCCCCTTCCTTAGTAGCACCGCTGCTAGACTGCAAAGAATCATGTGATTAGAAAAGGATTTATTTTCTCTACCTCTCTTTATCTTTCACTCTGTGTCTCACTTCCACTTTCTTACTTTTCCTTTCTCCCCCAGCACCAATAGGAAACTAGGGATGGGACATATACCTTCTCCACTAGATGATGGTCTTGGGTAAGCCACAACTACTTCCAGATCAAAACTGGGAAGATCGAAGCCATTGACTTTGGATCCCACCACTGATTCCATCCCCTTCCCTGGCCACTGTCTCAGGCTGAACAGAACCATTTGTAACCTTGGTTTCCTGTTCAATCTTGAGCTGAATTTTAGACGCTGTATCCTTTCTATCACTAAGACCACTTATTTCCATCTCCACAACATTGCTTGCCGCTGTTACGACCTCAACTCTTTTGCCCCGAAACCATTTTACTTGTATTTGTCACCTCCAGAATCAACTACTACACTGCTCTCCTTGTTGGCTTCTCATTGTGCAATCTGTATAAAATCTAATATGTTCAAAACTCTGCCTCCCGTATCCTGTCGCACACCACGTCCTCATCAAACAATTTTTCACCTCAACTAATGTTTCCTTTCCTGCCTCTACATCCATTTTCCTTGGGCCTATCTGAGCAATGCTTGGGTTATCTTTTTTTTTACATTAAACAGACTGTATAAATGCAAGTTATTATCGTTGTTGTTATCAATGATAACTGAATTACATACTGCACCTCTGTACCACAATGGATCAACCGCTACATTCCCTCATGTATTATTTGATTTCCAGCTAATTACTGTAAAATCAGTTATATAAATCTCCTTTGTTTATATTTTTATGCCTTCTAAAATATATAGCGCATTTATATAGCGCCTTTCACGACCACAGGATGTCCTAAAGCGCTTTACAGACAATGAAGTACTTTTAGAAGTGTAGTCACTGTCGTAATGTAAGAAACAGTTGCTGTAGGAAACACACAGTAAGTTGCAAAAAAAACCCAATGAAATAAATGACCAGATCATCTGTTTTAGGTGTTGGTTGAGGGATAAACATTGGCCAGGACAGCGGGAGAACCCCCCTGTTCTTCAAATAGTGTCGTTGGGATCTTTTATGTCCAACTGAGGGGGCAGTTGGAGCCTCGGTTTAACGTCTCATCCGTAAGACGGCACCTCTCTCAGCAACTGCACTGAAGTATCTGTCGAGATTTTGTGCTCAAATCATTTGGGGGCGGAGGCGGGGAGGGGGCGGTGGGTGGATTTGATTTTAACAATGATGACTCTGTCCTGTGGCGACAGTCGGAGGGCTCACCAATTTGTAAGTCCCTTCTTAACAGTGGCATTTTGCGTTGGGTGATATCCTAACTAATAGCATTAAACCAAATGTCAGCCTAATAACTAACAATTTCTGAACTGTTTCCACAGACGGAAGGTAGGCTTATAAATGCAGACCTTTCCCTAATGTGGGAAACTTAGGAAGTCTTTTTTAAAGTATGCAGACTTCTTATTTTTCAAAGGCTTATTGACCTCTGTTAAGTGTGCCACATTTAAAAAAATATTAAAATTGCTACTATAGCTTTACATTTTCAATAAAGTCTTGACCTTAATCAGTGATGAGAGTCAATAACGTGTTAGCATCGGATAAAGAGCTTCATCTGTATGATAGCATGTCATTAGTGCTCTGTAATAGGGCTTCCTGCTGTACTGAAACTATAATTGTTGCAAATGGTGTAAAATTATTATCATCATTAATAGCCTGATGAATATGAAAGAATGAGCATCGTCTTCTAGACTTCTGCCTTAAAGTGACATTTTGTCATCTCTGCCCTTTAAAGACGAAGCAGAAACAGTTTCATTTTTCTAACAACTTCAACATTATTGCATTGTAGAATTATTAATCTCTATCAGATTTACATGTTACAGAAACTTAGGTCCTGATTTTAAAGGGGGGTGGGGGGTGGTTAAGAGAGGAGCGAGTGGGTCCCGAAGCAGTCGTGCACTCGGGTAATCCAGGGACGTGGAGGCCCAACTGCTCCCATCAGGTGAGAGTGGGAATTTGGGTGACAGGAGGCCGCAGCCAGGGACTCGTGGGAACAGTCACGGCAGTCAGTTGAGGGGGGGTGCTCTGGCCGTGATCGGAGGGGGAAGAGCCCGGGGGAAGGGAGGCCCAAGGATTTTTGAAAGGCCTGGAGGAGAACTCCAGGAATTTAGAAGAATGAGAGGTGATCTTATTGAAACTTATAAGATACTGAGGGGGCTCAACAAGGTAGATGCAGAGAGGACGTTTCCCCTCGTGGGGAAATCTAGAACTCGGGGGCATAGTTTCAGAATAAAGGGTCGCCCTTTTAGAACTGAGATGAGGAGGAATTTCTTCTCTCAGAGGGTCGTAAATCTGTGGAATTCTCTGCCCCAGAGAGCCGTGGAGGCTGAGTCATTAAATACATTTAAGGTGGAGATAGACAGATTTTTACAAGATAAGGGAGTGAAGGGTTATGGAGAGCGGGCGGGGAAGTGGCTTTGAGCCCAAGATCAGCCATGATCTTATTGAATGGCGGAGCAGGCTCGAGGGGCCAAGTGGCCTATTCCTGCTCCTATTTCTTATGTTCTTATGTTTTTATGTTCCTGCTGCTCCTGGTCCACAGGGAAACCGAAAATAACATTTTTAACACTTACCTGTTCTGGCCCACGATCCGGCTCCCCCCGCTCAGGCCTTTTGACTTAAATTGCAGATCGGGTCCCGTTGACACCAGTGAAGCCGATCAGCATATTTAAAGCAGGACCCTTCCTGCTGCTGTCCCGCTCGCCTACTCAAAAGAGCAGGTTAACATGACGGGAAGGTAGCAGGATCAGAGGGGTAAGTGACTTGCCTCATTTTAACTGCCCTCCTTCCCCCACCTGGTTTCCTCCAGGTGGGGGAAGTTAAAATCGGGGCTTTATTTTCTGAGTTAGAGAATAAACAAGAGTTCACGTTATCCTGCTATCCCTATTTCACTATGGAAATTAGACATACAGCTTCAGTCATCTTATAAATAGAAGAACCTGCTTTACAAATGTCCAGGGTGGAACCGTTTCTAATGATTAACGATAAACACTTGCCTATTGTGGGTAGGGAGATGGGGTGTGGGGTATAAATTGTTGAAAGATTTTCCTAATTTTCACAATAAGCACACAAGGCATGATTTTCGAGTGTGTAGCTGATCTTGGTTCACATGTTATTCATTTCTCTTTTGAAAAGGAATCACAAGGCTTATAGTTTGCTTGTGTTTGGTGCATTTCCAAGAAACTTTCTAAAGTTGGCCAGAGGTTCGCTCTCCCTGGCAACACTTGTCATCTGTTATACAATATTCCAATTATTGGAAAAATAATGGGCGCAAAATTCGGCTGCTTTGCACCTGCCGTTAGCACCTCCATGGGGCGCTAACAGGGCACAAATGGGTTTTCGCCCGGGCGCAGCAATATTAGCACTCCACGCTAAATTGGGCCGGGTTTTTGCGGAGGCGCTAAGAGTTAGTGCCCTCTTCTGTAGGTACCACCCCGCTTGGGAGTGCCCGTCGATGATGATGTCATCATCGTGCTTAGCGCCCCGGATGCAAAATTCGTCCGCACCCCCTCACTTACCGCCTGGCGCTAACAACGACAGCAACAGCTGTCGAGTTGCAGTCGGGAGTTGGCTCCGCGCGCGCTAATTAAAGGCGCCATCATGGGGAAACTTTTGTGTTGGCCATAACTCTGCTGAGACATTGTCAGACAAGCTGCTGAACATATTGCTGCGATTTTAGCTCCAAGGGCTATCGTGAGTGTTAACAATTGCTGTATTTAACTGAGTGAATATTTGTGAAAACAATTTATACACTTTAATGGGGGCTCTGTTGGCAGTCGACTACCTCTGTCGTGAACGTCGGAGGCTTCTTAGGAGGAGAGCACTGCAGGGAGAGAGGCCTGGAGATATGCAGGGACAGAGGCCTGGAGATATGCAGGGAGAGAGGCATGGAGAAAGACAGCAACATATGGCCAGAGGGAGAAGACGCAACTGGACTGGCAACAGGAGACCTTACCCTCCCAGGGTATTGCGGCAGCAGTTCTCGTCCATCCATTCCACTGAGGAGCAGTGTCTGCGAAGGCTGCGCTTCAGCAAGGAGGTGGTAACAGAGCTCTGCCACCTCCTCCAGCCAGACCTCGAGCTCAGACCAGGGTGAGGACGGCTCTCTCAGTGGCAGCGAAGGTGACCATCACGTTCAACTTCAATGTCAACGGTTCATTCCAATGTGCAACAGGAGACATCTCCAACGTCTCTCAGTATGCCGTGCATTGCTCCATCCGAGATGTCACGGATGCACTGTATCGAAGGAGAAGGGAGTACATTTCCTTCCCTATGACCGGAGAGAAGCAGCACGAGTGTGCCTGCGGATTTATCAGGATAGCAGGCTTCCCAATGGTGCAGGGCGCCATTGATTGCACCCACGTCGCCTTGTGGGCGCCTTTCAGAACAATCCGGAGATATTCCGCAACCTAAAAGGCTACCACTCGTTGAATGTTCAGTTGGTGTGCGACCACACACGCAGATTCCTAACTGTCAATGCTCGATATCCTGGAAGTAGCCACAATGCTTTTATCCTACACCAGACCGGTGTGCCAGATCTTTTCCAGCCACCACATCAAGCTTGTGGATGGCTACTCGGTGACAAGGGCTATCCGCTCTCCAGCTGGCTGATGACTCCCCTACGCAACCCAAACACTCCTGCCCAGCACTCCTACAATGACAGTCATGCCGCAACCAGGAGCGTGATTGAGCAGGCGATAGGAGTGCTGAAACAACGGTTCCGCTGCCTTGACCGCTCAGGAGGAGTCCTCCAGTACTCTCCTCATCGGGTCTCCCTATTTGTTGTCGTCTGCTGCATGCTGCACAACCTCGCTATTATGAGGGGACAGCCATTGCCACCAGGCATAGACGCACCACCTCAGGAGGAGGAGGAGGAGGACGAGGAGGAGCAAGAGCAGGAGGAGAACATGGAGGAGGACAAGGAGGAGCAGCAGCAACAGCAGCGACGGAGGAGGCATCCAGTCAATAGGGATTCAGCAAGGGCAGTCCGCGACCATCTCATAGCAGCTCGGTTCAACTGAATGCCATCCCATTACCATGTTCCTCTGGACTTCCCCAAGACCACATCAATATGGCCTTCCATAACCAAGCCCCATAAGTTACATGAAACACAACAGTAAACATTTAGCTTTCCAATTTAAATTTATGTTATAACGTTTGACTGTATAGTAAACAAAAAAATTATTTAAGAATCACCCTTGTTCATTTCCTTATATCCCCTCTTCGGCTTAACTACTCTAGTGCTCCTCCGCCATGTGTCCCCTGTGGCTGGAAGGCCAGGCTGTAGACTGCACCCCCTCAGGCTGGGCGGCAGTAGTCTGGGCTGGCTGGGTTACAGGCAGCGACAAGTGCAATGGTGGAGTGGCAGTGGTGGGATCAGGAATGCTGTCATCCTGAGAGAGGACAGCAGGTTCCTGCTCCACTGACCCACTGACACTGACCCGGGGCAGCACCTCAGCATTCCCACCGATATGCTGCAGCACAGACTGGTGGGCTGCTGGGACTCCGTGAGATCCCCGGTGGACTGTGGTGGACCCAGCAGCGATGGCAGCAGTCAGAGCACGCGTGGCACCTGGCTGAGACTGCATGAGAGCAGTCTGAGCTTCGATGCCACCAACCATTGTCTGCATTACAGCACTAAGACGTTATGTTGCTTCCACCTGTTATGCAATGTGTCATGAGGTGTGGATCCGCATGGTCTCTCTGGGAGTCTACCATCGTCTGCTGACTGGCAATGGTGGGCTCCAGAGCTCTGTGCAATGCTGGAGGCGGACTCCTCCACGCTCCTTACCACTGCCGAGAGGCTCTCGGGCACCCTTGCCATTGCACCTATCATCTCGGAGTGCATGGCCATCACCCTTCTTCTAAAGGCCTCCCAATTGAGGTCATCATCTGAGTCCTGTGCAGCAGACCTTGCACGTAAACTCTCCCTCCAGGGAGATGGATCACGAAGTTACCTTTCCCCTTGACTTTGCTGCAGCTCGCTAGGCCCTGGTGCATCACCCAGTGCAGACCCCTGTGCTAAGCTAACCTCTAAGGAACGCGTAGTGCCAGTCTCTGAGCTGGTGCCTGTGGCTGAGAAATGCAGTGACGCAGTGCTTGGCTCCTCCTCCTCCTCCTCTTCCTCTCCCTCCTCCTCCTCCTCTTCCTCTCCCTCCTAGTGTGTTGGTGGGGGGGGGGGGGGGGGGTCGGGGGGGCTCAGGTACAGGCTCCACATCTGCTGAGAGATTATCAGAAAGCATAAATGGCACAAGACTCGCGTTAAGGTGCGGGCAGGGGGGCAGGTATGGAGTAAGGAAGGCAGACAGTATCAGGAGGTGGTAAGTGATAAATGCTTCTGCTTTGATGGGGAAGTGGGATGAGAAAAGGAGAGGGGATAAAGATACCGTTGTTGTCCCCAGCTGGGACGACGTCTCCGCCGGCCACGGCACCCACCACCTGCGGGCCAATGAGCCTCAGCACTTGCTCCTCAAGGTCTTGCAGTTGAGGTACCACCCCTCCGGTCCACTGTTGCTCCCTCGTATTATGTGCCATCTTGGCCTGCAAAAGAAAGGAACTTGTGTGAGTGACAGGCCATCTATGCCTGCCATGGTTGAATAGCTTTGAACGTCGGCAAGGCATGAGATGAGGATGTGAGTTTGAGTAGATGCAGATGCTTGGTGGTTGAGTGGTGGGGAAGTGGTGGTTTGTACAGTGCGCACAGACAGAGGTTCCGAGGCTGGTATGTAGGAGGTCTGCAAGCTTGTACTCACCTTCACCACCCGACTGCGGTCATTGAATTTCTTCCGGCGCTGTGTAAGGGTTCGATGTCTGACAGTGCTGGCCGACACCTCCTCGGCTACTTCTCACCAGATGGCCCTGAATATCTAAGGCGATGGCCTCCAGATAAGGGAACAGCGATTCCCTCCTTCTCTCCACTGCCCCCACCAATAGCTTCAATTCCACATCGCTGAATCGAGTAGGCCTCTCGCTCTCCCTTGCAGCAGCCATGGCACAAATCTGTCTCAGTCACTGAGAGGTCGCACTCCAGTGCAGCAATGCTGAGAATGAGCAGCTGCAGCTTGAAATTACCTCCCCTTTAAGAGCTGGAATAAGCTGGAGTCGAGGCTTGAAGGCTGATTGCTGAGCACAAGTCAGCTGAAATTGGGTAGCGCTCTGGCAATAGCGCCCCTGCAGCGCTCCACTGAGACCGTTCGCGCCTCATTTACCGCTCGCTTCACTCCTGGGGCGAAAATGCCCAATTTTGCAACATTGTTCAATGGATTTCGCCGGGCGCTAACTTTTCAAAAGGTTAAAGGTAGAGCCCCAAGAATTTCGCGCCCAATGTTTCTTGCTAAGGTAGGAGAAGGTTAACAGGCAAAATGTAGAAATGGTTGGATGTTAGTCTTTTAACTGGATGAATATTCTGAAGTCTAGTAAAGGGTACATATCACCACAGCTAATTAGAGAGTACATTCGAAAATCTCTGGTACATTAAAAAACAAATAAATGGTTGGAAGCTGAATAATGCAACTGTACAAATTTACATATAATAAAATGAGACGTTGTAAACCATTCAAATGGCACTAGACATATAAACCTGAAATCATAACCTTGCAAAGCTAGGGGGCTTTGCCTATTTTTTAACTGTTGTTGGAGATTTAAATAAGTATCTGCTGAGAGCATCAATCACACTGACATTTTTTTTTACTCCACTTGCACTTTTTCCTGTTAACCAAAGTAGAAATCTATGTAGTGGAGAAAATGCTCAAGAGCATTTTATGGCATACTATCCATTATCATCTGACGAGCACAAAGGCCATGCGGAGTGAGCATGGTTTCTGAAGCAGTAGGTTATGCCTCATGACTCTCAAATCTACTGGAAATCTTTGAGGAGGTGAAAAATTAGTCAAGGCAAGCTTAGCCAGTGGTTAGAATTTACTTAGATTTTCAGAAAGCATTTAAAAAGGTACTGCACATTTAAAAGATAAAGGCTTGGCGAATTCATGATAAATTAGTCAACTGAATTAGCAGTAAAAAAATTAACGGTGCTGAGAAATGTTGTCACCTACAGGGAGGAACACATGGAGATCCACAGTGGTCTCTCTGTGCAACTCCTGTTGATAAATGAGGGTGTTTCCAGTTTTCTGAAGCCATCTCCAACTGTCGAATTATTACAGGTGTCATTCATTTTTCTACACTGTGTCTGTATTACAACTTTAATCAACTTCTTAAACATAAACGTATAGGCAATATAATGACTATTATGGAAAAACAATTGTATTATACTTAATAAATTGAAGAAAATCCAGGTAAGACAGCATGTTATTTGCTGGTACATGATTGGCCGATGTATTCTTCAAGCTTGATCCAGACCAAAATTTTTGAGGAGGTGTCACCCTCGCCTCTGAGTCAGAGGGTTGTGGGTTTAAGTCCCACTCCAGAGACTTGAGCATAAAAATCTAGGCTGACACTGCAGTGCAGTATTGAGCGAGTGCTGCACTGTCAGAGGTGCCGTCTTTCAGATGACCGAGGCCCCGTCTGCTCTCTCAGGTGGACGTAAAAGATCCCATGGCACTATTTCGAAGAAGAGCAGGGGAGTTATCCCTGATGTCCTGGCCAATATTTATCCCTCAACCAACATAACAAAAACAGATTATCTGGTCATTATCACATTGCTGTTTGTGGGAGCTTGCTGTGCGCACATTGGCTGCCGCGTTTCCTACATTACAACAGTGACTACACTTCAAAAAGTACTTCATTGCCTGTAAAGTGCTTTGGGATGTCCGGTGGTCGTGAAAGGCGCTGTATAAATGCAAGTCTTTCTTTCTTTCTATCAAGCTTGATCCAGACCAAAATTTTTGGGAGCCCGAGCAGTCACTAACAAACATAATTTAGTCTGTGTACTGTTCTGGGCAATATATGTCTGAAGTAAATGCTAGAAGTATATTGCAATACACCAAACGTCATTTTATGAATAATATATATGCACAGTTTAGTTTTTGGGTTTTTTTTTCCCACCAAAGTTTTACCAACAGACATTCCATCTTTCATTAATCTTGCCAGCCATAGCTAATTCGGTGACAAAACTTGGCCTAGCGGTTTTGCATCATATGAAAGGGAGAGTGTTTTACAACATTATTTTATTAGAGCAAAATTACAATGAGGTGAACAGAAAAAGAGAAGATTTACTGAAAAAAATGTACTTTGTTCTATAATGTTTGTGAGTCAGTAATACTTACCACAAGGTGATGATCTACTAATGTTTATTTTTACCAAATAGGGACATTGGCCCTTGAACTGGTGAAAATCTCCATATGGGATCATCATAGAAGGTATCTGTCATCATTGTGATCCTTTCTTCATAATGGGAACAGATAGGTGTCCAATGTTTGGCTAACTGCCTAGCTAATATTATGCTGGACTATCATGATACTATAGGATTGATTTTGACTGGGCAGGACTTTTGGGCAAATGGCTGCCCGATAGTTCTGACGGGAGGCACAGTCCATTTTGGGTGCCAGCCCTTGTTAGCATAAGGCCAGTGGGCCTTGGGTGGAAAATGAGCACCCGAGAATGCCCGTCCAATCGGGGCCACTGTTGAGCAGCCCGGCCAGCCTCCGGGCCAGAAGAAGGTAGGTTGGTGGTGGGAGTGGTACAATCACAAGGGGGGCGTGGTGGATGGGACTCAGTGCGATAGCGGGCCACATTGGTTTTGTGGAGCCTGTAGGGGCACTCCTGTTCTTCCTGGCCCCACAAAAACAAAAGAAAACTTATCTGCTGGGCTCTTCAGCTGGGCCGCCAGGTGACTCTGTGCGGAGTGTGCCTGGTGCATGGTCCATTCTGTACTGTCCTAAAATAGCAATCGGGGTCCTATGTACATCCGGCTCAATATTTTTGGGGCACTATCACCCCATTTTCCGCCAGTTGAGAGGCCTCAAAATATCTGCCTATGTCCTTTTACCTTTTATGACTGGTGGGTGAATCCTGTTAAATGTATATAATTGTAATAGTCAGAAATGCTCTAGCTTCACATTAATTTTTCAAATTTTCTTCTGAACTTGCAGTTTTGCTTAATTCAGAATTGGTTGTTCTCGTCTGCGTCGTATTATTCTGCCAATATCAGCCCAGGCACATGCATGATAGCATCAACAGAAGCACAAAAGCTTGCTGTATCTCGAGATTATTTTCTGTAAAAAGCAATGCTGCTTCTCTTTCACATTCGCTTAACCTCTTGTGGAAGAGGTGGCCTTGTTCTAAACCTTCTTATCTTTTTCACTCTGCACTGCACCATTTGGATCTGATTGGGTTGCTTTACGTGTCGTTTTGAAATCTTTTGATTGCTGGCATTCTTCTTGTGTCCTGCAATCTAACCACAACGAAAGTGCTTTATTCAATGAAACACCTGAAAAAGTTTTGTATTTTTGCAATCAGACTGAATTTTGCTGCAGTTGTTTCCAGCATGTGCATACAACCACAACTTGCATTTATATAGTGCCTTTAATGGAATAAAACGTCCCAAGGCGCTGCACAGAAGCGTTATCAAACAAAATTTGACACGAGCCACATAAGAGATATTAGGACAGGGGCTTAGTCAAAGAGGTAGCTTTTCAGGAGCGTCTTAAAGGAGGAGAGAGAGGTAGAGAAGCAGAGAGGTTTAGGGAGGGAATTCCAAAGCTTGGGGCCTAGACAGCTGAAGGCATGGCCACCAATGGTGGGGGCGAAGAAAATTGAAGACGCACAAGAGGCCAGAATTAGAGGGGTGCAGAGATCTCAGAGTATAAATGAGTATACAGTCGTACAAATGAGAAGGAAAAGATAAAATATCTGTTGGGTCATGCAGCTTTTTAAAACAAATCTAGAATGAATCAAAATATTTCTGAATTCCGAGGAAGCAGAGGGTAGTTATACATGAACCTGCATCAGATTGGAAGAAGGTCAAGTGCCTCAAGGTCAGTAGCTAGGGCGAGGGCCATTATTGTTTACATTGTACAGAAATGATTCGATAGTGGGGACAGAAGCCAAGCTGTCTAAATTCACTAATGATACAAAACTGAGGAAAGTGAATGCAAATAACAGGGATCAAGCAGGTCAAATCCGGAGGATCTGGGGAATTGGGCTGTCAAGTGGAGGATGCTTAATGTGAACAAAGGCAAGGTGATGAGTCTCGGAAAAGGAATAAGCAGTAGGAATGCAAGATGAATGGCAGTAGCCTGCAGTGCACAACATAGGAGAGGGATCAGGAGATTGGCTCTCTTAGACCATCAGTGCCATGTGTGACAGCAGTAAAGAGAACAATCAAGATCTAGGGGTGCAGAGTCAGGGGGTAATAACAAACATCCTTAGGGCACAGGTTCAGCACACCTGGAGTACTGTGTGCAATTCCGGTCACCACAGTTGGGATATGGCACAGGGCAACACGGTGGCATAGTGGTTAGCACTGGTGCCTCACAGCGCCAGAGACCCGGGTTCGAATCTGACCTCGGGTGACTGTCTGTGTGGAGTTTGCACATTCTCCCCGTGTCTGCGTGGGTTTTCTCCGGGTGCTCCGGTTTCCTCCCACAGTCCAAAAATGTGTGGGTTAGGTTGATTTGGCTATGATAAATTGACCCTTAGTGTTTGGGGGGATTAAATATGTGGGGTTATGGGGATAGGATGGGATATGTTAGGGGGAATTAAATACATGGGGTTACGGGGGTAGGCTGGGTTATGTGTACTGTGGGGATTAAAGCAGGGACAGGGTACTGGATTTGGATGATCAGCCATGATCGTATTGAATGGCGGAGCAGGCTCGACGGGCCGAATGGCCTACTCCTGCTCCTAGATTCTATGTTTCTATGTTTCTATGTTGGTTTTGGAGAGGGCACAAAGGACACCAACTAAACTAATATTGGAGATCATAAGGAGAGACTAAGAAAGCTGGGAATGTTTATGCAGGAGAAAAGAAAGCAAAAGGAGTGACCTTATTAAGGTTTTCAAGATTCTAAGGGGTATAGCTACACAGAATCCTAGCATTATTTGACATAACCACAAATTCTGTAACAGGAGGACAGGTACTCAAGCTCCAAAGAGGGAACTTGAATAGTTTTGATTTAACCATTTCACTCAAAGGGTGGTGAATATGCAGAAGAGACAGTCCAAGTAGGTGGAGAGTGTCAGTAAATTCAAGACGGAGAATTCTGGTGAAAGAGCAGTCGAGGGATGGAAATGTTAGAGTTAGCAGGTATCTTTGGAAATTGTGACCAGCCGGAAGGACTGCATTGGCCTTTTCTGGTCCCGTAGATCGAACTGCCATTTATGAGTAGACCAGTGTGCCAAATGTGTACGTCAAAAGTCTGCCCACAGGCTGCATGTGTAAGCAATACCCACATAGATTGTGTAGAATGGGCCTATATTCCCTGGCGTTTAGAAGAATGAGAGGTGATCTCATTGGAATGTATACAATTCTGAGGGGGCTTGACAGGGTAGATGCTGAGAGGCTGTTTCTCCTGGCTGGAGAGACTAGAACTAGGGGTCATAGGTCGACCATTTAGGACTGAGCTGAGGAGGAATTTCTTCACTCAGAGGGTTGCGAATCTTTGGAATTCTCTAACCCAGAGGTTTCTGGATGCTCAGTCATTGAGTATACTCAAGACTGAGATCGATAGATTTTTGGACACTAAGGGAATCGAGGGATATGGGGATAGGGCGGGAAAGTGGAGTTGAGGTAAAAGATCAGCCATGATCTTATTGAATGGCGGAGCAGACTCGAGGAGCTGTCTAGCCTACTCCTGCTCCTATTTCTTAAGTTCTTATGTTCTTATAAAGAAGGAATATAGTAGCATAAAGACATTTTCATTATGGCGTACTTCTCTTTTTGCTGCAGGAATATTCTCTCAGAATAGACTGGCAAATGTATAGTAAAATTACTGATTGTAAGTGAATATATGGTTCTGATATAATTATGTGGGGATTTTCGGATGGCTTTATTTTTGAGCCAATCCTGGCTCTCTGTCAGACACTATGCTAATTTTATGCAAATGTACCAATAAGCCAGAAACCAACAGCTCCTGAATGAATGGCTGCTGCTTTGCATCTCATCGGTATGTTGTTAAAACACAGCCTTCCTTACTTTGCACAGTCTCTCTGTTGCTGTTCCTGATCTGTAAGACACATTACAGTACTGCTTGCTGATGGTCTCATCATTAGAGTGCCTCCATGCAGAGAGGTGGACTTGTAGTAAGGGATCTCCACAGGCAGGAAAGTGAAGGATAGAATTAGAAAAACCATGATGGGCACGCTACCCTTTAAAAAAAAAAGCTGGGGATAAAGTAGATAACGTCGAAAATACCCTACATTGTCCTAGTTTAACAAACAACAGCAACAATAACTTGTATAGCACCTATTGTACAGCAAAATACCCCAAGGCTCTTCACAGAAGTGGTGGGGTTGGGAGGGGGGAGAGGGGTTTAGACACCAAGTTGGAGGAATATTTTGGGGAGGTAATTGAAGAGCTGACTTTTGAAGGTGAGCAGATTTGGAGCAAGAGAATTGGGGACAGAATTCTGCAATTCAGGAGCAGAATGCTTGATCGCCCTGCTACCGAACAAAACTCTATGAACATGCATATGCACAGACTATTCAATTAGTGTATTTTCCAAAATATATCAGTGCATGGTTTAACAGGTGGGAGGTAGGGTGAGTGCTACCAGGTAGGTTTCTGAAAGGGGAAGGTAAAGAAAAGATTTATTCAGTGAGTTGAACTCTCGGGCATGAGGTGCTGTAGCGTGGGTGAGTGGGGAAAAACCCATTTAGTAGCCATAGGTCTCAATGGTACTCTGAAAATGAATAGAAACCAAACTCAGAACTCTGAAAATCAAGATATACATGAGTTAAATTGAGATGGGGCTTAGATGTTAAAATCTTGACTGTCAGACATATCAGGGAGGTTGACAGATAATAAATCTAAAATGAACATCTCAATAAGAATCACAGCATCCCCAAAGCAATATTTTGAGAAATCAGTGACAGATACACAATTAGGAATCTCTGACAGTCTTTTTTCCAGTCGTTAAATTTTAGAAATATGGTTTAATCTTCTCATGTGTAGCTTGTAAAATCATGTTCCAGACAGGATTGTGTATCATTCATTGATTAGAGGGGAAAGAGTTTGGTTTTCCATGAATAATTTTTAAATGCAGTCACTTTGGAAATTGTTCCTGTCAAATTAAAACAGTAGCTCGATCTTGCTTCACTCCATCCCATAAGTAAGTTGAATCGAGATTACCACAGAATATGAAGTACATCACTGTGCCTGTATCAGTATTCACAAATAACATGAAACATACGGTTCTGGGAGAAACGTTACTTTACATTCAAACTATTAGCGATGTTTGCGCCATTTTTCAGTGATTTCCGAGGCTCTACCACTGAAGTTACAGCGAATGAGCTGGAAAACCCTTGCAAAACTCACTCCCTAAGATTTTGAGGCTTGAAATTCTAAATCCTGTTATCCACTGCCGGAAGTGCAATGTGGCATTTCCCCCCCAGAATGCCTGTTTATTGACAAACAAGGCACTTGCCATCCATAACCTTATTGTAGATGATTGCATTGACATCCTGGCTTTGATTGAAACTTGGCTCCTGGGTGGCAACATCTTGCCCCTTACCGAGCCCTCCCCTCTGGCTATACGTTCTGCCAACTACCCCACCCAAAATGCCAATGTGGTGCTCATCACCAAGTCACACCTTGGTCTCTTCCCCCTACTTCTCTGGTACCTTCTCCTCCTTTGAGCACCTTGCCTTCTTCCAACTCCCTCTCCTCCCCTTTAAAATCTTCGTTCTCTATCACTCACTGAACCCTGAGTTTCTCCCTCAGCTCCATGATTTCAATCTTCATCTCAGCTCCCCTTGCCCTCTATCCTCCGAATTCACTGCCCTGCTGTCCTTCTTAAACCTGTTCCTCTGTATAAACTCTCCAACACATATTCACAGCCACCCCTCAAACATGCAATCTTATGTGACTTCTCTACTCCCATGGTCTTGGTCACTAACAAGGCCATCTCTGACCACTTCCTTATATCCCTCACCATCTATATTTCCCGACCCATTTCCTTCTGCATCCATCCTTGGAATAAACTCTCTCCCAATTCATTTACCACTGTGTGTTCAAATTCCCAACTGCCGAGCCTTTGGCCCTACATTTGCCATGATACTCTTGCAGCTGTCGATTTGCTCAGCCATTGCTTCACCTCCATCTTTAATCCCCTTGCCCTGTTTATTCACTCCCATCCGAGATGTTACTCCTGCTATGACCCCCAACATTGCTCCCTCAAGTCCAATAGCGCAGACTTGAGCACATCTGGTGCACAATTGGTTTAGCCATCCATCACCAGATCTGGCTGGACCACATCAAGCACTATTGGGCCTCGCTCTCCTCTGCCAAAACTGCCCAGTACTCCATGATCATCCTGCAGAGCAAATATAACCACCGGCTTCTTTTCTCCACTACCAACCATCTGATTAAACCCCACTCCCCTACTTCCTTCACCCTCACTTCCAACAAGAAGTGTGAGGAGTTCATGGACTCCTTTGTCTCTAAGACTACAACATCTATTCAGCTGTTTCTGCTGCTTTCTCCTCTTCCCACCTGCCCTAGCCCTCAACCCATGTCTCTCTCTAGTTTCTCTCCCATCTCTCCCATTTCTCCAGATGCTCTCTCTGAGCTTAGCTTGTCCATGAGACCTCACTTGACCTCATTCCCACTCAACTGCTAATCACCCACCTTTCCCCTGCTGGCTCACATGTCAGCTGGAGTCAGCAGTGGAGATTCCCGACAGGTACATCTCCATACTTATGCCAATATTGAGTCCATCCATTCAGACACCTCTGCTGATTCTCCCTTCCTTTTGCCCAACAAACAAAAATCCCCCCTGCCCTAGCCCTGTTCCCACATATTTAATTTCTCTCCTACGTCTCCAAGGTCATATTGATGATGAGACCAATCTCCTTCTCCATTGACACCATTCCCACTAAACTGTTTATCACCCAACTTGCCTTTCTCACCCCCTGCTAGTTGACACTGTAAATGGTTCCCTCTCCTCAGCTACTGCCCCCTCACCTTTCAAAACTGCCATCATCACCCCCACTGCTTAAAAAAAAAACCTCACTCTCGTCTCCTCTGTCCTTACAAACCACCATTTCCAACCTCCCTTTCCTTTCCAAATTCCTTAAAAGTGTCACCTTCCAAATCCAGGCCCACCTTTCCCACAACTCCCAGTCTGAATCTCTCCAGTCAGGTTACGGCCCACAGTATAGCAGCAAGATAGGCTGAACCAAAGTCACATACGACATGCTCTGTGGCTGTGGAACATTATCCTTTGATTCCTTTTTGACCTCTCTGCAACCTGTGACATGGTCAACCTCTTCCAACACGTCTCCTCCATTGTCCGGTTCAGTGGAAGTACTCTTGCTTGGTTCTGCTCTTACTTATTCAATTGTAGCCTGAGCATTTTCTGCGAGTGAACTTTGTTTTTAATCCCACATGTAGCTTAACAGAAATAAACCAATACCATGTTGTACATCTTGGGTGCACTTACCCTGCAGCTGAAAGGAGTAGCTGCAGTTCAGGTTCAAGCCAACCAGATCTCTGTATACATTGTTTGGCTGTTGCCTGACTGGAATTCTAATTGTCTTGTTTGAGAGAGAGCTCAGCACATGCCTGGATGCACACACGTATAAAGTTATCTCCTGAAGGTTAGTAATTTAAATATTTAGAGAGTGGGGAAGGGAAAATCCGTGCTCTCTAAACATTTAAATTAAGGTCAGGTAGGTTTACAAAGTATCCAGGGACCCAACGGGCAATTGAGTACTTTGCAAACCAGGTTTGACAGTACACTAGATTTACGCTCTATTAGGGGTTGATTTTGACAGCCTTCACTTGGCGTTAATGGCGTAGAAATGGCCTCAAAATGGGGTTGATCGCCTTAATGTCCCATTAACACTGGCGATGCGGCCAGCTCCATTTTGAAAGGGGTCTACCGCCAGGTGTCCAAAGCACCTACCTGTTTCATGCGACAGGCCCATTTTAATATGGAAATCGGGATCCTATGACGTAAATAGAACCCGATGGCCATTTTAGGTCGGAACTGGGCCGTGCAGGCTCTGACCAGTTCTACGGGCAACATAACCGAAGATGCCCACTAATGGTAAGTGTCGAACTGCTCCTCCAGGCCCTCCAAAAATAATCTGAGCCACTGCCACCCCGGGATCCCCACCTCACGTGATCGCAACCTTGACCCCGCTCCCCCATGCACCCCCCATGCACCCCCCACCCCCACCCCGCAACTTTGCTGGCCGTTGCCAGCGCCTCGCTTTTGAGGCCTCAATCCAGTGAGCTGCACCAGGAAGCCTGCCTAGTGCCCCGCAGCTCACCTGCTAGATTTAAATGAGGCCGGAGTCTGAAAATCGCAGGGCCTCTTTGTGGCCGGAATGGACAGTCGGCCAGAGCACTCCGCCGGCCGGCCACCCGCTAGTGTCAAATTAAAGCAGTGTGGGACTATTGTCACACACTGCTTCACCCACAGATTCAAGCAGGCCCTGACTCTGGATTTACATTTCCAGTTTAGCGCCTGCCTTGCATTGACACTAAACTTGCAGTGCAAATGCTTCATTTTTGTCACACTTACTTTGCCATCAATGTGTACCAATCCTTTATTGTTCAAACACTACTTTTGTATTTGGTGTTTTAAAGCCAGAGCTGAATTCTGTCAGCCAAGCAAAGTTAAAATTAAATTATTCAAATTAATCGGTGTAACAACAGCAAATAAACCGCCTGACTGTGATCAGTTAGTCAGATAGTATTTCAACCGGTTGTAACAAAGAAATTGATGTGCAAAACATCTTCAAGGCAAAACCCATATTTTGGGGAACAAATAACAATTGAACTACTGCCAACTGAACGAAGTTGTATGTTTGTAGTAACATTGTTCAAGAGATAGAGTAAACAGAAAGAGCATGGTTGCTATCTGTTGCTTCAGAATATAACGCGATTTGGGCTAACATTTGAGTACATACTATAATCTTCAAAACTAAACATTGTTGTGCTATATTAAAACAAGCTCAGTATAGGTTGTGAATCTGTAATCTTGAACTGAGTTATGCAACATTAAATTGAACAGAGTTGATGTGTTATTGTAATTATTAACTCAAGTAATTCTAATGCTTTCAGTGATTAACTTAACAACAGTCTTATCCTTTATTTTTATTATGTAGCGATAGTGTGACAAATTAATTATTGGTCGTGCACTGAATTATGTCATGATCAATCTTTGATTTTTTTTTGTTTGGATAGTCAAGTGTTAAATAAATCCTTTTTAATTGAGGTGGTTTATTTTAAAACAACTCAAAGAGCTAAATTAAATGTCACTATAATGTCCCAGACACAAAGTGGGAAAATTTTAACCCCAAAAAACGAGTGGGTTCGGGTCGGGTGGTAGGTTAAAGTGTTAAAAATCTGAATCCCGACCGCAACCTGCCCACTTCCGGTTTTAACAGAGGTGGGACGGGGGGAGGGGCGGCCAACCCCCTCCCAGGAGGTGGATTGGCACTTTAAATATTAAAATGAGGCAGCGTGCCTAATTTTGAAGCTCCATTTTAAATTTAACTCTGGCTGGCCGGGTTTCCCAGGCCTCAGGAAACCCGCCAGCTAAAGGAAGACGAGGACTTCTGGATCCAGGAGGTAAGTGCCTTTCCACTTACCTGCTGGATCCAGCGCTCCTGCCTCGCCAATCCCCCGCAATTGGACCCCCCCCCGACCCTTCCGATCGTCCCCTGACCTCCCCACCCCCCCGAGACTTCACAACCACCCCCCCTCCACCCCTGAAGAGGCCTCTGATGTCCGATATCCCCCCTCTGGCCTTCTGACCCTCCCACGGCCCCCAACCCTCCTCTGGCCTCCGATTTTCCCCTCCGGCCTCCGATCCCTGGCCCCTGACCCCACCTCCCCCAATCTCCAGCCTTCCGAACCCCCCGGCGATCTCCAGCCTTCCGACCCCCTCCAACGATATCCAGTCTTCTGACCCCCTCTGACGATCTCCAGCCTTCCGACCCCCCCCGATCCCTCCCTCCCTCCTTTCTGTGGCCTGGTGCCATAGGCCTACCCGCCCGACAGCCAGCCAGCCTCTCCATCTGGCTTGCTGCGTGCGGGAAACGCAGAAGCAAAATGTTAATCAGGCCCTACAGTTAAATTCGGCAGGGCCTGAGGGAAACCCATTCTCCCGGGCTTCCCGACCGCATACCGCCCCCAGCCCCGCCAGCCCCACATTCCCTCCCCGCCTCCAAGTTAAAATTCCGGCCAAAGAGAAAGAAGCAATTGCAGGATTAAAAGCCTTTGTGCCAACATCAATGAGCCGCCTGTACGAATATTTGCCGTGAAAATTAATCAGATCTCGCATATCAACGGGGATCCAGGTGACTGTAGGAAACATTTGTAAAACTACAGCCAAAAAAAAGCCATTTTTTGCCGTGCGCCAATAACCCCCAATACGCCCTTGAAAAGAATTCCACCCATTATTTTTCCATTTCTTTCCAATTTATTTCTTTATAATCTTATCCTTCTTAGAAGCCTCGTAAATGACATAAAGATAGCTAGCAAAGTATGTTTTGTGATAAAAATTCTTCTGTAGTCTTAAACTAAAATAAAGAAACTTCTTGGTAATCACAGGGTTAGCTTAGAATATGTTTTCATTCAAGGTGTGGAAAAATGCCTGCAGCAACACAAACTGCATATTTCTGACATTGACTGGCTTCAAATTACTAGAATAAATGCATTGGAAGAGCTGGTTTCTTACGAATTATCTGCCTGATATTGAAGTCGTGTGGACCATGTGTGTCCAATATATATAAAGAGTTCTAGAGCAATCTTATTCAACCAGGAGAGAACCCAAAGACATGCTTAGTATCTTAAGGATTTCTGTTGAGGATATATCTCGCAAAGATCAGCAATGAGAACCTAATCTTCAATTTTTCTCTTTCTTATCCAATCGCACAAGAAACACTCGAGATATTCAGTAATGAAAATGTATGGTTGTGCTGCATACATATATCATCTATACACTTTCTTCTACCAACCATTGATTTGTTTTTTCTTGCTCCTACACAGGCAACGTCAGCTGAAAGGTTCAGGCAAACAAGCTGTGTCGGATATGAAATGCGTTTCCAGCTGACTTTGTGGAAGATGAGATGAATTATGTAAGATATGCTCAGTTACTACAAGGTATCTTACCAATTACCCTGCTGAGAACTGACCCAAACCCTTCATAATTTTGACTGGTGAATTCCAGTGTCATGCAACCTGGGGACCTGAACTATGTTACAGGGTTGTAAACTGATCGTTATAACTGCAACAGCCAGTCAGACAGGCATGCTTGGGTCATCTTCCACAATGCATTTAGTGGCAATATTTTATCAGGATTTACAGAAGATACAAATCACATTTACACTAAAGTATTACTGAACTGGGCATTTTGGTGTCCATTTTCCATGGATAACAAGTCTAACCCCAGACTTTAAATTAAATTTATTTGTATATTTTAAAGCATGCACACTTAAAGGAGCCTACAAGCAATTAAATGAATAATGTTCTTGTCTTCTTTCTTCATGTCTTCCCTTTCTTCTGATATATATGTGCACAGGGAATTGAAATGCATAAAACTTACTCTGTCCATTTAGCTGATCAACAGCTAACAATGGGCCCAACTGCCAAGATCAAGTCAATTGCTATACTAATACAGATTTATGGAACATAAAACAAGGTTGAACTATTATAGAAGCAAAAGTTAAAGCAGACGATGTAGAAAGAAGAATTTGTTTATACAATCAAACCAAATGGTAAGAAATAGGAGCAGGAGTAGGCCATACGGCCTCTCGAGCCTGCTCCGCCATTCAATAACATCACAGCTGAACTTCTACATCAACTCCACTTTCCTGCCTGATCCCCATATCCCTTGATTCCTATAGTGCCCAAAAATCTATCGATCTCAGCTTTGCATATACTCAACGACTGAGCCTCCACAGCCCTCTGGGACAGGGAATTTCAAAGATTCACAACCCTCTGAGTAAAGAAATTTCTCCTCATCTCAGTCCTAAATGGCCAACCCCTTATCCTGAGACTGTGCCTCCTAGTTCTAGACTCTCCAGCCAGGGGAAACAGCCTCTCAGCATCTACCCTGTCAAGCCCTGTAAGAATTGTATACATTTCAATGAGATCACCTCTCATTCTTGTAAACTCCAGAGAGTATAGGCCCATTCTACTCAGTGTCTCCTCATAGGACAGCCCTCTCATCCCAGGGATCAATCTGGTGAACCTTTGTTGCATCCCCTCTAAGGCAAGTATATCCTTCCTTGGGTAAGGAGACCAAAACTGTACACAGTACTCCAGGTGTGGTCTCACCAAAGCCCTATATAATTGCAGCGAGACTTCCTTACTCTTATACTCCAACCCCCTTGCAATAAAGGCCAACATACCATTTGCCTTCCTAATTGCTTGCTGTACCTGCAAACCTTTTTTGTCATTTTAAAACTGTGGTTTTAAGCTTCAAGTATTTATAGAAATAGCAGTGAGGCATTCACAATATGAATTATTCTATAATGATGGTCCAAGCAAGAAAACCCCAAATTATTCCAAAGTTTGCAGTTTAAAGAGCTAACGGTTAATGGCTGCAATCTTGGAGGTCTGAGTAGGGTGGGTGATGTCCTATGAACTGCTTGTATGCATTATACTGGTACTGAATCACTAAGATATTTACACTGAAGTGCCAGTGCTTGAGCACATCTGTCAAAATGATATCCTAATATCTTCAATAGTATATAATAAGCAGCAAGTGCGATATTTAAAGTGAGTCTAGCAATTGTGTGAGGTAATGATTTCAAACAACAGTTGAAATTGTTAAACTGCACAACCACATGAGATGTCGAAAGTTAAAAGTGGTCTAATAGCATTTGATAAAGTAAGGAAATGTGTATAAAGTAAGTGTGCGATCTAATTTATATATTTGTGGTGGATTTCTGTGAGGAAGGTGGGCTAATGGCAGTTGCAGAATCATAGTAAGGAAACTAATGGAAAGCTTGAAATAGCTGGTTAGATAAACCAATGATCGTTTCCTGCTCAAAACATTACTGTGTTGCTATGTTAATAATTATTACATAAGCAACAGCGCTGATTTTGATGCGATTCCTTTTCAAACCTGTAATGACAGGAATATGCCTGTGAAAACACCATAATTAACTGGTCTGTGTAACAGTCTGTCTATAAATTTCCTGCTGAGTTAGTTTGATCACCAACTTTTAACAGGCATGTGCACCAAGTAACTCTAGACAATGAAACAAGAGCTAAATACTGCGGACGCTGGAAATCTGAAATATAAACAGAAAATGCTGAAAGGACTCAGCAGGTCAGGCAGCATCTGTGGAGAGAGAAACAGAGCTAACGTTTCAAGTCAGTGATCTTTCATCAGAACCAGGAGATGTTAGAGATTTAACAGTTTTTAAGCAAGTACAGAAGCAGGGAAAGAACAAAAGGGGGAGATCTGTGATAGGGTGGCGAGCAGCAGGAGTGATTAAATGACGGATTTTTACAAACACAGGATCAAACACAAGAAGGGAAACATATGGCAGTTAAGGTGAACAGGGTAAAAGAGACAAATGACATCTGTTAACGATAGACAAACCTTGCTACAACTGTAACCCCACTCACTCTGCACCTTGCCCCCACCCCCCCCCCAAAAAGTCAGTGGAATAGATTTTATGCACATTACTTCTCTGTGCAGTGACATCCTTGCAGTCTGCCACCCACCAGCACATTCAACAAATGGCAATTTCTATTGATTTTTCCCTTGTTATGCTGTACCACAGAACAACACCGTTACTTTGTGATTTATATCACAACATGCAAAGTCTAATTCCATTCTGCTGCTTCTTCTCTGTGCCTAACAGCACTGGCGGCAACCCATTTCTTCCACTGCTCTACATCCAGTCGATCGTACTCTCAGCTGTTTCAGTAACAAAGTCCCTTTTTTTACGTGAGCAGGTTATTAGCCTGACTCACAACTCCCTACCAGAAGAACCGGCTAGATGCAATGGGGGGCAGCAGGTGGTGGGGGGGGGGTCACCACTCCACTCACATCGAACGTGAGTACCCCGTTCGATGTCAACCCAGTATACAGAGGTCAGGTCTCTGGTCTGCTACTGACCACATCTGGCCGTATAATCGCACTCAGGAAAATGAGCTGGCAGGAAAAGCCTGTTTATTTTGAAAGAAAAGAGAGAGAAAACCGGGGCCCATTTTCCCAGCCAGCCTTGCTGTTCTTCAAAGCCAGCTTCCTGGTGTACAACAGAGTGTACGTGCCATTGCATTAGTTAGTCAGCGTTCAACTTTAACTCGAACTAACAGAGAGACTTGCATTTATATAGGGCTTTATGACATCTCAATGAACTGGACGTAGAATGAGTTGCTTTGAAGTACAGTGGCTGCAGTATGTAGGTGAATGCAGCAGCCATTTTGCACAAGCAAGATCCCACCAACAGTAATGCGATAAATGACCAGTTAATCTGTTGATTGAAAGGGTATAGGTGCGTTTAAGGGGAAGCTAGACAAACACGTGAGGGAGACAGGTGTAGGAGGTTATGCTGATGGGAGTTAGATGAAGTAGGGTGGGAGGAGGCTCATGTGGAGCATAAACATCAGCAGAGACCAGCTGGGCTGAATGACCTGTTTCTGTGCTGTACATTCTATGTAATTCTACTTCCTTTAGCAGTGTGATACTGTTCCTCATTACTCATTCCCCCCCCCCCCCCCACCACCTCACCCCTTCCCCACCCTCCAAAAAAAATTGACAACAATTTTATAATGAATACAGATTGTGTTTTCAGGTGATGTAGGGATCTTCACATAAAGCTCAAACATTTTAAGGCATAATGAAATATATGCACACACACACACACACAAAGAGACTATATTAATCAAGCATGACTGAGCTATTTATTGCCAGGTGTGAACAGTTGGGCTGTGGAATTGGACTAGCTTCTGAATTCTGCCTGTCTGCATTCCATGCTGGGAGGATAGGGTACAAGGACAAATAAAAGGGGCCAGTATGAGCTCGGAAATACCAGTTAGCAGCAGGAACAGATGTAAATGCTGCAGCAAGCAACAGCTATACCCACTTGGCATTTAAACAGCGATATCTCCCTGAAGAAATAGTTTACAATCTGCCAATGGGAAATGCAAATGAAAAATGGCAGCGAGCACATCCCCAGCATAGTAATGCCACTGGCGCGAAGTAAAACAGGAAAAACTCCATGTTGTTTTGAAGGAATATTTACTTTTGTCACTTTTGGTTTTTTTTTTAAATGCTTACCAGTCACTTCTACGTGTCTGAAAACGAGCTATTTTTATTACAAGATTTTATTTATCAGGATTTACATTCAGCTGTTTTCAAATACATTCTGCAGCTGTGAATGACAATTTCACTGCCCAATGATGTGGTAATTCACTGCTGTGTAATTAAAAACAATAATTCACTCCAATGAATTATCACTTAGCAGATCCATCTGTGAGGCAAATTCTAGGACGCATGTAAAATCTAACGGGATTCACCAAACCATATAAAAAAACTCACGTCACTAACTGTGTTTCACTGATGATGATTCACTTGACAAAAGACTCTTTTATAACTCACTTGCAGCGCTCATTAAATAACTCTCAGAACATCCTGTCACCAATACAATGTCAAATTTTGTCATATCTGGGTGTGTTATATTCAGTGTCCTGTAAAGAAATCGAAACTGAAAATACCGCCATGTAGTAAAACAGTGGTGAAATATTTAGAAGTTAGCCTTGCAGTTGCCATCATCTTGCACTTACAATCTTATTCATGTCATAAAAGTTAATTCCTTGTTGTTAACGGGAGGATATTCAAATAGGCCATGATCTGTTGTTAAGGAAATAATGGGCCAAAAATTCATCCCGCTGCGCGAGAGTACGCACTGCGTACTCTCGCGTATTCTCTCTCCAATTGCCGGTTTTCTGCATGCCCTGCGCATGCGCTGAAAACCGGCACTTGGTCTTTTGAAAAGGGGGCGGTTCCTCGGTGCATCGCGTGCGCGCTACAGGCTGCGCGCACGCTGTGCACTTCGTGCTTTGGACGCGCAGGTAAGGACGGAAGATTTTAGAAATGGAAAAAGGAGGAGTAAGACCCACTTTTAACAAGGTAAGTAGTGAATTAAGTATTTTTTTGAATTTTTTTTAACAGGTATATCTTTTTTAGAGACTTTAAAGACAGGTAAGTTTATTTTTATAACTTTTTAAAAGATTTTAAATTTTTTCAAAAATTTAATTTTTTATTTAAAATGGTTAATTTATTTAACTATACTTATTTTATTAATGTGATGGGGTTTTTTTTTAATTTAATTGAGGTTTAGCTGTTATTTTGGGGGGGTGTAAGATTCATAGATTTCACAGCACGTATGTGAAACTTATGAATGGAAGATGGTGTGCTGCCATTGGCTCTAACTGAGTCACGTGATCCCACAGCTCGCACGAATTCACTACGCCGGTGGGATACGCAAGCACTGCCCAGCTGATGTCTAGAACATCAAGTTCGTGCGAGCTGGATCTGAAAAAGCCAACGCGGAGTGAGAGATCGCGGGGAAGCCTTACCCCCGCGGGAACAGAGCGAGATCAATTTCTGGGCCAATGTAAGATCTTCTGGCTATTAACGTCAGTTATGTTGTAAAAGCTATAATGCAAGTGGAATCAATAAAAATAGCAAGTTTAATTCTGACTTCTTGAAATGAAAATTCTCTAAAGGCCATGTTGAGTACTTATCTTTTTTTGCATTCAAATGAATCTATGTTTGTTTGTGCAGTTTCTGATTTAAAATTAAATTGTAATTAACCATTCCTCTCTGATCTTATTTTCCCTTTGCACCAAGTTTCTTTGCAATTTTCTTCCCCTATCCTTTCCTGAAGGCATTGACTCTTCCCTAGCATACCATTCCACATGCCCTCCAGTACCCCTTCCAAGTGGCCATTTTTCAGGTTTTAGCCTTGATATTGGAATTTTAGCCTCCACATGATAGGCGGGAGAGGATCAGGGAGGGGTTAAATCATCAAATTCCTTCAGGAAAGGAGAGGGGAAGAAAAATGGCAAAGAAACTGGTCGTGGATGTTGGACTGAAAGCATCGTGGCAGCTCCCGGGGCATCTGGCACAGACCTGCATGAACCGTTTCTTGCGGTTGCACACCAGCCGAACAGTGAGGGAATGAAATCCCTTGCGGTTGATGGATGCTCCTGGTTGATCTGGGGGTGCTCGGATTGCCACGTGTGTGCAGTCAATGGCACCCTGCACCTGTGGGTGGCCAGCCGGAGATGCAAATCCGTGTGCCCACTCATTCTAGCTATTGGCAACCCGACCCCAACCTGCCGCAAAACATGCCTGTTTCCATTTTAACCGCGGTACATAGCGGCTTTCGAGTAACCCACTCTGGAGAGGCGGGTCAGTCATTATAATATTTAAATGAGGCTTCCTTCCTGCGATTTTTGCCAGCGATTTGAAACGAACGCCTCCTGCACGGGTGGAAACTTGTCAGTAGAACAGAGGCGAGATTGAGCGGTACTTCATGGGGCTGATTCAAGGTCAGGAGTCCCGACATGAATAAAAGCTCAGCGCTCACAGCTGCTTTCTCAGTTCCCTCTGGGAAACGGTTTGGTGAGAGTACTTGTTGTGAGAGGCTTATCCGTACTGTTTGGAGGTGTTCACACAGGGAACATCAGGATGGGTGGCGTCATGGGTGCTTTTGATTGGACTGCAGTTGAGGAAGGCAGTCGGCATCATGAGCAGCAAGCGTGTGCTGTGCAGGGAGCGGCAGGTGGGCAACAAAGAGGAGAGCAACAGAGGGGTCAATTTCGCAGGAGGTGCTACCCACCTAACGGTGCACAGACAGAGCTCCGCTTCCTTGACCTCTCGGAAGAGCAGTGCTTCCGAAGGCTGGCATTGTCACATCAGGTGGTCGCAAACATCTGCAGCCACCGAGAAGACCTGCTCCCTGCTGGGCCTGGTGGTCACCAGTGGCTGTGAAAGTCACCAGTGCCCTCAATTTCTTTGCCTCCGGTTCCTTCCAGGATGCTACCGGAAACGTATCGAGGGTCTTGCACTTAACTAAATAAAGCAGGTGACGGATGGCTTGTTTGCCAAGGCTGGGAGGTATGTAAACTTCCCCTGTGATGACACTAGCCAGGATGAGTGGGCACTTGGATTTGCATCTCTGGCTGGCTACCCATAGGTGCAGGGTGCCATTGACTGCACACACATGGCAATCCGAGCACCCCCAGATCAACCAGGAGCATTCATCAACTGCAAAGGATTTCATTCCCTCACTGTTCAGCTGGTGTGCAACCACAAGAAATGGTTCATGCAAGTCTGAGCCAGATTCCCAGGGAGCTGCCACGATGCTTTCAGTCCAACAACCACGACCTGTTCATACCTGGAACCAGCCTTAAAAGGTGGCTGCTAGACAACATGGATAACCCCTTCAAACCTGGCTGATGACACCTCTGAGAACCCCCCTAATGAACACCAAGAGCGCTACAACCAGATGTGTCATCGAGTAAGCATCAGCATGCTTAAGATGCGCTTCAGGTGCCTAGACAGGTCTGGAGGCACCCTTCATTACTCGTCAGCGAGGGTCTCTAGGATAATCGTGGTGTGCTGCGTTCTGCACAACATAGCACAGCAGCGAGGACTAGAGGTGGAGGAGGAAGTAGCTGCTCAGCACTCCTCATCTGATGAAGATTTGAAAGGAGAGGATGAGGAAGATGAAGATGGGGCCCCCAGCGCCAGACCAGCTGATCATATTGGCGCTTGAGATGCTAGGGATGCCCTAATAGCCTGAAGGTTCAGTTAGTCACTTACACTGAACTATAGTAACTGTCACATTCTCCATCCCTCCCCCCTCCCCTTCCCCCCCCACCCCCACACTCACTGAAACAAAGTCCTGTAACCAACCATCCACAATGCACCAATTGGTCTCAGTCAATTCATGTCTTCCCAATCATCACCAAGCAACTGAAAAGCCAAGTTGCCACTTACCAGGCTAGAATGGTGAACACAGGAATGTGGTGCAAATTAATACATTTTATGTGAATAAAGAACTGAAACTTACTAATGCAACATTTTCATAAACACCCCTGTGCATACCCGCAGTGCACTACAAAGCTTTTCTTTTCCTTTCCCGACCGCTCCTAAGTGATGCAACCACTGTGGCTTCAGCAGAGGTAGAGGCAGGCTGCTCTGATCCTTGCCCAGACTGCTGAGAGGCTCGCAGCCAATGACGTTGGATCCCATGAGGGCCCCACCAAAGACTGCTCCACCTGCATCTGTGAAGGGGAAGACTGGGCCATCAGTAGAGGAGACAGCATGTCGGGTACTGGTTGGGGGAGGGCCGGCAGCGGGTGAGACATGGAAACGCTTTGGGCTGGATTTTCTCAATGGAGACGAGTTGGAGGCGGGACTGCTGCTTGTCGGGTCTATGGCCCGCCTCCATCATCTTCTGGCCAACCAGCGGGATTTTCCCCGATTGACCTTGTTAAGCCCGCCCTGCGGGCTCAGCAGGCCAATTAGGGGGAAGTCACTGACAGAGCACGTCAACGTCTGACATGCCATCTGTCAAGACTTCTACAAAGAAGAAATGTCAGCGTTTGACAGCTCTGTGAAGCTGTCAAACACTGACATTCTCTGTAGTTTGATGAGTCCTTGTGTTCAGGACTCATCAAACCTTTCAACTTTGTAGATTTCAGATGACTGTTGGTTCGGAGGATCCAACAGCCAGTCTGTGAAATCGACAAGGAAGATGTCGTGTAGAGTTTCGCAATTATCGCGATTCAAAATAATGAGAGAGAAGCAGATTCGTTTGATCAGTTTATTTAAACGAAATGCTGTCATGATTAAAAAGGACACAGAAGCCTGTAAAATGGCCACCGCGCATCGTGGCAGAAGCTTCCAGAATTACAGTGGGCAGACAAGATGGCGTTCGAATAAACATTTCAATATAAGACGGGATCATACTCGATAAACACTGATAAAGACAGGATGCAACCTGTTTGCATTTGTGACAATAGCAAAAGATATGAGTGCTGGAATCGTTTTCCATGCACAAGTAAGGACCATTGTACTGGGCAATCGAAGGCCCATCCAGACACATCAATACACAAATACCCCCACGGCTCTACAATGAGAGAGCCATTCTCGGGTGATTAAACAAGAATTCGGGGGCCTCCAAAACCCAGCCAGGGAGGCTCCTAGCCGGTTCAACAATGAGGAAAACATTAACGGGTAGTTGGCCAGTTTCAGGTGCTACCGAAACCCGTTAAAGACAAGAATCGCCCCATGCTGGGAGTTTTGAGCGCCAACATTTCACAAAGGACAAACATTAAGGGGTAGAAATTAGGTCGCGCCCCATTTGGGGCGCAAATATCGTCCGGACGCAAATATTAGCGCCTGGCGCTAATTATCGGCACTGACAGGAAACTTCACTTTTACCGCCCCGGGAGGTGAGTGGAGCGCTAAAGCAGGCGCTGCACACCTCTCTTAAGGCGCAAAGGCCGAGCAGTGAGGCGCTAACTCGGAGCGCTGGCGAAGCTCATGTAATGTCAGTCAGCAATGGAACACACACACAATGGCACGGGCCAGTTCTTAAAGGGGATGGTTAATCTTGCTTTCCATCCACATCCTGTTCATTGCTGCCTTGAATCTCGGCCTGGAGAGACTTGCACATCAAATGTGCTGGAAAGAACAATGGAGAGCACCAGGCAAAGAGCTCAGAGTGCAGCTCCCACGGTCTCTGCTAAATCGATACAAGGAATGGCAAATCAAAATGAACCTGCAAAGTGCTGCTCAGTACCCAAAACTCCTTCACACAACGTTGAATCTCTCCAGAAGTCTCTCCCTCTCTCTCTCAATATGCGTAGTTCAAAAATGCCACCAACAATAAAAGACAGGAAGAGGCCCCCTTTAAATAGCGCCCCCCCCAGCCCCACAGCGATTGATAGCGTTCCAGTATTCTGGTCGTTGGAAGCGCCAGGCGGTAAGGCAGGGGGCGCCACTCAATTTCCGCTACGGGGCGCCCCAAGGGCGTTGCACCATGGAATGACGTCACAATCTGCACGCGCAGGTGGTTGCAGCGGTAAGTTTTAGCGCCGCCGCACAATCTCAAGTTAAGTTCTCGAGCGGCGCAAACATCGCTGCGCCCGGGCGTTAGCGGCTTTGCGCCCCATTAGCGCCCTCTTAAGGCGCTAACGGGTGGCGCAACCAAGTGAATTTTTACCCCTAAGATTTGGGCGGGAGATAAGGGAACACAGCACTATAACTATAGTGAACAAATGTCCATCGGTCTCTTATTCGCTCGAATCCTCTTTTATTCTCCTATTCTGATCCTCGGGTATCGCTCTGCTGGACGAGCAGCCTTCTGTGTTTCTCTGGACTCTGTTGACTCTGGACTTTAGCCGCACTGGACGGTTATTCGAATGTTGGGTGGAGCTCAATCGGAACGAGCCGCCTCGACAAAGGCAAGTGACCGGGTGCACCATCCCGAGAGTCGGTAAACGGTGTCTGGACCCAAAGGCCCAACAAGACAAGATGAAATGACAAGAAAAGAAGAAGAATCCACGTGCCGCCGCGGTCAGTAAACCCCGACCGCGCCCGAAAATATAAGACCCACTTCTTGAACTCTACAGGTTATTGCACGAACCGGTCAAAGATTCTTCTTTGAATTCTACCGACAACTGGTGTCGGTACAGGAAGACTTTTCTTTGAGTTCTACAGCCGGGCCCGAGTTCTGTCGAGTTCTTCATGACAACGGGGAGCCCGGCCTGCTCGCCGGAGCAGAGAAGATAAACAAGTGGGGTACAGAGACCCCTCCAAACACGTGACAGTCAGGCGCTGCAGCGAAACGAGCCGAGTGCCTCACTTTAAAATTCTCCGAAGTATCACGAGTGGTGAGCATGTTTCTCGATCCTACAAATCTAGATGTAGTGTAGATATTGATAGGGGAGGGTGGTTTTATTAAGGATAAAGTATAATGTGTTCCCCTTTTTACGATGTGCCGTGCGTTCTTCATTACCATAGACCAAGCTTTATGAATGTGTGTATACTTGTACTCTCGTTAATTTGCGCCTATGACATGTACTTCATGATTTTGGACGCTATGCAATAAAGATTTCCATTTCGTACTATTAACCGGGTCTATTTGAGTTTTTCTCTGCATTACTGCTCTCGCACCTAAGTCCAGTGTTAGAACTGTAAGGGCGAGTGGGTCGAACCACTCACAGTTGCTTATTGCAACAAGGCTGGCCGGAGACCAGAGCAAGCAATAGTATTAGGCAACGAAGGCCTAACCCCGCACCAGCACCGTCTGCGATACAAGCACGTCAAAACCCCTTACAGTCAGGACTCCCGATCCAAAGCAGATGAAGGCTGTAGGAAGAAACCAAGGTAAGTGAACATTTTTTAACACTTAAAACTCACCTTACATACTTACCACTCCACACTTGCACCCATCACTCACCTCTACATCTCACTTTCTGGTCCCTCCGACCCCCGCAGACCTCCTTCACGTCTCCTCCAACTCGACGGGGTTCTCCGAGGTCGGGAAGCCTTCATCTAAAAAGGTAAAATGGGACTAATCCTTTTTTCTGCCTATTAACTACCCATTAACAGGCAGTTAAAAGGATTTAATGCCTTTCCCGCCTCGAGAAGACGGGACCCGAAGCAGCACATCTTCCCGCCTCCTGGCAAAAGGGCACAGAGGCGGGATGGGGGTGAGTTTGCCATCCACCCCCACTTTCTGCTACTTTACCGGCAGTCCTGCCTCCATACCCGCCTCCTCGGGGCTGAGAAAATCCAGCCCTTTGAGTGGAGTTCCCACTTTCGGCATCATCCCTCTCCTGGGCCAGTGGCACATCACTCCTACCTCTCTGCATGAGAGCAGCCTGGAGCACATCAGTGATGCCTTGTAAGGCCTGGGCTAATGTATCTGTCATGCTGTTTAAGGCAGTAGAAATGTTGGTATCCATAGTTTGCAGGGCCTGCAGGGATTGATTAGTGTACTGCGATTCAAGCTCCACAGAGGAGACCACTCTATCCATGGAAGACAGCCTTGCAATGGCCTGCGACATCAATCCACAAATGCTTGAGCTGGATGGGCAATAAATGCTGGCGTTGCCAGCAACACCCACATCCCATGAATGAATATTTAAAAAAAAGACTCCTCCATCCTCTCTGCCCTTGTGGAAAGTGTGCCTGGCATGACTGCCAGTACCTCGCACACTTGTTGCTGGCCCTCTATCGTTCTGCTTTTCATTGATGGCCACCGGGGTTCAGGATCCCTGTCCAGCGGAGCAGAGATTAGAGAGGACTGTGTCCTCCGACATGGACTCTCCATGGCTGTCCGTGCCACCAGCCTCTGCTCATGCTCACTTGTGAACAGTGATTCGTCAGGTGAGATCCCACTTAACTCTCTAACAGGAGCACTCCACTCCTGCTGCTGACCTCTTCAGCCACCTCTAACCACACCTTCTTTGTCACAGCGCCAGGGTCCTTCTTATCATTGCTGGGGAATAGGACCTCTTTCCTAGCCCTCACTGTACCCAGCAGACATCAAGTGATAACAACAGAAAACGCTAGGAAAAACTCAGCAGGCCAGGCAACATCCGTGGAGAGAGAAACAGAGTTAACGTTTCAGGTCGAAACCCTTCGTCGGAACTGAGAGAAGAGCAGGAAATTAAACAGATAAAAATGCAAGGGGGAGGCTGGGGGGAGGAATAAAAGAACAAAAAGGGTGGTCTATGGTAAGTAGAGACATTAAGAGATGCTCAAGGCAAGACGAGATGGTAATGGGACAGGTTAAGAAACAAAAGGTGAGGTGTGAAATGCTGGCAGAATGAGAGACAGCTGCCGTAGGGGGAGAGAGAGGGAAAAAAAAGGAAAAAGGCACGGACCAAAAGGGCGGATAAAATGTATATATATGTGGTGGGGGCCGAGGTTATGATCTGAAATTGTTGAACTCGATATTGAGTCCGGAAGGCTGTAAAGTGCCTAAGCGAAAGATGAGGTGCTGTTCCTCGAGCTTCCACTGAGCTTCTGTGGAACAATGCACGAGGCCGAGGACGGTGAGGTCGGAGTGGGCGTGGAGGGGTGAATTAAAATGACAAGCGACCAGAAGCTCGGGGTCACCCTTACGGACTGAACGGAGGTGTTCCGCAAAGCGGTCACCCAATCTGCGTTTGGTCTCCCCAATGTAGAGGAGACCACATCGTGAGCAGCGAATACAGTATACTAGATTGCAAGAAGTACAAGTAAATCGTTGTTTCACCTGGAAGGGGTGTTTGGGGCCCTGGAGAGTGGGAAGGGGGGATGTATAAGGGCAGGTGTTGCATCTCCTGCGCTTGCACGGGAAGGTGCCGGGTGAAGGGGAAGGGCTGTTGGGGGTGACAGAGGAGTGGACTAGGGTGTCTTGGAGGGAGCGGTCCCTACGGAATGCTGAAAGGGGAGGTGAGGGGAAGATACGTTTGGTGGTGGGATCACGTTGGAGGTGGCGGAAATGGTGGAGGATGATCCGTTGAATGTGGAGGCTGGTGGGGTGAAAGGTGAGGACAAGGGGAACTCTATCGTGGTTCCGGGAGGGAGGGGCCAGGGTGAGGGCAGAAGTGCGGGAGATGGAACGGACACGGTCGAGGGCCGTGTCGACCACGGTAGAGGGGAATCCTCGGTTGAGGAAAAAGGAAGACATGTCGGAAGCACTGGTATGGAAGGTGGCATCGTCGGAGCAGATGCGGCGGAGATGGAGAAACTGGGAGAAGGGAATAGAGTCCTTACAGGAGGTGGGGTGGGAGGAAGTGTAGTCCAGGTAGCTGTGGGAGTCAGTGGGCTTGTAGTGAATGTTGGTCAATAACCTATCCCCAGAGATGGAGACGGAGAAGTCGAGGAAGGGGAGGGAAGAGTCGGAGATGGACCATGTGAAGGTGAGGGAAGGGTGGAAATTGGAGGCAAAGTGAATGAAATTGTCTAGTTCGGGGCGAGAGCAGGAAACGGCACCGATACAGTCGTCAATGTACCGGAAAAAGAGGTGAGGGAGGGGACCCGAGTAGGACTGGAACAAAGAGTGTTCCACATATCCCACGAAAAGGCAGGCATAGCTAGGACCCATGCGGGTACCCATAGCAACACCTTTGATTTGGAGGAAATGAGTGGAGTCAAAGGAGAAGTTGTTCAATGTGAGAACAAGTTCAGCCAGGCGGAGGAGGGTGGCGGTGGATGGGGACTGCTTGGGCTGCTGCTCAAGGAAGAAGCGGAGCGCCCTCAGGCCATCCTGGTGGGGGATGGAGGTGTAGAGGGATTGTACGTCCATGGTGAAAAGGAGGTGGTTGGGGCCAGGAAACTGGAAACTGTTAAAGTGGCGGAGGGCGTCAGAGGAATCGCGGATGTAGGTGGGAAGAGACTGGACAAGGGGAGAAAAAATAGAGTCGAGATAGGAAGAGATAAGTTCCGTGGGGCAAGAGCAGGCTGAAACGATGGGTCTACCAGGGCAGTCCTGTTTGTGGATCTTGGGAAGGAGGTAGAAGCAGGCTGTGCGGGGTTGGGGAACTATGAGGTTGGCGGCCGTGGGGGCAAGATCTCCAGAGGAGATGAGGTCAGTGACAGTCTTGGACACGATGGCTTGATGTTCGGTAGTGGGGTCATGGTCCAGGTGGAGGTAGGAGGAGGTGTCGGAGAGTTGGCGTTCAACTTCCGCTAGGTAGAGGTCGGTTCGCCAAACAACAACAGCACCACCCTTGTCAGCAGGTTTAATGACAATGTCGGGGTTGGATCGGAGAGAATGGAGTGCTGCAAGTTCAGAGGGAGGTAGGTTGGAGTGAGTGAGAGGAGCAGAGAAATTGAGATGGCCGATGTCACGGCGGCAGTTAGCAATGAAAAGATCTAGAGAGGGTAAGAGGCCAGAGGGAGGGGTCCAGGTGGAACGGGAATTCTGAAAGCGGGAGAAAGGGTCAGCCGTGCGGGGGGAAGACTCCTGGCCAGAGAAGTGGGCACGGAGGCGAAGGCGAAGGCGGCGGAAAAAGAGCTCAGCATCGTGCCGAGCTCGAAATTCATTGAGGTGGGGGCGTAAGGGGATGAAGCTCAGGCCTTTGCTGAGGACTGATCGTTCGGGGTCAGAAAGGGGAAGGTCAGAGGGGATAGTGAAAACGCGGCAGGGGGTGAGATTGGGAGAAGGGGGGTCAGAGGAAAGTGAAGGGGAAGAAGGTTCCGGAGGGGCGTTAGTGTCCAAGAGTTGTTGAAGCTTGCGATCCTTGACATCGGAAAGGAAGAAGAAAAGTTTTTTGTTGAAGCGTCAGATGAGTCTAAGGATGAAATGGAACTGTGGACCCGGACAGCTTTGAGAGAGAGTGCGTCGGTGCTGCTGAAGAGAGATGTCGAGAGTGTTCATGTGGCGCCGCATGGCATTGAGCGTGGATCTCAAGATGCGGCGAGAGCAGTAGTTCGAGGAACGATGAATATCTTGGAGATATTTGTAATCCTGGGTTGATCCGAAACACGAAGGGCTGGATTTTGATTGACCCATGGAGTCGGGTTTGGAGGCGTGTGGGGGGTTAAATTTGCGGGGTCGGGGGTCCCGACCCCATCCCGACTCCATCCCGCCTCCACGCAATTTTGACAAAATCAGTCATGGGGTTCCCGACTCCGTCCCGCCTCCAAGAGGCGGGAGAGGCCATTAAAGCCCTTAACAAGCCCTAAATTGGCTCTGTAATGCCATTTTGAAACGTTTTAGCTAGTTTAACCCTTTTCCGACGTGAAGCACGCCTGGTGTGAAACACTCCAGTGAAACCTGGCGGGAGCACAAGTGGATTGCTGACTCTCTATTGCAGGTCCACTATTACAACGGAGATGTGATGAAGGTAGTAGTAGTAGTAGTATTAGGTCTGAAAGTCGCCTCTGATGCTACTGCATTGAATATCTTTAGAGACTGCAAGGCCTTTGTTGTGAGAGGACTTGGATGCAAAAAATGCTCTGTCTCTCTCTCTCTCTCTCTCTCTCTTCTCGCCCCGCCCGCCCCGTCACCCCACCCCCATCCAGGTCCACTCACATCAAAAGCCAGGCTCCTCTCTCACCAACAGCCAGACAATCTCTGAGACCAGTCAGCAATGATGACATCATCAGAGGCGACTTTCAGACTCAAACCACTAATTAGCTCATGGGTTCCCACATGCTGGAACTCAATTGCCCAATTAAGTGAAAATTGCATCATTGATCCACATTAATCTGGAGTCGGGTGGGGAACACGAAATGCAGATAACACGACCCCGACCCGACCCCAAGACAAAATCCAGCCTGAAGGGTGGAAGTTTAGTTGGAATCCACGTGGGATAAGACGGAACCGGAGACAGTTGCTGAGGAAAATGATGTGGCTGTGAAACCGAGTCTTGGCAGATACCTGATCAAACACGAGAAGGGAAACTGAAAGCAATGAAGATGAACAAGGTTGAAGAGCCAAACGGAAATCCCGTCGAAGAGAAGAGCAGAACTTCTTCAAGGTAGGCATTCCTAGAAGAGAGGTGGCAGTGGACCAAACACTAATACAATAGCAAAATACTGCGGATGCTGGAAATCCGAAATAACAACAGAAAACGCTAGAAAAACTCAGCAGGCCAGGCAACATCCGTGGAGAGAGAAACAGAGTTAACGTTTCAGGTCGAAACCCTTCGTCGGAACTGAGAGAAGAGCAGGAAATTAAACAGATAAAAATGCAAGGGGGAGGCTGGGGGGAGGAATAAAAGAACAAAAGGGGTGGTCTATGGTAAGTAGAGACATTAAGAGATGCTCAAGGCAAGACGAGATGGTAATGGGACAGGTTAAGAAACAAAAGGTGAGGTGTGAAATGCTGGCAGAATGAGAGACAGCTGCCATAGGGGGAGAGAGAGAAAAAAAAGGAAAAAGGCACGGACCAAAAGGGTGGATATGTGGTAGGGGCCGGGGTTATGATCTGAAATTGTTGAACTCGATATTGAGTCCGGAAGGCTGTAAAGTGCCTAAACGAAAGATGAGGTGCTGTTCCTCGAGCTTCCGCTGAGCTTCCGTGGAACAATGCACGAGGCCGAGGACGGTGAGGTCGGAGTGGGCGTGGAGCGGTGAATTAAAATGACAAGCGACCAGAAGCTCGGGGTCACCCTTACGGACTGAACGGAGGTGTTCCGCAAAGCGGTCACCCAATCTGCGTTTGGTCTCCCCAATGTAGAGGAGACCACATCGTGAGCAGCGAATACAGTATACTAGATTGCAAGAAGTACAAGTAAATCGTAGTTTCACCTGGAAGGGGTGTTTGGGGCCCTGGAGAGTGGGAAGGGGGGATGTATAAGGGCAGGTGTTGCATCTCCTGCGCTTGCACGGGAAGGTGCCGGGTGAAGGGGAAGGGGTGCTGGGGGTGATAGAGGAGTGGACTAGGGTGTCTCGGAGGGAGCGGTCCCTACGGAATGCTGAAAGGAGAGGTGAGGGGAAGAAACGTTTGGTGGTGGGATCACGTTGGAGGTGGCGGAAATGGCGGAGGATGATCCGTTGAATGTGGAGGCTGGTGGGGTGAAAGGTGAGGACAAGGGGAACTCTATCGTGGTTCCGGGAGGGAGGGGCCGGGGTGAGGGCAGAAGTGCGGGAGATGGAACGGACACGGTCGAGGGCCGTGTCGACCACGGTAGATGCCTTATTAAACTGGGGCGCAGCCTTTGCCCTTCCTGACTCAATCTCTAAATTTTTCTCTCTCTCCTACAATGATCCCAACTCCTCCAAATTTCATCTTTGCATTGGCCCTTTAAATAATCGAGGTGAGATTGCATCATGCGGGTGCACATCTCGCAAGCTCATGCACATTGGAGACGCGAAACCCGTAAGTAAAATGACAATGAGGCATCCTGTTGAAATCGGACATTCCCATGCGTCCCACAATCTTCCGCATTTTGCACCCGCTATCAAACCACCTCCCCCCCCCCACATCGGATCCCGCCTCTGCATTAATATCGACCCCTGAGTGTCAAAAGGTTTTACAACCATGGAGCCATCACAGGCCAGTCCAGATCTTTTCCTCATGTGACATCCACACACTGTCATCCAGCGAGCCCTGTTAGATGTGAATCAGGAGCCAGAAACCTGGCAACTTTCCCCTTTCCCTACCCAGGGGCTAACTGTAGGCCCCTACCATTGCCTTGCCTGAGATCAGTTAACTCAGCAAAGACCAGGGATCTGACTTGGAACCTTCCCGATTTCTAACGCTCCCAGGGTAAACTTGCTGAGTCATCAGGGAGCCAGTGGGGCAGTTTTCCCCCTTGCATTCAATGCCAGTCAGGTTTGTATTTAATAAATCTGAAATACTCCTTGTTCATTTTAATAAAAGACTGTTCTGTTCAATATAGGGCTAATGAGATGATAATTAGATGAAGAGGGGCGGGAGGAGGCTAGTGTGGAGAATAACACCGGCACGGAGCTGTTGGACTGAATGGTCTGTTTCTATGCTGTACTTTGTAATACTTTGTAAGACAAATTTTCATTTAAATGTATAACCTTACAGTCCATATAGACACTTAAGCAGAACATTAACAACACTATTCTCACTATTTAAATGCTAATCTATTTATTTTTAAATAGCATATTGTCACAACATTAGGTATATATGAATCTAGCCTGAACAGCCAATAGAAAACATCATATTCTCAGTACTTTATGTTGATCTAAACTTTGTGAACATAAAACAGCTTTTATGAATTTAGTTTTTGCGAGGAGGCGTATTGTGTACAGCACAGTTAGTGGAATGTGACACACACAAGATGATTGTGGGTCTTGGGTTACTGTAGGCACTTTTCTTAGTGCCAGCAGATATTTTGCTGTGTAGATGTAGAGTCAGCTTCTGTGTCACTTCCAACTATTTCAACCAGGCTTAAATTCCCTTTACCACACAAAAAAACAAATCCTCCTGGCAATGATCTGAACAAATAAAAGAAAGTGATGAAGTGTCCTCACTGCTGTGGTGCTGTGGAATTTGCTGGGTAAATGATGAAGTGCGGCAGCATTTTGGCCTTTTGCAAAAGATCAATAGTACGATTCACAATTTTTAATTCATCATCAGACTGACCAACTATTAATCAAATATTTGATTAAATGTCACTGTAGCAGGGCAGAATGTTAAAAAGAAAGAGACTGTTTTTACAGTGTAGGTGGGACATATTTTAGAGAAGCCAGGTTCCATATTGGCAGCCTTTGTATGAAATATATCCTACTTGTAAGGGGGTCACAATTTTTTTTTGTAATTACATTTTTATTACATTTCAATAAGACAAAATATAATTTAAGCATGCAGACTAACCATTTCAATTTTAGGACCATGTCTAGGCTGTGGATAGGACTTTAAACTAGTAAGGCGGGGGAAGGAATCTTATGAAAATAACAAGTCTGAAGATAAAAGAAATAGGAGATGAGAGTAAAGGTCAGACCAAGGTAATGAATAAGGGTAACAATGGTTAGGGAACAAATACAGTTATAGAACATAAGTATAAAATGACTGTTAAAAATAAAGTATGGGGAACAATTAATAAAACAAATTAAATTGTCTGTACAGCAATGTACACAGCATCCGAAACAAAACAGGGGAACTGGAGGCAATAATTAATAGGAAGGAGCCAGATGTAGTAGGGATAATTAAAACATGACTACATAAAGAACAGGACTGGCAGTTAAATATGAAGGATGTAACATATTTAGAAAGGATAGAGAAGAAAGAAGGGGTTAGGGTAGCTGTACGAATTAGAGACAACATAATGACAATACAAAAGCAAAATACTGCGGATGCTGGAAATCTGAAATAAAAACAGAAAATGCTGGAAATACTTAGCAGGTCAGGCAGCATCTGTGGAGAGAGAAACAGAGTTAACGTTTCAGGTCGATGACCTTTCATCAGAATGACAATAGAACAACTAACATTAAGATAGAAACAGAATCCAAACAGAGCGGTCTGCACAGAGCGGCATTAAACGGAGTGCACTTAAACAGAGTGTTTTATTTGGGAATTTGGAAAGAGTGGGAATTCGGAGAGGAGGGGGAAGGAGTTGTGCTTTTTGCCTTCACTACTTGTAGTGATTTGTGTTGCAGGTAGATATTTAATTTAATTACCCATAACTTAATCTAGAGCAAGTAAGTAGTCAAGAAACTACACTGTAAACTAAGTGACCTAAATACAAATTTAATTATATTTAATTAAATAACACAAGGTCATGTAGGGATGGCAGTGCAGGTGGTGTGCCGCAACTGCAGCATGTGGGAGTTTGTGGAGAGCATTGTGATCCCGGACAACCACGTTTGCAGTAAGTGCCTGCATCTTGAGGAACTTCAGCTCAGAGTTGTTGAGCTGGAGTCTGAGGTGCAGACATTGCGGGGCATCAGGGAGGGGGAGAGTTACCTGGACACTTTGATCCAGGAGGCAGTCACACTCCTTAGGTTAGGTAGTGGTACAGGTCTGGTTAGTGGTCAGGGACAGGAAGGTGTGACTGCAACCCAGGCAGGTAAGGGGACCCCAGGTGCAGTGCTGGACGAGCCTCAGCCTTTGCCCTTGTCCAACAGGTATGAGGTTCTTGCTGCCTGTGTGGATGAGGGAAAAGCCTGTAGGATGGATGAGCAAGCTGACCATGGCACCATGGTGCAGGAGGCCATTCAAGTGGGGGGAGTGAAAGGGAATGTAGTTGTGGTAGGGGACAGTATAGTCAGGGGGATAGATACTGTTCTCTGCAGCTGCGACCGAGAGTTCCGAAGGTTGTGTTGCCTGCCCAGTGCCAGGGTTAAAGACATCTCCACACGCTGGAGAAGAACTTGGAGTGGGAAGGAAAGGATCCAGTTGTCGTGGTCCACATAGGAACCAATGACATAGGTAGAACTAGGAATGAGGTTCTACTAAGGGAGTTTGAGGAGCTAGGATCCAAATTAAAAAGCAGAACCTCAAAGGTAATAATCTCTGGATTGTTACCTGAGCCACGTGCAAATTGGCATAGGGACAAATAGATTAGAGGTTTAAATGCGTGGCTGAAAGAGTGGTGTGGGAGAAAGGGGTTTCAGGTCATGGGGCACTGGCACCAGTACTGGGGAAAGAGGGAGCTGTTCCATTGGGACGGGCTCCACTTAAACCGGGCTGGGCCAGTGTCCTGGTGAACCGAATAACTAGGGCAGTAGACAGGGCTTTAAACTAATGAAGAGGGGGTGGGAGAATTCAGGAAAGAGTAAATTTAAAAGCAGCGAGAGAAATGTCAAAGCTCTAGAGCAGAGTCAAGTTTTGGGTAAAAATAAGCAGAGTGGGTCAGGAAGGGACAGAGCATTTAAAGAATTAATACATAATTTACAACAAATATACATTCCTTTAAGGCACAAAAACCCCACAGGAAAAGTGGTTCAACCGTGGCTAACAAGAGATGTTAAAGATAGTATTATATCAAAGGAAGATACTTACAATGTTGCCAAAAAGAGTAGTAAGCCTGAGGATTTTAGAATTCAGCAAAGGAGGACCAAGAAATTGATAAAAGAAAGGGAAAATAGAAGATGAGAGTAAACTCGCGAGAGACATAAAAACAGACTGTGAAAGCTTCCATAGGTATGTAAAAAGGAAAAGATTAGCGAAAGTAAATGTGGGTCTCTTACAGGCTGAGACAGGAGAAATTATAATGGGGAATAAGGAAATGACAGAGAAATTAAACAAATACTTTGTGTCTGTCTTCACGGAAGAAGATGCAAAAAAACTTCCCGGAAATAGTGGAGAACCAAGGCTCTAGCGAGAATGAGGAACTGAAAGAAATTAGTATTAGTAAAAAAATAGTACTGGAGAAATTAATGGGACTGAAAAGCCAATAAATCCCCTGGACCTGATGACCTACATCCTAGGGTTTTGAAAGAGGTGACTATAGAGATAGCGGATGCATTGGTTGTCATTTTCCAAAATTCCATAGATTCTAGAATGGTTTCCGCAGATTGGAAGGTAGCAAATGTAACCCCACTATTTAAGAAAGGAGGGAGAGAGAAAATGGGGAACTACAGACCAGTTAGCCTGACATCAGTAGGAGGGAAAATGCTAGAATCTATTATTAAGGACGTGGTAATAGGGCCGTTAGAAATTAATAATAGGATTGGGCAGAGTCAACACGGATATATGAAAGGGAAATCATGTTTGACAAATCTGTTAGAGTTTTTTGAGGTTGCAACTAGCAGAATAGATAAGGGGGAACCAGTGGATGTGGTGTTTTTGGATTTTCAGAAGGCATTTGATAAGGTGCCACACAAGAGGTTATTAAACAAAATTAGGGCTCATGGGATTGGGGGTAATATACTAGCATGGATTGAGGATTGGTTAATGGACAGAAAACAGAGAGTAGAAATAAACGGGTCATTTTCGGGTTGGCAGGTTGTAACTAATGGGGTACCGCAATGATCAGTGCTTGGGCCTCAGCTATTCACAATCTATATCAATGATTTGGATGAGGGGACCAAATGTAATATATCCAAGTTTGCTGATGATACAAAGCTAGGTGGGAATGTAAGTTGTGAGGAGGATGCAAAGAGGCTTCAAGGGGATAAAGACAGGCTAAGTGAGTGGGCAAGAACATGGCAAATGGAATATAATGTGGAGAAATGTGAAGTTATCCACTTTGGTAGGAAAATTAGAAAAGCAGAGTATTTTTTAAATGGTGAGAGATTGGGAAATATTGGTATTCAGAGGGACCTGGGTGTCCTTGTACACAAATCACTGAAAGTTAACATGCAGGTACAGCAAGCAATTAGGAAAGCAAATGGTATGTTGGCCTTTATTACAAGAGGATATGAGTATAAGAGTAAAGACGTCTTACTGCAATTATACAGGGCCCTGGTGAGACCACACCTGGAGTATTGTGTACAGTTTTGGTCTCCTTACCTAAGGAAGGATATACTTGCCATAGAGGGAGTGCAACGAAGGTTCACCAGACTGGTTCCTGGAATGGGGGGATTATCCTATGAGGAGAGATTGAGTAGACTAGGCCTATATTCTCTAGAGTTTAGAAGAATGAGAGGTGATCTCATTGAAACATTCAAAATTCTTACAGGGCTTGGCAGGATAGATGCAAGGAGGATGTTTCTCCTGGCTGGGGAATCTAGAACCAGGGGTCACAGTCTCAGAATAAGGGGTCAGCCATTTAGGACTGAGATGAGGAGAAATTTCTTCACTCAGAGGGTGGTGAATCTTTGGAATTTTCTACCCCAGAGAGCTGTGGAGGCTAAGTCGTTGAGTATATTCAAGACAGGGATCGATAGATTTTTGAATATTAAGTGAATCAAGTGGTATGGGGATAGTGCAGGAAAGTGGAGATGAGGTAGAAGATCAGCCATGATCTGATTGAATGGCGGAGCAGGCTCGAAGTGCCGAATGGCCTACTCCTGCTGCTATTTCTTATGTTCTTATGATTGAGACGAAGGATTAAAAGGGATCGATCATACTAATTGGTTATTTTACAGACTACCTAATAGTGGAAGGGAAGTGGAGGAAGAAATATGTAGGCAAATCTATGAAATGAGAAAAAGCACTGAATAATAATCATGGGAGATTTCACCTATTCCCAAATAAACTGGCAAGAAGAGGTAGGGAAAGGCGAATGGAGTTTTTAGTGTGTTCAGGACTCATTTCTTACCCAGTACGTAAGAAGCTCAACAAGAGAGGAATCACTAATGGATCTAGTAATGGGAAATGAACCAGAGCAGATAAGAGAAGTAAGTTTGGTGGAGCATCTAGGCAATAGCAATCATAACATAATAAGATTTAAAATAATGATTGAGAAAGACATAGGTAAGACAAAGACCAAAGTAATAGATTTTTAAAAAAGCTAATTTTGAGGGGATGAGAATGGAACTAGGCAAGATAAACTGGAAAATAATATTGACAGACAAAGAGAGAGAACAGCAGTGAGGAATATTTAAAACAGTGATCAATGGAGCTCAGGAGAAATATATTCCTCTGAAGAACAAGAACAAACTAAACAATAATGAAACACTATGGATGAATAAAGGGATAAAGATAATATTGAAACTAAAGAACAAGTCCTAAACTAAGTACATAGACAATAAATGAAAGGATGACAAAAGAGAATATGAAGAGGTTAGGAAAGAAGCCAAAAAGACAATTAGGAAAGCAAAGTGGAACTATGACATTAAATTATAAATGAATATAAAAAAGTAAAGTATTCTGCAAACACATACATAACAAAAGAAAAATTAGGATAGCAATATGACCACTAAGGCATGTACAAGCTAAACTCACAGGTAAAATGGCAGAAATATTGAATAGTTACTTTGCCTTAGTATTTACCAGGGAGACCAACAAGATGGGCATCACATTAGAAGAGATCAAAAAAGATATAAATGCATTTAAGATAGAAAGGGGGGAGATAATTGATAAACTAATCAAGCTTAAAGAAGACAAAACCCTTGGTCTGGATGGATTGCGTCTATGCATATTAAAAGAAGTTAGGAAAGAGATAGTAGAGGCACTATTACATATACATATATATATATATATATATATATATATATATATATATATATAAATTCATTAGAAAAGGGAATAGTGCCAGAGGGCTGGTAGATAGCTAATGTTATTCCTATATTTAAAAAGGGAGATGGAATGAGTCCAGGGAACTATAAACCAGTTAGCTTAACGTCGGTGATAGGAAAGATAATGAAATCTTTATTCAAAGATGTAATAGAAAAACATCTAGAAAAAATAACAAGAGTAATCAGCATGGATTTCAAAAGGGAAGGTCATGCTTGACCAACCTTATTGAATTCTTTGAAGAAGTAACAGAAAGAGTAGACAAGGGTAATGCAGCAGATGTAATATATTTGGATTTTCAAAAGGCCTTCGATAAAGGGTTATGCTTGAACTGTATAAAACACTAATTAGGACACAGCTAGTGTAATATATACAGTTCTAGTCACCACATTACAGATGTGATTGCACTAGAGAGGGTAATGAGAAGCTTTACGAGGATATTGCCAGGACTGGAGAATTTTAGCTATGAGGAAAGATTGGATAGGCTGGGGTTGTTTTCTTTGAAACAGGGGAGGCTGAGGGGAGACATAATTGAGGTGTATAAATTTATATGGGGCCTAGATAGAATGGATAGGAAGGACCTATTTCCCTTAGCAGTGAAGTCAATAACTGGGGGCATAGATTTAAAATAATTGGTAGAAGGATTAGAGGGGAGTTGAGGAGAACTTTTTTCACCCAGAGGGTGGTGGGGGTCTGGAACTCACTGCCTGAAAGGGTGGTAGAGGCAGAAATCCTCAACGCATTTAAAAAGTACTTGGATATGCACTTGAAGTGCCGTAACTTACAAGGCTATGGACCAAGAGTTGGAAAGTGGGATTAGGCTGGATAGCTCTTTTTCAGCTGGCACAGACACGATGGGCCGAATGGCCTCCATCTGTTCAGGAAATTTCTATGATTCTATGATTCTAGACTTATGACTTAGGTCAGAGCATGTGGAGTTAGGGGACAGGTAACAGAATGGATAGCAAGCTGGCTACAAAACAGAAACAGAAGGTAGGCTTAAGGGTAACTGCTCAGATTGGCAAAAGGTGGGAAGTGGTGTTCCACAGGGATCGGTGCTGGGATCACTCTTGTTCACAATTTATTTTGATGATTTGGACTCGGAAATCGGAAGTACAATTTCTAAATTTGAGGACAACGCCACATTGTGGGGGTATAGTTAATACAAAGGGAAAATGCGACAAAATACAGCAAGACATTAAAAATCTTGCAGAATGGATGTTGAATTGGCAAATGAATTTCAATATCGATAAGTGTGAGGTGGTGCATTTTGATAGGAAGAATAAAGAGACCACGTACTGCATGGATAATAAGGGGGAAAAATTCAGCTGCTTGCGCCTCCTGTTAGCGCCTTAAGAGGGCGCTAATGGGGCGTAAAGCAGCTAACGCCTGGGCGCAGCGCCGCCCACGCCTCCCGTAAAATTCAGCGGGAGGTTAGCGGCGGCGCCAGCCGGTAGCGCCCTGTGGCGCTGCGCCGCCGGCGATGACGTCATCGCCGTGCGCAGCACCCCGCTCGCGCTCCAGCCGCGATCTTCAGTCGCGCCCCCTGATTTACCGCCAGACGCTATGTCCGACGGGTTCAGGGAGGCGTACGTGCGGCCGGGGCGGCGATATTTAAAGGGGAGGAGGCAGGCGGCCATTTTTGTTCCTGGCCGCCTGCCAGCACCTGCCCCCGTTGCTGTCCCCGGCCCCCGTGAAGCCCCCCCACCGTGAAGTGCCGGCTGCGCTCCAAGAGCCCGGCACTTCTCTTGAGTGCCGGGCTCTTTTGCCGGCACTCCCGATCCCTGGGGGCCCAGCTGGGCCCCGGTTCGCGCTGCGCAGGGTCCCTCCCCTTTAAGAAGGGGAGGAAGGCCTGCAATACCGCGGCGTGACGTGCCGCAGCGCCTGGCGCTGCGGCACGTAGCGCCAGGATATTCCCTCGCAGCGCCCCAAGAGGGATGCGGAGTGCTTCCAGTGGTGCCCCGCTTCCCTCTTGGGGCGCAACCACTGAAGTTCCGGCGCGGGGCCGCTAATTTTTTCGGGGCGCTAAAAGTCGCGCCCCGGCGAGGTTAGCGCCCCAAATGGGGCGCGACTCAATTTTTACCCCTAAGAGTCTAAATGGGGTAGAGCAGCAAAGGGATCTAGGAGTACAGATACACAGATCACTAAAAGTAGCAACGCAGGTTAATAAGGCCATAAAAAAGCAAATCAAGCACTGGAATTCATTTCTAGAGGGATAGAATTGAAAAGCTGGGAAGTGATGTTAAACTTGGACAGAAACTTGTACAGAACCTTGGTTAGACCACACTTGGAGTACTGTGCACAGTTCTGGTCTACATATTATAAAAAAGGATATGGAGGCATTGGTGAAGGTGCAAAAAAGATTCACAGAACTGAGAGGTTATCACCGGCATGGATCTATTGGGCTGAATGGCCTGTTTTGTGCTGTAAGTACTTCGCAATCAGGAAAGACTGAACAGACTGGGGCTCTTTTCTCTAGAACTCTGATAGAGGTCTTTAAGATAATGAAAGGGTTTGATAGGGTAGACATAGAGAAGATGTTTCTACTTGTGGGGGGACCAAAACTAGAGGCCATAAATAGAAGATAGTCACTAATAAAACCAATAGGGAATTCAGGAGAAACTTAGTGGTAAGAATGCGGAACGCACTACCACAAGGAGTAGTTGAGGCAAATAGAATAGATGCATTTAAGGGGAAGCTAGATAAACACATGAGGGAGAAAGGAATAGAAGTATATGCTGATAGGGTTAGATGAAGAGGAGTGGGGGAAGCTTGTGTGGAGCATAAGCGTTGGCAGAGACACCAGATAGGCCGAATGGCCTGTTTCACTGCTGTAGACTCGATGTAACTCGATATAGGAACACAGCTAGACATGATGAATTTAGTTTCCATCCTACGCCTATCTTTTAGATTTGTATAGCAATATGGAAAGTATTTGACTCACTACCTCATCTTCTTCAGTTTCTGATTGGATTTTAATAAATCTTTTGGGTTCATATTGCCATTTTAAAGTCTTGCATTACACAATAGCTTTTCCTATGTGTCCATGGTAGCTATCTGAAATAAAGACTTCATTATTCAGGACACTAATGCGTGGGGCAAATCTTTACATTCATTGCTTGAAATTAGGGTCAGGCTGCTCCCTACTTTCATAACATCATTTTTCTGGTGTTTTATCGCAATATTTTGATTGGTTTTTTTCTTATTTATCGTCACTGAGATCTGCACTGTACTTTCTGTTTCTGCAAATGCTTTTTACGGCATGAGTATAATTTACATAAAAAAATGAAAAAAATCCATGATTCTATGTTCTTAAAAATGCTGTGCCTAATTGCTTGAATGATAGTGAGATGGTTTGAAACTTCAATTTTTGTACTTTCCTTGGATCTCGATTGTGCTAATTTCTGCTTGTTAGCCCCATTTTATGTTCCAGCTTATGTTACTTATGCCTAATGACCTTTACCTGTTCTTAAAAATTCTGACAAGCCCAGTGCCTTAGCTGGTTAAGTCAATGAGTAGCTGAGCTGTAGAAACCAGAATGATTCCAGTCTGTGCTGCGTTAGCTGATTTTGGTAAGGGAGACCTCATGGACGCTACAATTGAACTCTGCACTCATGGGTTAGAAAGCCGGCCAGGGTTTCCTCGCCTGATTACTATTTTTTGACCTCTTCTTGGAAATGTACACGTGTGGATATCAAGAGAGGACACAGTCAGGTTTGCACGCGACATTCGCCATGAGAGAATGGCCTTGATCACATGTGAAGAATGGTCACTTGGGCGAGGCACCAGAGGTTCTCATGTCATTTTACCCCAATAAGGAGTCTGTGCCTTTGAATGTGGGGAAGAGGAGAAACTTGGTGCAAAAAGAGGAGGCAAAAAAAACTTATGTTCCTCATTCTTACCTTAGCTCACTGGCCATTAAGTTACAAAGAAAATTGTATATTCATAAAAGCCATTGCATATATATGATGAGTAGAAAGATAAATGATAAGAATGGAATCCCATGAGAACACGTCTGATTTACACATAAGGATTGTCCCCGTTAACCATAGTGCTTCATTCACTTTGGGTTGGCTGCCCACCATTTTGAACAGAAAATGATAGCAGGCTTGTTGTAGTGCACATTAGGTTTTAAGCCTTGGGTTGAATTAAGTAATTTTATTCATTAAGCAAAAAGTATTGGATTCCAGACTTGGCCGTCCATTGTTTTGCATACGACAGAGTTCAAGGCAGTTGCACTAGTTTCACCCCCGTGATTATTTACAGTTCCCATCACATAACTGCTGGCACAAGTAATGTATTGTGTTGCAGCTGTTTAGTACAGCAAACATACATCACTTGTGAAGGGAATGGCTGTCCATCTGTACCGATGTAGCATGTTAGAAGAATAAATATTGGCTCCTTCACTAACACAGTTGATTGGACTCTGAGGTAGTGGCCCTCTATTATGGTGAGCATACTGTTTACCTAATTTAGATTATCTTGTACTTAGACAGAAATTGACAGTGGAATGTACAAGAAATACACAGTGCCAGATGCAAGTGAATTGTCACATTTTACCAGTGTATACTGAAATTCTGTTATCAGCATTTGCTATTTAATGGTCCGGATTTTGCGGTCGGTATGATGGCATACTCTGAGTACGCCGTCATACCGCCTTTAAAATCCACCGCAAGTTCGGGATTTCCGCATGCGTTTGCAGCTGCTAGAAATCCGGAACTCGCAGTCTGTCAACGTATACGTTGACAGGCCATCCGCACGGCCCACGAAAAAGCAATTGCTGGCACAGAGTTGGGCTATTTGCCCACCGACTGGCCAGCGATTGCAGTTGATGCAAACAGGCATAGGGCCTGTTTGCATCAGCGTAAGGGGATACGTGATTAAAACATTTTCATATCGGAAATTATACACACAGACTGTATCAAATGAGTTTCTGCAAATATTGGCCTGGATTAGAGTTTTAATGATGTCGAAAATTATTATCAACAAGTTACATTTTTAGTGAGGTTGGTGGAATGAAGCTAATTCCAAATTAAATTCCAATCCTGTAAATTGTAATTAAATCTGATTTTGGAATTCCCTTCGGAAATGATTAAAATCGAATTCTGTTTTGTGATTGGAGGACCAGGCGCACGTGATCCCAGATACGCTTCCGCACCACCTGGGATCCGTGGGCCACTACACTGCCCTCCGCCTCGTAGCGTGAGACCGCAAATTTTCACAGCCTCGCTGCCATCAGGTAGGTGCGTAATCCTTTCACGGGTCAGAGGCATACTCCGGAGGTATGCCTCCGACCGCAATTTTTGGCCCAAGATGTTTCTGTTTCTATGTATTCATCAGGATAAAGGATACTCAGTATTATGCACTTCCATAACAGGAATGATATAAATAAGAAGGAAAGGATTTTGTGGTCAAAATAGATTAACCCAATTTCAGAAGAGTTGTCCAAGTCAGGGCAAGGAGTGCGGGCAATGGGGAGTTTTACAGTTATACCAGGGAAAGTTTTCTGATATAATGGCCGTGATTTCGCCTACTCCAGTGCGGCGGGGGTTGGCGGTGGGGTGCGACCCTGCTGCTGGCTCCAGCCCGCTCTGTGAAAAGAATTTTACGTTGATAGGGCTGGTTAAGCCCTCCCAGCGCGTTTCCTGGCCAATTGAAGGAAGCGTGTCTGATGACGTCACTTGACGCATCATCAGCTGGTTTCCTTAAAGGGACCATGCGCAAATTGATTTTGACAGTTCTGCTGTCAGTGTTCTACAGTATTGAGGTGCTGCAAACACTGACAAGCACTGCACAGAGGTACACGCCTGCACCCAGGCACTTCCATGACTCCCTCCATATGCTTATGGAGGGAGTCACAGCACACAGGGAGGTCCTCTTCCCTTCCCATGGGCAGAAGAGTCTTCCCCAGGACATCAACACAGCCAGGTTGCACATTGCATAGGAGGGCACAAGTGGGGATGTTGTTAGGAGGACCAGGCTGCAGTGGCGCAAACGTTTCAATGATCTCAGTAGATCACAAAACATTACTGCAAAGCCACACTCAACCTCATCCTGCTGTGCCACTCATCACATCCCCATCACTCTGCCTTCCCTACCGTACTCCTGTACATCCTTACTCACGCCAACTTACCTTGCACCCATTCCTCTCGATCTACATTATCACTTCCCCATCTCACTAGCCACCCCTCACACTCACCCTCATCCTAGTCCAATCATAACAACGAACAACACACAAGGGTGTTTTAGCCAATGTTCATGTGAAGTTTCTGTTAATGTGGTGTCAAACATTGAAATCTTTATTTTTAACACTTTGCGTTCTTGCACAGATTTGTGTGCACCTTTGGAAGTGGCTTAGTGAGTTGCAGTGAATGGTGAGACATAACGGTACCCTCCCCCCCCCCCCCCCCCCGCAATGGTGATGAGTGTGAAAGGAATGGCTTGGGCATTGTAGGGATGCTTTATGGTGTTGCTGGGGTGGTGCCAACCTGGTGCATCATGTGACAGCCAGGGTGTACAGCATCAAGTGAATTAAATCTGGCTATGGTGAGGCCATCCCTGGTGTCCCAGGCAGCAACGTGGCTGGGTGCTGATGCCCTGTGTCCTGTGCAGCACCAGTTGATTGCGGAGAAGGTTGGTGTTGTTGTTGGTGCTGCTGGTGTTGGGGCTGACCATGGTGGGATTCTGAGAACCAAGGTGAGATTTTTTCAAGGGCTGATGCTGATGGAATAGATGGCAGAAGCGATCTGTCAGTGGTGAGAGAGGTTGCTCCAATGAGGTGACACTGGATAGAGAGTTTTCTCCAAACACTTGCAAGTTGCATAAAGCTCAATCTGTCTTCCAAATACAGTGAGCAACAGCTTCTGACCTTGGAAAGTGAAGACCTATGAAATGAGAGCTTTTATAGACCATTTGCAGCTGTCAAGTAAAGAAATCATCCCATGCTGAAACAACTCCCGACCTCCTTACCTGACGTGATCCCCGAGCAGCGGGGAAGCTGTTGGCAACTCTAAAAATCTAAAGGTAAGCTTAAAATACTATTTAATTGCCTCTTAACGATCTATCTAATGATCTAAATTACCTCCCCCGCCGCTTGGTGTCGGGTCTGTTCAGCGATGACAGACCCGACATCTGGGAGACGAGCGTGGAGGCGGGTTGACAGCGGGTTCCCGACCCACTGTCAAAAAAACATTTTCCCAACCGACCCGCCACCAAACGCTGACCCCCCGAAAAATTCCCTCCATTATGATTTTTTCATCGAAGAAAATCAAATTAGGAACCTTGAAATAAAGGATGGTTTAAATCATTAATTTGACCCCAAAAGGTGTCAGTCCTATTATCATTACCTTATAAGGGATCCTCCATCACAGGTAACTCACAAGCAGATTCAGAAAAGGAGCCTTTTGACATACAAAAAATCAGGGTTTAGCAAAGGTAATGCTTCTCCCATCATGTCCTTGAATTGTATTTTGAGTGACCCCAATGTCTTCACTTCTATTACCATATTTAGTCGACTCTTCCAAAATTATTCCTGGTATCTGCTGAAAATTTACTTTTTACTCATTTCCATTTCTAACCTCTGCTCCTACCTTTCTGTCTTACTTTGAAGTAATAATCTGAGTTTAGTTTACCCAGCTAACTTAATATTTCATATTCTTTGTTAAGGTTCCCCCTTTAAATGGCTTCTGAGAGCTTCTTTAATCTTTCTTCATAGTTCATCCCCTTTACACTTGAGATCAACCTTGCTGCTCTTTTGTGTATCCTTTCTGATGCAAGTATGTACATCTGTTTTGTGCTATGGTGACCAAAACTAAACAGATCATTAGCTTAGCAACATGGTCCACCGCTGATTGTTTATTATCAGAATAATCACCGAAAAGGTAATGCTGATTTTTTTCAAAGTATAATTAATGTTCTATCGGGGACGAAAAGCATTTTTCACCAATGGAATCCCTTTGATAAACTGGGTCATTATTTTCATCGTCCTCCAAGGAATGTTAACAAAATGTTCCCTGAACTCTTAACTTCTTCTCAGTGTATGGCTTCTAATTAATTCCTCAGTCATAATTAATGCACGGTGTCATTCTGTGCCATTAATCTAGATTTGATAACTGTCATGATAATTTGTAGATGTTCAATTTTTTTTTATATTGCCCATTTTTTATTTGACAGCTTTTTACATAGGATTACATGTGATATACAGCACAGAAACAGGCCATTCGGCCCAACCAGTCCATGCCGGCGTTTATGCTCCTCTCGAGCCTCCTCCTGTCTTTCCTCATCTAACTGTATCAGCATAACCTTCTATTCCCTTCTCCCTCATATGCTTATCTAACCGCCCCTTAAATGCATCCATACTATTTGCTTCAACCACTCCCTGTGGTAGCGAGTTCCACATTCTCACCACTCTTTGGGTAAAGAAGTTTCTTCTGAATTCCCTATTTGATTTCTTGGTGACTATCTTATATTGACGGCCTCTAGTTTTGCTCTTCCCCACAAGTGGAAACATTCTCTCTGTATCTCCTCTATCAAAACCTTTCATTATTTTAAAGACCTCTATTAGGTCACCCCTCAGCCTTCTCTTTTCAAGAGAAAAGAGACCCAGCCTGTTCATCCTTTCCTGATATGTATACCCTCGCATTTCTGGTATCATCCTTGTAAATCTTCTCTGCACCCTCTCCAGTGCCTCTATATCCTTTTTATAATATGGTGACCAGATCTTTGATCAAATTTATAGCAGGATGCCAATTATTTCAGCAATACTTTTGTTAAATTTGACAAACAGCTGCCTTTCAGTGGTTTAAATGCAAGTTCAATATACCAACCATTGGAGAGGTGAGAAATGCTGGAACCTTTGTCATTTTTCCAGGAAGAAAAATGAGTTATGCTGGTTGGAGTGGAGTGGAAACTTGCTAATAAGGAAAAAGTGATAAAAATGTTTGAGATTTCTGGAAAACAAATGGGAGTAGAAAAGAATTATGAGGTCAGTTAAGGAGTGCAGGACCACAGCCAAAAACTAATAACTGCTTCAATCAATGACTTGTTTCGAAGTGAGTCTTGCACTATCTTGGGAAAACTTGCTGCACAAGAAGAAACAATATACTGATTTTGGAACATTTATAGTTAAAAGGTTAGAATTTTCTCCTGGCAATAACATTAAAGTGGGTGTAATGCCTGTGACAGTATCTGTTTCCCAACCAGTAATTCTCAGGTGGCAGATTTACCAAAAGTTTGCATTTTCTTACATTAAACTCTGGCAGAATGATGTGCTTCGTCAACTTAATACCATCAGAGCACCGTAAACAACCAATCTGCATACCAGCATGAATCCACTTGTGTAGCACATACAAATGTTCAATACAGGAAACTTTCGTTTATCCGGCACCCAAATATCCAGAATTCTCGCTTAACCGGCAAAAATCATCCTCCGAAAACTCCTCTCAAATAACCGGCAATGTTGCCGAGTCGCAGTCGAGTCTCCGCGAACGCCGAGTGCTCCGAAAACTCCTCTCAAATAACCGGCAATGTTGCCGATCCCGAGTCCGAGTCCGAGTCCGCGAACGCTGATTTAGTCAGTAGGGGTACTTTTCAAAAGTGCCACTACTCGGCCTCCTGGCGCTGTCGGAAGTCCGAAACGCTGCAGTAGCAGGAGTTGATTCTCCCGCGCTGCCTGGAGTCTCTTTGTTAAAAATAGCCTCGGTAGATATAACTCTCCGTTATCCGGTACTTTCGATAAACCGGCACCACGCCGGTCCCGTCGATGCCGGATAAACGAAAGTTTCCTGTAGTTCCAGAAATTAGACATCTCTGATTAGCAGACAATATCCAACGAACTGAATTAAATATTTAAATTATTGATCAGTTAAACACCTAGGCTAAGGAATGGTGTGTGGAATATTATACAGATAAATGTATGAATAGCGACAAAGCTCAGCAGTCGGTTTTATTTCAATTATCAGAAACAACTTTGTTACCTTATATAGAGGGAACCATATGGTGTAGTAATGAAAACAACAACAGCTTAGGAATAGACACCTGTTATTTTCCAAACTAAATTCAAGGTGAGTAGCTGCTTTAATTCACTGATTCAGTGTTGAATAAAAGCTCTAAGAACAGTAAATTAATCTGCTCATCCATCCAATGTTTATAATTGTACAGTTAGGGGAAGCCACTATGAAATAGACCAAGCCAGTGCTCACAATAGCACAACAGTAGGCTCGGGGCTGGCAGGGGCATTGATGTGGCAAAACCTAGTACCTGCGTTGAAGTGCTCATTTCATGGCAATAAGCGAATACAGGAACGCTTTGAATTTAATGGTACACCTGTCTTGAGATCAAGGGACAAATTTAATCTTTCTTCTCCTTGGATGATCTTTTGTCTTCATCATTGCAGAAGTATCATGACTCTCAAATGATTGTGTTAAAACAAATGTGTCTTCATCTTGCTTCTCCAACACCACAGGGCAGGTTTGTGAATGCCACCTGCTCTAATCATCCCATCTGTGATCATCCATGTGACTTAGTAAATGGCCATCACCAAAATATCACTGTAAGCTCTAAAGGTGATTTAGAATGGAAAAATTGGACAATTATACATCTTATGAGAATGCATAATTGTTCATTAGGTGGTACAATATTTTGCCTGGTTTAGTCTTTTACAACATAGTTATGTTTTATATAATATTTACCACACAACCACTAGACTTTTTCAAAATGGACATTTAAATGGAATCATCTGGGTACCGAAGCTATTTTCTTCCTCTCTTTCCATGCTTTAGGTTCCATACAATATCTTTTAAGGTAAATAGTTCCCCTTTGTGCCACATTGCTTACTTTCTTCTTGTACAGGATCTACTCAATGGCGGTCCTTTTATACTGGAAGATTGAATTTATTTTCCAAGCTATTTGTGCCCACTCAAGACAACGTTGAAGAATTCAGAGATTATCTCCAAGAGCTAAAAATACTCTCCTTGCCTTTTGAAGATCTCTTTAATTGAGAAGCTCTACAACAGGCTCCCAGAGCTTGGTTTGAGGATTGTTTTCAAGCCCTTCCCATGAATTGTAAAAAAAAACACTAGACTGATTAGGAAAGGTCAAGTGGGTCATTTCCAGGTTCTTAGCTGAATCATTTGCATGACTTCAGCTTGTAAATGATATGACACTTCACCGTGCAGGGTTTCCTGTTACAGCCATACAAGAAAGCATTTTGACATCATGGAAAAAGCCTCTACAACCTTCAGAAATAGTTTTTTAAAAAATCCTGCAAAGTCGATCATGAACAATGAATACAGAATCAATCAGATGTTTATTGCATAAGTAAAAATTACTAATTCATCAAAGAACAATGAAATTAGAATTGAAAATTACATTCAGATGTTTTTAGGAGACAACCTATTCATAGTGATACTCAACACTGTAATGTGGTTCTGTGTTGGACAGGCAAACTTAATTCATTATCCCATTTATCCTGATGAGCAGCTCTGCTAAAATGTAATAGTATGAAATTATGAACCCACACCAGTACTTGAGTGCATAAATTAGGCTGACACACCAGTGTAGTACTGAGATAGTGCTGTATTTTTGGAGGTTCAACATGTACGCTGATGACACCCAGCTCTACCTCACCACCACCTCTATCGACCCCTCCACTCTCTCTAAATTGTCAGACTGCTTGTCCGACATCCAGTACTGGATGAGCAGAAATTTCCTCCAACTAAATATTGGGAAGACCAAAGCCATCGTCTTCGGTCCCCGCCACAAACTCCGTTCCCTAGCCACTGGCTCCATCCCTCTCCCTGGCAACTGTTTGAGGCTGAACCAGACTGTTCGCAACCGTGGTGTCGTATTTCACCCAGAGATGAGCTTCCGACCACATATCCGTGCCATCACTAAGGCCGTTTACTTCCACTTCTGTAACATCTCCCAACTCTGCCCCTGCCTCAGCTCATCTGCTGCTGAAACCCTCATCCATGCCTTTGTTACAGCTAGATTTGACTATTCCCATACACTCCTGGCTGGACTCCCATCTTCCACCCTCCATAAACTTAAGCTCATCCAAAACTTTGCTGCTTATATCCTAACTCACACCAAGTTCCCTTCACCCATCACCCCTGTGCTCGCTGACCTACATTGGCACCTGGTTACGCAACGCCTCGATTTTAAAATTCTCATCCTTGTTTTCAAATCCCTCATGGCCTCGCCCCTCCCTATCTCCCTAACCCTACAACCTGCTGAGATATCTGCGCTCCTCCAATTCTGGCCTCTTGAGCATCCCCAATTTTAATCACTCCACCATTGGCGGCCGTGCCTTCATCTGCCGAGGACCTAAGCTCTGGAATTCCCTCCCTAAACCTCTCTGCCTCTCTACCTTTCTTTCCTCTTTTAAAACGCTCCTTAAAGCCTACCTCTTTGACCAAGTCTGCCCTAATATCTTTTTATGCGGCTCGGTGTCAAATTTTGTTTGATAACGCTCCTGTGAAGCGCCTTGGGACATTTTACTACGTTAAAGGCGCTATATAAATGCAAGGTGTTGTGTGATTTTTCAGATGAGAAATCAAGGTCTTGTCTGCCTGTTCGAATGGTTTAGGTAGTTTTTTGAAAATCTCATGACACTATTCAGAGATAAGTAAGTCGTTCTCCTGATACTCCTGGGATTTTGACCAACATTCCTCCTTCAACTAATACCACCAAAAATGATTGATTGGCCATACACCTCACTGTTGCTTGGAAAACATTGCTGCCACAGAATAGCTGCGGTGTTTGCCTACTCAACAACAGTCACTGCATTCCAAAGTAATTCATTGTGTGAAGTGTTTTGAGACCTTCTGACAAGATAAGGTAGTTTATAAATGCAAGTATTATTATATCTTTAAAAGAGAGTCTGCTCATGCGCAGTCAAAAATGTCTGGAATGCAACTGATCTAGGTTAAATAAAATAGACTGTATATTGATATTGTGGCGTTTAATTGCCTTCTGTGGTCTGGTAGCAATTTCACAGTTTATGCTTCTTTACCTATGGTTATTCACCTCTCTCATGACATTAAATTAATAAGGATAAATACATGATGGTGCATACTCTGTATGGTCCATTAGACACAATGATCTTTCCGTACTCCATACTTTATGTCCTTTTGAGTCCAATATTCTTTTCCATTAATTATGCACTCTAATTTAAGAGTTCTGCCACTTTGTACCTCTCAATTTTTGTGTATCTACATAACTCTAGATGATAGATGGCAATTGTAGTGAACTGAACTTATTGTGAAATGCATTTCTTCCTTGCCATTCTCCCATTTAAAGCCTGAACAGTATGAGGCACAAACCTCTCCATACCAACTGTCAATCCTGCTATTTGACTAGCCAAAAAATTACATACATTCCTCCCCCTGTGGTAGGGCACGTTGCTACCTCACAAAACCCTGGCAATACTTACCTCGTTAGGTAATGCAACGTCAATAATTGTCAGTGAAACCTGGGATTTCAATTACCAATTTTCTGGCTGGGAATCTAATGCTGTCTTGTATTGCACTGCATTGTCAGTGTCGCTTAAATTCCTCGTTTGTTGCAGAATTATTTAAATGTCATTATTTTCTGTTAAATGTGTTTCCTTCATTATGGAATTCCCACATGATCAGTGTTATCTATGGTAATACCATTCCCACACCAATTAATTTTTTTAAATATTTGTTCATGCGATGTGGGCGTCACTGGTAATGCCAGCATTTATTGCCCATCCCTAGTTGCCCTTGACAAGGTGGTGGTGAGCTGCCTTCTTGAACCGCTGCAGTCCGTGTGGTGAAGGTACTCCCACAGTGCTGTTTGGTAGGGAGTTCCAAGATTTTGACCCAGTGACGATGAAGGAATGGCGATATACTTCCAAGTCAGGATGGGAACTTGGAGGTGATGGTGTTCCCATGCACCTGCTGCCCTTGTCCTTCTAGGTGGTAGAGGTTGCAGGTTTGGGAGGTGCTGCTGAAGAAGCCTTGGCGAGTTGCTGCAGTGCATCTTATAGATGGTACACACTGCAGCCACGGTATGCCGGTGGTGGAGGGAGTGAATGTTTAAGGAAGTAGATGGAGTGCCAATCAAGTGGGCTGCTTTGTCTTGGATGGTGTCGAGCTTCTTGAGTGTTGTTGGAGCTGCACTCATCCAGGCAAGTGGAGAGTATTCCATCACACTCCTGACTTATGCCTTGTAGATGGTGGAAAGGCTTTGGGGAGTCAGGAGGTGAGATATTCACCGCAGAATACCCAGCCTCTGACCTGCTCTTGTTGCCACAGTATTTATGTGGCTGGTCCTGTTAAGTTTCTGGTCAATGGTAACCCCCAGGATATTGATGGTGGGGAATTCGGCGATGGTAATGCTGTTGAATGTCAAGGGGTGGTATTAGACGCTCACTTGTTGGAGATAGTCATTGCCTGGCACTTGTGTGGTGTGAATGTTACCTGCCACTTATCAGCCCAAGCCTGAATGTCGTCCAGGTCTTGCTGCATGCGGGTATGGACTGCTTCATTATCTGTGGAGTTGCGAATCGCACTGAACACTGTGCAGTCATCAGCGAACATCCCCACTTCTGACCTATGATGGAGGGAAGGTCATTGTTGAAGCAGCTGAAGATGGTTGGGCCTAGGGCACTGCCCTGAGGAACTCCTGCAGTGATGTCCTGGGGTTGTGATGATTGACCTTCAACCACCACAACCATCTTCCTTTGTGCTAGGTATGACTCCAGCCAGTGGAGAGTTTGCCCCCTGATTCCCATTGACTTCAGTTTTACTAGGGCTCCTTGATACCACACTCGGTCAAATGCTGCCTTGCTGTCAAGGGCAGTCACTCTCACCTCATCTTTGGAATTCAGCTCTTTTTCCATGTTTGGACCAAGGCTGTAATGAGGTCTGGAGCCGAGTGGTCTTGGGGGAACCCAAACTGGGCATCAGTGAGCAGGTTATTGGTGAGCAAGGGCTGCTTGATAGCGCTGTCAACGACACTTTCCATCACTTTGCTGATGATTGAGAGTAGACTGATGGAGCGGTAATTGGCCGGATTGGATTTGTCCTGCTTTTTGTGGGCAGGACATACCTGGGCAGTTTTCCACATTGTCGGATAGATGCCAGTGTTATAGCTTGGCTAGAGTTGTGGCTAGTTCTGGAGCACAAGTCTTCAGCACGACAGCTGGGATATTGTCGGGGCCCACAGCCTTTGCTGTATCCAGTGCACTCAGCCGTTTCTTGATATCACGTGGAGTGAATCGAATTGGCTGAAGACTAGCTTCTGTGATGGTGAGGACCTCAGGAGGAGGCCGATATGGATCATCCACTCGGCACTTCTGGCTGAAGATGGTTGCAAACGCTTTGTCTTTTGCACTCATGTGCTGGGCTCCACCATCATTGAGGATGGGGATATTCATGGAGCCTCCTCCTCCCGTTAGTTGTTTCATGGTCCACCACCATTCACGACTGGATATGGCAGGACTGCAGAGCTTTGATCTGATCTGTTGATTGTGGGATCGCTTAGCTCTGTCTAAAGCATGCTGCATTCGCTTTTTAGCATGCATGTAGTCCTGTGTTGCAGCTTCCCCAGTTTGGCACCGCATTTTTAGATACGTCTGGTGCTGCTCCTGGCATGCTCTTCTACACTCCTTATTGAACCAGGATTGGTCGCCTGGCTTGATGTTAATGTTAGAGTGAGGGATATGCCCAGCCATGAGGTTACTGATTGTGGTGGAATACAATTCTGCAGCTGCTGATGGCCCACAGCGCCTCATGGATGCCCAGTTTTGAGCTGCTAGATCTGTTCTGAATCTATCCCATTTAGCACGGTGGTAGTGCCACACAACACGATGGAGGGTGTCCTCAGTGTGAAGACAGGACTTCGTCTCCACAATGACTGTGCGGTAGTCACTGCTACCAATGCTGTCATGGACAGATGCATCTGTGACAGGTTGATTGGTGAGGTTGAGGTCAAGTAGATTTTTCCCTTGTGTTGGTTCTCTCATCACCTGTCGCAGGCCCAAACTGGCAGCTATCTCCTTTAGGACTCGGCCAGCAGTGGTGCTACCGAGCCACTCTTGGTGATGGACATTGAAGTCCTCCACCCAAAGTACATTCGGTGTCCTTGCTACTCTCAGTGCTTCTTCCAAGTGGTGTTCAACATGGAGGAGTACTGATTCATCAGCTGAGGGAGGGCGGTAGGTGGTAATCAGCAGGAGGTTTCCTTGCCCATGCTTGACTTGAAGCCATGAGACTTCATGGGGTCCAGAGTCAATGTTGAGGACTCCCAGGGCCACTCCTTCCCAACTGTATACCACTGTGCCACCACCCCTGGTGGGTCTGTCCTGCCGGTGGGACAGGACATACCCAGGGATGGTAATGGAGGAGTTTGGGACATTGGCTGAAGGGTATGATTCTGTGAGTATGACTATTGTCATAAATCGCAAGTAACAACTCAGGAAGTACTACTGGGCGGCCAGCTGGGGCACCGTCCAGGGAGTATAAATACTCAGGCATGGGCCCACCTTGGGCAGAGACAATCTGGAAACAGGAAGCTAGTGACTGCTAACTAGACCTCCATGTTTTGTTACAAGTTGATTAAAGCCTTGCTTTATGTTCAAGTGCGTAGTGAGTCTTTATTACGTCAATTTAATCAACTTGATATCGTCTCCACGCTTTGGGTGATTCGGAACAACCAGCTGCAACTCGAACCACAGAAGGGAACTAGGGCAAGAAACTGATCCATCATGGAAAAACTCCTTAGACCCGCTCGTCTCGACCTGGACCCGAATGCACCTGCGGCAGCGAAGGTATGGAAGCATTGGTTTCGTACCTTTAGCAACTTTCTTGAAGAATGTGGGGCGGATGTCCCTCATAAGTTACGAATGCTTATCAACTACGTGTCTCCTCATGTGTATGATTATATTGAGGACTGTATAGTCTATGACACTGCTATCGAAATCTTACAGCAGCTATATGTCAAGTCCCCAAATGAAATATTTGCTCGACACCTACTGGCCACAACTCGGCAGCAGCCTGGGGAATCACTCGATGAATTTCTCCAGAAACTTCGCAGGCTCAGCAAGGATTGTAACCTTAAAGCAGTTACAGCTGAACAGTATCAAGAGGAACTAATCCGCGATTCCTTTATCAATGGGATCGCGTCCCCTTTTATACGTCAGCGCCTGCTGGAAAATAAAACCCTCAATTTACGGGCTGCTTATGACCAGGCGTGTTCCTTGGACTTGGCCAAGAAAAATGCAGACACTTATCTCCCACCACGTGCACGGGCGGCGGCTATCTCCTTTAATGAGTCTTTCGGTAGGTCTCGGGCGGATGCCCCCACTGATGTTGACTCTACTCTAACGGACGACGACCCTACCCTAGAGGCCTTCGCTGATGACGACCCCGCCCTAGCAGCATCCTGGCAATCAGGAAGAAAGTGTTTCTTTTGTGGAGGGGCGTGCCATCACAGAAAATTTTGCCCGGCTCGTAATGTGATCTGCAATCATTGCAGCGAGAAAGGACACTTTTCCAAGGTATGCCAGTCATGGGCCTTTGCTAACAAGAAAGGCCGCTCCTCTAAAGTATACCGGTCGAGAGCTCCTGTTAGCTTCACAGCTGCTATCTATGGAGCTGCTCCTCCCCCAAGAACTACTGTTAAGGCTACAGTTGCCAAAGGGAAAATTGCCCCTCCTCCCATCACGGCTGTTTTTCCCCAAAGTTTGTCCCATGCAGCCACGAAGGTTTCAGTAAATGGGCACACTCTAAGCGCGCTAATCGACTCCTGCAGCTCTGACAGCTTCATTAGTAAGCGGGCTGTCAACAGGTTAAAACTGCACATTTATCCCTCGGACAGGGAGATTGCAATGGCTCTGACGACTCTGACCACCAATTCTTCTGGCTTCTGTCTTGTCAACCTCATCCTCAACGGCCGCATGTATCTCTCCACCCGGCTCGGAGTACTCGCAAACTTATGCAGCGATGTGCTTCTGGGACAGGACTTCCAGAAGCAGCACAAGAAGATCACTTTTGAGTTTGGAGGGTCAAGGCCGGAGCTTACCATTTCTAAGGTGCCGTTTTGTGCACTCTCGGCGGCCTTACTCGGTGAATCCTCCCTGTTTGCCAATCTTCCCCCCCCGCTGTAAACCCATAGCCACCAAATCGCGGCGCTTTAGCCAAGACGATCGAGCGTTTATTGAGGCGGAAATCTCTCGCCTTTTAGTCGATGGTATTATCGAGCCATGTTCATCTCCCTGGCGGGCTCAGGTCGTCATTGTGAGGAATCCCTTAAAACAACATAAAAAACGTCTGTGTATTGATTATTCGCAGACTATTAATCAATATACCGATCTGGATGCCTACCCGCTGCCACGCATAGATAACATGGTCAACAACCTTGCCAAATACAAGGTATTCTCGACCATCGATTTTTAAAAAGCGCGTACCATCAGGTGCCACTGCAAGACTCCGACAAGAAGTATACGGCCTTTGAGGCCAATGGTCGGCTTTTCCAGTTTCGCCGCCTTCCATTCGGGGTCACCAATGGGGTGGCCGTCTTCCAACGGGCCATGGATGGCCTAGTCCGGCAAGAGAACTTGACGGATACCTTTCCGTATTTAGACAATATCACTATTGCCGGCCATGATCAAAAGGAGCATGACGTCAATCTTCAGAGATTTTTTGACGTACTCCGCCGTCACCACTTAACGTTAAACGAATCCAAATCGGTGAAGTCGGTGCCATCGGTGAACATTCTTGGCTACTGGGTGGGCAACGGTGTTATTAAACCGGACCCAGAGCGACTTCGTCCACTTCAGGAGCTCCCTCCCCCGACGAACCTCGGCTCTCTTCGTCGGGCACTTGGCATGTTTGCTTATTACGCAAAATGGATACCACACTTCTCCGATAAAATACAGCCCCTGCTCCATGCGAAGTCTTTTCCATTGGAAGCTACGGCTATTTCTGCCTTCAACCTCCTCAAACGACAGCTGGAGAAAGCCACGCTTCGCTCCATTGACGAAAATCTTCCTTTTGTGGTCGAATGCGATGCATCGGAGGTGGCGATCTCCGCTACCTTGAATCAAGGTGGCCGACCAGTGGCATTCCTATCCAGAACCTTGCAGGGTAGCGAGCTCCATTACCCCCCCGTCGAGAAGGAGGCTACGGCCATCATCGAGGCTGTACGCCAATGTGGTCATTTTCTTGCTCGGCGTCATTTTACGCTTATAACTGACCAGCGCTCTGTGGCCTTCATGTTGGATAACCGGAGGCGCACGAAAATCAAAAATAATAAAATTCAACTCTGGAGGATGGAGCTGGCTGCCTTTGGATATACTATCTGTTACCGACCCGGCAAACAGAACGTGGCCCCAGATACCTTCACACGGGCATTTTGCTCCTCAATGTCAATGTCGACTCTGGCGGATTTGCATATGGACTTATGCCATCCTGGTGTGACCCGCATGTTAGAACATAAGAACATAAGAAATAGGAGCAGGAGTAGGCCAATCGGCCCCTCGAGCCTGCTCCGCCATTCAATAAGATCATGGCTGATCTGATCCTAACCGCCAATCTACTATCTATCACAGAACCATCTCCTGCATCTAACAGAATTGCACACACGAAATAGGAGCAGAATCAGGCTACACAGTCCCTGGGCCCGCTCCACTACCCACAGGGCCATGACCGAACCGAACCTAGACTCATGTCCAAATTCCTGCCCGCTCCCCGTAACCCTTAATGCCCTTTACTTCTAGGAAACTGTCTATTTCTGTTTTAAATTTAATTAATGTTGTAGCTTCTACAGCTTTTTGTGGCAGCATATTCCATGGACCTACCACCCTCTGAGTGAAGTAGTTCCTCCTCATCTCAGTTTTGAAAGAGCAGCCCCTTATTCTAAGACTATGTCCCCTAGTTCTCGTCTCTTTGTGCGCTCCAAAAATCTACCATTTTCAACCGAGGACGTAAAGAAAACATGCTCCTCCTGTAGGATTTGTGCAGAATTGAAACCACAATTCTTTCGCCCATCAGAAGGCTTACTCATACATGCAATGCAGCCTATGCAGAGGCTCAGCATAGACTTTAAAGGGCCATTGCCTTCGTCGACAAGGAACACCTACCTACTTACGATGGTGGACGAGTATTCACGCTTTTCCTTCGCCTTCCCCTGCCCTAATATGCTTACCTCTACGGTAATTAAATGCCTCGATCAGGTCTTTTCCCTTTGCGGGACGGCCAATTTTATCCACACTGATCGGGGTCCCTCCTTTATGTCGAGTGAACTTAAAAGTTATCTCTCCCAACGGGGAATCGCCTCAAGTAGGACGACACCATATCACCCAATCGGTAACGGACAGGTTGAACGATACAATGCCATCATCTGGAACGCTGTCCGTCTGGCACTAAGGTCACGCAACCTACCGGACCAGCAGTGGGAAACGGTGCTCCCCGACGTGTTACACTCTATCAGGTCTCTTCTCTCCACATCTACTAATGTCACGCCTCATGAGCGATTCTTCAAATTCCGGCGTCGCTCTACACATGGGACGTCTCTACCGTCATGGTTGGTGGCTCCAGGCCCGGTGCTACTCTGGAGGTTCGTCCGGTCTGCCAAAAATGACCCTCTCGTTGACGAGGTGGAGTTAACAGAGGTAAACCCCACGTATGCGCACGTACGGTACCCTGATGGCCGGGAGACCACCGTCTCGCTCCGAGATCTGGCTCCCTGCCCAACCGGTCACACGGGCCCGAATGATGAAGGATCCCACGACGATGATATCAACACTCCGCACCCCTATGAAAATGACGCCCCGCTTGGGACATCGGGGGATCTGCCGGCAACGCTACCGGATCAACTCAGGGAGCTGGACGCTCCCTGTAGGATGGCCACCCGAAACCAGGACGCCGGACAATCTCCAGCCACGACCCGGGATGAGGCCAGCTCAGCACCTGTGGGGACCCGCACCCGGAGTCATGATATTCCCAGTCCTCCACAGGATGATCAAGATGACGCGGACTCTACTGACTTACCGGTACGGGCCAAGCGACCCAGGGACCAGGACACGGTCCGGGGAGACGTGCCTTCCGGTCACAAGCAGAGAGCTAAACGTCTACGGCTATTTCTGGTCCGCCTAGTCCGTTAAAGGAAGACTGGACTTCCAAACCTTTTAGGGAGGAAGAATGTCATAAATCGCAAGTAACAACTCAGGAAGTACTACTGGGCGGCCAGCTGGGGCGCCGTCCAGGGAGTATAAATACTCAGGCATGGGCCCACCTTGGGCAGAGACAATCTGGAAACAGGAAGCTAGTGACTGCTAACTAGACCTCCATGTTTTGTTACAAGTTGATTAAAGCCTTGCTTTATGTTCAAGTGCGTAGTGAGTCTTTATTACATCAACTATGTCAGGCTGTTGCTTGACTAGTCTGTGGGACAGCTCTCCCAATTTTGGCACAAGTCTCCAGATGTTGTTGAGGATGACTTTGCAGGGTCAACTGGGCTGGGTGTGCCGTTGTCGTGTCTGTAGCTGGTGCCGAGGTTGATGCCGAGTGGTCCGTCCGGTTTTATTCTTATTGTTTTTCGTAGCGATTTGTTACAACTGAGTGGCTTGCTGGGCCATTTCAGAGGGCAGATAAGGGTCAACCACATTGCTGTGGGTCTGGAGTCACATATAGGCCAGACCAGGTAAGGACGGCAGATTTCCTTCCCTAAAGAACGTTCATGAACCAGATGGGTTTTTACGACAATCCGATAGTTTCATGGTCACCATTAGTGATAGTTTTTTAGTCCCGATCATTAGTCCAGGCCTCTGGATTACTAGTCCAATAACATAACCACTATGCCACCGTTCCCCTAATGAAATGAAAAGCAAGTCAAAAGTTTAACCATTTCTATTTTTAAAATTAGAATAGAAATGTATCTGAAACTTTTATTTAAAATATATATTTTCATTTGGCCATATTATAGACATTGTTCACCAACTCAACCAAAACATTTATCTTCCAATAAGTGCATCCAGTATTGCCCAGCTAACTCTGTTGACAAGTGAACATGGAGCTTTCTTGATTGCCTTAAGGAGATGGAAAAGAATTTCCCAGTGCTTTTCCAGAAATTAGCTACAGATTTATTTTCTCTTTATTTTGCGTCACTCACTGTTTACCATTATGAGCAGTTGGGAGGGATGGCCCATACAGTTGCACTGTCACTTGGATAGGGTGAGCAATGAAGGGAGAGCGGCCTATTCTCACCTATCTAATCAAGGTGTTTAAAATGACAAAAAGATTCGATAAGGTAGATACAGGCAAAGTATTTCCTCTGGTGGGGCAATCCAGAAGAAGAGAGCATAATCTTAAAATTAAAGCTGGACAAGTTAGGAGTGAAATCAGAATATTTTTTTTTCCATCGAAAAGGTAGTGGAAATCTGGAACTCTTCTCCCACTCCGCCCCCCCATCGCCCCAAAAGGATGTGGATGCTGGGTCATTTGAAATTTTCAAGATTGAGATAGATAAATTTTTGTTAGGTATGGGTATCAAGGGATATGGAGAAAAGGTGGGTAAATGTAGTTGAGGTACAGATCAGCCATGATCTAATAGGTTGGTGGAACAGGTTCAAGGGGCTTCATGGCCTACTTATGTTCCTATGTTATTTTTGTACATATATAAATAGAATGGAATGCAAAGCTTTCTCTTGGACGTGCACCTCAACTCCAAACTCAGAAGTACAGTATTTCCATATTCAGCAGTTTTCTTTAGCAAGAGACAATTATTACCAAATACAGGACTAAAGAGTATAAGAGCAATGAGCTGTCATTCAGGAAACATCAATTGCAGTTCCCAACCTCAACTTACATTTGATGATGACCACCATAATTGGGAAATCTTCACCATTGCTTTGTTAGTCCCGTGGCTGAAACAGCTTGCGGTCGTTGAGTGTTATGTCTGCAGAGATGTAAGTTTGGCAAAAACCCTTTACGCAGCAGGAAATCACATTTCCGATTGCCCACTGCTAAATATTGAGGCTATCAAAGAGACCATTGGCCAGATTCTTTCTATTGCCAATTTGAAGGGCACTAGTATACTGGTTGGAGTGATACAAAGCATAGATAACGGGGAGAAACTGGTTTAAACTAAACTATTAAGAAACACTGCTTATATGAAGATCCCACAATTCCTGTTCAAACTAAAATTTGAGTGGATTTCTCTCCACTTGGATTAAACAGGCTGCTCGAAAGCAGCTGAGACCTTGTTCCTAATGTTTGTCATTAGGATTTTTCCCTTCCAAAACCACTAACTAGCCAGAATTGTTAGGTTCTGAAAGTCACTGCTTAATCCATATTTCAGGGATGTGTACCACAGAAGCAGAACTTGTGCAATGAAAGACGAACTTTGCGACTAACTTCCCTGAGCTTAGACAGACTGGATTGAACGCAATCTGACTGAAAAATACTGCTGGGCCCATCAACAGAGGAAACTAGCCTATATAGGTTATTAAGTAGGGCATTGCTTTTGTAAGAGTTAATAGAAGAGCTATCAGGCTGTCCACAGAACCTGGATTCTACACAGTCTATCAATCCCCCATCTGTTGCCTGATTAAATATATTGCTTCACTCTAGGCACCAACTGCCATGACAACCTCCAGCTCCTTGATCATATCAGAGGGAAGAGCATCAAACATAGCAGCACGAATGGGCCAATCGATCACAACCTCCTAGTGCTAGGACAGCTGTGTTTGCTGTTTTTGCAGAACTGTTGTCCTGCCAAGTACCATTTTGTTCTGTTCTTAAAGGCACATTTAATCGTTTTTAATTTGATATTTGCCCTCCCAATCTTTTCCTCTTTTGCCTCCCACCACTCTTGCTCCCTCTTTATGGCATATTATCTCCTTGAGTTGGGAAGGTGAGATGGTCTAGCAGGAGACTTCATTGTCCTTTACAATGTCATGCTACGATTAACTGACAAGAGGTGCATTTCTGTGAGGTGTAATTAGCACAGTCATTTTTTATTTACCTTTGAGACACTGCACTCTACTGTCACCAAGAATATACATAGAGTTATGTCACTGGGAGTAAACTGGCTGCAATTATTCTCTTTATAAAGCATTGCTCGATAGGTAGTATGATTTCCAATTTTAAAATGAGAACAGATAAAGTGAAGTGTTATTTTTTTTTAACTGTATCCGGCGCTTAAGATTGGAAAATGTGTTTTCGAATGAAGCAAACCATCTGTTTAAACAATAGTCCAAATAGATCTTTGACCTAATTGCATATTTCTTGAACTTCTGACAGATAATGACCATAATAATTGTGTTTGGTTCAGAGCCACATATCGAACACCTGGCAGTTTCTGGAGTTTGACGGTTCACGACATTTGTTAACCTGAGCAAATAGCCAGAATAAATTAGCGGAAGCTGCATATGTAGTGTGGTTGTGCAGCAGAAATAAAGCATTTTGTGTTGTGAATAGGCGGTATCATTACACGGTGTCAGATATTCTGCTAATTACCGATTGAAGATGAAAATTGATGCAAAAAAAACAAACATGACTGTGGACCAACACTGCCTAAACACTGGTTAACTGCTTATTAGTAACTGGGCTGAGTAGATGTTCAAGCAAAGGTTGATTAATGATTTGGTAGCCATAAGTGGTGCATAGAAAGGAGAAGGGTAACAATACTCGTTACCGTGATTGGTAATGAAGCTGCTGAAGTGTGTAATACATTCATGTGAAATATGGGGGGTGGGGGGGGGAGTGTTAACCCCCAAGGGTTGGGATCAGGTGGGAAGTAAAAATTGTAGAAAATTGAAACGCGACCACAACCCGACTCCAATGCGTCCACTTTCGGGTTTAACGGAAGCCTGTTTGGCTGCGGCGAGTAGCCTGCTCGCTAGAGGCAGCGCGATCATTAGGACAGGCGGGTCAGTAATTAGCACAGCCGTTAACATCATTAGCACATGGTAATGAGGCAATTTTGAATTGAATTAAACAGCCATTCAAATTTAATGCCTCCAGCATGGGTTTCCTGGGGCGCGGGAAACTCGCCAGTGAAAAGGAGGAGAGATTGAGCAGCACTTAATGAGGGTTTTTAAAGTTCAGATTGTCCGATCGCAATAAATGCTCAGTGCTTACAGCTACTTTGTCAGCTCTCTCTGGCAAACAGTTCGCAGAAAATTCTTGTCAGCATAAAGATTTTTGAGAAGTTTGGAGGCTTTCAAACGGACACCAGCAGGATGGGGGTAGGGGGGCACCTTGGATGTTTTCGAGAGTATAACGGATGTGGAACACAATCATCATCCACCAATCACAGCAATACCGTGCTGTGGTGGGATCTGCAGGTGCACAAGACAGAGGTGCAGAACAGCAGAGGGGAGAACAGAGTGGAGAACAGCAGAGATGAGACCAACAGAGGGGCCGAGGTTGCAGAAGTCATTACCCACGTGAGAGGGTCTACAGACAAAGGCTCAGCTTCCTTGGCCTATCTGAAGAGCAGGTGCTTCTGCAGGTTCAGATTGACACGGCAGGTGGTCCCTGCTGGACCTGGTGACCATGCATTGCCCGTTCGCTGTCAAAGTCATCACCGCCTTCAATTTCTTTGCCTCTGGCTCCTTCCAGTGCACCACCGGAGACATCTCGAGGGTCTCTCAGTCGGTTGTCCAGTAAATGCATACGTCAGGTCACAGATGGGCTGTTTGCGTCAACTTCCCCAGCGACGACAATAGCCAGAATGAGCAGAAACTCGCATTTGCCTCTCTGGCTGGCTTCCCATAAGTGCAGGGTGCCATCGATTGTGCGCGCACATGGCAATTTGAGGACCACCAGATAAGCCAGGAGTTTTTATCAACCGCAAGGGAATTAATTCCATCACTGCACAGCTGGTGGGCAACCACAAGAAGAGGTTCATGCAGGTGTGCGCCAGATTCCCTGGGAGCTGTCACAATGCTCTCATACTGTGGCAATCCAACATTTCAGACCTTTTCGTTCCAGGAAACAGACTTGACAGTTGACTCGTAGGAGACAAGGGATAGCCCCTTCAAACTTGGCTCATGACACCTGTGAGGAACACCACCAATGAGGTGCAGGAGATCTAGAATGAGAGCCACATGACCACCAGGTGTATCATTGAGCAACCCATCAGCATGTTGAAGATGCGCTTCAGGTGCCTCGATAGGTCTGGAGGCTCCCTTCAGTACTCGCCAGCGAGGGTGTCCAGAATCATAGTGGTGTGCTGCGCCCTGCACTACATAGTGCAGCGGTGAGAATTCGAGTTGGAGGACGACCAAGTATCAGGCATCTTCTGATGAGGATCACATTGAAGAAGAGGAGGAGAAGGAGGAATATGATGATGGGGCACCCATCACTGTACCAGCTGTGCACATTGCTGCCAGGGATGCCCTCATAGCTAGAGTGGTTCAGTTAGTTATTCCAACTGGAACAAATAACAAGTGAGAGCCACCACCACCCAAAACCCCTACCTTTGCACTAAACCGTCCTTCAACCCGCACACACTCATTGCATGTCTGCCCAATGGATTGCGTCCTCTACTGACATTCATCATGAAATAAGTGAAAGGGCGAGTTGGCACGCAGGACACAATAATGGGCCAGATGTGGAAGTGGTGCTAATCAATAAATTTTATAAGGCGTTATAAAAAAATGAAACTTAACAAAGTAACTTTTTTGCAAACCCTTGGTGAATTGCAATTGCATTAATTTATGCTTCTTACTGCTTCTACATGGTGCAGCCTGTGTGGCTTCAGCAGAGATAGAGGCAGGCTGCTCAGATCCCGGCCCTGAATTCTGGGATGCTTTTGGCCTATGACCTCTGGGTTTCAAAGCCCCTGAGGGCTCTGCTCCACCTGCACCTGTGCAGGGGTAGACTCAGCCATCGGAAGACAAGGCAGCAGGTTGGGTACTGACTGAGGGAGGGGCAACGGGTGAGAAGTGGGAGCTCTTTGAGATGAGCTCCCACTTCCATGTCCCTCTCCTGAGTCAGCGCCACATCATTCCTATCACGCTGTTGGAGAGCAGCTTGGCCAAGATCAGTGGCGCGATGTAAGGCTACGGATTTGGTATCTGCCATCCTGCTTAAGGCGGCAGACATGTTGGCATCCAAAGTCTGCACGACCGTGGTCATGGTCTGCATGGACTCATTTGTGATTCGGGCTTGAAGCTCCATGGAGCCGCCTCTCTCTCCATGGCAGACAATCCCACAATTATCTGCACCACCAATCCACTACTGTTTGGCTTGGGCTCCATCATCCTCTCCACTATTGTGGAGAGTGTGTGTGGCATGTCTGTCAGTGCCTTGTAAAGTTCTGCACCTTTACCATTCTCCTTCTCAACGATGGTCCCCGGGGTTCAGCAGCTGTGTCTAGCTGAGCAGAGCTTGTAGAGGACTGTGCCCCCCCGACGCAGACTCTCCACAACTGTCCCTGCCACCAGTGCCTGCTCGTGATCACTTGTGAATTGTGAATCACGAGATGAAAACCCAACTAAACTGACTGTCTAAGTGGACCCACCAAAGTGCGAGTGCGCTGGTGCATGGCTGTACGTCCCGTGACAGTGCACCCTCAGAAGGAATGAGGTCCTCTGAGGAATTGTTCTCACGCATGCCCAGCGACACTTGCTGTACGCGTGAAGGCCCTGGAAGACAAAAGAAAGGGATATGTATTCGTCGTGGCAAAGTAACAATCTTGACAATCACCATACTCATGTCTGCTCATAGTTCAGTCATTGATGAAATAAAGTCAGCATATGTGTCAGAGATATTTGCAATTCTGTTACCAGCCATCTGCGAGTTCCCAGTCTTTCCATCTGCGATTGAGAGGGATGCAGATGTGCCACTTATCTCCATGTCATCCTCCTCTACATCTGTGTACTGTACATTCAAACATGGCATCCTCCTCTGCCTCTGTAATCTGTAATCAGGCCACCTCCAGTCCTCTCCCTTGCATTTTGTGCTCTCTTCTCTGACATGGGATGAAGAAACAGATCTGTGAGTGAGTGAAGGTCAGGTATTCACCTGATGGACACAGTGCATTCGGTGAGGGTGACTATCAGACAGACGCATCACATTTCATAAGGATTGGGGCCAGTGGCAGTGGTTGATGGATACATGGGGAGGTGCATAGGAAGTGAAGGCTGGGTGGTACTGAAAGTTGAGTGGGTGATGTGATGTGATGGAGAACGCTTGGCAAGACAGAGTGAGGTAGTGTGGGTGGGAGGGTGGTTAGGTGAATCAGCAAATGTACTCACTTTTCCTGTCCAGCTTAGGTTATTAAACCGTTTCCTGCATTGCACCCAAGACCGGGGCACAATGTTCCTGCAGCTCACCTCCTCAGCCATCTCCAACCACACCTTCTTGGTGACAGCAGCGGGTTTCTTCCTCCATTGCTGGGGAAAAGTCTGTCCCTCTTCCTCCTGACTGCACCCAGCAGTAATTCCAGGGAAAAATGATTGAATTTGGGTGCTGCCTTTGCTCTTTGTGAATCTATCCTAAACACCTCCTGGCTCCTCCAAATTCCATTTCTGCATTGGCCCTTTAAGTATTGGACTTTAGATCGCATCATGTGGGTGTGCATCACGGCTGCTACGCAACTTGGGGACGCAAAACCCAGAAGGAAATATATAGTGATTTGATCAAGTCGAAATCAGAGAATCTGACCCACGAACTTTGCTTCCGGGTTTCTCTCGCGCAATCCATCCCCACGGCCCCCACCCCCCCCTCCCCGCCCCCACCCCACCTGCTTGGAACCCAACTTTGCATTAATATCAGGGCCAAGGTGTTTATGTAAAGACATAAAATCGACTGTGAAATCTGAGCATTTTCCCCATCTAAGAAAGAACACCATTTATGAGAGGTGCATGCTTAACTTAAGAAATCAAAGGAAGTTAATTGATCACTGCATTACAACGATTTGGAATTTGGCAGATACTGATTTCTGGGGGAACTGAAGGATATACTGGTTCATGAAAGCACTGGCCCTGAATTTGCAGTCAGAGGCTTCCCGTGGGGAAATGCCTCCGATCCGCAAATAAAGTTTCCCTATACCTGGGGCCTCAGGATCCGTGGAGACTCGCGGTCCTGGGGCTCTCTGGGTACCCGTGGGTAGAGGCCCACGTATCCCGGGGCGCAGGTGGTTCACGAGCGCCCCTGGGATCACATGGACCGGACCAACGAAGGGAATCCCCATTCATGCTTATGGGGATTCCGTATGTAAGGAATCCCCTTAAGTATGAATGGGAATACCCCAAAAAGTACACCTGTAGGCTTCGCAAAATCCCCCAGAAACTCGAATAGAACCCTAAAGGGGGTGATGAAGGAATTTGAGGTCAAAGCCTCAGTTTTGAAGATATTTTGAAAGGAATCAAGGAAGGAAAATACACCTGAGGAAAATGACTTTTGGATGAAAGATGCCTTTATAAAAAAGGGACATTGGGTAAACCTGCAGTCACAGAATCACAGGCTGCGGGAAGGGGTGTGGTGAGGCAGTGGACAGCTTTTGGATATTGGGACCAAGTCAAGCTGTCTGGGAGATGTTTGCACTGCAATCCAACCAAGGAGGAAGAGCCTCATCACAAACACATTCAAAAATGAATAAACCAAGACCCCTTTTTGAAATCCCCAGGTCCAGACAGGATACTGGAAGTCTGAAAACATTTCCTAACAATAAAACTTCCAGTACACAGTTTCATAGCCCATCATCCCATCAAAAACTGATTAGCCAAGTATCAACTGGAACAGTTTAACAAGCCCGCCAAAACCTAAGACAAAAGAAGCGAGATTTGGCGGGTAGATAGAGGCCCTGTCTCAATGGAAGACATCGGTAGCCATCAGGACAAGTTAACACTAAGTTAAAGTCATCAGACTTAACGAGCCCACCAAAACCTAAGACAAAAGAAACGAGATTTGGCGCGAAGATAAACAGGCCTCAATCACTTTAACGCGAAATCAATTTAGTAAAGCAGTTTTGGCGCGAAAAACACAATAGACCTGAACAGTATAATTGGGGGCCTTGTCCCCCAAGAAGTAAGCGAAGGAGAGGCAGGCCTAAAGCGAAGAAAGAGAGCCACACAGGTTCGACACCAGAGCCAGGCAACAAGGAGTTTCGGAAGGCAGGCAGGCCTAAAGCCATGGGCAAGAAGACACGAGGAACCCGAGAGACACTGTGGTGGTGTCTGTTCAAGCCGTGCGGTTTGTTACAACACTATACTTAAAGTTAGTTCAAGGCTGTCCAGAGAGGCAGTTTAAGTTAGTAACAGTACCGAGGCACGCAAGGACAACACGCCACAGTAAGCGGGGGGTCATCAATGGACCCGACTGGGAAAAAGGTTCCCAAACGCCTCGCAGCAACCAAGGTCCCACGAACCAACCAACACAACGCCATCGACCAACCAGGTGCGAACCAGGCCGTCGCGACCACCGAAAGACCAACACCAGGAAAAACCGAAGACACGCAAGTTTCCACGCTACAAACTATTCCTGACTTACCCCTGGGTAAGATTTTCCCTTAAAAAACTCTAAACCTTACCTCTAACGAAGAAAAATTGGGTACTCACCTGATAAATCCAATACGCACCTTACCGCATCAGCAGACAGACCCAAACTGACCTGGAGTGCAGCTGAAGTCTTCCACCACGTCCGGGGTACGGCAGGCCCCAACAACCAAAAACCCCAGTGAACCCCGAAATCGTGAAATACCTCAACTGTCAAGAACTGTCAAGGAGTGGTGAGCATTATCCCTGGTTCTCTGAAATCAAACCTAGCTAGGTAGTGGGATTGGAAGGGATAAGGGGTTTTGTATACTGTAATTCTCCCTCGCCTGACCGTGTGTTCCCCAACCTGTGTTTAAGTATTAAGTATGTTTTAAGATTATTTGTGTTGTATCTACCTTTTCTCGAATAAAAGTTAAAGTTCTTTGATCAAAACCTGTTGTCCACTGCAATTTTGTTCACGACCCCCAAATAAGTCCAAGGTCTAGAACTAGGGGCGTGGGAGCGATTCGAACCGCTCACTGAAGTCAGAGGTGAAGCTGACCCTACCACACCACCCCCTACACACCTAGACATCAAATACATTTTTTAAAAATCACAGATTTAAAATTAATTAAAATGGCATTTAATTAAATATTTAAAACAAATTTAATTTTTTGAAAAATAAATTTACATGTTTTAAAGGGGCTAAAAATAAACTTACCTTATTTCTCAGGTTTTTAATGTATAAAATATTGACAACATTTTATTTTTCTGATTTTTCAAACTTTTACACTGATAAAAGCAGGCCTTATGTCTGCTTTTACCAGGCGTAAGAGTTTCACGGGCATTCGTTGGGCAGCAGTTGGGCAAATAGCGCAACACTCTGCCCGCGGATGCCCTTTTCCTGGGGATGCGGATGATCTGTCAATCGCAAGTTCCGGGTTTTAGTGCATGCGCAGCGTAAGCCTAAACCCGGAACTTGTGCGGCCCCTACGGGCGTGTGCGCACCTCGTCCGCACCCGTAGGGCCGCAAATTACGGCCCATTGTGTTTTAAGTCAGAGATATAAGAGAGCTAGATTCAATCTCAGGAAACCTATAGATATATTAGGAACCGCTGAAATCACACAGGCACAAATGAAGCAGATCAGAGTTGATGAAAATCCACATTTTAGTCAAAAAGAAAGTGTTTAGAATAAAATAAAACAGTGAACAGAAGTTTATGTAAATCAATGGTAAGATGATTGACTACTAGTTCTCTGGAAATAGTTGGGTACCAAAAATAATTAAAAAGGCTAATGGAATATTGGCCTGTATCTCAAGAGGGCTGGAATACAAAGGGGTGGAAGTTATGTTACAGCTGTACAGAGCTCTGGTTAGACTGCATCTGGAGTACTGCGTTCAGTTCTGGGCACCGCACCTCAGGAAGGATATATTGGCTTTGGAGGGGGTGCAGCACAGATTCACCAGAATGATAACAGGCTAAAAGGGTGAAATTATGAGGACAAGTTGTACGGACTAGGGTTGTATTCCCTTGAGTATAGAAGATTAAGGGGTGATCTAATTGAGGTGTTTAAGATGATCAAAGGAGTTGGTAGGGTAGATAGAGAGAAACTATTTCCCCTGGTAGGGAGTCCAGAACAAGGGGGCATAACCTTAAAATTAGAGCAAGGCTGTTCAGGAGTGATATCAAGAAGCACGTCTTCACACAAATTGTAATGAAAATCTGGAACTTTCTCCCCCAAAAAGCTGTTGAGCATAGTTCAATTGAAAATTTCTATATTGAGATTGATAGAATCTTGTTGGGAAAGGGTATTAAGGGTTACAGAGCCATGGTGGGTAGATGGAGTTAAGATACAGATCAGCCATGATCTCACTGAATGGCAAACAGGCTCGAGGGGCTGAATGGCCTACTCCTGCTCCTATGTTTCTAGATACATTAAAGATAAGAATTAGTGCCCAGCATTCAGACAGACATGCAAATGTGGTTTAACAATCAATTTGCTGCCGATGCAAGACAAAGGCTAGAATTTCTGGGGTCCGTGCGGGCGCGATCGGAGGTGGGTCGGGTGGGAAATTTGAAAAAAGTCGAAGCGGGTCAGGAACCTGTCGTCATCCCGCCCCCACGTGCCTTTCCCTCGGACACGTTTGCCGGAGGGGCAGCAACCCGACCAGCAGAGGCGGGCGACCTAATTGAAATCATTATAAGACACTTCAGCCTTTTCCCCCCTACATTTCAAATTTCCCTGCATGGCCACGGGATTCACGCAGCTCGGGAACCACGTCTGTCAACCTGAGGCGGGAGTTGAATGGCCATTGCTCCAGCTGATTACTTGACTGCATCAAATGTACTATAAAAGCTCCAACCTCACTTTCCTCAGGCAGAAGCTGTTGCTGACTACATTGCCAGCACAGATTTAACTTTCTGCAGGCTGCAAGTGTTTCCAGCAAAGTCTCCATCCAGTGTCACCTCATTGGAAGAACCTCTCTCACCATTGACACATTGCTTCTGTCAACTCTACTTGACCTGCCATCTATTCCATCGAGAGGTCGCACAACACCAGGTTATAGTCCAACAGTTTTATTTGAAATCACAAGCTTTCGGAACTATCGCTCCTTCCTCAGGTGAAGTAAATTGGATACAGAATCGTCAGAGCATATATAGATGGAAAAAAAAGCATGTGTACTTTACAATTGCAGACCAATAAATTAAATCATCCTGACTATCTGCCGAGGTGTGATAAAGTTAATTAAGTCAGCCAGGAAGGTACCACATCAAAAGACATAGCAAGATACAACTGAGACAATGAGGTGAAGTCGCAGGGGTTCTAACGTGTCAAAAGCTGCCGTCTGTATGTAAAACGAAAAGCTTTAAAAAAAAAAATTTACTTTTTTACTGGGAAAATTTTTACTTTTTTACTGGGAATCACATCTGTGAACAAGCTAACGACGACTCGAGTCCGGATCACGTCATGTATCGTGACATAAACCCAAGATCCCGATTGAGACCGTCTTCATGAGTGCAGAACTTGGCTATCAGTTTCTGCTCGATGATTTTGCGTTGTCGTGTGTTTCTAAGGTTGCCTTGGAGAACGCTTACCCGCAGATCCGAGGCTGAATGTCCTTGACTGCTGAAGTGTTCCCCGACTGGGAGGTAACAATCCTGCCTGGCGATTGTTGCGCGGTGCTCGTTCATACGTTGTCTCAGTGTCTGCATGGTCTCGCCGATGTACCATGCCGCGGTGCATTCTTTCCTGCAACGTATGAGGTAGACAACGTTGGCCGAGTCACATGAGTATGTACCATGTACCTGGTGGGTAGTGTCCTCACGTGTGATGGTGGTATCTGTGTTGATGATCTGGCATGTCTTGCAGAGTTTGCCATGGCAGGGTTGTGTGGTGTCGTGGTCGCTGTTATCCTGAAAGCTGGGTAATTTGCTGCGAACGATGGTACTTCTGAGGTTAGGCGGCTGTTTGAAGGCAAGTAGTGGAGGCGTGGGGATGGCCTTAGCGAGGTGTTTGTCGTCATCGATGACATGTTGAAGGCTGCGAAGAACATGTCGTAGTTTCTCCGCTCCGGGGAAGTACTGGACGACGTAGGGTACCCTGTTGGTTGTGTCCCGTGTTTGCCTTCTGAGGAGGTCTATGCGATTTTTCGCTGTGGCCCGTCGGAACTGTCGATCGATGAGTCGAGCGTCATATCCCGTTCTTACGAGGGCGTTTTTCAGCGTCCGTAGGTGTCCATCGCGTTCCTCCTCGTCTGAGCAGATCCTGTGTATTCGCAGGGCTTGTCCATAGGGGATGGCTTCTTTAACATGGTTAGGGTGGAAGCTGGAGAAGTGGAGCATCGTGAGGTTGTCCGTGGGCTTGCGGTAGAGTGAAGTGCTGAGGTGTCCGTCTTTGATGGAGATTCGTGTGTCCAGGAATGAGACCGATTCTGAGGAGTAGTCCATGGTGAGTTTGATGGTGGGATGGAACTTGTTTATGTTATCGTGTAGTCTTTTCAGTGATCCTTCGCCATGGGTCCAAAGGAAGAAAATGTCGTCGATGTATCTGGTGTACAGCGTTGGCTGGAGGTCCTGTGCAGCGAAGAAGTCTTGCTCGAACTTGTGCATGAAGATGTTGGCGTATTGGGGTGCGAATTTGGTCCCCATGGCTGTTCCGTGTGTTTGGGTAAAAAAATGGTTGTCGAAGGTGAAGACATTGTGGTCAAGGATGAAGCGGATGAGTTGTAGGATGGCGTCTGGAGATTGGCTGTTGTTGATGTTGAGTACTGAGGCTGTTGCAGCGATGCCGTCATCGTGGGGGATACTGGTGTAGAGTGCCGATACGTCCATCGTGGCAAGGAGTGTTCCTGGTTCAACTGGTCCGTGGGTGCTGAGTTTCTGTAAGAAGTCTGTAGTGTCGCGACAGAAGCTGGGGGTTCCCTGTACGATGGGTTTCAGAATGCCCTCGACGTATCCAGAGAGGTTCTCACACAGGGTTCCATTGCCTGATACGATAGGACGTCCGGCTATTCCATCAGCATGGATGCTGTTTATACTGTCTCACGTTGGTCCTCAGAATTGGACCACAATGAACCCCAACACCAGCAGCACCAGGCACACCAGCAAACTTCTCCGCAATCACCTGATGCTGCACAGGACAGAGGGCATCAGCACCCGAACACATTGCTGCCAGGGATGGCCTCATCATGGCCAGATTTACTTAACTTCACATTGTACACCCTATGGCTGCCTCATGCTGCACCAAGTTGACACCACCCCACAGCAACACCATAAACCATCCCTACAATGACCAAGCCATTCCTTTCACACTGACCACCATTGCTGGAGGTACCATTATGTCTCACCATTCACTGCAACTCACTAAGCCACTTCCAAAGGTGCACACAAATTTCTCCAAGACTGGAAAGTGGTGAAAATAAAGATTTTTATGGTTGAGATCACATTAACGGAAACTTCACATTAACATTGAATAAAACACCCAAGTGGCTTCCCTTGTGAATCTACTTGTGTGTCATCTTTCTCTATGCGTGCTTCTGTGAAGTGCTATCCCTGTGGCTTCAGCAGAGGTAGAGGCAGCCTGCTCGCTTCCCTGCTGCGACTGCTTAGACATTCTTGACCGACGTCCTCTGGGTTTTGGAACCTCTGATGGCCCCGCCACAGTGTGCTCCTCCTGCGACTGTGCAGGGGCAGACTCGACCATCGCTGTCCAAGGAGGTATCTGGGGCTCTGACTGAGGGGGTGGCAATGGGGGAGAAGTGTAAGTGCTTTGAGAGGAGCATACACTTCCATGTGCCCTCTCACCATCATCCCTCTCATGGGCCACCTGCACTTCCCTGCTATCAAGGAGCTGGAAAGCACCTTGCTGCATAACAGTGGGGCCATGAGGACCCACGTCTACGCTGACATCCCTCCTAGAGAGGAGGTCTATGAGCCTCTGCCATCTATTCTTCATGGATACCATGTGCTGATGTGAGTGGCACATCAGCTGCTCCATGCAGGTGACCATCTATCCATGGAGGAGCCTACAGTCACTATAGCCTGCGACATGGTGGTGCTCATGTTGGAGATGGACTCCTCCATTCTCTGAACATTTGCAGACATCGTGGTCGCAAAACTTGTCAAAGCCTCCTGCACTTCTTCCTGCACCTCCAGGATCGCCCTCTTTCTGGATGGCCCCCGAGGCTCAGCATCTGCATGCAGCTGGAGTGTCCTGCGCCCTCCGGCGAGGAGTCTCCACTGCTGTCCCTGTCTCCACCATCTGCTCTTGCTCACTTGTGAGTTGTGAGAAACTAGGTGACAACACTACTCTATCTCGCATGGGACCCACCGAGGTGTGCGTCTTTGTGCTGGTGCTGGGTGCACTTTTGTCTGGTGACGCCGCGCCCTCAGAGGCTGGAGGCTCCTCTGAGGAGTCATCATCCTCTTCCTCCTGTACAATGGAAGGGGGGAAGGCTCTTGATGGACCTGTAGGAGAGTAAAGAGATGAGTTAGATATGTCATATGAAAAATGGGTACAGATACCATTAAGCACAAGATAACCATTCAGTGGCTGATGACATCAGTCCCCTTATGAGCGACTGATTTACACCATGTAGCTGTTTGATATGTAATTCTGTCACCAGGTTGCTCAGATGTCCCCCTCTCTCCGTCTCCCACCTCCAGCTGCTCGGCGAATCCCGATACTTCTAACGCAGCCTCCTCTGCTGTTGTGAGGATGGCAAATGATGGTGTTCCACCTCCAGTTCCCTCCCTCTCCCTCTTATTTTGGGCTCTCTTTTCCTGCAAGGAGGGAAAGAAGAGAAGGTTGCGTGAGAGTGATGGAATGAGTGCAAGGAATGGATGGGTTAGATCTTTAGAGGAAGACTATGATGGAGTGGGGTGCCAATGCCAGATGGCCTCCTTGTATGTTGTTAGTTGGTATGATTGCATTAGGATGAGGGTGAGTGTGAGGGATGGCTGGTGAGATGAGGATGTGATCATATAGATAGAGAGAGAGAGGGATGGGTGGACGTGCAAGGTATGTTGGTGTGAGTAAGGATGTACAGGAGTAGGGTTGGGAAGGCAGAGTAATGGGGATGTGATGAGAGGCACAGCAGGATGAAGTTGAGTGTGGCTTTGTACTCACCTTTCCTGATCTAATGAGATCATTGAAACATTTCTGGCACTGCACCCAGGTCCTCCTGACCACATCCCTGCTGTTCACCTCCTCTGCAATTTGGAGCAAGACTCTTTTTGTCTCCCGGGGAGGTCTCTTCCACCCATTGGAAGGGAAGAGGATCTCCCTGCGTGCTCTGACTCCTTCCACAAGCATATGGAGGGAGTCATCGGAAAACCTGGGTGCAGCCCTCTGCCTCTGTGCAGTCATGTCTCTAAGTGTTTGGAGCAATCAAAGCCTCCAGTGCACACTCCTAGAGGAACCCTCAAATGCAATGTGGCCATGGCTCCTTTAAATATCCCGCTGAAAACGCGTCATCGATGATGCCATCAGACCCTCACCATTTAATAGGGCCGGGTAACGCGCAGGGCGGGCTTAATAGGCCCCATTGACGCAAAGTCGCTTTCTGCAGCGGGATGGAAGCAGCAACGGGGTCGCGACCCGCCACGCCGACCGCCCGCACCCAACCTGCCCAGATACAGAAAATTCCAGCCTAAGAAACCGCCAAAGAAGCAACTGAATTAGATAACAGCATAATTGGAATAGTAAAGGATATGAAAGTTTTTTCTTGAAAGAGTTGTTTGTAACAATGAGAATTATTGATAGTGCCAATGTAAGTTTCAGCTAAATTGTGAAACGATCTGCAAATGTACTTTCTCTGAGTCTTCAACAGTCATGGGAAATCCAAATTATTTCTATCTTCAAAGGAGCAAGCTAAGCTGGACGTGTAATTATCTGTGATGTATCCGTCAGGCAAATGGAAATATACACAATCTTAAATTCAAGTTGGCTGGTAAAGGTGTCACACACTGTACGGTGCAGGAACATGTCAGAAATTGCATTTTTTGAAGGTGCCAATAGCCAATTTACCATATCAGCTAAATACTTTTAAGTTAACTGCAGAATTGATGACTAATAATTCAGTTATTAATGAGTATAGTTATGTGTTCAAAGACCTGGGTTCCCTACAAAGGGCACATCATTACAAACTGTAAAGGCAGGAGTGGACCTCCAAGCCAGATATCTCTTGCATTGAAGGAGCCTCTCCTGAAAGTAGACGTGTAATAGTAGCAGCAGAGGTACTTTCTCCTGTTAGTGTATTCACAGGTGATTATTAAATATGATGACAATTGTGAAAACAAATAAGGTATGAAAATTAATTGACAACAGTTAAAAAGATTACAAACAACTTCAGTAAAGCCAAGATTTTCTCAATTATACATGATAAGTCTATATGGGTGTCATAAAAATGAAACATGTTTATCTTTTAGCTTGATAATGGTTCCTTTAATTCAATCACAAATGCACAATACATAAGGAGTTAAAAATCAGCTGTATTCAGAATCATGTCCCTAGCCTAACTTGTTAGAAGTGTTGCAAGGATTTCTTCAGTTGTTTCTGTTGGCTTGAGGGAAAGGCCATACAATTCAAATACCAACGATGTAATTGTTTTTTCAGTCCTGTCATGTGTGTGACTGGCAACTCCTTTTAAATTTAGCTGACAATTATTCAAATGCACAAAGCCTTGGCATCTGTTTTAGGGGTATTTAATTAGATTGGACTGTTCAAATCAAGAGTCGATCTGGAACTTTCAAAGATATTAGTCAGACTAATTAGCTCCTATGATTGGTAAAAGTATAAGAAGATAATAATAACTATACATATAAAATATAGTTTAACATTAGAATACCATGGCCCGGATATTCCGATCCCTACGGGTGTGTAAGCGCTGTGTACACACCCGTAGGGACATCGGAAATGCCGGTTTCAGGCATGCACAGCGCATGCGCTGAAAACCGGCATTTCCGATCTGTCACAAATGCTCTTGACAGATCGGAATGTTATTTTTAGTCCCGTAAAAAACTTTAATTATTTTTTCCAAAAAATTTAATTTTTGTTTAAAATATTTAATTTATTGTAATTTCAACTAATTTTAAAAAGGTGATAGTTTTTTAAAAATTTATTTAAAGTTTTACTATGTTTTTTCATTGATCTCCATTCATATATTTGACAGGTCTATCTGTCAAGTGTATGAAGGGAGATTCCCTTCTTTGATTGGCTCTCCATGGCCCACGTGATCCCAGGGACGCTTGCGAACTGCCTGCGCCTCTGGAATACGTGGGCCCTGCGCACTTGCAGTTTGGAGAGGCCCAGGAACGGAAGTGTAGGCGCCCCGGGAGCCCTCAGGTAAGTCCATAGATTTTTCCAGATCGGAGGCCTCCGCACGTAGGAGGCCTCCGATCGGAAAATACGGTCCCTTTTTTGGGGATTTTTGTTTAATTGGCCTAAATGATTTTTGGGTTCATTTATATTATGTTATAACGACATTAAATTCAGAATTAACAGCACATGTTTACAAAACCTTTATTAGTGCTGCTGTGTTTTTATTAGGGATTTTCAGTACTGGAATCATTTTTATTACCATGAATTCGTGGAATTAATTTTCGGAGGTACTTTTTATTTACTTATTACAATAAATTTGGTTTGAATCGCGCTCCCCCACTTCCTCATCTATAGGCTGCCTCTCGGCAACATCAGCCAAAGACATGGCATCAGGTTCCACATGCACACTGACGACACCCAGCTCTACCTTTCAAGCACCTCACTCAATCCCTCCATGGCCTCTGTGTTGGCAGACTGCTTGCCGGACATCCAGTTCGGAATGAGCCACAATTTCTTCCTGTTAAACATTGGGAAGACTGAAGCCAGGTCCGAGCACCCATCCCATTCAGGTAGGTGTTAGGCCTGCCATGCTCCCCTCCCAGTGGGTCTGCACTCAGACTTGGCAATCGATGCCAATGGCTTTTCCCATTTCACAGCTTTCTGAAAGTGGCCCAGTTGAGAATCACCAAAACCTGATGGATGCAGATTCCAATGTAGCTCAAGGCTGAGGTTCAAACTTGGAAACCTGTACAAAATATAAGTAGTTTGGTTCTTTAGTGCTTCAGAGCCACATAAAATTCAGAGATACATAAATTTGAAGCTGAAGCCAAAGATCTAATCCTAATCTCACAGGCAGGCAGATGGATGAACCTCCCCACTGTACCATTAAGTAATACAGATGCATACAGTATGCTGACAGAAATCAGACACAGCGACCGCTACAGCACCAGGGATAAGATATAAATGCCAATTAATCAGTCAATCTGCCAACACTGGCTGGGAAAATGAACAAATATCTTCAATCACTCAAGTATTTCCCAACCAGCCACCCCACATCTCCTCACCGCCGCCCCCCACCCTCCCCCCCCCCCCCCCAGAATTAGACAAGGAATTTAAACAAACTGGTATTGGAAAAAAAGGAACCTACACTTTCTGAAATAGCTGTTGTTCACTGTTAAAAATTCAGATCTGACACAGATATCTCCTCAGCTTCGGCAGTGTCAGCCCCTCCTTTAAGTAGTCTGGTCGCCTGCTTCTTACAGAGGTTGACTCCCACTATTCTATATTTACCAGCTTGGTTTTGACCACTGAGTGCAACAATAAAACTTGGAAGCGAGGAAATAAAGCCCGAGGCTCGAGGCCCAGACCGAGCTATTGGGAGCAACAGCGAGAGCGGACCGGCCTGTGAGGGAGCAGGCGAAGGAGGAGCGAGGAAATAAAGCCCGAGGCTCGAGGCCCAGACCGAGCTATTGGGAGCAGCAGCGAGAGCGGACCGACCTGTGAGGGAACAGGCGAAGGAGGTGCGAGGAAATAAAGCCCGAGGCTCGAGGCCCAGACTGAGCTATTGGGAGCAGCAGCGAGAGCGGACCGACCTGTGAGGGAACAGGCGAAGGAGGTGCGAGGAAATAAAGCCCGAGGCTCGAGGCCCAGACCGAGCTATTGGGAGCAGCAGCGAGAGCGGACCGACCTGTGAGGGAACAGGCGAAGGAGGAGCGAGGAAATAAAGCCCGAGGCTCGAGGCCCAGACCGAGCTATTGGGAGCAGCAGCGAGAGATGACCTCAACAGGCAACATTCGAAAGTGATGTCAGAGATTAAAGTGACGTCGGCACAAGGGAAGGAGTTGATTGGTAAGTAGGACCTGGTGAGTATTTCTACAGTCCAGTCGTTAAAGTAAAAGTAAGGTCTCTAGTTTAGAGTACGTAGTGTTTAAAGTGAAGTAAGGTCCCTAGTGTATTTAATATTCTTTAATTTAAAAGAAGTAAAGGGAGTAAATTAAGGGTAGGACATGGCAGGGCAGCTCGGCAGCATGAGGTGCTCCTCCTGTGCTATGTGGGAAGTCAGGGACACTTTCGGTGTCCAGGATGAACACGTGTGCAGGAAATGTCTCCAGCTGCAGCTACTTGAAATCCATGTTTCGGAGCTGGAGCTGCGGCTGGAGTCACTGTGGAGCATCCGTGAGGCTGAGATCTTTGTGGATAGCATATTTAATGAGGTGGTCACACCGCAGGTAAAGAGTGTACAGGCAGACAGGGAATGGGTGAACGCCAGACTGAGTAAAAGAACTAGGAAGGTAGTGCAGGAGTCCCCATGGGTCCATCTCCCTCTCCAACAGATTTTCCGTTTTGGATACTGCTGGGGGAAATGGTTTCTCAGGGGAATGCAGCAAGAGCCAAGTCCGTGGCACTACGAGTGGCTCAGCTGCACAGGAGGGGAGGAAAAACAGTGGGAGAGCAATAGTGATAGGGGATTCTATCGTAAGGGGAACAGATAGATGTTTCTGTGGCCGCAGACGTGACTCCAGGATGGTATGTTGCCTCCCTGGTGCCAGGGTCAAGGATGTCACTGAGCGGCTGCAGGACATTCTGAAGGGGGAGGGTGAACAGCCAGAGGTCATGGTCCATATCGGTACCAACGACATAGGTAGAAAGAGGGACGAGGTCCTGCAAGCAGAATATAGGGAGCTAGGAAATAAATTAAAAAGCAGGACCTCAAAGGTAGTAATCTCAGGATTACTCCCAGTGCCATGTGCTAGCGAGAGCAGAAATAGGAGAATAGACCAGATGAATGCGTGGCTGGAGAGATGGTGTAGGAGGGAGGGATTTAAATTCCTGAGACATTGGGACCGATTCTGGGGAAGGTGGGACCTGTACAAGCTAGACGGGTTACACCTCGGCAGAAACGGGACCAACATCCTCACAGGGGGGTTTGCTAGTGCTGTTGGGAAGGATTTAAACTAGTTTGTCAGGGGGCTGGGAACCTAAGTGTGAGCCTAGAACGGAGAGAACCAAAGCTGGAAGTGCAAGTTAGAAAAGTAGTCAGCAAAACCAGCAGGGAGCAGAAACAAAGGCCAACAGTAAAGAGGGTCAAAGTGCAGAAAAATATTAAACAGGCAAAGTTGAAGGCACTTTATCTAAATGCACGTAGCATTCGCAACAAAGTGGATGAATTAATGGCACTAATAGAAGTAAATGGGTATGATGTCATTGCCATTACAGAGACATGGTTGCAGGGTAACCAAAGCTGGGAACTGAATGTTCCAGGGTACTCAACATTTAGGAAGGACAGACAAAAAGGAAAAGGAGGTGGCGTAGCGCTGTTAATAAGGGATGAGATCGGTACGGTAGAGATAAAAGATCTTGGCTCGGCAGATCATGATGTAGAACTGGAATCAGTTTGTGTGAAGCTAAGAAACAGCAAAGGGCAGAAAACATTGGTGGGAGTTGTGTATAGGCCACCAAACAGTAATGGTAATGTAGGGCACAGTATCAATCAAGAGATTAGAAGTGCATGTAACAAGGGCAATACGGTAATCATGGGGGACTTTAATCTACATATTGACTGGGCAAATCAAATTACCACTAATGGTGTGGAGGACGAATTCTTGGAATGCATGCAAGATGGTTTCCTGGATCAGTATGTGGAGGAACCAACCAGGGAACAGGCTATTCTGGATCTGGTACTGTGTAATGAGAAAGGGCTAATCAATAATCTTGTGGTAAAGGGGCCTTTAGGGACAAGTGACCATAATATGATTGAATTTTACATTAAGTTTGAGAGTGATGTAGTCCAATCTGAAACTAAGGTCTTCAATCTAAACAGAGGAAACTACAAGGGTATGAGGGACAAGTTGGCCATGGTAGATTGGGAGACTACACTAAAAGGTATGAAGGTGGACATACAATGGCTAACATTCAAGGAAATAATGCATAATTTGGAACAAACATATATTCCTCTAGGGCATAAAAACCCAAAAGGAAAAGTGATCCAACCATGGCTAACAAAAGAAATTAAAGCTAGTATTAAGTCAAAGGAGGAAGCTTATAAAGTTGCCAGAAAAAGCGGTCAGCCTGAGGATTGGGATCTTTTTAGAGATCAGCAAAGGGCGACCAAGAAATTGATAAAGAAAGGGAAAATGGAATATGAGCACAAACTAGCGAAAAATATAAAAACGATTGTAAAAGCTTCTATAGGTATGTGAAAAGGAAAAGACTGGCGAAGGTGAATGTAGGTCCTTTACAGTCAGAGATGAGAAAATTCATAATGGGGAATGAGGAAATGGCGAGAAATTAAATAAATACTTTGTTTCTGTCTTCACGGAGGAAGACACAAAAAACCTCCCAGAAATACGAGAAAACCAAGGATGTGACAAGAATGAGGAACTTAAAGAAATTATTATTAGTAAAAAAACAGTACTAGCAAAATTAATGGGACTAAAAGTCGATAAATCCCAAGGACTGGATGACCAACATCCTAGGGTTTTGAAAGAGCTGGCCATTGGAATAGTGGATGCATTGGTTGTCATCTTCCAAAATTCTATAGATTGTGGAACGGTTCCTGCAGATTGGAGGATAGCAAATGTAACCCCGCTATTTAAGAAAGGAGGGAGAGAGAAAACGGGGAACGACAGACCTGTTAGCCTCACATCAGTAGTTGGGAAAATGCTATAATCTATTATAAACGATGCAATAACTGGGCACTTAGAAACTAATAGTAAGATTGGGCAGAGTCAACATGGATTTATGAAAGGGAAATCCTGTTTGACAAACCCATTGGAGTTCTTTGAGAATGTAACTAGTGGAGTAGACAAAGGGGAACCGGTAGATGTGGTGTATCTGGATTTTCAGAAGGCCTTCGATAAGGTCCCACACAAGAGGTTGGTAAACAAAATTAAGGCACATGGAATTGGGGGTAATATACTAGCATGGATTGAGAATTGGTTAACAGACAGAAAATAAAGAGTAGGGATAAACATGTCTTTTTCAGGATGGCAGGCTGTGACTAGTGGGGTACCTGCAAGGATCGGTGCTTGGGCCCCAGCTATTCACAATCTATATCAATAATTTGGATGAGGGGACTAAATGTAACATTTCCAAATTTGCTGATGATACAAAGCTAGGTGGCAGTGTCAGTTGCGAAGAGGATGTGAAGAGGCTTCAAGGGGATCTCGACAGGCTCAGTGAGTGGGTGAGAACATGGCAGATGGGATATAATGTGGATAAACGTGAAGTTATCCACTTTGGTAGAAAAAACAGAAAGGCAGAGTATTTCCTAAATGGTGAAAGATTAGGGAATGCAGATGCTCAAAGGGACCTGGGTGTCCTTGTACATGAGTCACTGAAAGTGAATGTGCAGGTGCAGCAAGCCATTAGCAAGGCAAATGATATGCTGGCCTTCATTACAAGAGGATTTGAGTACAGGAGTAAAGAAGTCTTACTTCAATTATATAGGGCCTTGGTGAGACCACACCTGGAGTACTGTGTACAATTTTGGTCTCCTTACCTAAGGATGGATATACTTGCCATAGAGGGAGTGCAACGAAGGTTCACAAGATTGATTCCTGGAATGGCGGGACTGTCGTATGAGAAGAGATTGAGTAAACTAGGCCTGTATTCTCTTGAATTCAGAAGAATGAGAGGGGATCTCATTGAAGCATACAAAATTATTACAGGGCTTGATAGGATGGATGCTGGGAGAATGTTTCCCTTGGCTGGGGAGTCTAGAACCAGGGGCCACAGCCTCAAGATAAAGGGTAGGCCATTCAGGACTGAGATGAGAAGAAATTTCTTCACACAGAGGGTGGTGAATCTTTGGAATTCTCTACCCCAGAGGGCTGTGGAGGCTCAGTCATTGGGTATATTCAAAACAGAAGTCGATAGATTTCTGACTAGTAAGGGCATCAAGGGATATGGTGATAGGGCCGGTGAATGGAGTTGAGGCAGAAGATCAGCCATGATCTCATTGAATGGCGGAACAGGCTCGAAGGGCCGAATGGCCTACTCCTGCTCCTATTTCTTATGTTCTTATGTTCCTTGTGTTCTTGCCTGGATCTCCGTGCCTTGCTCACATGTACTCCTTCAATCTCTCTGAAGGCGGACCGAATTAACACAAGACGAGACAGCATTTGGTTGGATTCGTGAGTTGCCTTATTCCACAGCAAGCAAAACGTACAGAACACTGAATATGATGGGAGGCACTTGGTACAATCAGTGTAACTGCTGTTTGTGTACTATTACAAAAATAAACACCGTACATACACTAGCCCACTTTGGCAGGTCGTCCAATTCAAATTAAAAGCACAATCTTTAATTTTTAAAATTATTTTTACTGTATTCTTATTTGCTCTGTGTAGTATAAGATGACTCCTGACCCCTCAACCACAGCCGTGCTGTCCGATCGCCTGGTCAGAACCAAGTCCTGGATGAACAATAATTTCCTTCAACTTAGTAGCAGCAAGACCAAAGCTATTATTCTTGGTTCCCACCTAAAACTTTGCACCTTAGTGCCCGACTACCTCCATCTCTGTCAGCTTCCTTAGATTAAGCCCGATGGTCCACAATCTCGGTGTCCTGTTTGGCTCTGAGCTGAGCTTCACTTGTCATGTTCTCACCATCACCATTAAGACGGCTTATTTCCATTCCACAACAGTGCCTGCCTCAGTCCCACAGTCGCTGAACCACTTATCTATGCCATTAAGCTTCCAGACTCAATTACTCCAAAGCTTTCCTTACTAGCATCTCAAATTCTGCCCTTTACAAATTGCAACTCATCCAAAATTCTGCTGCCTGCATCCTATCCCGCACTAAGTCCCAATCCCCTACTTCCCCATTGCATACCAACCTTCAATGGCTCGATATCCACCTATGCATCATTTTAAAAATCCTTGTCCGCATCTACAAATCCCTCCATAGCCTTGGCCTTCCCTACCTCTGCAGCCTGATTCAGCTCTACTCTCCTCTACGCACATTTTGTAGGTAGAACAACACCCAGAAACCTGGCTGATAATTAGCTGAAAACAAACATCAAAAAGATCATTTCATCAGCTAACCAAGGCCCAGATGTCTGGGCTTCGACCATGTTGAGTTGTATTCAAGACGAGATTTTCTCTCAGCACAGTCCAGCTAACATTGGACATGTAAGTGGTGCGTAAAGAACGAATGTGCCTGGATGAGAGAACTCAAGTGCTCAAAGGGTCAATGAAACTAAAATGTCTTTCCCCAGCACCACCCCCCTCCTATTCTTTGATTTGGTGCACAAAGAAATGAAGAACATTTAATTTTCACAGAATCACAGAATCCCCACAGTGCAGATAGAGGCCATTTCGGCCCATCAAGCCTGCACCGACACATATCCCACCCTATCCCCGTAACCCCACGTATTTAATCCCCCTAACACTAAGGGTCAATTTATCATAGCCAAATCAACCTAACCCGCACATCTTTGGACTGTGGGAGGAAACCGGAGCACCCGGAGGAAACCCACGCAGACACGGGGAGAATGTGCAAACTCCACACAGACAGTCACCCGAGGCCGGATTCGAACCCGGGTCCCTGGCGCTGTGAGGCAACAGTGCTAACCACTATGCCACCGTGTTGCCCGTAATTTTCTTGAATTGTAATTTTCTGCTGCAGTATTAGACTGCGGTTTGGGTTAAAGCCGATTGTTGAAGCGCTGCACAGAGCTGCCTTTGCTGAAGAGATAAACAGAAGCAGCTGTTGATTCCAAACCCGTTGCTGTGTCAGACGGAAAATGAATCATGGGAGTTTGTGAGAAGTTGTATGCCCTCAAAACCAATACCACTCGGTGTTCAGCGGACATGAAACAGCTTGCAGCAAAAACAGGCAGCTCTTAGGGACATGAAGACAGATTTTGAGAAATGTTTGAAAATACCCGTAGTCTCAGAGCAACTGTAGGTAAAAAAAAAAATCACACTATAGGATACACCATTGCCCATTTGCAATTTACATTAAGGAGGATATGGTTTGCCACAGCTTCTGAATAACAATTTCTAAAGTAAAAAAAAAATTAAACAGCTCAAGTGATTGACTCCTCAAAGAACATCAGAAATGAAATGGAAAGCTGAAAAATCACATTCCTATGTCACTTTTGTCAGTTTTTCCTCCCCCAGAGATGAGCGAATGCACACTGTGAAGCATTTTTTTAGTAGATAACTGAGAATTTAAGAAAGCATCTCACAACCATACGTGGCAGGTTTGTACATTAAGTAGTTTTGAGGCACAACTCCATAGACATGAGCACAGGCAACTTAAATGCAATGCTGCTAGTTCAGAGACTGGAATATTTTGACATTGGCATCTGGGGATAGCCCCACAGGGTTCACAATTATAACTCTCCATTATAACTAAAGACTAGTGCATTGTGCGCTCAGGGTCTACCATGGACAACATACTTGTCAACCATCAGTATGTTAAAAATGAGAAGTCGCACAACACCAGGTTATAGTCCAACAGTTTTATTTGAAATCACAAGCTTTCGGAGCGGCTGCTCCTTCGTCAGGTGAAGTAAAGGAATACAAAATTGACAAAGCATATATAGATAGAGAACAATGCCTGTGTAACTTACAATGGCAGACGACTACATTTAATCCTCCTGACTGTTTATCTGCCGAGGTGTGACAAAAGGCAATCAGGTCAGCCAGGAAGGCACCACATCAAAGACATAGCAAGATACCCCACCTCATTGTCTCAGTTGTATCTTGCTATGTCTTTGATGTGGTGCCTTCCTGGCTGACCTGATTGCCTTTTGTCACACCTCGGCAGATAAACAGTCAGGAGGATTAAATGTAGTCGTCTGCCATTGTAAGTTACACATGCATTGATCTCTGTCGATATATGCTTTGTCGATTTTGTATTCCTTTACTTCACCTGACGAAGGAGCAGCCGCTCCGAAAGCTTGTGATTTCAAAGAAAACTGTTGGACTATAACCTGGTGTTGTGCGACTTCTCACTTTTGTCCACCCCAGTCCAACACCGGCATCTCCGCATCATCAGTATGTTAAGTTGACACACGTATCAGCTTGTTAGCATTTCACAAGAGAAATTTGCTCCTTTACGGCTATTGCAGCTTGTCAGTGTAAACCAATGAGATCGGCTGGAGCATAGGACCAGGAGCAGGCCATTCAGCCCCTCGAGCCTGTTCCACCATTCAATGAGATCATGGCTGATCTGTATCTTAACTCCATCCACCTGCTTTGGCTCCATATCCTTTTATGGAAGGTGGGACTGGAAGTTGTCAACGACAGTTAATCAGATTCTACGATCTCCCACTGCAGGTTGTACACGAATGTAAGGCAGAAAAGTTTTGAGATAAGGATGATTTCTGAGAGCCAAAGTTACTGTTTGTTCAGTGTTGCTCCCCAGAAATGTTATAGATAACAAATAAGCTGCTAGAATGAAGCTTTTAAAAACTTTTTGCCCCTAAAATTCCTAGAAAGCGCAGAGAGGCTGAATTCCGTGCAGCAAGGTCTCAGAATTTTCCACACCGCCCCCTCTTCCCAGAGGGCATCGATCACCTTGTCTGGTGGCTGAATGGGTCCTTTTGGAGCTAAAGATGGCAAAGAAATTAAATTTTTCTGTGGCCTTGTTGAGTCTTGGGTGACCTCAGGCAGAGGAGCCATAGGACCAATTGGCACTCCATAAGGCCAATTTTAACTCGGTCCGCCGGGCGGAAACAGGGAGGTAGGGGACCTCGGATTGGAGTGCAGCACTTACTGCCCCGTTCCCACTCCGATCCTGCCCGACGCCATTTCCCTCAGGGCCTTTACAAAGGCGGCCCAGGCGCCCACCTGAATCAGGGAGGAGGCTCATTAAATGATGCAAATCGGGGGGGGGCGGTCCTTAGACACACGTAGGACCCCAATTCCAATTTTGAGGTATGAATGGGTGATGAGCAGCATAAGCAAAACAAAACGACCCAGAAATTATTCATTTTTATTTTTTTTGGACGAGCCAGGAGGAGCAGGCACATAGAGGGCAGTAGGGGAGAGGGGTTGATATCGGGGTGGGGGCCTGCATTGGCTTTTTTGGAGTGGTAAGTTTTTGCTTGCATTCTAGGATGGCACGAATGGAACAAGTAGACATCACTAGCCATGTGACTGGAGGACAAGAGGACATCATTTGCCGTAAATCAATTGCTTTGTTTTAACTGCGGCTTGGCAAATACTACGTCAGCAACCTGCAGCCATTTCTGTAGCTTGGCTGCCTGTAGGTTTTGTGCTGTGATTTATAAGGGCTTCTGAGAGCATTCAGCTGTTTGGCATTTCAGTTGGATGGTTATAACTCTAGGGGATGGCAGCTGTTCAATACTGGTAGGTTGTTTTGTGAATGTTTATCTTCTGATCTAAATGTTTGATCAGCAATCTGCCTGTTGTGATATTGGCACCATGCTAAAACAAACCAAATTATGCTTTTGTCTTTGAGGAAGATCTGACCTTTGGCCTTCAGAAGTTTGGTGCAACAGATTCCCTCCACCAGTGGCTGTGTAAAATTAGGCTCGTGGGTGATTAGTGGTTCTGTCTGTGTGAGAGGGAAACTCTGCAGGCTCTCATAGATTCTTAGAGTTGGAGATGGAGACCTTTAGGACCGTTGCAACTGCCAGAGGCTAGTGCAAAGATAAATTAGGTGAGAACTGAAAGTGAAACTACAAGAAGGCATCGGCAAAGCGAAGGGAAATATTGTGAAGCAGAAGCGGAAGAGATAGTGGGCCAAAAATCGCCGGTCGGCGTACGCCTCCGACCTGCGAAAGGAATACGCACCTACCTGATGGCGGCCCTCCTGCGAAAACTTGCGGTCTGACGCTGCGAGGCGGAGGGCAGCGTAATGGCCCATGGATCCCAGGGACGCAGTCTGTGCGGAAGCGTACCTGGGATCATGTGTGCCTGGTCCTCCAATTTCAAAACAGAATTCGATTTTAACCATTTCCAAAGGGAATCCTGTAATCAGATTTTATGGAATCCCGTAATCAGATTTAATTATAATTTACAGGATTGGAATTTAAATCGGAATTAGCTTCATTCCACCAACCTCACTACTAATTGAATTTTTTGATCATTTTCGACAGCATTAAAACTCATATATTTGCAGAAACATCGAAAAACTCATTTGATACAGTGTATGTGTAGGATTTCCGAGGTGAAAATGTTTAATACATGCCTGAGGCTATCCCCTTGCAGGCCCTGCACCTGTTTGCATCAACCCTAACATTTCCGTACGCAATCGCTGGCAAATAGCCCAACTCTGCACCGGCAATTGCTTTTTCGCGGGCCCTGCGGATGGCCTGTCAACGCGTACGTTGACACGCCGCGAGTTCTGGATTTCGCGCCAAGCGCCTGCGGAAATCCCGAACTTGCGGTGGATTTCAAAGGAGGTACGGCGACGGACTCTGAGAGTTCGCCGCCATACCCACCGCAAAATCCAGGCCAATATTAAAAAGGCATTGCCAAACCTTTCATTCTGTTGAAAACTCAGGAATAGAAATGTGGGAAACCCAGAGCAGATAGATAAGAGGAAATGTTAACTTTGGTGATGTTGTAAAATGGCCAATATTGAATTAGCCGTCCAGGGTACACCACATCACATTTTCTTTCTTTTTGAAGTCAATGGAAGGGTAAATTGGGCGGGGTACAGAATAGGCAGGAAATTCATTTTCGCCCATTTTACAACACCCAAAGCTTAAAATGAACCCCGTAGAAAGGAGAAGCAGAACTTGGAATGCAGAGAAAGGACTTCAGGGTGTTAGTCTTGAGCATAGAGAAGAGAAATCAAAGTACAGGGAAAGGGAAAGAAAAGCACTAAAAGGAAACTGAAATTTAGGAATGAAAGTTCCAAGAAAGGAACTCAAACTGAACACAGGGCAAGAAACAGGAAGAGGTAAAGAAAACCAAAAAAATAAGTTCAAAAGAGAAAGTAAAGAAAAATGTTCAGCAAGAAAATTGAGTATGTCTAACAGAGGTTATACAGCAATGGAAAATTAATGCTGGGCGTAAGAATTAAAGCAGCTGACAGCCATCAGCTCAAAGAATCAGAAATGAAGAAGGATGGATCAACCGAATTTAAGCTGTGTTTTGAAGTAAATGTACTATCGTGAAGAAAGAGCCACATCTGCATGGAACTCTAAAATAAATGGATGAAGAACAAAGACCACAAAAGCCACCGAAGTGTTCCATAATTTAAGACATTATTGCTATTACTTATTGAAGTAATTTATTCTGAAAGCTGCTGGTTATAAATAGCATTTTTGAGATTTAAAAAAAATCCAGCCAGAAGTTTCCTCCAAGCCATTATATTGATTAGTGTGGCGGCTAGCTGTTACACATATGAAAATTAATATGGAGTGGCAGGAGTCTGAATTATGACTTGAAAATGTCCACAGTAACTGTCACCTACTTTTGCTGTAGTCGCTGTGGTATAAAATGAAACAAGGCTCGAGCCATTGCTCATGGCTTTGATTTTGGTTCTTACATTTCTAAGTGTTTATCAGCACCCGAGCATGATTGGCCACATCTGCCAGGATATCACCCACTGTCAGTAGGCATTGTTGGACCCACCTGGCAATGGCCATGAGAGACTGATGACACAGGATCTGGGGTGAGCAGGGAGCCAGATGCAGAGCTGTGCCACCTGCTGTAAAGACGCCTGCAGCTTAGGGCTGGCACAGTAGTGATCAGCTGTGGCCTCCGACCTGCTTCAGTTTTGTAAGGGTTTTGCGTCGTGTGTGACACGCTTGAGGCTCTGTGCGTAGCCTGGGTGCTAGTGCGAGGTTAGGCCTTGTTGCCTGTTCTGGTCTCCAGCCAGTCTGGGAGCACTAGACACCTGAGAGTGGTTCGACCCACTCGCCCTTACGGTTCTGACACTGGACTTAGGTGCGAGAGCAATAATGCAGAGAAAACTCAGGTAGACCCGGTTGAATAGTGCGAAATGGAAAATCTTTATTGCATATTATTCAAGATTACGAGATACATGTCATAAGCACAGATTAACGACAGTACAATCTTACACGCAGTTATGTAACTAATTTTAGGGAAACGAGGAGCGCACGACACATCGTAAAAGGGGACACACATTATAATTATCCTTAAAACTTAAACCCTCCCCTATCAATACCTGACCTAAACTAGATTTGTAGGATCGAGACTCATGCTCACCACTCGTGATAACTCGGAGAATTCCGAAACTCTGCTCGGATGTTTTTACCGCAGCACCTGACCACCCACGTGTTGATCGGGGGTCTCTGTACCCCACTTGTTTACTCGTTTCTGCTCCGGCTAGCAGGCTGGACCGTCTGCTGTCATGAAGATCTGTGTTGTCCTCGGAGTTCCGACACTACTCAAAGAAGAGTCTGGTCGTCTTCTTCTCTTCTCATCTCATCTCATCTCATCTCGGGCCTTCGGTTCCAACACCGTTTACCGACTTCTCGGGATGGTGTGCCCGTTTCAAGGCTTCACAGCCCAGTTCCACACAGATATTCGCGGCAAGCCACGAGGTTGATCCTGGCGGATCAGAAAGTTCAATAGTCTTCTAGCAAGTCGAGCAGCAAGGAGTCAGGATCCAAGAGTCAAGAAACAGAGTCAAGAGAGAGATGGACGGTTGTACCTTTACAGTTATAGTGCTGTAATTCCTCTTTTCCCGCCCAATCTTAATGTCTTTTCTTTTGTTAGGGTTTTGGCGCTCAAACTTCTTGTATAGGGTGATCTCCGTTTAATGGGTTTCGGTGATACTTGTAACTGCCTGAGTACCCGTTAATACTTCTCCCATTGTGTAACCGGTCAGTATTCTCCCTGGAGGGTTTTTTTGGGGCTTCCAAATGTTTCTGTAACTACCCGCAAACGGCTCTCTCATCGTAGAGTCGTGGGGATTTTGCATATTAATGTCTTTGGATGGGTTCTTGATCGCTTGGTACAATAGCCCTTATTCGCACCTGGGAGACCGATTCCAGTATTTATGTGTAAAATGCAAACCCATTATGTCTTGTGATTTATCTCAAATGTGCTGAGTCTTGTCCGATCTCACACGAATGTTTATTGGAACGCCATCTTGTCTGCTTATCGAAAAGTCTAGAACGTTCTGCCACGAGGCGTGGCGGCCATTTTACAGGCTGCTTGTGTCCACTTTGAAAACCTGACAGCATTCTGCTGAAATAAAGCTGTTTGTACGAAACTATGTGTCTCCTCCTTATTTATAAAATCGCGATAATATTGCGAATTCTACAGTCCCTCCTGTTGATGCGAATAACTCCGCTTATCGTATCAAAAATGTTGTGGTGAGCAATATTATCTCGATTCTCCACATCCAGAAATTCCCATAACTTAAACTATCTAGGGTCTTTGTGTCGTCCTTATTTCCCAGGAAAAATTACATTCCTATAACACCGCAGGCAGCATTTGCCTTTAACTTACACCACTTGTTTTTCCTTCCAGGTGTAACCAGGCCGATGCCTCTCGCACCACCTGCATATGCATATTTTTTATTCAAGGAAAAACAAAACCAAAACCAAACAATCATATTCAACAACAACACCATCACCAAAATAATCAAAACCAACTCTTTAACATGTAGAGTTCCAAACGTAATTACAGTTTCTGAGAAAAATCACGATCGATTACAACACTTCCAAGGCGCACGTGGCAAACGGGAGTGACGCCATTTTGTCTGATTACACGGTGTTTTCATCGTGCACGCGCACGTAACGTTCTCGCCACTCTCCCGTGTTTTCGTTCTTGGTGAGGCGTTTGCCTCTCTTACAATGCACGACCAATAAGTATACCACAATAAACACTTGGCATACAACTAAAATGTGGGAGGCTATCCTAATCCAGGAAGGCACTTCAATGTTGGTGAACAGATTCCACCACGGTGGAATTACTATGTCCAGAATTTCTGTCCCTATCTCGACAGTCTTCTGTGCTAGGGTGTAAAAATGTTTTTGCGATACCGCGACGGCTTTTAAAAGCTTGGTGAGGTGTTGAGGGAGAGGGGGAATGAGGTATGCGAAATGCGCGACGAATCGCTGCAGGTCGGTGAAGTTCTCTTTTACGGTAAGATGAACCGTGGATGGTTCAGGGATTGGGACAATTCGCTGTTGTGCTACTTGAACTTCCGCCCTAGGTTTGAAACAGAAACTGCTGTCACTCACCGGACACCGGCTACGGTTTCCATGCTGGTAGTGTTGCGCTGCAGTGGTAACACAATGGGGTAAAAATTCACTTGGTTGCGCCTCCCGTTAGCACCTTAAGAGGGCGCTAATGGGGCGTTAAGCCGCTAACGCCCGGGCGCAGTGCTGTTTGCGCCGCTCGAGAACTTAACTTGAGATTGTGCGGCGGCGCTAAAACTTACCGCTGCGACCACCTGCGCGCGCAGATTGTGACGTCATTCCATGGTGCAACGCCCTTGGGGCGCCCCGTAGCGGAAATTGAGTGGCGCCCCCTGCCTTACCGCCTGGCGCTTCCAACGACCGGAAGACTGGAACGTTATCAATCGGTGTGGGGCTGGGGGGGGCGCTATTTAAAGGGGGCCTCTTCCTGTCTTTTTCTGTGGTCGACATTTATGCACCACTCGTTCTGAGAGAGAGAGAGAGATTCGGGGGGAGAGAGAGAGAGAGACTTCTACATTGACTCAACGCTTTGTGAGGTAGTTTTGCCTATTCATCCTAACTTTGTTGCTACTTTAGTTGCTGTACCTCATTACTTTTCTGGCAAAGAGAATATGGGGGCTGCAATGATTGGGGGCGTCGTCCTGCTCCAGCTGAATCGGAGGATACAGAGACGCAGACAGAGAGTGGCAATGATGGCCAGACGGAGGAGGGCCATCAGGCGCATGTACAGGAGAGCTTACCCTCCCAGGGTATATCGTGAACAGCTCTCCTACATCCATATGTCCGAGGAGCTGTGTTTGCGGAGGCTGCGATTCAGCAAGGAGGTGGTCACTGAGCTCTGCCACCTGCTGCAGCCAGATATGCAGCCTCAGCTGAGGTCCAGGACGTCTCTGTCGGTGGCAGTGAAGGTCACAGTGGCTTTGAACTTCTACGCCACTGGCTCATTCCAAGCTGCTGCTGGGGACCTCGCCAATATCTCCCAGTTTGCGGTGCATCGCTGCATCCATCAGGTCACCAATGCCCTCTTCAGAAGGAGACGAGACTTCATCTCTTTCCCTATGACCCCAGACAAGCAGCGTGACCGTGCTCTGGGCTTTGCGAGGGTAGCGGGCTTCCCCATGGTGCAGGGCGACATTGACTGCACGCATGTAGCTTTGCGTGCTCCGCGAGAGAATGCAGAGGAATTCAGGAACAGGAAGGGGTTCCATTCCTTGAATGTGCAGTTGGTCTGTGACCACAGACAGGTGATACTCGCTGTCAATGCCCACTCTCCTGGCAGCTGCCACGATGCTTTCATCCTGCGCCAGACTACTGTGGCAGAACTTTTCGAGGCACCGCATCAGCCAGTTGGTTGGCTTCTCGGGGACAAGGGGTATCCATTGAGCACCTGGCTGATGACACCGCTCCGTACGCCCAACACCCCTGCTGAGCTGCGGTACAACGAGAGCCATCAAGCTACCAGGAACATCATTGAGCGCACAATCGGCGTGCTGAAGCAACGGTTCCGCTGTCTCGACCATTCTGGAGGAGCCCTGCAGTACTCGCCTGAGCGAGTATCCAACTTCGTAGTTGTGTGCTGCATGTTGCATAACATGGCAATCGTCAGGACCCAGCCAATGCCACCAGGCCTTGGAGCACCACCAGAGGAGGAGGAGGAAGAGGAGGAAGAGGACGAGGAGGATGATCATCAGCAGCACCAAGGCGGGAGGGCGGCCCACAATGGTGAAACTGCAAGGGCCGTCCGTCAACGGCTGATAGCAAGCCGCTTCTAGGGCCCCTGCTGTGGAAATGGCTTCTGCCATTGCTAACAACATCAATGAACCCAGCACGCAACCCCTAAGCCGGCCAAGGCACCAATGATTCCAAACACCAAACATGTATATTTTGAATACAAAAACTTATTTATTTTACAAACTGTGTGTATCATTTCCTCATGACAAACTCATAGAAATAAACACAAAAAAACAGTCAATAACATAACTGGTTCTCACAACCTGGAGATAATGTCCAAAACACTAAACAAAAGTTGGACCATGACCCTCGGCCTTTAATAAAAAAATGACCAGCATTTTGGCACACCTCCTACTTTTTGCCCTTCGAGGGTGATCTCCTTCCCTTGCGCACTTCCCCCCTTCCAACCCTACTGCTCCTCCGTAATGGGACCTCAGTGGCTGCAGCAAGGCTGGTGGAAGGCTGCTGCAGATGCCCCTGACACTGCAGATGCCCCTGAAGGACGGCCTCGACCAGTTCTGGGCCTGGAGGGCCCGGCTGCAGACTGCACCAACTCTGCATGGGCGGCAGCAGTCTGTCCTACAGGCGGTGGCAAGTGCAGTGGAGAAGTGACAGTGTTGGCAGCAGGAATGCTGTCATCGTGAGAGAGGACAGCAACTCCCTGCTCGCCCGACACACTGGCACTCCCACGGGGCAGCACTTCAGCATCCGGAGCAATCTGCCGGAGAACAGGAGCAATCTGCCGGAGAACAGATTGCTGGCCTGCTGCGGCGCGGTGACAGCCCCGGGGACATGTGCACGAACCATCGAGGTTGGCAGCAGTCTGTGCTCGCGTGGCCTCCATCTGAGTCTGTATGAGAGCAGTCAGAGGTGGGATCACGGCAGCCAGTGACTGAATTGCAGCACTAAGCGTTAGTGTGGCATCCGCCTGTGCTACAGCGAAGTGCTCCACACTCCTTGCCAGTGACTCAATGCATTCGGGCACCCTTCCCACTGCACCCATGAGCTCAGTGTGCATGCCCACCGCCTGGCTGTTCATTTCTGCAATCAGCCGCTCCTCCTCTGCGTCCATTGCAGTAGGAGTGTCTGGCATACTCTCCCTCTGGGGAGAAGGCCCCCGTTCTTCCCTACCCCCCCCATGGCGTTGCTGCAGCCCGCTGGGTCCTGGAGCTTCACCATCATCAGCCCCTTCCCCCCTGCTCCCCTCCGGGGAAGGCGTGTTCCCAGTGTGGGCATGGGCTTCCTCGGGAGAGGGTGGCACTGATGCTCCGGCTTCCTCTTCCTCCTCGGCTGCAGCATCACTCCCAGTGGCAGCTTGAGGGCCCGTCTCCTCAGCTGGTGAATCACCATCTGAAAGCAGGGAGGTACAAGAGTGGCTTTAGCGTGAGGACAGGGTGGCAGTAAGGGAGGAATAAGTGCAGCGAGTTAGCAAGTTGGATTGAAAGTGTCAAAGGCTGGTATTGTGAGGGACAAGTGGAAGGACAGAGGACAAAAAGGTGATGACCTTACCATTGCTGTCCACAACGGGGTCGGCGTCTCCAGTGGCGACGGGACCGATCACCCGGCTTGCCACAATCCTGTGGACGCGCTCCTCCAGATCGCTGAGGGGTTGCAGCTGAAGCCGCCCTCCACCCGTCCGTTGCTGCTGTCTCCGATTATGAGCCAGCTTAGCCTGCAAGAAAAAGGACAGCATCTGAGTAAATATACAGCCATGGTCTTGCCTGATGTGCCTCCCATAGGTGAATAGCCCTTACTGTATGCAAAGTGTAGAATGTGTGTGTGTGTTTGATGAAAGGGCCATAGGTGTTGGATGAGTGTTGTGCATTGGGGTTTTAAGACCCTCTGGCCATAGAGTGAGGTTGAGATGGAGGGATGGAGAGGTATTGAGAAAAAGCCACTCACCCTGACGACCCGAGTGAGGTCGTTGAACTTTTTGCGGCATTGAACATGGGTCTTGGGCACCATGCTCCTGGAGGAGACGCTCTGAGCCACCTCCCTCCACACTCTTCTGAACTCGCGTGGCAAAGGCCTCCTGCCACTCTCCGGGAACAGCATGCATCGTCTGCGCTCCACTGCGTCAACCAGAGCATCCAAGGCCCGCTCGGTGAAGCGATGAGCGCGTTCTCTCACCCTCTCCATGCTTGGCAGCAAAATGGATTACAGGTCTCTCCAGGCTGAGATTCAAGGCTGCAATGAGCAGAGTGTGGCTGGGGAGCAAGTGGCCCCCCCCCGCTTTAAGAAGTGGCCGGCGCCAGTGTGTCTGTGTTCCCTCGCTAACTGGCAGCAGCTGCGCTGCGCTCGTGCGCTGAGTTAGCGCCTCACTCCTTGGCCTTTGCGCCTTAAGACAGGTGTGCCGCGCCTGCTTTAGCGCTCCACTCACCTCCCGGGGCGGTAAAAGTGAAGTTTCCTGTCAGTGCCGATAATTAGCGCCAGGCGCTAATATTTGCGTCCGGACGATATTTGCGCCCCAAATGGGGCGCGACCTAATTTCTACCCCAATATGTTCCACCCCCGATGTATGCTACCTGCGGAGGCACATGATCTTGTGCCATTGCCTCCATGGTGCAATTCATGGGCTTGGCGCCAGCCGTTCTGAACCCGCACTGTGGTGTTAAAAAGGCATTCAAGTGCTGGGGACACAGTATTATGTGTGCTCCCCTGCCACGACAACCAGAGAGATCTGTACCTGTCATCGTTTGCTCCCAGCGGATGACGTAAGGTGGAACCGCTGCATAGCGAATGTGGGCTCCCCCCTGAATGACACCAATGTTCTCTACCCGGTACACCGGGGCGGGCTTTGTTGTGTCGCCCAAAACCGGCATACGTAATACTATACCCATGATAGTATGGTTTGATCGTCCGCAGTCCACGGGGACTGGGTATGCTTCTGAAGCTAGCCTGAGCTGGCACGGGCTTAATGTGTTCTGAAAGGGTGGAGCGCCTGCAGGTGTTTGTTACTTATCCAGGACGGGACCAAACCTTGTTTTAAATCCTCCAAATTACTGCGGCCCTCGCCCAGTAACCACGCCCCATAAAGCACGCACACCTCATTCTGCGCAGCCTGATCGGACGCATTCCGATCTTCCCTAATCAGGGCATTTACCGTTCTCGCGTGTTTCTCCAGCTCTGCTATTATTTCTTTTAAATGGAGAGTCATGGCCTGGTCCTCGTGTAACCCAGACCCAACCACCTTATTTTCATCTGTGAGAATGCTTTTTAATTGCGTTTTTAAGCCATTAATCTGGGTCTGCAGCTCCACGCTGTCTAGAGCGTTGACCACAGATGTACCTGTGTTGAAAGCAGTGAACGCGTCGTTCACAACACCCCTCCTTTGCCTCCCCACCTGATCCAAAACTTCATGTGGTGCGGTGTACAAACTTGTTTTATCAATTTCCGCGAAATCGAACTCATAGAATTGTCTGAACATCTTGGTCAACAGGACCTGATATAACTGTTCCGTCTTTTTGGGGCACCACTCTGGTAACCGCACCGCGGTGAGATTTAAAATCACCGAGGCCACCGCGTAATGTACCCCCTGAAATAGTATCTGGTCTGTGGGGACCAGTACCAAACCATTCCCGGGTCCCTTACTGGTTTTAGGGCACCCTTCTTCCTTAGCTAGAACCACCGGAATCGTGGGCGGGGCTTTGCGTGGGCGCGTAATGAATTCAGTGGCATTTACCGGGATCGGGGAGTATGGGGCTCCGCACCCACTGGTGCTCGCATCCCACCTCATCCCCTGTCCGTTATCCTGCCATTGATTGATGAAAAATATGGAGATGCCTTTGGGGCAAACGTACTTTGACCCCCACATACATACATAAATTCCCTCATCCGGTTCCCACCATTTGTCCCAACAGACTCTCACTTGTCCGTTTGTCCCCGTAATTGTCCGATGGGTATTATTACCCAGTCGCTCCCACTCGACCGAAGAGTTCCTCATGTTTTTGCTCAGCTTTCGTAGCCACCACCATCGGCTCAATGGGACATTCCCATTACAAGTCAAACAAATCCGTTTGCCGACGGTGACGCTGATTCTGGGTGTGATGATCCTTACTTTGGGGCACAGTAAAGAAGTCTCTTGGTAGGCAAAACCCGATGTGCTGGAATACTCAGTTGAGTTCATTCCCAGCCATCCTGGCCACCTTCCCTTGTGGAAATAGGTGGTGGTCTCCTCAGCCTTTCGTCTTCCGGTCCCATCCACCGCGATGGGGGCCGTGTCCCCGGAGCATCCAAACACCACGACATCCTTGGTGTGGCCTCGATAGGCCAATCCACATCCGATTGCCGCGAGCAATACTAGAATTCGTTCCATCCTTCCTTGGTTCCTGTGATCAGATAGAATGAGGTAGCCAGCCTCGCAAGAGTCTCTGGCTTTTGTGAAGGGTGAGCGGGTCCCCTGACCTCGCCTCACGTAAGAAGACATGTGCGCTGGATAAACTTTAACTAATCCTATCTCTAAAACTCCCATCATTTTACCTCTTTCTGTTAAACAAAATTAAAACTACCGACTTAAACCGATTTTAAAACTATAACCTTATAACCTCATATTTAAAACTATAACCTTATAACCTCATCTAAAACTATAAACTTATTCTTAACCTTAAACTGTACAGCGCCGCCCGTTCCCAGGGCGGCCTATTTAAATTCTGAAAAGGCTGCCACGAGCTTTTCCCGACGGTGGGAGGGCATTGACCCCTCCCTTTGATCTGCCGCAGCCTGTTGCTGCTGCGCTGGGACTGGGCTCTCCCTGAGCTGCCTTAGCCTTGAGCCTACGCCTTGGGACACTCTGGGGACTTGACCATATCTTCCTGGGCTGGGGTATCCGACTTGACCTACGGAGAGTTACCGGGCGCAGGAACTCCAGGACCGACGGACCGGGTTCCGAGACTCCCACCGTGGCGACCTGTGGTCCTACCACAGCCGCTGGCTCCGCCTCCCCTGACTCCGCCTCCCTGAACTCAGGATCTGCAGCTTGTGGCACCGCCCTACTTGGCCCAGTAGGTGGCCCTTCACTCGCAGTCCCTACCTCCCTCGAGGGCAAGACGTTCAAGGCGGGCGGCTCGGGCTCTGAGGCTTCCATCGCCACGCCCTGTGGTTCCCCCACAGCGGCTGGCTCCGCCTCCCCTAGCTCCTCCCCCCTGCGTTCGGGATCTGCAGCTTCGGCCTCCACCCTGTGTGGATCTCTATCTGCAGCCCCTGTCTCCCCTATACCTGAATCGGGGGCGACCCTTTCGTCCTCCGATTCTAACTCCTCCTCGCTTGTGTCACTATCTTCGTCGAGCTCCTCGAACTCTTCCTCATCTGACTCCCAACCCCAATAAAATAGCTCACATTTTTCTAGGATGTCCTCTCCCCTGATGCAAGCTGCTTTGCCTGCCTGTGTGCCCTGTGGTCCTACCTGGGGCTGCGAGTCCCCACTCGCCGGTTTGGCCCCTGTGGTTGGCCCGTGTGCACCTGGCTTATACAGTTTGCACTGATTAAAATCCTCATTCTCCCTGCTGCTGGCTACCCTGTAGGCTGCTTTTATCTCTCTAAGCTGTGCTTCTAGCATGAGCATGTCTACTTTCCCCATTAAGCGTGCGTTCTCCTCCCGCAGGGCCTGCTCTCTAAGCTGCCCTTCTAGCCCATCTATTTTCCCTATTAAGTGGGCGTTCTCCTCCCGCAAGGCCTGCTCTTTTAACCTGGCCTCCTCACAGGAGACCCTATCCTGTGCGTGTCTTTTAAAAGGACACAGGTAGGCAGGCTGCGTGGGCTCTAGTCATTGGGTACTATTGGACGGGGCTGCGGCATCTGCGGGGCCGGTAGCAACCGCCACCCTTCCATGCGCACTCATGAGGGTGCGCATGGCTCCCAACACTGATTCGATCGCATCGGGATGGATAGGTGCACTAGCTCCCCTATCAGAGACAGGCGCCTGGGCTCGGACTGCGGGATTTTTATCCCTGGACTCCTTCCAAGGGTTCCTGCAGTTCTTGCGCCAATGCCCTGTCTTCCCACACCCGTAACAAGCATTACTGGCCTGCGGGGCACGGTTACCCTCCTGATGCCACTCCTTTTGAGCCGGGGCTGCGGGACGTGCCTCATGCACCTTTCCCTTAAGGGGACGTGCTCCCGTACTCCTGGTATTACGGTACCCTACCGTGAGTCGATTTAGGACCGACTCCTCTGTAGTGGCGGGGTTAGTGGGATCAAACCACGCTTTTGCCTGCTCCCTGACGGCTGGCAAACTGTTGGTTACTATACACCTGAGCCAATGAGTTAAACTGGCACCATCTATGCGGTTTCGCGCTGGCGCGCCTGGGCAGCTACGCTGGTATACTGGCCACAGCCTGTCGGCGAAAACCTTCGGGGGTTCTCCCTCCATCTGCACTGTTCGTCCCAATCTAACGAACGGACCTTCATCGTCCATTCCCAACACGTCTAGGACCTCATCTCTTAGCTCCCCATAGGTATTAGTTCCCCTCTTGCTCTCGTCTGAGAGACACTGAAGGATCGAGCTGTCTAATGAGAACAACAGCATTTTTGCTGTTTTCCCATCATCGCAGCCGTTAATGGCTGCGGTTTGCTCTACTTCCCTGAAATGTACGGAAGGGTCGTCTGACTCGGCCAGCTTCCGTACGTGACTGATCATAACCCTCAGCTGGTGTGAGCTGTGAGGCAACACAAGCTGGTTGAGGAGATCCCCCTCTTCCCCACCTGCTCCGTTCGGGCCCCTCTTGATACCCGTGACCGGACACAACGGTCCCGGCTTCACTTCTACCTCAGTGGGCTCTTTCTCTACTTCTATCACTTCCTCCCTCACACAGGTTGCCGAATAGCTGGGTGGCGCGGAGGGCATAGCGGCTAATACCTCCTCTGCTTTGTTCGGTGGGGATTTCTGAAATCCCTCATCCACTAGCGGCTGGTGTGCTGACGGACTGATAAGGCACACCATGCCGTGCACTTTGTTCACGGCCCTTTTAAGGTGCTCTATCTCCTTTTGGCAGACGCTGTGATCGGCCCCCTTAATTTTATCCTCGAGGGCCATCTTATATGCTGCCCTAACCCCCGTTAAGCTCTCTTCCTGGGCTTTTATTTGGGCAGCTAGGCGGGCACATCGTTCCTTTAATCTGCCCTCATTTAACTTTGCCTCAGTGACCTGGCACTCGAGGTAATCTATTTTTGTTTCATGGTGGTTGGCGACTAACTGGCCGTTCTTGATGCAACGCATTTAAAGTCGTGATGAGCTGCTGCCCCCCCGCGACCTTCTCGTCCATTTCCACCTCTAAACTCTTGATCTGAGCTGCCTGCGCTAAGATGACCTGGTCCGAAATTTGGACTTGTCTTTTATAGCACATCAGCCAGACCGCTTTCTCCACTGCCTTTTTATGTTCCTTGCTATCTGTCCATCTCTCGGCTGCCTCTGGTGGACGCTTATCCACCAGCAGGTCACTTATCCATTTCTTAGTCAAATTCACTTTTCCAAACACATAATCTGCTATTCTCTCTTCCATGACATTTCGCCCATTCAGACCAGGGTCTAACACATTATTCTCTCGCTGCCAGTGTCCTGCCGCGCTCGCCATTTTCTGTAAGGGTTTTGCGTCGTGTGTGTGACACGCTTGAGGCTCTGTGCGTAGCCTGGGTGCTAGTGCGAGGTTAGGCCTTGTTGCCTGTTCTGGTCTCCAGCCAGCCTGGTAGCACTAGACACCTGTGAGTGGTTCGACCCACTCGCCCTTACGGTTCTGACACTGGACTTAGGTGCGAGAGCAATAATGCAGAGAAAACTCAGGTAGACCCGGTTGAATAGTGCGAAATGGAAAATCTTTATTGCATATTATTCAAGATTACGAGATACATGTCATAAGCACAGATTAATGACAGTACAATCTTACATGCAGTTATGTAACTAATTTTAGGGAAACGAGGAGCGCACGACACATCGTAAAAGGGGACACACATTATAATTATCCTTAAAACTTAAACCCTCCCCTATCAATACCTGACCTAAACTAGATTTGTAGGATCGAGACTCATGCTCACCACTCGTGATAACTCGGAGAATTCCGAAACTCTGCTCGGATGTTTTTACCGCAGCACCTGACCACCCACGTGTTGATCGGGGGTCTCTGTACCCCACTTGTTTACTCGTTTCTGCTCCGGCTAGCAGGCTGGACCGTCTGCTGTCATGAAGATCTGTGTTGTCCTCGGAGTTCCGACACTACTCAAAGAAGAGTCTGGTCGTCTTCTTCTCTTCTCATCTCATCTCATCTCATCTCATCTCGGGCCTTCGGTTCCAACACCGTTTACTGACTTCTCGGGATGGTGTGCCCGTTTCAAGGCTTCACAGCCCAGTTCCACACAGATCTTCACGGCAAGCCACGAGGTTGATCCTGGCAGATCAGAAAGTTCAATAGTCTTCTAGCAAGTCGAGCAGCAAGGAGTCAGGATCCAAGAGTCAAGAAACAGAGTCAAGAGAGAGATGGACGGTTGTACCTTTACAGTTATAGTGCTGTAATTCCTCTTTTCCCGCCCAATCTTAATGTCTTTTCTTTTGTTAGGGTTTTGGCGCTCAAACTTCTTGTATAGGGTGATCTCCGTTTAATGGGTTTCGGTGATACTTGTAACTGTCTGAGTACCCGTTAATACTTCTCCCATTGTGTAACCGGTCAGTATTCTCCCTGGAGGGTTTTTTTGGGGCTTCCAAATGTTTCTGTAACTACCCGCAAACGGCTCTCTCATCGTAGAGTCGTGGGGATTTTGCATATTAATGTCTTTGGATGGGTTCTTGATCGCTTGGTACAATAGCCCTTATTCGCACCTGGGAGACCGATTCCAGTATTTATGTGTAAAATGCAAACCCATTATGTCTTGTGATTTATCTCAAATGTGCTGAGTCTTGTCCGATCTCGCACGAATGTTTATTGGAACGCCATCTTGTCTGCTTATCGAAAAGTCTAGAACGTTCTGCCACGAGGCGTGGCGGCCATTTTACAGGCTGCTTGTGTCCACTTTGAAAACCTGACAGCATTCTGCTGAAATAAAGCTGTTTGTACGAAACTATGTGTCTCCTCCTTATTTATAAAATCGCGATAATATTGCGAATTCTACAGTTTTGATCTATGGCGATGGTACCCCCTAAAGGGCACTGTGCATTCATTTCATGCAGAACCACTTCCTCTTCAGCACCCATCAAACATGTAATCAGATATTGGACTGCTCCATCACTTGTCTGCTAACTCGTTCTTGCAATCTGGATTTCCATTTCCTTCACTTTTGCCTGTTATGTCTTAGCCCCTGCACACAGCCCGTCCCCACCGCCCCCCCCACCCCCCCGCAACTTCAGCTTGGCAAAGACTACCAATGGGTTGAAATGCTGTTTGAACCTTTCCTAAGATTGCAAGGGTTTTGCCCCCCTATTCTGGCACTTTCCTTTAACTGTCTGCATCCCTTTAAATTTCACCAGCATGTCATTTTCCATTCCCACCACGAATGTGCTCCCTGTACACATCCAAATCTGCAGTTGGAGCTGTGCATAATATGATAATGAGCTGACCATGGAAAATTGATTGTAAGTAGCCCATTTCATTTTGGGTGAGCTTTGCACCCAGAATCTTTTGGCACTAAACTGCACCCCATCAGAAAATCTACCCTGTTGTGTTTATACCTTTGACCCATTGCAGTTCTATAAACACACTTGAGCATTCAAAAAATGCAATAATTATGGTAGATAACTACGTCAACTTAACTGCCTGGAAACCAGGCTGATCGCTGTCTTGGGGAGTGTCAGTTGGGCTCACCTCGGAGAGAAAAGATCATGGGTTCAGGTCCCAATTGAGGACTTGAGGAACTAATCTCGGATGTCACTTCAGTACAGTACTGAGTGAGTGCTTCATTGTCAGAGGTCCTATCTTTTGGATAAGACGTTAAACTAAGGCCTTGTTTCCCTCTTTGGGTGACCGTAAAAGATCCCATGGCACTATTTGAAGAACAGGGGAGTTCACCTGGTCTTCTGACCAACATTTATCTCTCAGTCAACACCACCAAAACAGACTAACTAATCATTTATCTCAATGCTGTTTGAGGGACTATACTGTGCGCAAATTGGCTGCTATGTTTGCCTACATTACAACAGCAGGTACACTGCAAAAGCACTTTGGGACATCTTGAGGATATGAAAGGCACTATATAAATATAAGTTACTTCTTTGTTGTAATCTGATTTTGACTTATGGAAAGAATGCTTTACCTGACACATCTTGCAAAACAGTGATTTTATTAATTCGCCTACTTAAGAAAGAATGGGAGAACTTCATTTGAAAGGTGGCACCTCTGACAATGTGGCACCGTTACATTTTAACCAATTCAACTCCCGGGTTTCAGAAGGTGCCAGAGACACTCGCAGCAGGCAGGCGAGGGCCACATAAATATTCAGAAGTCGGGATCCGATGATGTCATTGGGACCCCGACACAATCTTAACCCCAGGCTGCGGAAGTCGTACACGGTGCCAAACGCGTCTGGGAAAGCTGCCGGTAGATGGATCCAGGGCCAGTCAAGGCCCAGAAAGCTGGGATTTAAAAAAAATAATGTAATGATTTCCTTGTGGGCCAGGAGGAACAGGAATTCTCCTCCAGGCTCCACAAGGAAACCTTGGGCCTTCCCTGCCCCGGGCTTCCTTCCTCCCCGATCGCAATCGCCTCCCGAACCCCCCAGCCCAATCGCACCATCCCTCCTGATGACTTATCTTAGGTCATTCCCCCAGGTCCCAGTGCTGGCCTCCTGCCACCCGAAATCCCCAAATCCGCCGGCCTGCTTGTCATTCCTGCCGGGTTCGGACAGGAGTCTGTCCGGGAATATGGTGATGAGGCCCGGGGGTTAAAGTGCACAGCCGTGTAATCTTGTCACTTGCCCTGCAAACCCCCTCCCCTCATGCCACAAATTAAAATCGGGGCTTATATCTCAGAATACGATGAGTGAAAAGCACGAAAGTATTTCACCAATAAATCAACAATTCTTATGTTATGTGGTTAATATATGCATTATAAAGCATCAGTTATGAGAGGAATCGGTGGTTATTTTTGTAGTTTGGTCTCGAGCCGAAGTTTACAGAATTAATGAAGTACAGATGAAATGTGCTACAGAGCATTTCAACTTGGCTTGTTATCTTGCTTGTTAAAAATGGCAAGTTTGTTGATTCGTTAGAAGTTTTGTTTTCTGACGACTGCTCCACTGCATGCAACTTAATTGGTCAATTACCTTGGTGTGGCATGTTCGTGAAATGTCAGGAATGAAGTGCCTGCACTTTACACTTACCAAAATACCAGTACAATTATAACGAATAAAGTATAGAAGATCACAATTAAAAACCCTCGGACAATACAACCTAATAATTGACAGCATGCTTGCTTTCTTTTGGCTCCTGTGCAACCGAATAACTAGAATGTAAAGGGTAAATTGCTGCCATCAGGTTTGGTTGAATCATAGAATCATAAAATGATACAGTATAGAAGAAGGCCATCGTGCCTGTGTCGGCTCTTTGGTAGAGCTATCCAATTAATCTCACTCCCCTGCTCTTTCTCCATAGCCCTGTCATTTTTTCCCTTCAAGTATTTATCCAAATCTCTTTTGAAAGTTACTATTGGATCTGCTTCCTCCACCCTTTCAGGCAGTGCATTCCAGATCACAACCACTCGCTGTGTAAAAAAATGTTTCCTCATGTCACCTCTGGTTCTTTTGCCAATCACCTTAAATCTGTGCCCTCTGGTTACCGACCCTTCTGCCACCGGAAACAGTTTCTCTTTATTTACTCTATCAAAACCATTCATGATTTGAACATTTCTATCAACTCTCCTCTTAACCTTCTCTGCTCTAAGGAAAACAACCCCAGCTTCTCCAGTCTCTCCACATAACTGAAATTCATCATCCCTGGTACCATTCTAGTAATCTCTTCTGCACTCTCTCCAAGGCTTTGACATCCTTCCTAAAGTGCGGTGCCCAGAATTGAACACAATATTTCAGCTGAGGCCGAACCAGTGTTTTGTAAAGGTTTAGCATAACTTCCTTGCTTTTGTACTCTATGCCCCTATTGATAAAGCCAAGGATCCCATATGCTTTTTTAACAGCCTTCTCAACTTGTTCTGCAACCCTCAAAGATTTGTGTAATACATCCCCAGAACTCTCTGTTCCTGAACCCCCTTTAAAATTGTACCATTTAGTTCATATTGCCTCTCCTCAGTCTTCCTACCAAAATGTATCACTTCTCTGCGTTAAATTTCGTCTGTGTTAAATTTCGTCTGCCATGTGTCTGCCCATTTCACCAGTCTGTCTATGTCCTCCTGAAGTCTGTTACTATCCGCCTCACTGTTTACTATATTTCGAGTTTCGTATCATCTGCAAACTTTGAAATTATGCCCTGTATACCCAAATCCAGGTCATTAATATCTATCAACAAGATCAGTAGTCCTAATATCGACCCCTGGGGAACACCACTGTATACTTCCCTCCGGTCTGAAAAATGACCGTTCACCACGACTCTCTGCTTTCTGACCCTTAGCTAATGTTGTATCCATGCTGCCATTGTCCCTTTAATCCCATGATCTTTAATTTTGCTAACAAGTCTATTATATGATACTTTGTCAAATGTCTTTTGAAAGTCCATATACATAACACCAACCGCACTCCCCTCATCAACCCACTCCATTACTTCATCAAAGAACTCAATCAAGTTAGTCAAACACGATTTGCCTTTAACAAATCCATGCTAACTTTCACTTATTAGCCGATACTTCTCCAAATGCCAATTAATTTTGACCCATATTATCGTCTTTAAAAGTTTCCCCACCACCGACATTGTAGTTTTTCTCCCCCTCCCCTTTTTTAAACAGGGGTGTAGCATTTATAACCCTCCAGTCCTCTGGCACTACCCTTATATCCAAGGAAGATTGGAAGATTGTGGCCAGAGCCTCTGCAATTTCCACCCTTACTTCCCTGAGTAACCTAGAATGCATCCCATCTAGATCGGGTGACTTTTTTACTTTGAGGACTGCCAACCTTTTAAGTACCTCCTCTTTATCGATTTATCTATTGAAGGGAATCTATTTCTTACTATGAAATACAGAAGACTTGAAGGGATATATTTTATCCTATTCTGAGTTGGCACAGCATGTAGTTTAAAAACAATTCATTAATAGATCCAACTTCTGCTATAGTTTGATCAACACCATCTCGGATTTGTGCCTGGTCCTGGTATGTATTTGTGCCTCAGCCTATTGGGTCCTCAATCCTGTAGTTAAGGATTTAATTAATTGATTCAGGGCATGAATCACCCAGTTTCTGTGCAATTGTTTACACAATTAGGCAGCAACATAGAAAATTGTGCCAAGCACAAAAGTCTGTTTAATCAGGGGTCAAAGTTGGAAAATGATGAATGGGCGACTGCTGGTCATGCTATGGAAAGACAAACATCCTGCAGGATCTACAGATGGTTGCTAAGTTTTATTGATTGCACTTTCTCCTGAGATTTAGATTTAACACACTGATGCTGTAAGTCCTATGTGATAAGTTAAAGAGGATTTGGAGTGTCATGCCCCCATGAATTATGCACAGTTGGTCCTCGTGAAGGTGACTGCTGCTATCACCTTCTGTATTGCCAACATCTTTCATACCCCAGCCATGGCATCTGTGGTCATCAGTCAGCCATTAGTGTCAAATTATTTCTTAAGTCACTGTGATATTCTCTGGTTCACCTTTCACCACATCAGCTTCCCAACAATCACTCAGCCAAGCACAGCATTTTTGTGCCATTGCTCGATTCCCCAATATCCTGGGTGCTTTCAGTTTATCCACGTACCCATCCATTCACCAGCTCTGGGTGGTCACACTTAGTTAAACTAAGGACTTCCATTCAATAAATGTACCGTTTGCATGTGTTTCCAGGAATATTATCATGGATATATGTATGTTAATTTCAAATTAAACAAAACATATCAGTGCTGATTTTCCTGACCCTTGTCCCTGGACAACGTCCATTTTCCTGATCACAAAGGTCAGATAAAAGGTGTTGCAACCCGATCTCCACCTTTTTTCATCACCCTGGGAGTCTGTAGCAGGGAGCACGAGCCCAATGTAGCAATGCAAATGCCTCGCAACTCATTTTCCAATATGGATACTTGCTGGGCACCCCAGGGTGGAGTCTCCAGAAAACATGGCACTGTGGCCTGCCCCATTCCCACTGACTGAAGGTCCAACTGGGTCCTAGGGCTAGGCCAAAGAATTTAAGGTAAGCCTTTTTAGGAGGTTGAACCCTTCCGCCCCACCTTCGGATGTCCAAGTCCAATTGGGACCTTTTGCCTTCCAAACTCCCATGAGCAGCCAGTAGATCCCAATCTCTAAGACCCAACATTCAACTGCAGACCTGAGAGTCCTGCGCCTGTGTCTGATTTCCCTGCCCCTTCCACCAGCACGAGGTCAGGATAAGGAGGGCAGGTCTGTGTTGGAGGAACCCCCGCGTGCCATGTAAATAAGCCCAGGATGAGAAATCCCAGAATTTATCGGCCTGGATAACAGGAGCTTTTTTTTAAGGTGCACTGCTCCGTTAAAGCATAGAGAAAGAAAGAATGGGGGGAAAAATAGCTACCTTATAAATTAGTGAATTCAATTTTCAAGAAGCATTTAAACATTTTATGGGGAGGGTTAGAAGTCAATCATTCCAATTTGTAGGCTGCAGCAAAGAACTCCTTTCGTGTCCTGGGGCATGATATTTGATGTGGAGGATGAGTATTGCATGGTCATTCCATGCTCTATGATGTGCCTGTGAACAGTCAATGTGTACGGACACTTTAATGTAACCTACAATGTAAGTTAAAAAGCATCTGAGTAATATGGAACGTACTATGAGTTTTGCCTTCTACTGCAACCTCTCCTTTCAAACGATTTCGACTGAGCAGATCAATTATAGTCTCGTCGAATGGACTGTTTTTCCTGTATGGCTCCGCCACAGCTACAGATTGTGGCCTCCTACTGTATGCCAGTATTCTCCTTTCAACAGAAAGCAGCTGGCATTAAGATAAATGGGTGCTCTGGACCCGAGAACTGCATTCCTACAGTAAGTTGTGTGAAAGTGGTCCTGTGAACCATACTGCTGAATTCTGGAAAAAAAAAATAAAGCACTAATACTGGATTTCTGGGAGCTCGAGCAATGTCTGACAAAAACCAAACTGAGGCAAAGGATAAACACACAGGCCGGAATTTTCCCGTTGTTGAGCGTGCGGGTTTGGGGGCGGGTCGGAAGTAGAAATCCCGGAAATTGCAAGCCCGTCGGAAATCCGTCGTTGTCCCGCCGCCTCGTGCATTTAACTCAGGCGGCTTTGAAGGCGCGACACGGACCCGATCAACAGAGGCGGGCGACCTCATTGAAGTCATTAAATGCTTGTTGAGAGGCACTTAAGAGGGTTTTTAATGCCAGCTTTTGACTTTTACTGCAGGAGCACGGGATTCACGCAGCTCGGGTACCTCGCCTGTGAAGGGGAGGCGGAAGGTCAGTGGCCATTGGCGAGTTCAATCCTTGAGAGCTGGGAAAAGCACATAAAAACTGTAACATTACAACTCATTACTTGCCTCATGGAAAGGCTCTTGCTCACTCCATTTTGTCCACAGATTTGGGTGTCTGCAGCTTGCAGGTCATTTCTGAAACCTCGGAAGCCACTCTCACCACATTGCTACTCAGTATCACAACATTGAGGGATTGGTGCTCTGATCTGCACTTTACCTGCCATCTACTACATCAGCATGGGTGCCGCTTATACTGTCTCACCTTGGTCCTCAGAACCGGACCAAGATGAGCCCCACTACCACCAGCAGCAGCAGCCACACCTCAACGACCTGATGCTCCACAGGAGAGAGGGGGGCACCACAGGGCTGCAGCGCGCCGGAGGCGATACCCCCAACACAGAGTATACAGGCAGAGGATGAGCTTCCTCAACATGACTGAGCAGTAGTGCTTCAGGAGGCTCAGGCTATCGCGCCAGGTCATCGCAGACATTTGTAGCTTGCTGGAACAAGACCTGCTGCCCAGAGGTCCTGGTGGACACTCCTTAACAGTGGCTGTCAAAGTCACCACTGCCCTCAACTTCTTCGCCTCAGGCTTCTTCCAGGGATCTGCAGCAGACATTTGTGGGATCTCACAATCGGCCACCCAGGTGACCGATGCCATGTTTCACAAGTCAGCCAATTATAGCAACTTTGCCACTGATGAGGCCAGTGTTACTGAGCGGGCGCTGGGCTTTGCAGCTCTGGCTGACTTCCCACAGGTGCAGGGTATCATCGACTGCTCACATGTGGCCATGAAGGCACCCCATCATCACCCAGGAGCATTTGTGAACCCGTGAGCGTTTCCACTCCCTCAATGTGCAGCTCACCTGCAACCATAAAAAGATCATCATGCATGTGTTCACCAGATTCCCTGGCAGCTGTCATGACTCTTGCTTGCTGCACCAGTCCACCCTCCCTCAGCTCTTCGCACCTCCAAACAGACGTACCAGCTGGCTGCTTGGAGACAAGGGCTATCCACTGAAGACGTGGCTCATAACACCCTCGAGGACGCCAAGCACAGAGGCCGAGGAGTGCTATAATGAGAGCCACATCTCCACCAGTTGTGTCATAGAGCAGGCAATAGGCATGCTGGAGATGCGCTTCAGATGCCTTGACAGATCTGGAGGAGCCCTTCAGTATGCACCAGCCAGGGTCTCCAGAATCATCATCGTTTGCTGCGCACTGCACAAAATAGCGCAGTAGCGAGGATTGGAGCTGCAGGAGGAGCAAGGCACAGAGCACACAGCCTCTCCAGAGGAGGAGGAGGAGCAGGTGAAAGATGAGGAAGAGGAACCTGAGGTGGAGATGGCACCAGCAGCTGTGCACATTGCTGCCCGGGAGGCCCGGGATGGCCTCATTCTGGCCACATTTACTTAACTTGCTCCAATGCAGCCACATGTACTAAGTCCCCACCCGCACCCCCCCAACCAACCACCATCAACACCATAAAGCATCTCTACAATGACCAAGCCATTCCTCTCACCCAAACCCCCAGTGCTCGAGGTTAAGTAATGTCTCGCCACTCACTCCAAGTGAACAAGGCAGCAGCCAAAAATAGACAAAACCGGAAAGTGGTGCAAAGAAATCCATTTATGTGCGTCATCAAAATAACTGAAACTTAACACTAACATTTTTTGATACACCCACGTGCATACCAGTGTGCATCTACTTTTGTGTCATTTTTCTTTTCCGAGTGCTTCTGCGAGGTTCAACCCCTGTGGCTTCAGCAGAGGTAGAGGCAGGCTGCTCACTTCCCTGCTGCGACTGGTCAGACACTTTTCTGGAGCCTGTGAGGGCCCCGCCAAAGACTGCTCCTCCTGCGAGTGTGCAGGGGCAGACTCGGCCATCGGGATCCGAGGAAGCACGTGGGGCTCTGACTGAGGGGGAGGCAACGGGGGAGAAGTGGGAGCGCTTTGAGAAGAACCCCCACTTCCATGTCCCCTCTCACCATCATCCCTCTCATGGGCCACCCGCACTTCCCTGCTAGCAAGGAGCTGGCGAGCACCTTGCTGCACAGCAGTGGGACGATGAAGGCCCAAGTCAACGTTTACATCTCTCCTAGAGAGGAGGTCTATGAGCATCTGCCATCTGTTGTCCACAGCGAGCATGTGCTCATGTGACTGGCGCTTTTGCTGCTCCACGCAGGTGGCCATCCTTCCCATGGAAGAGCACATCGTCGCCATCGCCTGCGACATGGTGGTGCTCATGTTGGAGACGGACTCCTCCATTCTCTGAACATCGCGGCTCCAAAAGTTCCCAGAGCCTCCTGCAATTGTTGCTGCCCCTCCAAGATCACCCTCTTTCTCAATGGCCCCCGAGGCTCAGCGTCTGCATGCAGCTCAGCAGAGCTTGGAGTGTCCTGCGACCTCCAGCAAGGACTCTCCACTGCTGTCCCTGTCTCCACCATCTGCTCTTGCTCACCTGTGAATTGTGAGACACCAGGAGACAACTCTACTCTATGGTGCAAAGGACCCACCGAGGTGTGAGTATCTGCGCTGGTGCTGGCTGCGCTTGGGTCTGCTGATGCTGCACCCTCAGAGGCTGGACAGTGGTGGGGGGTGGGGACACTGATGGATGTGTGGGAGAATAAAGAGATAAATTAGAAGTGTTAAGATAAGAATGGGGAACGTTACCTTTATGCACATGATGGCATTTTACTGGCTGCTGACATCAGTCACCATATGAGTGACTGTTGTATGCCATGTGGCTGTAGGAGACATGATTCTGTCACCAGGTTGCTGGGATGACCCCCTCTCTCCATCTCCCACCACCAGCATCCCTCCAACTCCTGAGATCTCCAGAGCCCCCTCCTCTGCTAGTGTTAGTTGGGTGAAGACTGGAGGGCCACCTTCGGTTCTCTGGTTCTCCCGTGTGTTCTGGGCTCTCTTCACCTGCAAAGAGGGAAAGAAGAGAAGTTTGAGTGAGAGTGACGGAATGAGTGTAAGGAATGGATGGGTTACATCTATAAAGGGTGACCATGAGGGAGTGGGGTGCCAATGCCAAATGGCCGCCTCCTGTGGTATTACTCGCTATGATTGCATTAGGATGAAGGCGAGTGTGAGGGGTGGTTAGTCAGATGGGGATGTGAGTATGTACATAGAGAGAGAGGGATGGGTGGACGTGCAAGGTATGTTGATGTGAGGAATGATGTGCAGGAGTAGGCTTGGGAAGGCAGAGTGATGGGGATGTGGTGAGAGGCACAGCAGGATGAAGGTGAGTGTGGCATTGTACTCACTTTCCCTGACCTCATGAGATCATTGAATCGTTTCCTGCACTGGATCCAGGTTCTCCTCACCACATCCCTGCTGCTGACCTCCTCTGCTATATCCAGCCAGGCCCTTTTGATGTCTTTTGGAGGTCTGCTTTAGAACAGTACTCAGCCCTTTGTATTTCAGCTTCCACACTCCTCTAGCGGCCTTCAAATGTGTTGTGTGCAAGGCTGCTTTAAATATCGGCGCTGGAAACGAGTCATCGAGGACGTCATCAGACCTGCTCCATTTAATTGGGCCGGGAAACGTGCATGGCTGCTCTAAGTGGGGCCATTATGTTAAAGTTGTCCTGAAGAACATGCTGAGCAGATCATCGTGGTCCCGGCCTGCTATGCGGCCCGCACGCACCCGACCCGTGGTAAAAATTCCGGCCATAGTGACCAAAGATTCTAATTATCCCTGAAGTCCATTGATACCCTCTATCTAAGTGCCGAATGTAATCTCAATGCTTAACCTTGCAATGGTATCAGTGGTGTCAACTTAGATGTTGTGAATAATGTAGTATTAGTGAATGCACCCATCTCTCTGTCTGACTGCAGCTTTGATCACTGTGGCAAGGAGAAGAACACTCATTCCACTCAAGGTTGTACTGTAATTTTGTGGTGACTGGCTCAATGAGTAACTATTACAATACTTCGTACTGGGTATGTACGATGGTTTCCCAGGCAAGCTAAATCTTACAAGCATTCGACATGTACGGCAGAAATCCCATCCTGTTCCTGTGTATGTGACAGGAAAAGTACGAAGATTGGTCTGACCCTTTATATAGACTGAATATTGGAAGGTGGATAATATATTCCCTACATGATTTCGCATCTAACCTCCTCTCCCATTATGGCATGTATAATGTAATCTGATACTTTAACTTGTAATGTCTTATTTGGTACATTCTTGTTAACATTTCTCCATCAGTACAGTTTTTTTTTAGATTTTTTTTTGATTCAGTTGCATCTTTTGCCAGTGCTGCTAATTTGCAATAATATTCATGTTCTCTTCCTTAGGATGTACAATTTTTAACTTTCTTCCTCTCAAGCCCTTCTAGTCCTAGAGACTGCATTCACCATCTGGATGACGTTTTCCCATGCATGTCTCATTCTCTGCTTATTTGCTGCCTTTTCATACATTACATGCTGCCGCGTTTCCCACATTACAACAGTGATTACACTTCAAAATTACTTAATTGGCTGTAAAGCGCTTTGGGACGTCCGGTGGTTGTGAAAGGCACAAATAAAATGCAAGACTTTCTATATGTTAGCAAGATGCTGCATTACCGCACCTTGGGGCACTTTGTCACTGAAAAATGTTCTTCTTCACTGCCAGTCTGCCATTCGATCCTACAGTAGTACACGCTACAGTGGCATTAACAAAATTTGGGAGATTTATTATACTGCTTCCTTTGCGTGCACTAACATATCTACTTTCACTGCAATCATGGCCTAGAAATTCAATGGCGCCACGCCTGTTTTTCAGGTGCAAAATGGGCACCTAAGTATTCAATATGGTGGGTGGAGTACACGTGCTTATTAAATGCCAGAAGCTCGCCACCTGGCATATTGGTAAAGGCATAAACAGAGGCGTCCATGGCCCGCACCTGAAACAGGCATTAGGTGCTTTGCATCTGCAAATAGGAAGCCCAACGTCCATTTGAGGCCCTCTTTGTAAAATTGAGCTGCCCTGAAAGTAGCCAGCGTTAGGCCAGCTGTGTTCGGTCTAAAGACAGCCTAACCAACAGTCCTGAAAGGGACCATTGGAGGTCGCCACCAAAAAAGGCAGGTTTTAAAAAAAATACTTACTTGACTATCAAGCCGGAAGGTACAGGAGTGCTGCTCCCGGCTCCACTGTGGTGCCAAAGACCATTGCTCGGCCCCCTCCTGATCGTTCCCCTCACTCTCTGATTGCTGTCCACCCCTCCGCCCCACTCCCGGTTGCAACCCTCCCTCCTGATCGCTCCCTCCCCTCTCTCCCGGTCACCCCCTTCCCTTCCAATAACTTCCCCCCCCTCCCCCCCACCCCCTCCCTCCTTATCACTTCGCCCATCCCCCCAGCTCCTGCATATCCCTCCCTTCTTCCAGATCGCTTCCTCCGCCTTCCCCACCTGCACCGTGCCCCCACCCCCCCGACCCCTGCCGGAGGTGCTGCGGCTATTATTTGAAATCTTTTCCAATTTTATTCACCTCCTCACTGGTGAGCTGCCTTGGTTACACCCAGGAGGCGACAGCAGCTCACTGGCCTTGTGTAAATGAGGCCTGAGGCCCAGTGTCGGCTGGGCCTTGAACCTACCCATTTCAGCGCAGGGATTGTTCCCTTGCCCAGTTTGTGATGGCCGGCTGGTACGCATCACTATGTTTTTGTTGATGAAGGTGATTAGTGAGAAAAAGTAGATCTCTCCCAAATTTATCATTAAAATTGCAATTTCAAGTTGAAAAGTGTCCTGAGGCAATGGCCTGGGAGAGAGGCAGATATCAAGGTCCCTCCAATTTAGTCTTCACTGAGGCTTGAGAAATCTTGTTCTTCTGTTAGTCAGTTGAATGGATGACTGCAGTTCCAATTATTGTTATTGACAAATTTTATTCAATACAAGCTAGTTCACCCTTGCCTGATACTTTGAATAATTTAATTATTTCTAGATGTCCTCGTCCCTGTGCTCGCTGACTTACACTGGCTCCCGGTTAAGCAACGCCTTGATTTCAAAATTCTCATCCTTGTTTTCAAATCCCTCCATGGCCTTGTCCCTCCCTATCTCTGTAATCTCCTCCAGCCCCACAACCCCCCGAGATATCTGCGCTCCTCTAATTCTGCCCTCTTGAGCATCCCTGATTATAATCGCTCCACCTTTGGTGGCCGTGCCTTCTGTTGCCTAGGCCCTAAGCTCTGGAATTCCCTGCCTAAACCTCTCTGCCTCTCTTTCCTCCTTTAAGACACTCCTTAAAAACAACCTCTTTGACCAAGCTTTTGGTCACCTGCCCTAATTTATCCTTATGTGGCTTGGTGTCAAATTTTTTGCCTTATAATACTCCTGTGAAGCACCTTGGGACGTTTTACTACGTTAAAGGCGCTATATAAATACAAGTTGTTGTTGTTATTGTCAATCTGTTTCACGTCAAAATTTAACATCGAGGTTTTCAAGAATATTCTGCTGTACCTGCAAGGACACATGGGTAAATTTTCCAGTTGCCGTAGCACCCAGGTCCGGAGTGGGTTGGGTGATTGGGGCCTAGGACATTGTTCTCACTAGATCTCTGTCCATTCCATTGCCACACCATCTTCCACATTTATGAGAGCTTCATTTTAATATTATAATACATGATAATGAGATGGAAATTAGCACAGGTGTGATTCTCCAATTTTCTTGTGGGGAATGCACATTGTGCTTCGGTTACGCTTATAAGGAAGGCAACCAAAGAAAGAAAGACTTGCAATTATATAGCGCCTTTCACAACCACCGGACGTCTCAAAGCACTTTACAGCCAATGAAGTACTTTTTGAAGTGTAGTCACTGTTGTAATGTAGGAAATGCGGCAGTCAATTTGCATATAGCAAGCTCCCACAAGCCGCAATGTGAAAATGACCAGATAATCAGTTTTAGTGATGTTGCTTGAGGGATAAACATTGGCCAGGACACTGGGGTTAACTCTCCTGCTCTTCTTCGAAATAGTGCCGTGGGATCTTTTACATCCACCTGAGAGGGCGGACGGGGCCTTGGTTTAACATCTCATCTGAAAGACGGCACCTCTGACAGTGCAGCACTCCCTCAGCACTGCACTGGAGTGTCAGCCTAGATTTCTGTCTCTGGAGTGGGATATGAACCCACTCTGACTCAGAGGCGAGGGTGCTACCATCTGAGCTACAATCACGATTGCTCCCGTTCTGCAATGAAAGGAAGTCAGCGTTTTAAGGACAACTAGCTATATTTTCTATTTGGAGTGTATATGAAGGTGGACTTTCACTTTGGGCTTGTGAGGGTTGAACTTTTCAAATTTGTTTTTGGTCATTTGTTTATTTTTGGAAGTTTTGTCTCAGATTTTTGGCAGCAAGATGTTTTTAATGCTGCAGTAAAAAGAAACTGAATAAGGAATTCTAATGGGCATGCCTCTCTCTTTTTATTATTTGGAAGAAGAAGGTGAAAGGAGGGGTGTACTTTTACCCATGCAGCTCTCTACAATCCCGAGCACATTTACCTTGAATGCCAGACAAAATCTGCCTTCACAAGCTCCCCTTCATCTGGAAGGCAGTGACAGAGTTATGCCTTCTACTCAAACATTGACCTGCAGCAGACCTCAAGCATAGGAATGGGCTGCTGTTGAGATCACCATAGCCCTGAACACAGTGAGCAGTGACACAAGATCATGCAGGTCAATTTCTAGTTCCAAGGCAGCAGTCATGACCCCTTCGTTTTAAGACTGTCCTCTGTGCCAGGGCTGTTTGAAGAAGACAGACTGAACAGATGGCTTCTAGGAGATGAAGACTAATCACTTCAGCTCTAGCGCATGACACCAATGAGACAACCATGAACAGCAGCTGAGCAAAGAGGCAGCCCATGCAGCCACAAGGATCATTATCAAATACACTGAGAGACATCTTGAAGCAGCACTTCAGATGGCTAGACCGGGGATATCTTACAAAACAGGCTTGCCAGGGTCTGCAAGATTATCATAATTTGCTGCATGCTGCACAATTTTGCCATCCAGAGACATGTAACAATGGAAGAGGAACCCATTCGCAGCCAAGGACTGAACAAAACACTGACTATCAACTGGAGGATATCACTGCTGAAACATCTTTACAGGCAGTAAGAGTTACATGACAGCTTCTCATAGATTAGACTTTCAGCTAAATGCCATATCCACTTCAGCAGCAGTAATTTATTCCGTTCAGTGCAGCCAGTTAGTTAAGATATCAAAGAAAAAGGTAAGCTCTATGAAAATACTGAAGGGCTTTAAAAAAAAATTGTTTTAATGAATTTTATGCACATTAAGGTATTGGATGTTAGTGCTGGGAAATAGAACACATTCCCATTTTGGGTACCCAGTATCTGCATCAAGGACTCCCAAATCCCATCTGGTTCACTAATGTTCTTGAGGGAAGGAAATCTGCCACCCTTACCCGGTCTGGCCTATATGTGACTCCAGACCCACAGCAATGTGGTTGACTCTTAACTGCCGTCTGAAGTGGCGGCTCACCACCACCTTCTCAAGGGCAATTAGGGATGGGCAATAAATGCTGGCCTTGCCAGCGATGCCCACATCCCAGGAACGAATTAAAAAAAAAATCAGTTCTACTCTTCCTCAACAATGTGCCTCAGCCCCAACTTCAGAAAATTGCCCCTATTGCAATAGTGTGATGTTTTTCTACTTCCCCATACCAGCTAACCAATGAGATTGTCATTTAGTTCCACATTAGGGCTAGTTTTATGCTAAGGGCCCCAAGCCCACTCGTAACAGGATTGAGAATGCCCAAAATAATGTCACATGTAACTCTTGCAGTCAACAGAGAGAAGGGACTTTCATCCCATCAGTCTAGTGATATTTGAATCCAGATCTCAGAGGTGAAAAGCCTCTGTAAAACTAGCAAACATTTGTGTCAACTGGAAATTCTACACCCATATCTTTACACATCACTACACAGTTGGTGAACATATCACAGGTAATGCCAGAGAAATGATGGTGGAAACAAAACTCAACAATAATACAATATTATGATAATCAATCCACCTTATTTTTTTTTTACCTTCTTTGAAGCTGGTTTCCTGTTAGTTTTACGATAAGTGAAATATCCGAGTTGGACTGGAAGCAGAATTCACAGCTCCACGACTCTATTAGAATTCTCGCTGACTAATGCTGCGTCAACTTTGTAGGATTTATGATGTCAGTTTCATTAGTATTCATAGCAAGCTCCCACCTGAGATTGGGCCTGATGGTGGGAATACACTATGAGGATGGGGGAGGGGCAGGAAATAGTAAGCAGCTACATTTAATGTTATTGTATTTGCCCTTCTTTTTTATTGCATTAACTTTTTTAACTTTTTCTCCGATATCAGTATTCACATAATTTTATATATCGGTGCAGTAGATTGCCCTGACAGCTTATTTGGGGGCTACGAAAATGATATGTTAAAAGAAGGGTGCCGATTTAATTCGATTTCTTACATGGTAACTGGAGTAATTTTAAAGGATCTCCATTTGGTGTTCTGCCCTTTTCTAAAACAAGCAGTATTACAACATTCAACTTCATTAAATTCAAGCTGCATGGACTGCAAATGACAGATCAGCTGCTTAGCTTCAGTTTCCCCTGCACTTCCTTTTCCACTTGGTGACTCAATGTGCCCAGTGTAATGGTTCCAATGCAAAAATCTGACAACAAATATGAAGTGACAGTAACAGCTTTATACTCCAATTTGATGTATATTAATTAAAGAAACTTGAATTCGGATGGCCATTTCCCAAATCCGAACTTATTACAAATGAAGGGCTGGATTTTCCAAGCCCCGAGGAGGCGGGCATGGAGGCGGGACAGCCGCTAAACTCGGAGAAAGTGGGGGCGGATGGCAAACCCGCCCCCATCTCGCCTCTGTGCCCTTTTGGCAGGAGGCGGGAAGATGTGCAGCTTCGGGTCCCGTCTCCTGGAGGCGGGAAAGGCATTTAATCCTTTTAACTGCCTGTTAACAGGTAGTTAACAGGCAGAAAAAAGGATTAGTGCCATTTTACCTTCACAGGTGAAGGCTTCCCGACCTCAGAGAACCCCGCCGGGTTGGAGGAGACGTGGAGGAGGTCTGCGGCGGTCGGAGGCACCTGGAAGTAAGGTGTAGAGGTGAGTGATGGGTGCAAGTGTGGAGTGGTAAGTATGTAAAGTTAAGTTTTAAAAAGTGTTCACTTACCTTGTTTTCTTTCTACAGCCTTTAGCCGCGGTGGATCGGGAGAGCCAACATCCTGCTTGTCAATTTCACAGACTGGCTGTTGGAACCTCCGTTCCAACAGCCATGTGAAATTTACAAATTTGAAAGGTTTGATGAGTCCTGAACACAAGAACTCATCAAACTAAAGAGAATGTCAGTGTTTGACAGCTTCACAGAGCTGTCAAATGCTGACATTTCTTCTTTGAAGAAGACTTGACAGATAGCACGTCTGACGTTGACGTGATCTGTCAGCGACTTCCTCCCTAATTGGCCTGCTGAGCCCGCAGGGCGGGCTTAACAAACTCAATCAGGGGAAAAACCCTCTGGTTGGTCAGGCGAGGATGGAGACGGGACATTGACACGACAAGCAGCTGTCCCGCCTCCAACTCCCCTCCATTCACAAAATCCAGCCTAACGTGTTTATTTTTGCAGTTGCTTCGAGAGATGTTTTGCCCACATTTTGATTGTGTTGCCGATTTTGAGGGAGATGAAAATGCAAACACAATGGCAGGAAACGAACAATAACCAACAATTAAAAAATATGCATGGAAATTTGGTACGTGCAATGAATAGAATTATCAAAAAAAGGAATAGCACCAGAAAAGAAATGAGAAAGAATTGGAAGTTGAAAAACATAATACACAGAAAGTAACAATCCAAAAGATGACAGTGCCTGAAATCCCCTGCATCGTATAACTAAAGCCCTCTCACATCTCAGACTTCATATCTGGTCTTATCCAGTTGAAATTGAATAGCACAGCTTACATTGAGGCCAAAGGGCCATTCTTCATTCAACAAAAATGGGATTAGGTTGGGTTACAAAAGGTGTAAAAATGGCTCTGCAGAATAAAACCAAGTTATTCCATATACCATTTGCTGAAGAGCAGTGCAGTTAGAGTAAATAGAACACTCTCGGCTTTCCGCAGTGTGCATTTCAAATGTATTGTTTGGAATTCACTCTTAAGACCATGAGGTTTCTTCAACTGGCACACCCATTCGAATAACCTACACAAATTCAAGTAAGTTAAAGGCACTGCGATTTCTGCTTCTCGTCCTGACTTGGATATTCTACTTCTCCCTTTTTAAAAACTATCAGGGAAATTTGAACTCCCAGTTGGTCGACCAAGGGCATGAACAGGCAGATAGAAGGTCCAGTCCACTTTAACGGCCCGTTCTCATTTAAATGAAGCCAGCGAGCTGTCCGCCCCAAACGGGCATCCAGAGGCAGGCTCGCTGCCTTCAGGCTCGCGCGATATCGGGTGGCCCAGAGGCACCAAAGTAAATCGTCGGGGGTTGTGAGGGTTTCGGAAATGCGGAAGGGGGTAATCCTGGGGCAGCAATGGGCCAAGCTCTTTTTGTGGGGTTCGGAGGAGCACTCCTGCACACCATGGCCCCACAAAAAAACGTTTTTTTACTTACCTTGGATCGTCCCTTTTTCTGGTCCGACAGCTTCTACTGTTTAGAACGTCACCTGCGAGCGCGTTGCTCAGCAGGTCCTATCAATGGTTTGGGGATCCTATCTACATTATAGGACCTCAGTTACCTTGATTTCATGAGGCTCCCACCTGAGTCAGGCAGATGCCTCAGCTGCCCGACTTTAAGATATCCACGGGGCAGAAACAGATTGGTAAGTGAACCACTTTGATTTTAACTCCCATACTACCCGGTTTCCTCCAGGCAGAGAGAGTTCACATCCCTTCTCCTATAACTAATAGAAAGAAGCTTCAAAAGAAGGAAAGAAGGAATTGCATTAATTATCTTGATATTGTATTATTATTGCTGTTTTTGTTTCCACTGTTAATAGTCTGGCAATGTTGTGGTACTGGATTAAAAACCCAAAGGTCATGAGTTCACATCCCACAATGGCAAATTGGGAAACTGAATTCAATAAATCTGGTCATTTGTGGCCTGGCAGCAGAAAAAAAGACCATGAAAGCTCCTGTATCATTGTAAAAACCCAACATTCTGTGAAGGAACACTTTCCCTTGTTCTGAGTTAATGTAAAAGTCTAGCTGGGAACTTATATGCTCTGTGAGTCCATGGGTAACCAGTGAAATAAATCGTTGCTTGATTCATGACTGTCCTTCAGGGAAGGTAAGCTCTGACCCCTACCCGGTCTGGCCTACATGTGACTCCAGTCTCACACTATGTGGTTGACTCCTAATGCCCTCATGGCAGCTAAGGATAGGCAATAAATGCTGCCTTGTGGGCGTCCCAAGAATAATAAAATAAAATGTACCTTCGTTCACCAAGTGTGTGTTGGTGTGTAAAAGTACAACGGTAGAATTTCCATTTGATGCAAATGTTTGTGCCAAAGTGAAATGAGCATGCATGGATGGGAAATCAAGCAACGATTTATTTCACTGGTTACCCATGGACTCACAGAGCATATAAGTTCCCAGCTAAACTTTTACATTAACTCAGAACAAGGGAAAGTGCTCCTTCACAGAATGTGCAACATTTTAATGGTCAATCTAATGCAAATTAGATGTAATGCAGCGTTAATGCCAAGTTCCATTCTTTCCAACAGGCTCACTTAAGACAGGCACTATGGGCTCACGCCTGGATGATAATTAATGTGTAAGCTTTTGTGTAAGCCAGTAAAATGATAAACCTTTTTGAAATCTTTGTGTGCAGAGATGCCAGTAGCTAGTCATCCTGCAATGTTAGTTGACTTGAATATCAATGTGGGTCTTTGGGCAGATGCAGTTTATTTGAGGATGGAAAGACTGGATCAGACGTTGGAGATGACTGTTAATATACGGGAGCAGGGATTATTCAGTTCTTCAATGAGCGGCTGCCGAAAAGCTCTGAATACAGTCAGGTGTTGGAGCCCTCACCCTTCCTCACCATCCTCTACATCATCAGTGCTTGCTCCCTCATTATGCTGAATGAAGGCCCTTGTCCACTGATGATTCCATGTGTTGTCCCCATTGCAGAGCAAAGTTATGCAGCATACAGCAAACCACTATTATAAGGACATTCTTGGTGAGCTGCATTGCAGGAAGCCACTAGACCTGTCCAGGTAGCAGAATCGTTGCTTGAGGACTCCAACGGTATGCTCGATGAAGGCTCTAGCTAAGCCATGGATCTGATTGTAAAGCTGTTTGGCTGCCTAGCATAGGTTGCTGAGAGGAGCCATGAGCCAAGTGTGCAGGAGTTAGCCCTTGTCCCCAAACAGCCAGCTTTTCACTTGGATTGGCACAAGTTAAAAGTGTTATGGCAGCTGCCAGGAAAGCTGGCACAAATCCTCATGTTGCTGTTGGTGATCACACATCAGTTGGACATTAATGTGATTCATGAAGGCAGTGAGATCATCTGAAGGAGCCCACATGGCAACACGGGTGCAGGCAAAGATGCCCTGAACTTGGGGGATCTGTGTAAACCTCAGAGCTCTCTCCTGCAGCTTTTGGTTGTCGTTGGGGTCAGTGATGAAAGTATTTGCTCCAGTAAACATGGTATCAGTCACCTGTTTAATGCAAGCATGAACTGAGACTGACTGAGTGTTACTGATATCCTCTGTGGAAGCCTGGAAGAAGCCGGAGACAAAGAAGCTCGGAGCTGCAGCACCCTTGACCGCAACAGGCAATGCAGCGCTAGCTGTGGCAGTGGGTTGCCTGGTCTTGTTGAAGGAGGTGACACAACTCTGCGAACTCCAATGCAAATGTAGCTCTATTTGATTCTTCCTGACTTCAATGGAGGGTAAAATCGGGCGGTGTGCAAAACGGGCATCTGACTCGAACCCATCCTGTTCCACCAGATGGTTTAAGTTAACACCGGGGCATTAATGGTAAATCTGACTTGCTTGAAACTCTGCCACACAAAGTTAAACAATCTGTGAAGTCAAAAATCAATATTGATATTTCCACCTTTATTGCCAGACTTGTAACAATGCACGAGGAATTTTACTTTCTGCTTTCTATTGGGGAAGTGCCAGGAAGGCATGGCGTGTAGTTGTCATGGTTGTAAAAAGAATCCTTCCTCTTTGCTCCTGCCCCCCAATCATAAAAGAACAAAAAGGAAGTGGAAAACAGTACAATGGTAATTCAGAAGCAACGAGAATGCCATTGGTTGGGGTCAGTGAGTATCTACTTTCTTTTGCAAATTGAATATTTGTAGTTTCCATAACTCCATTGCTGGGGCAGTATTTTGACACAACCAACAGGCTACACCTTATGCCCTGCTGAACATGATACTGGATACACATGCTGCACCACATTAACAGCAGTTAGTGGGAAAGAAATAATAATATGCTTATACACCTCGACTAAAAACTATCACAACCCACGTGAAGAAAAGCTATTTTTTTTAAATTTCGATTTCGATTTTTTTTTAACAAATAACTACTTATGGTGCAATGCAGCAAATCTAGCAGCTCATACCAGTTTCTCCTACCAGCTTTGGAGCTCCACTGCTAACTGTGCTTCAGGAGTTCAACAAGTGTGGTCAGGGTAGGATCCTGACTCACAGCTTGCGACAGAACTCCAGTGATTGGGAGCCGCCAAAGTGGCATTGCTGTCTGTGCTTCCAACTCTGCAATCATTTCAGTTACCTTGAACATCCTCACCGGTATTGCTAACACTACACCTCAGTTTGTATTCAGCACCTTTAGAACAGAAACTAAGTTCTCATAGGTAGAAGCATTTGTCGGGTCAGCAAGTATTTGAAGAAACATTTTTTTATATACTTTTATTATTTGCCCTTTTATTTGGAGCTGACGTTCTTTCACTTTTGTCTGATGGGACAACCAGTATTTGCTTTAATTAATAGCGCCTACTTGCAAGTCCTGTTTGCTTCTTAGTTCTCTTGAGGACGTAGGAGGTAAGGAATAAGGGAACTTGAACTCGGAGAACAGCTTCATTAGAAAAATCGGGTATTTCTGGGGAATGATAATTATATCTGCAAGATGTTTGCTCGGTGGATTAAAAAATCACGAGCACTGACAGACCCAAAAACTACACAGAGAAATGAAAAAAAAAAACTGTCTATTCTCCTGACTGTGAAGGAGCCAATTAGAATTTCTATTATTGCAATAGCCACTGTATGCCAAATCTCACATATCAGGGACATTGGCTTCAGGCTGTTTCTGAGTCTCTTCTTGTGAAGAATTCTATGAAGCTGCTGTATTCTAACTGCTATTCGAAATAATCAACAGCCCAGAGGGTGTAAAATCAACCTAATTATTTCATAATTTATTTTAAATGACTTTTCAGTTAATGGCAACATAACAGTACTGCAAGGTGATTGTTGTGCTTCTAATTTCAATAATTATGCAACAATATTCTAATTAATAGTCTGTAACAGATTTTTTTTTTAATTAGACAGGGTACATAACAGTAGTGAACTGGAATTCATAATGAAGACACAAAATCTGGGGTCAGGCCAATTGAGGAACATCGTACTGTACTGTGTCGTACTGTGTTTGTGGTGTTATTTATGTAATGCAGTTACCAAATAACCAATTACTACAAGTAAAACATATGGGCTAATATGAGAAGAAATGGATGAAGAGAGAGAGAGGATTTGCAAAAGGTTCAAACTTGAAAAGCCAGTACGTTGGCTGGGGCAAAGGAGGAAGAAATTGTCAGTGGGCAGCAGAGCAGGGATGAGCGTTTCAGTGTATTCAAGCATGAGAGGCAGATTATCCAAAATTGAAATTTGAATATTAAAGCAGTGTCAGTGAACTGGGAAACCTGTCTTCCCCAGATTGTCTGGAGTGGAGCTATGTTCCAGCCCAAATGATATCCATGGTTTCCTCCACATCTACACTGGCATGAATCAAACATGTAAGTACCTACCCCACCCTGGCATGAATCATAGTCACCCTGACCCACATTCCTCATTGTGTCACTCTAGGCATCTGCACAACCATTTATTTATTTATTCAGGAGCAAACACGTCTGAACCTGAACTCTTTCAAACTGGTGTTTATAAGATTTTCCTTAAATGAATCTGAATCAACATAAATTGAGCCAGTGATAGCGTGTAAGTTACAGTTGACCTTTTATTCCAAGAGTCTTCATTCACCAGGAATGAACTATAACCCTCATGGTAAAGCTTGAGAAGATTTTATTCCATCATGCTACACACGATAGCCTAAAGAAGCTAAATAAGCAAATGTTACTGCAACCAAACACAAGGATATATCTGCAAGTGTGGTAGTAGAGAAGTTCCCAGTCTCAATAGTCGCATCAATGGGAGATCCAAGTGGATAAGTAAAACTTTCAAGTTAAGGCTCTCCGATTTCTATCTGTGTAAGGTAACTGAACAAAACTCCACAAAATAAATCCAACATTACAATCTGTGACATGCATTCCTAAGCACTTGCATTTCAGAGGTGACTTCTCCATGATTCCAGCAAACACAGGTCATCGATCTGAAATGTTAACTCTGTTTCTCTCTCCAAAGATGCTGCCTGACCTGCTGGGTATTTCCAGCATTTTCTGTTTTTATTTAACTCAGAAACTATGGGGGTGATTTTGTCAGCCCTGGGGAGGCAGGTATGGAGGCGGGACTGCCGGGAAAATGGCAGAATTTGGGAGTGGGTGCCCAACTCGCCTCCATGGCATCTTCCTAGAAAGTGAGTAGCCGTCCCGCGCTGGGTCCCATCTCCTTGGAGGTACAGGTAGTTAACAGGCAGAAAATAGGATTATCCCCTTTTTGCCCTCACAAGTGCGGGCTTCCCGAAGGCTCCGAAACCCGCCAGGTCAGCGAGGCGAGTACTGGGTCTGCGGGGGTCGGGGGGGTGCAAAAATGTGCTGTGAAGGTAAGTGATGGGTGCAAGAGTGGAGAGGTGAGTATCTGAGGTAAGTGCAAAGTGTTCGTAAAAGTGTACTTACCTTTGTTTCTTCCTGCAGGCTTCAGTCGGTGTGAATACGGAGAGTCTCGCACCTCCATGTTGAAGATGACAGATGGCTGTTGCATTCTCCAATGCAGCAACCATTTCATTTCTGCAAATGAAAGAAGTTTGATGAGGTCTTGAATTCAAGACCTCATCAAACTACAGAGAATGTCACTGTTTGACAGCTTCACAGAGCTGTAGTTTGCAAGGACGGAGGGGTCAAGGGTTGTTTTTTGAGGAGAGGGGTGATGACGGCAGATTTGAAGGAGAGGGGGACAGGACCTGAGGAGAGCGAACTGTTAACAATCCCATTCTTGAGTAGTTATTCATCCAGCTCTTTTTAAAAGGTTAATTGACCTATTATTAAATGCTTTTGATGGAAGGTTATTCCACATATCTGTTGCTCTGAGGAGAAATAAATTCTTCTGACCTCTAATTTCACTTGAGACTTGTTAATTATGTACTTGTGTTCACTAGTTCTGAGATTATAGCTTAAGTTAAATATCTGCCAATGTATCTTGCTGCTAAATAATTCCTGCTTCATAGTACTTTAAACGTCTTGACTATGTGGTACATTTTCCAGTTCCTGCACCTGGGCATATTGGATTGCCTGCACTGTCATGGAGGCATCATCACCTCCAAGTCACACACCATCCTGATTTGAACATAAAGTTCCAATACTTCATTGCCACTGAGTCAAAATCCTGGAATTCCCTCCCTAACACCAACACGGGAGCACCGTCAGCACAAGGGCTGCAGCGCATTAAAGACCACCACCTTCAAATGGCAACTGGAGATGGGCAATGAATACAGCTTTGCCAGCATTGTCCACATCCTGGGAGACAAATAAGACAAAACATTCTCCATTAAGGCTTTGCCAAAAAATTGAATTTTTTCCACTCTCTTAACCTAATGTAAAAAAATCAAGCACTCTCGGATTGAGATAGAGGATCAGCCATGATCATATTGAATGGCGGAGCAGGCTCGAAGGGCCGAATGGCCTACTCCTGCTCCTATTTTTCTATGGGGAAAAATTCAGTTGGTTGCGCCTCCCATTAGCGCCTTAAGAGGGCGCTAATGGGGCGCAAAGCAACTAGAGCCCAGGGCGCAGCAATGTTTGCGCCGCTCGTGAAATTAACTAGACATTTTGCGGCAGCGCTAAACATTACCGCCCCGATCTCCTGCGTACGCAGATCTTGACGTCATACGAGGGTGCAACGCCCTTGTGGCGCCCCGGAGCGGAAATTGAGTGGCGCCCCCATCCTTTCCGCCTGGCGCAACCAACGACCGGAAGACTGGAACACTCCCTAGTCGCTGTGGGGCTGGGGGGGGCGTTATTTAAAGGGGGCCTCTTCCTGTCTTTCTCTGTGGCAGACATTTTTGCACCACTCATTCTGAGATAGAGAGAGATTCGGAGAGAGAGAAAGAGAGACTTCTGCATTGAGTCAACGCTGTGTGAGGTAGTTTTGGCTACTGATCATAACTTTGCAGGTACTTTGGTTTTTGACCTTCATAATTTTGATTGCCAAGAGACTTTGGGGGCTGCACTGATTGGGGGCGTCGGAGGCCACAGAGACGCAGAGAGAGTGGCAATCATGGCCAGACGGAGGAGGGCCAACAGGTCTCAGTACAGGAGACCTTACCCTCCCAGGGTATATCGCCAATAATTCTCATATATTAATATGTCTGAGGAGCAGTGTTTGCGAAGGCTGCGCTTCAGCAAGGAGGTGGTCACTGAGCTTTGCCACCTGCTGCAGCCAGATCTGCAGCCTCAACTGAGGTCCAGGATGTCTCTGTCGGTGGCAGTGAAGATCACAGTGGCTCTGAACTTTTATGCCACTGGCTCATTTCAATCAGCTACTCGGGACATCACCAATATCTCCCAGTTTGTGGTGCATTGCTGCATCCATCAGGTCACAAATGCCCTCTTTAAAAGGAGACAAGAGTACATCTCTTTCTCTATGACCCCGGACAAGCAACAAGAACGTGCAATGGGCTTTGCTAGGATAGCGGGCTTCCCCATGGTGCAGGGTGCCATTGACTGCACGCATGTGGCTTTGCGTGCTCCGCATGAGAATTTCGAGGATTTCCGCGACAGAAAGGGGTTCCATTCCTTAAACGTTCAGTTGGTCTGTGACCACAGACAGCTGATACTCGCTGTCAATGCCCACTGTCCTGGCAGCTACCACGATGCATTCATCCTGCGCCAGACTACTGTGGCAGAACTTTTCCAGGCACCGCATCAGCCAGTTGGTTGGCTTCTCGGGGACAAGGGATATCCACTGAGCACCTGGCTGATGACACCGCTCCGTACGCCCAACACCCCTGCTGAGCTGCGGTACAACGAGAGCCATCAAGCTACCAGGAACATCATTGAGCACACAATCGGCGTGCTGAAGCAACGGTTCTGCTGTCTGGACCATTCTGGAGGAGCCCTGCAGTACTTGCCTGAGCGAGTCTCCCACTTCGTAGTTGTGTGCTGCATGCTGGATAACCTGGTAATCCTCAGGACCCAGCCAATGCCACCAGGCCTTGGAGCACCACCAGAGGAGGAGGAGGAAGAGGAGGAGGATGATCATCAGCAGCACCAAGGTGGGAGGGAGGCCCACAATGTAGAAACTGGAAGGGCCGTCCGTCAACGGCTGATAGCAAGCCACTTCTAGGCCCCTGCTGAGGAATGGCTTCTGCCATTGAGAACAACATGAATGAAACCAACCCGCAACCCCTAAGCTGGCCAAGGCAGCAATGATTGCAAAGACCAAACATGTACATTTTGAATACAAAAACTTGTTTATTTTACAAACTCTGTGTCTGTCATTTCTTCTTGACAAACTAATAGAAAGAAACACACAAAAACAGTCATTAACATAACTGGTTCTCACAACCTGGAGATAATGTCCAAAACACTAAACAAACGTCTGACCACGAACCTCGACCTTCAATAAAAAAATGACCAACATTTTGTCACACCTCCTACTTTTTGCCCTTCGAGGGTGATCTCCTTCCCTTGCGCACATCCCCCCTTTCCACCCTACTGCTCCTCCGTAATGGGACCTCAGTGGCTGCAGCAAGGCTGGTGGAAGACTGCTGATTGTCAGAACCTGAGACTGCAGATGCCCTTGAAGGACGGCCTCGACCAGTTCTGGGCCTGGAGGGCCCAGCTGCAGACTGCACCAACTCTGCATGGGCGGCAGCAGTCTGTCCTACAGGTGGTGGCAAGTGCAGTGGAGAAGTGACAGTGGTGGCAGCAGGAATGCTGTCATCTTGAGAGAGCCATGATGTGGAGATGCCGGTGTTGGACTGGGGTGGACAAATGTGCGAAGTCGCACAACACCAGGTTATAGTCCAACAGCTTTATTTGAAATCACAAGCTTTCGGAGCGCTGCTCCTTCGTCACCTGATGAAGGAGCAGCGCTCCGAAAGCTTGTGATTTCAAATAAAGCTGTTGGACTATAACCTGGTGTTGTGCGACTTCTCACATCTTGAGAGAGGACAGCAACTCCCTGCTCGACCGACACACTGGCACTCCCACGGGGCAGTACTTCAGCATCCGGAGCAATCTGCTGGAGCACAGATTGCTGGCCTGCTGCGGCGCGGTGAGAGCCCTGGGAAAATGTGTCCGAACCAGCGAGGAAGGCAGCAGTCAGTGCTCGCGTGGCCTCAATGTGAGTCTGCATGAGAGCTGTCAGAGATGGGGTCATGGCAGCCAGTGCCTGAATTGCAGCACTAAACATTTGCGTGGCATCCGCCTGTGCTACAGCGAAGTGCTCCACACTCCTTGCCAGTGATTCAATGCATTCGGGCACCCTTCCCACTGCACCCATGAGCTCAGTGTGCATGTCCACCGCCTGGGTGTTCATTTCAGCGATCAGCCGCTCCTCCTCTGCGTCTAGTGCAGTAGGACTCGCTGGCATACTCTCCCTCCGGGGAGAAGGCCCCCGAGCTTCCCTACCCCCATCGCGTTGCTGCAGCCCGCTGGGTCCTGGAGCTTCACCCTCATCAGACCCTTCCCCCCTGCTCCCCTCCAGGGAAGGCATGTTCCCAGTTTGGGCATGGGCTTCCTCGGGAGAGGGTGGCGCTGATGCTCCGCCTTCATCTTCCTCCTCGCCTGCAGCTTCACTCCCACTGGCAGCTTGAGGGCCCGTCTCCTCAGCTGGTGAATCACCATCTGAAAGCAGGGAGGTACAAGAGTGGCTTTAGCGTGAGGACAGGGGGGCAGTAAGGGAGGAATGAGTGCAGCGATTTAGTAAGTTGAATTGAAAGTGTCAAAGGCTGGTGTTGTGAGGGACAAGTGGAAGGAGAAAGGACAAAAAGGTGATGACCTTACCATTGCTGTCCAGAACGGGGTCGGCGTCTCCAGTGGCGACGGGACCGATCACCTGGCTTGCCCCAATCCTGTGGACGTGCACCTCAAGATCGCTGAGGGGTTGCAGCTGAGGCCGCCCTCCACCCGTCCGTTGCTGCCGTCTCCTATTATGAGATAGCTTGGCCTGCAAGAAAAAGGACAGTGTCTGAGTAAATATACAGCCATGGTCTTGCCTGATGTGCCTCCCATAGGTGAATAGCCCTTACTGTATGCAGCCATGGTCTTGCCTGATGTGCCTCCCATAGGTGAATAGCCCTTACTGTATGCAGCCATGGTCTTGCCTGATGTGCCTCCCATAGGTGAATAGCCCTTACTGTATACAAAGTGTGGAATGTGCGTGTGTGTTTCATGAGAGGGCCATAGGTGTTGGATGAGTGTTGGGCATTGGGGTTTTAAGACCCTCTGGCCATAGAGTGAGGTTGAGATGGAGGGATGGAGAGGTATTGAAAAAAAGCCACTCACCCTGACGACCCGAGTGAGGTCGTTGAACTTTTTTCGACATTGAGTATGGGTCCTGGGCACCATGTTCCTGGAGGAGACGCTCTGAGCCACCTCCCTCCACACTCTTCTGTACTCGCGCGGCAAAGGCCTCCTGCCATTCTCTGGGTACAGTATTGATCTTCTGCGCTCCACCGCGCCAACCAGAGCATCCAAGGCCCGCTCGCTGAAGCGCTGAGCTCGTTCTCTCACCCTCTCCATAGTTCTTGGCTGGAAGATTTAGGCACAGGTCTCTCCAGGCAGAGATTCAAGACTCCAATAAGTAGGGTGTGGCTGGAGTGCAAGATCGACCCTCCCCTTTAAGAACTGTCCGGCGCCAGTGTGTCTGTGTTCCATTACTAACTGACAGCACCTGCGCTGCGCCCGCGCTCTGAGTTAGCGCCTCGCTCCTCGGCCTTTGCGCCTTAAGACAGATGTGTAGCGCCTGATTTAGTGCTCCAATCACCTCCAGGGGCGATAAAAATCAAGTTTGCAGTCGGAGGCGATAATTAGCACCAGGCGCTAATCTTTGCGCCCGGCCGATAATTGCGCCCCAAATGGGGCGATACTGAATTTCTCCCCCTATGTTTCTATCAGGCATTTGATCAGGCACAGGTCATTTGATTTGATGTGATTGCCCCTGTCTCATTTTACTTCGATCCTTTATACTATTACAAAGAGACTTTCATCATTGGTCTGAGACAACCCACTGTACTACCTAGTTCTCTGTATTCCTTCTTTTATTGCCTTATTTACTTTTATTGTCTTCCTGCTGTTACTGTCCTGATTTTCAGTCAAGCAATGTCATAATTCCACATTTGTGCATCAAAAAAAGTTTTAAAATAAGTGATTAAAATTACCTTCTTATGGTCTGGATCAATGGCTGCATAAAACATGAATACATTTTTTTTAAATAGTTCCTTCCGATGGGCCCATTATTTCATAATAATGCTCATCTTTTCACCACTGCATGGAAAATTTTCTTCATCTCTTATTGCTGCTAATTCTACTCCGCAATATTTCCAGAGGAATGAGATTGAATTACTGCATCAGCAAGACTCTGTGTTGCTGTTATGGAGGGGGGCGAGACAGATGAAGCTCGTTTACTACAGAGCAGGAAATGCCGCCAAAACTATTTGACATTTTTAGAACCCTTGATGACCCAGGGCTGGTAACTGCACTAAGACCAACTCAACGGTGGTACAATTGTGGTGCTACGAGTTAGCCATTTAAGTAAAATAAAAACAGAAAATGCTGGAAATACTCAGCAGGTCAGGCAGCATCTGTGGAGAGAGAAACAAGAGTTAACGTTTCAGGTCGATGACCCTTCGCCAGTTCTGACGAAAGGTCATCGACCTGAAACGTTAACTCTGTTTCTCTCTCTACACTTGCTGCCTGACCTGCTGAGTATTTCCAGCATTTTCTGTTTCTTTTTCAGATTTCCAGCATCCGCAGTATTTTACTTTTTTATTAGCCATTTAAGCGTTCAGTCTTCCAAACTAGGAAACTGGGCAGAAGTCCCAAACGCATGTTCCACTCTTCTCAATTTGTTATTTAAAATTGCACAACCATGAGTCTCGCCCATTTAATAATGATACTGTACGAGTATATTCTTTCCGGGTGCTCTTAGAATAGAAAGGCAGCAAAGAGACAAAGTTTTAAATGGAAATAATGCTCAGGACGGATGAATTATAAGATCATACTTAAGGATCCACAAGGTGAGATCATTTGTAATAGATTAAGGGGGGAATTTTAACCCCCAATAACAGGTGGGTTTGGGTCAGGTGGGGAGTAAAAATGTAAAAAATCTCAAACCTGAACCCAAAACGTCTCGAACACATCCACCTCTGACTTTAAGGGAGGCGGGACGAGGGGCGGGTGACCAACCTGCTCCCAAGAGGCAGGCCGCTCATTTAAATATTTGGGTGAGGCTGCATGCCTCAGATTTTTTTCTCTGTTCCAGCTTTAACACTGGCCTGCCGGGTTTCCCGGGCCTCGGGAACCCCGGCAGCTAAAGGGAGGCGAGGACTGCTGCATGGAACAGTTGAGTGCCTTTCCAGCACTGCTTGTGAGCCAGGAGGAGCAGGAGTGCTTCCCCCCCGCCCCCCCCCCGGCCCCCCAAGCCAACCTGTAAACCTCCCCACCAATCAAGCCCCCACCCCACACTCCGCGATCCGATGCCCACACAATGTCCTCCGCGGCCACGGCCGAAGGCCTACTTGCCCGACAGCTAGCCAGCCTCACAATCTGGCTGGCTGCAGCCGGGAAACAGAGATAAAACATGTTAATCAGGTCCTGACGTTAAATTCAGCAGGGCCTGAGGGAAACTCATTCTTCCAGGATTCCCAACCACAAAACTGCACCCCCACACCCCCACTGCCCCCGCTCCCTCCCCGCCTCCCCATTAATATCAGGGCCTAAAAGTCTGACATTTAGCTTACACTTTCCATTTCACACATACCTCCTGTGTTAAAGTTTTGACATGCCTGGTTATTACAATCTGCACTTAATATCCTCCGTACGTTTCAGCCCTCCCAACCATTGGAGGCGCTGCAGGGTCCATCTCCCAGGCTGTAGCTTCAGATGGTGGTGGAGGTAAGTTGTATTTATAGCCCATGTTTTCTTTCAGTAAGATTATTAAATACGATTTTTAACATGTTAATTTTATTTCCTACTCCTCCTAGGGAAATTCTGTTGCGTTTTAATTTAAAATTTCATTTACTTCAAAATTTACTTGCCTGCTGCTTTCACCATATACCTGCCCATGCTCATGTTCCCACTTGACCCTCTGCCCATCATGCAGCCGGGTCTGTCACCACCTGCCCATTCATGGTGATGCGAGGCCAGAGCCATTTTGAGGCCCCGGCCAGCGAGCTGCGAGCGTCCCACTACAGCTCACCGGGTCCAGGTGAGCCTAGGGGGCAGTGGGCCAGAAATGTTTTGTTCCTCCTCAGCCCACCAAAATAAAAAAAATAAAAATGTTTCCTGGGCTGATTTTTGAGCGACCTTCAGTGGTCTTTTTCAGAACCACTGGTTGGACTGTTCAACACCTGGTACATCTGGTCAAAGTGTGCACTCCGCCCATTTGTACCAGAAAATTGCAGAGGGGTCCTACAACCAGAGTAAGGCCCAATTTGCATATTTAAGCTGCCTATCGCATGTTTCAGGCAGGTGAACTCTTCGCTTGAAAATTGCAGCAGGCCCATGTAAATGGGGAACCGGCTCAGGGGAACCTGTAAATGGGGAACAGGCTCAGGGGGAACCTGTAAATGGGGAACAGGCTCAGGGGGAACCTATAAATGGGGAACCGACTCAGGAGGGCCTGTAAATGGGGAGCCGGCTCAGGGGGAACCTATAAATGGGGAACCGGCTCAGGGGGACCTGTAAATGGGGAACCTGTAAATGGGGAACCGACTCAGGGGGAACCTGTAAATGGGGAACCGGCTCAGGGGGAACCTATAAATGGGGGACCGGCTCAGGGGGACCTGTAAATGGGGAACCGGCTCAGGGGGAACCTGTAAATGGGGAACCGGCTCAGGGGGGACCTGTAAATGGGGAACCGGCTCAGGGGAACCTGTAAATGGGGAACAGGCTCAGGGGGAACCTGTAAATGGGGAACCGGCTCAGGGGGAACCTGTAAATGGGGAACCGGCTCAGGGGGAACCTGTAAATGGGGAACCGGTTCAGGGGGAACCTGTAAATGGGGAACCGGTTCAGGGGGGGGAGATATAAATGGGGAACCAGCTCAGGCTAGTCTTGGGCATTATTGTGGCGGCCGAGATTCCCCCCTGATTTCCATTTGCCCCGGCCACCCGTTTTATAGGTGAGAAATGGGCGGCTGGCAGTTGAAAATTGCCCTCAATATGCATATGCATCCTAAGCTTGTTAGTGTGCTGGAGAAAAATATGCAACATCCTAAAGTGTTACCGAGACAGCTGTCTGTGGGCTAATTGCTCGTAGGATATCAGCATGGTGTACGATATAAAAAAATTGATTACCAAATATCCTGCTCCCTCTCCCCGGTTCCTTCATGCAACAGAATATCCATTGGTTTTCATTGTTTATTCTCTATTTAGACTGCCGTAACAATCAAAATCTACTTCTTTGCATAACTGCTTGAGTAACTCTCCCAGTGGTGTTCTTTGAAATATATTATTTTTCTCTATGTTATAGATGAAACTATACTCCATTCTGAGACTATAGTGTAGCTCTGAGGTGCTTTAGTTAAGTTACACTTTGCAATGCAATAGATCAGGAAGAGAGGAAGGATGAATACTCAATGATTTTGCAAATGAATAAAGGACTGCAGCACTATATTGTGATAAGGAAGAGAGTTGATTAATAAATATTTTAGCAGTATGTGCTGTATAAAAAGCTAGTCCCATTTGAATTATGGTACAGCTGCAATCCAGCACTGTGCTTACCCGAAGAAACTAATAAAAGAAGTGATTGTACAGGACCAAACAAAAAAAGGCCAGTAACAGCTGGGAGATCAAATCCATTCATCTCAAATGTAAGATTTGATATGTTTATTAAGTAAAGTGGGGAGACAAAATTATTATATAATTAACATTAAGGTCTTTTTCCGAGATCAAAAGTTTCCATCCTGGGTCTTTTATTGGTTTGCGATTACCAACATACTTATCCACCTAGTGGATATATTGCCTTTCCACAAGCAGAGATGGGAGAATGATCCTGTTAGTATGTTGTTCACACCTTAATGCAGGAGCATTAAGAGCAAACATTTGCATAAAATTTCACTTTCATCCTTCAAATTGGATAATGTGGTTTCTGAATGCTTTACTTGCATATAAATAGTCATATGGAACAGTACAGTTTGAAATATGGGAACTTTTTTGTGTTTTTTAAATATTCATATACTTGGGAATCACAGATTTAGCAGTCATCGGATTTTTTTCAGGCTTGAAGCTCCTGTTCTAATGTGCAGGAAGCCCCTCATTTTTTTTTTAAAAAGATTGAACCCAAATGTCGAATTCAAAGATCCAAGAACTGGAATTCTCAATTGGAAGTCCAACTCTAATTGTCCGGCCATTCTGCAGAATATCATGAGGCTTAAAATCTGGTCAAAAAGTTATTCAGTTCAGTTGAACTTCCAGTTCAAAGAACTATGTTAATGAGTAGGGAGGTCTTTCGAGATAAGTAGGCGTAATTGAAAGTCATTTATTCTCAATTTGTTTTGGTCATTCTCAGGATATGGGCATTACTGGACAGGCCAGCATTCATTGCCCATCCCTAGTTGCCCTGAGAAGGTGGTGGTGGGCCTTCTTTTTTGATACAACTGAGTGGCAATTAAGAGCCAACCTCATTGGTGTGGGACTGGAGTCACATGTAGGCCAGACCGGGTAAGAATGGCAGATTTCCTTCCCTGAAGGACTTTAGTAAACCAGTAGGGTTTTTACGACGATCTGACAGCTTCATGGTCACTTTTACTGATATCAGCTTTTTATCTCCAGTTTTTTAAACTAAATTCAAATTGTCAAACTGCCATGGTGGGATGTGAACACACGTTTATTATTATTAGTCCAGGCCGTTGGATTACCAGTCCAGTAACATAACCACTACACTACTGTGCCCCTAAATTTTCACCAATAAATTCCTGAACTTTTTCAGGTTTATGGATCAGTGAATTAGTAGCACTGCCCTCCCAGTTCTCAACTTCAAAATATCGAATTCTCCCTTGTTTTTGTACTGTAAATCAGCTCCTGAGATGCTCACACGTCACATTAGTGATGCTATAATTCACGATTATGTGGTGTACGTGACACGCATTACATAAAGTACGCACAATGTGTGATGGCGCCACTAGCGCAACGCACGTGCGACTCATGTCCAACTTCCAGTGTCAAGTGTACGTAACTGAAGAAATTGGTTTAAAAATTAGGAAAAAAATAACTGAACATTATACATTTTACTTACAATAGCCAGGCGATTTAATTTCCTCTTGCATTGAATGCTAAATTTGTTTGTGATGCAGCTAAGCATAAATGTCTTTTAAATTTTACCCAACGCTTACCTCTTTACTGCGGGTTTGATGAAGTTTGACTTCAACTGCAAACTGTCTTTTAACAGACTCCTCATCCCCTCTTCTGGCGGCTGCTACTGCTGATCTCCTTGCTGCCCTTGGGTATCTTCCTCCTATGGTGCCTTCATGATGAGGCTTCTTTGTAATGCAAAGTGTGCAGCAGGCAGCAGATAATTACAATCCTTGAGACTGAATTGTATTGCAGAGCAGCCCAGATCAATCCAGGCACCTGAAGCACGCCTTCGACATTCTAATTGTGTACTCTATGATGACTCTGGAGGATGAATGGGTCTCATTATATCGGTCCTCAGTTAGAGTCCTGGGAAAGCGCACAGCGGTCGTCAACAATAGCTGTCGTGGGTAGCTTCTGATCTCCCAGGAGTCACTCAGAGTCTGGCACTTTTGGTTCAAATGAAGGCATCGTGGCAGCTTTCAGCATTCACGTGCTGGTCACAAATGAGCTGAACATTCAGAGAGTGGACATTATGTTGATCTGTGTGATGACATTGACCAAGGGATCAAGTATGGCTTTGTGGGTGCAATCTGTGGCTCCTTGGACTTTGAGAAATCCTGTCACTCTAAATTTGTAGTGCTCTGTCATATTGCCACCTATGGTCCACGGGGATGTGAATGAAATGGCTTACTCTAGCAAACAAAGCATCTGTGATTTGCTTAATGCATTTGCACACAGCTAATTGGCTAATGTTTGTGTTGTTCTGAACAGCAGCCTGCAGTGAACCCATAAAATAACATTTCAGGACAGCTGTGTTAAAGGTGGGCTGTAGATCAGTTTCTGTGTTCGAGGTGGGCTGTAGATTAGTGCCTGTGTTAGAGGTGGGCTGTAGATTACTGCCTGTGTTCGAGGTGGGCTGTAGATTAGTGCCTGTGTTAGAGGTGGGCTGTAGATTAGTGCCTGTGTTCGAGGTGGGCTGTAGATTAGTGCCTGTGTTCGAGGTGGGCTGTAGATCAGTTTCTGTGTTCGAGGTGGGCTGTAGATTAGTGCCTGTGTTCGAGGTGGGCTGTAGATCAGTTTCTGTGTTCGAGGTGGGCTGTAGATTAGTGCCTGTGTTCGAGGTGGGCTGTAGATTAGTGCCTGTGTTCGAGGTGGGCTGTAGATTAGTGCCTGTGTTCGAGGTGGGCTGTAGATCAATGCCAGTGTTCGAGGTGGGCTGTAGATCAGTTCCTGTGTTCGAGGTGGGCTGTAGATTAGTGCCTGTGTTCGAAGTGGGCTGTAGATCAGTTTCTGTGTTCGAGGTGGGCTGTAGATTAGTGCCTGTGTTCGAGGTGGGCTGTAGATTAGTGCCTGTGTTAGAGGTGGGCTGTAGATCAGTTTCTGTGTTCGTGGTGGGCTGTAGATCAGTTCCTGTGTTAGTGGTGGGCTGTAGATCAGTTTCTGTGTTAGAGGTGGGCTCTTGATCAATGCCTGTGTTCGAGGTGGGCTGTAGGTCGGGTTGCAGTGTGTGGCATAACTCCTTGATAGCTTTCTTTGTGGTGCATCCCCTTCGCAAGCACTGCTGCTGGATAATTGGACAGAGGAGTGCCTCAGTCTGTCTATCTGAGTGTACGGCTACTGGCAGTAACCTCCAGCCAGGCCTGCTTGTGTTTCCCCGCCTCTCCTTCCTCCAAAAAACAGGGGAATACCTAGTGGGAAATCCATTGTGCTCCTTTTAGAATTGGAGAAAAATAGAGGGAAGCCACCACAGCTGCTAAAAAACCAGAAGAACCAAATCACCTGAGAAATAAGGTTTTTTGAATCCTTGGAAAGTACCGGTTAAGCCCTTTAATTCCACTTGCGCCTTTTCTGTAATGCCTTGCAACGTTGGATGTCCATTTTATGTTGAATTGATTGTCACTAAGAGTAAATAAGGTGGCAATGATGCAAAATGGGAGCTATAACATTACCATATCACTACAGCCTCATTTAAATACGCCAACACATTTTAGGGCAGTCACTTCAATCAGCCATCAAAAATGATGGTGGAGAATTGGGCCAGCACTAAAGTGGGCAGAGATTTGGTGTAATCGATCCCTGCCCATTTCCTGCCTCCCACCTGTCCAATATTCATTGGAAAATCCAGGTTACGTTCATAGATTTTTATAACTGTTCCATCACATTGAAAGTGACAGTATTATCTCCAAAGTAAGGATGCTCTGTGGTATTTTAGTGTTCCTTCGACTTCAATGAAATCAGAAAGATAAGGTCAAGCCATATCAAGATACTCAAGCCTTCAAATTCATTGAATCTAATAGGTTTTGCTTATCCGAGATGATTAGATACACCTCCCCCTTTTAACCTTTCAAAGTAAATTTAACAGTTCATTTTTACAGTTCAGTCAGCTATTGGGGTTCCATACTAGATCAATTGAGTAGTCCTATGCCACAACACATACGTGCTTTCAATGTGATGCAGCACAGAGTGCGAGTTTTTCAGTCTCAGTTATGGGACTGGTGAAGGTTTGATCTTGATTGAGCTATTAAAGCAACAGTTGAAGGGGCATCATTACCACTGAAATATGTTTGGTAAAACTTTTCAATGGTATTTGTACACAGTGGCATGTATGAGGTCAATTGTTTCTAAAAATATTAGCTTGGAAATTTTGTGCAACATTATTGTACGAGTGCTTGGTGGATTCATATTAAATTCCTCTCTTCACTAATTAGTGGAGGTCTTAACATTTAAGATATGTGGCTTCTATTCCAATCGTGGAGAGAGGAATCTGATACGTTAAGCATTCTCATGACATCATCACCTAGAGTCAGTTCCAAGCTATTGTTTTTTCCAAGTATATTAAAAACACACGGTTTCACACAAAAACTTTATACTCACAACTAAACTACCAGCGTTAAAACAGATTTAAAAACTGACAACTCTCAACCCTGGTTCTTCACTGCTTTCACACTGGGTACATCCTTAGAGTAACACAGTGAATGGATGTGTGAAAGATTTTGCTTTGTTATGTGCATATATTATTTGGGAATGCATGCACTTCACACATTTGAGATTCACTTGGCAAACCGCCTACTATGTAAAAACAGAAGATGCATGACTCCTAGAGTTGGTTCTGATGTTTATGCCAACAATTAATCTGATCAGGAGCAGAAGCCCACCTGGAGCTTGATTGGTGATCAAACTCTCATTTTAGATGCCTGTGAAGCTCCAGGTAGAGTGAGAACTCGATTGCATGGCCTGCAGGGTAGATTAGCTGAAATATCACAGCATTGACAAAAAAAGCCTGAGAAATACCAGTGCAAATGGGAGACCACTTGCCTCACATGTTGGTCTTTCTCTTGAAAAGAATTGGCTCCACCTGAAGAGAACGCACTTGAGTGCGTGTTTCCACAGAGTTGATGTCAGAAGTCTAGTACAGAGCAAAACCCACAGACCCTCTAACATATGCATGGTGCTAATCTCTGAGCTGGTGCTTGCTCTGGTCAGATTGAGTGACCCTGCATTTTCAGGAAGGCCGGGTCTGTGTTTAAATTGTGAATTCTGGGAGATTCTCTCACTGCTAAACTTACCTGACGAAGGAGCGAACTGCTCCGAAAGCTTGTAAAATTAAATAAATCTGTTGGACTATAACCTGGTGTTGTGCGACTTCTCATTTTTTTCCTTAAGTAGCACAGAGGCGTCGACATTTTCAGCAACTGAACTGAAACAGAGGAACAAATTTTAGCTTCCAGTACGATGGGAGAGCAGAGAGAGATAAGTGGCTGCCAAAAGTAGCTGCAGTGTGTAGGGTGAGATAGAAATAAGAAGGGAAAAAGAGGATACGGTGTAAAGAAACCCTGCACGACATCTTCTCCAGCGTTGCCACTTGCCGCAGCCATGACTTTCTCCATGCCCATGATGATCAGCACATCTTCTTCCAGAGGGCAGAGGCTGCGCAGGTGGGCTTGGCCTCCTCCGGTCGCGGCCTCCTGCTGCACGTTGTGCAGAACCTTCTCCTGCTGTTAGTGACAGTCTTGTGAAATATTTTGTGAATGTGGCTGTCATAATCGAATAGTTTGTATGGTGTGGGGAAGTGAGAGATGCAATAGTGTTGAAAGTGGAAGGTGCAGAGTTTGTGAGTAGGAGGAGAAGGAGGTGGAGTGAAGTGTGGTGGAGTGATTGTAAGAGAGTGAAGGGAAGCACAGGAAGGGCTTATTGTGAGTAGTGAGGCTGCGGCTCGTACAGGTGTGAGGAGAGAGTAATTGATGTGAGAGGTTAAATTCTTACCTTGGCAATTCTGGTGAGGTCATTGAACTTTTTTCTGCTTCACAACTATGCCCTGAGGTTCTGGTATTGACCTCCTCAGCAACCTCTTCACATTGGAGGTGTTGCCTGGAGCGCTTTCTCCAGAGGAAGCAAGATCTCCCTCCTCCTGTCAACAGCCTGGACCAGGGCTTTCAATGCTACATCTGAGAACCTGGGTGCCTTTTCTGTACCTCTTCCAGCCATTTTAGACCTTTCACAGTGTTTCCCTGCTGTCTGCAGCCAGATTGTATCTCCCCTTTAAGAGGTGCTGGTTGCTTTTAAGTGGCGCCACTCAAGCCTGATTTCCCGCTGGCTGCACACTTGATTTGTGGTAACAAGCTAGCAGCACCAATGCCCTGTGGTCCCTGCAATGACGTGAACAGACATGTGCAATGCGCACCCTGCTCACCCATTTTCAGGCACAATCGAAATTCTAGGCCAATATTCTCAAACTTGCGTACAAACAGGCTTCTATTTTACCTCCAGCTTTAATTTAGCTCTCCTACCTTCAGCTCTACGTGGTATGCTACTCATATTGGTTTCCGTGCTGACCTATGCTCCTAATTGTAGTTGAAACCTCTCTGAAACCCGAGAGAACAGTACCAGTGACACTTCGCACTTTATCTTTCTCCTGACTTGTGCCTTTTCTTCCCCATTAATCATCGTCTCACTCTTCTAGCTTCCCTCTTCCTATTCCAGCTTCAGTTTTTTGCAGTCCACAAATGAGAATGATGGCCCATGCTTACCCAAGCTCATTTATGGAATGAACAGTGAGGCAGATCAAATAAAAAAAGTTGAGTCAGGGAAGACAGGAGGAGATGTTAAATAGATACCAAAGTGAAACTCTTCAATATTGCAGCAGTGAGTAATTACACTTTTTGTACAAGTTAAAGCCCCCAATAAGATCACATTCTTACATTTGTATCTTTCTGGCCTTTGTTCTTGTCTCCAACTACGAATCTCTACCATTAATCACGACAGATTTCTGACTCTAAGCTCAAAGGTAAGTTGGGTTTTTTCACAAGTTTCTGTTGCCTATAAATTAACTTGTATGAATAATAATCTTTCTAGAAAGTCTACGTTACAAGGGATAAAGATGCAGTGCTGTATTATCTGTTAGATTCTACAATGAAGGAAGATTCCCATTTCTATCGCGCCTTTCACTACCTCAGGACGTCCCAAAGTGCTTTACAGCCAATGAAGTACTTTCTGAAGTGTAGTCACTGTTTTAATGAAGGAAACGCAGCAGCCAATTTGCGCACAGCAAGCTCCCACAAACATCAATGTGATAATGATCAGATAATCTGTTTTAGTAGTTGGTTGAGGGATAAATATTGGCCAAAACACAGGGAGAGCTTCTTTTTCCTCCAATACTGACATGGGATCTTTTACGTCCACCTGAGAGAGCAGATGGGGACTTGATTTAATGTCTCATCAACAATGTTTTATTACATGCTTGCTTGATACTTTACGACTTAGTATTTTTAGTGGGGTTCTGAGTGAGTGCTGTGCTAATCAGTGTGGGTGATACTGATGTCAGAAATGGAACAATTTTCCAACCAGGAATGGTTAACTTTTCCAGCCTAATATCTCTATTATTCCCAGGTTTGGTATAGCACAGATTAGATACAGGGTAAGCTCGCTCAATAACGTCTCAATAATATGGCTCAACTCCAACCTTGGAAGAACACTCTTATTGCACCAGACTGATTTTTTCTGTTTATCACACCAGGCGTCCTTACAGTCCCTTTGAGCAAAATTCCCAGTTTAGCGCCAAATTATAGGCAGTTTTGTGCTTTGTGCCCACTAAGAACTGAATTAAGACTGCAAATTCATTTCAAATTCGCCCCTTAGAGCATCACCAGTCTCAATCGGGTTTTATATCCAGATCTTTGAAGTCCAAGGACACTCTTCTAATCCACGAGGTGTAGTCTGTGATCCTCTTGCTTGGTAGTTGGCTATTCTATTGCAATTACCAGCTTGATTCCAAAATGCATTTAAAACTTGAAATTGAATCCACCTCCAAAATAAAATAATTTACCTTTGACGCTGCAATCTCATTCTTTCATTGGGCTGAAGAAAATAATGGAGTCGATTTTAACTCCCAGGGGAGTTGGTTCATTTCCTGTCCGCCCACAGCAGAATGAGGCCACAGCGATTTTAGCCGCCAGGCCTCATTAACATACTGCCGGATGGGTAGGGTTAAAATTTCCCCCTCTAACATAGTCACGCCAGCAGCAATCATCAGGTACTAATTGTTAATGTTTGTGTATGGAACTCTCCGAATCATTCTTAAATATAAAGGACCGTACTGGATGTTTCTTTTAAGTGCATTTCTTAGTTGTTATTCAGTCAAATCTTAGAGGAGACAATCTTTTTTTAAAATATTAATGATTTCTGTTTTAGCTTTATTCTAATTGCATTTTGATTATAAGCTCCATTGTGGTTGAGTTTACTTAAACTTGTCCCAGATGGGATATATTATTCAGAATTCTAAGCTCCATGACAACGCTGCGATGAGCTTCCTGCCACCATTCTTATAGGGAAATCTATAGAACGAAAGCAGAATGAAGATAAGTGATTAATATTTACTGTTATAAGTTTGATTTTCCATAAAATGGCTTGATTTTTTCCATAAAATGGTTGAAAACCACTTGGAACACCAGACAAAAAAATCTGCTTCTCAGTAACTTAGTGTTGGCCATGGCTCAGGGGTAGCACTCACACCACTGAGTCAGAAGGTTGTGGGTTTAAGTCCCACTCCAGAGACTTGGGCCGCGATTTCACCTACTTCGGCGGCTCCGTGGTGGGCGACGTCGGTGGCGGGTCCCGACCCCGCTGCTGCCTCCAGCCCGCTGTGTCGAATGATTTTACGTTGATTGGGCTTGTTAAGCCCGCCCAGCGCATTTGCTGGCCAACTGAAGGAAGCGGGTCTGATGACGTCATTTGATGACGTGTCATCAGCCGGTTTCCTTAAAGGGACCATGTGCAAATTTATTTTGACAGTTGTGCTGTCATGTTTATGGAGTCACAGCATGCAGGGAGGTTCTCTTCCCTTCCCATGGGCGGAAGAGACCTCCCCAGGAGACCAACGCAGCCTGATTGCACATTGCACAGGAGGGCACAAGTGGGGATGTGGTCAGGAGGATCAGGCTGCAGTGGCACAAACCTTTCAATGATCTCAATAGATCACGAAACGTTACTGCAAAGCCACACTCAACCTCATCCTGCTGTGCCACTCATCACATCCCCATCACTCTGCCTTCCCTACCCTACTCCTGCACATCCTTACTCACACGAACTTACCTTGTACCTCCACCCATCCCTCTCTATCTATATTATCACTTCCCCATCTCACTAGCCACCCCTCACACTCACGCTCATCCTAGTCCAATCATAACAACACACAAGGGTAGGCACTTGGGTGTTTTAACCAATATTCATGTAAAGTTTCTGTTAATGTGGTGTGAAACATTGAAACATTTATTTTCAACATTTTGTGTTCTTGGACAGATCTGTGTGCACCTTTGGAAGTGGCTTAGTGAGTTGCAGTGAATGGTGAGACATAACAGTACCCCCCACAATGGTGATGAGTGTGAAAGGAATGGCATGGGCATTGTAGGGATGCTTTATGGTGTTGGTGTGGGGTGGTGCCAACCTGGCTCATCATGTGGCAGCCAGGGTGTACAGCATCAAGTGAAGTAAATCTGGCCATGGTGAGGCCATCCCTGGTGTCCCGGGCAGCAATGTGGTCGGGTGCTAATGCCCTGTGTCCTGTGCAGCATCAGTTGATTGCGGAGAAAGTTAGTGTTGTTGTTGGTGCTGCTGGTGGGCCTTTTGCTGCTGGTGTTGGGGCTGATCGTGGTGGGATTCTGAGGACCAAGGTGAAATAGTTTCAAGGGCACCGAAGCTGATGGAATAGATGGCAGGTGAACTTGAGATGATAGAAGCGATCTGTCAATGGTGAGAGAGGTTGTTCCAATGAGGTGACACTGGATAGAGAGTTTACTGCAAACACTTGCAACCTGCATAAAGCTCAATGAGTGAATATCCTGGCGCTACGTGCCGCAGCGCCACGCGCTGCGGCACGTCGCGCCGCGGTATTGCAGGCCTTCCTCCCCTTCTTAAAGGGGAGGGGCCTTGCGCAGCGCGAACCGGGGCCCAGCTGGGCTCCCAGGGATCGGGAGTGCCGGCAAAAGAGCCCGGCACTCAAGAGAAGTGCCGGGCTCTTGGAGCGCAGCCGGCACTTCACGGTGGGGGGGCTTCACGGGGGCCGGGGACAGCAACGGGGGCAGGTGCTGGCAGGCGGCCAGCAACAAAAATGGCCGCCTGCCACCTCCCCTTTAAATATCGCCGCCCCGGCCGCACGTACGCCCCCCTGAACCCGTCGGACATAGCGTCTGGCGGTAAATCAGGGGGCGCGACTGAAGATCACGGCCGGGGCGCGAGCGGGGCGCTGCGCACGGCGATGACGTCATCGCCGGCGGCGCAGCGCCACAGGGCGCTACCGGCTGCCGCCGCCGCTAACCTCCCACTAAATTTTTCGGGAGGCGTGGGCGGCGCTGCGCCCGGGCGTTAGCTGCTTTACGCCCCATTAGCGCCCATTTAAGGCGCTAACGGGAGGCGCAAGCAGCTGAATTTTTCCCCCAATCTGTCTTCCAAATGCAGTAAGCAACAGCTTCTGAGCTTGGAAAGTGAACAGCTGTGAGATGGGAGCTTTTGTAGCACATTTGCAGCTGTCAAGTAATGAGATGATTCCAGGGTCATACAACTCCTGACCTCCTTACCTGACGTGATCCCTGAGCAGCGTGGACCCCATGGGCGACCTCGTAAAATGGTAAGGTGAGCTCAAAATACTTCTTAATGGGCTGTTAACAAGGTCATAATGACCTGAATTGCCTCCCCCGCCGCTGCATGTCGGATCTGTTCAGCACTAACAAACCCGACATTTGGGAACGGCGCGTGGCGGCGGGTTGACAGCGGGGTCCCAAACCGCTGTCAAAAAAAAAATGTCCCACTCACCCACCACCAAATGTGCCCACTGACCATCCGAAAAATTCCCCCCCGAATACAAAATCTAGGCTGACACTCCAATATAGTACTGCACTGTCAGAGGAGACATTAAACCGAGGCCCCATCTGCTTTCTCAGTTGGACGTAGAAGATCCAGTGGCACTATTTAGAAGAAGAGAAGGGGAGTTCTCCCTGGTGTCTAGGCCAATATTTATCCCTCAACCAACATCACCAAAAACAGATTATCTGGTCATTATCATGTTGCTGTTTGTGGGAGCTTGCTGTGCGCAACTTGTTGCTGCGTTTCCTACATTACAACAGTAACTACACTTCAAAAAGTACTTCAAGCACTTTGGAACATCCTGAGGTTGTGAAAGGCGCTATATAAATGCAAATTCATTCTTTCTTTGAAATGTTTTTTTTTAAGGCAGTACTGAGTATCAATGTTCTATTTCTCCCCCACTGCTAATTATTTCTGAAGGATGATTTCTAAACCTCTTTCTCTGTTTTAATTTGTTTATTCTGAGAATGAACTGAGCAATAGTTTGGTATTCTGTTCATTTCTGTAATCCTATTCTGTACTTACAGCAATAGTACTTCACAGAAAATAATGTTTGAAGACAATAGTGTAATATAAAAGGAAGCTGTCATTTTTCTGGAAAATTACAAAAGGCACTCAGTACTTAAGAGGTTAATGCAAAGATATATGTATATATATTCTGACAGTAAATTGGGGATGGCATAAGCAGTGTGCTGGATATTAGACAGGCAAAGCAGAAGGGAACAAGAATCTATCAAACTGAACCATAAACCCAAGAGTTTTGATTAAAAGTGTGAAACTCTATTCAGACTTTGTTGCAGAGAATTGTTCCTCATTGTTATGTCACACTGTATGAACAAAAAGCTGGTAAACAAGTCTTAGGTTATTGTTACCCTGAACTAGCCTGACATACTAAGGCGTTTGAACGTGTCTAAGCAATTGGCAATGCAGAACCTCTGAAAACAAGTCTTGTACTGTTCCAGGCACATGTCACAAATTAATTGTTCATTAATATTCATAAATTTTACAGTTGCCACTTTCTGATTTTCAGAATCGGGTTAATTCCCAAAGTCATTTGCCTGGATGAGTGCGAAACCAGTACTGCATGTAACGAGTCTGTTATTAAAATTCAAGTCGTTTTACTTCTCTGAATATATTCTGACTGTAAAAATCAATTATTTTCTTGCATTTGTATCTGATCTATTAAAATAGCATCATTTGGTAGGGATCAATATTTTGATATGAATCAAATGTCTACTTTATATTTGGATTCAACCTCCCCAACAAAAATAATTGATCCAGGTCTAAAGTTTAGAAAATTTCAAAATCAGTGTGGTCTTTGAAAGTCTCCCTGGATCAGCAGGCAAGTAAGTATGAGAGAGATTCTCTCAGCAGGAATATAGGCATCAGAGAGATTCTCCTCCTCCCCTTCAGCTTAGGGGAAAATGGATGCTTAAATTGATTGAAAAAGTTAAAAAGCTTTCCATGCATCAAGAAGTATTACACACACACGTGTATGTTCAGCAGTTGATATATGCATAGTTTTTTTTAATTTAAATGTATTTTATTAACAAGGGCTATTTTTCACTCAAATAGAGGAGGGCTGTTGCAGGTAAGACCCTTAAATACTGCTTCAATTGATGCAGAGAGAAGACTTGAGGAACAGCAGGTCTTCAGGCTCCCAACGGCTGTGGATCTTTCCAAAGCCACTATTTGTAGCAATGGGAAAAGCAAAGCAACTTCTTTGGCTGTCCACTTTTCAAAGCTTGGCAAGAAGATGGTTTTCCTTCAATTCCCTACATTGACTTTCAATGTTTATAGTGCCAAATGAGCCAGATCATCCAGTTATACATTAGATTTAATCTTTGCCAACTGGTGCAGTTTCTCTAACTCCATGATCTCTCAGTTTGACTACATCAATTGCCTATCCCTTAGACTGACATTATTCTGTTGGAGAAATTGTAAGAGCTCCCATTTTCAGAATGAGAAATTGCAACAAAATGTCTGAGTACATAATCTGTACCATAATTGTCTCAAAGTACTTGTGCTCCTGAATGACTTAACAATAGGGAAGTGTAGAGTCATCAATAAGTAATAGTCCAAGCGTTATTACATATTTACTTGCCAATTATTTACACCATCAGAGCATAGGATATGAGTACCATACTCCAGTGTAGCCTGAGGGTAGGGATCATAGAATCAGAGAAATTTACGGCACAGAAGGAGGCCATTCGGCCCATCGTGTCTGTGCCAGCTGAAAAAGAGCCATCCAGCCTAATCCCACTTTCCAGCTCTTGGTCCGTAGCCTTGTAGGTTACGGCACTACAAGTGCACATCCAAGTACTTTTTAAATGTGATGAGGGTTCCTGCCTCTTCCACCCTTTCAGGCAGTGAGTTCCAGACCCCCACCACCCTCCTCAACTCCCCTCTAATCCTTCTACCAATTACTTTAAATCTATGCCCCCTGGTTATTGACCTCTCTACTAAGGTGAGAAGTCGCACAACACCAGGTTATAGTCCAACAGATTTATTTAATTTTACAAGCTTTCGAAGCAGTTCGCTCCTTCGTCAGGTAAGTTAGCAATGAGAGAATCTCCCAGAATTCGACTTCTCATTTTTGTCCACCCCAGTCCAACGCCGGCATCTCCACATCATGATCTCTACTAAGGGAAATAGGTCCTTCCTATCCGCTCTATCTAGGCCTCTCATAATTTTATACACCTCAATTAAGTCACCCCTCAGCCTCCTCTGGTCCAAAAAAACAACTCCAGCCTATCTAATCTTTCCTCATAGCTAAAATTCTTCAGTCCTGGCAACATCCTTGTAAATCTCCTCTGTCTCGCGAGTGCAATCTTTCCTGTAATGTGGTGGCCAGAACTGTGGCCTAACTAGTGTTTTATACAGTTCAAGCATAACCTCCCTGCTCTTATATTCTGTGCCTCGGCTAAGAAAGGAAAGTATTCCGTATGCCTTCTTAACCACCTTATCTACCTGTCCTGCTACCTTCAGGGATCTGTGGACATGCACTCCAAGGTCTCTCTGTTGCTCTACGCTTCTCAGTATCCTACCATTTATAGTGTATTCCCTTGCCTTGTTAGCTCCCCCCCAAGTGCATTACCTCACACTTCTCCGGATTGAATTCCATATGCCACTTTTCTGCCCACCTGACCAGTCCATTGATATCTTCCTGCAGTCTACAGCTTTCTTCCTCGCTATCAGCCACACGGCCAATTTTTGTATCATCTGCAAACTTTTTAATCATGCCTCCTATATTGAAGTCTAAATCATTGATATATACCACAAAAAGCAAGGGACCTAGTACTGAGCCCTGCGGAACTCCACTAGAAACAGCCTTCCAGTCACACAAACACCTGTCAACCATTACCCTTTGCTTCCTGCCACTGAGCCAATTTTAGATCCAACTTGCCACTTTCCCTTGGATTCCCATGGGTTTTTACTTTTCTGACCAGTCTGCCATGTGGGACCTTGTCAAAAGCCTTGCTAAAATCCATGCAGACTACATCAAACACGCTACCCTCATCAACCCTCCTTGTTACTGCCTCAAAAAATTCAATCAAGTTAGTCAGACACGACCTTCCCTTAACAAATTCATGCTGACTATCCTTGATTAATCTGTGCCTTTCTAAATGATGATTTATACTGTCCCTCAGAATTTTTTCCAACTATTTGCCCACCACCGAGGTTAGGCTGACTGGCCTGTAATTACTCGGTCTATCCATTTCTCCCTTTTTAAACAATGGCACAATGTTGGCAGTCCTCCGGCACCACACTTGTAGCCAGAGAGGATTGGAAAATGATGGTCAGAGCCTCCGTTATTTCCTCCCTTGCTTCTCTTAACAGCCTGGGTAGCATTTTATCCAGGCCTGTCAATTTATCTACTTTCAAAGATGCGACATCCTTTAATACTTCCTCTCATCTAATATTTCACACTCCTCCTCCTTAACTACAATGTCTGCATTGTCCCTCTCTTTTGTGAAGACAGACGCAAAGTATTCATTAAGAACCATACCCACGTCTTCCGCCTGCACACACAGGTTACCTTTTTGGTCTCTAATTGTCCCTACTCTTTCTTTAGTTATCCTCTTGCTCTTTCTGTATTTGTAAAACATCTTTGGGTTTTCCTTGCTGTTACTTGCCAATAGTTTTTCATGCCCTGTCTTTGCTTCCCGAATTTCCTTTTTAATTTCCCCCCTGCACTTTCCAGATTCCTCTAGGCTTTCTGCAGTATTTAGCTCTCGGTATCTGATCCCTTTTTTGCCTTATCTTACCCCGTATACCCCTTGACATCCAGGGGCCTCTAGATTTGAGAGTCCCACCCTTTCTCTTTGTGGCAACATATTTGCTCTGAACCCTCACTATCTCCTCCTTGAATGACTCCCACTGCTCGGACACTGATTTATCGTCAAGTAGCTGTTTCCGTTCCACTTTTGCTAAATCACATCGCAGCTTAGAAAAATTGGCCTTTCCCCAATTGAGAACTTTTGCTCCTGGTCTATCATTGTCGTTTTCCATAACTATGCTAAAACTAACTGAATTATGATCACTATCACCAAAATGGTCTCTCACTGATACCCTTTCCATCTGCCCAGCTTCATTCCCTAAAACCAAGTCCAGAACCGCCCCCTCTCTTGTTGGACTTGCTACGTACTGGCTAAAAAAGTTCTCCTGAATGCATTTTAAGAATTCTGCGCCCTCTATACCTTTTACACTGATTCTATCCCAGTTAATCTTAGGGTAGTTGAAATCCCCTACTATTACTGCCCTATTGTTTTTGCACTTCTCAGATATTTGCCTACATATTTGCTCTTCTATCTTCCTCTTATTATTTGGGGGTCTGTAGTACACTTCCAGCAGTGTGATTGCCCCTTTTTTGTTCTTCAGTTCAACCCATAGTTGGTTTGTACCCATTATCATGCCTAGTAGTCTTCTTTCTTCTTCTTCTTCTTAGGCAGTCCCTCAGAACCGAGGATGACTTGCTTCCACATTAAAAATGAGTTCGCAGGTGACTGATGAGTCCAATGCGGGACCTACAGTCTCTGTCACAGGTGGGGCAGATGGTGGTTGAAGGGGCGGATGGGTGGGGTGCTTGGGTTGACATGCGCTCCTTGTGCTGCCTGCGTTTGGCTTCCGCTTGCTCCCGGCGAAGAGACTCGAGATGTTCGGCGCCTTCCCGAATGCTTCTCCTCCACTTTGTGTGGTCTTGGGCCAGGGATTCCCAGGTGTTGGTGGGGATGTTACACTATTTCAAGGAGGCTTTGAGGGTGTCCTTGAAGCGTTTCCTCTGCCCACCTGGGGCTCTCTTGCCGTGCCGGAGCTCTGAGTAGAGCGCCTGTTTTGGGAGTCTCGTATTGGGCATGCAGACAATGTGACCTGTCCATCGGAGCTGATCGAGCGTGGTCAAAGCTTCGATGCTGGGGATGTTGGCCTGAGCGAGGACACGGACGTTGGTGCGCCTATCCTGCCAATGGATTTGCAGGATCTTGCGGAGGCAGCGTTGGTGGTACCTCTCCAGTGCTTTGAGATGCCTGCTGTACATGGTCCATGTCTCTGAGGCATACAGCAGGGCGGGTATCACTGCTGCTCTGTAGACCATGAGCTTAGTGCCGGGTTTGAGGTCCTGGTCTTCAAACACTCTCTTCCTCAGGCGACTGAAGGCTGCACTGACACACTGAAGGCGGTGTTGGACTTCGTCATCGACGTCTGCCCTTGTTGACAGTAGGCTCCCGAGGTATGGAAAGTGGTCCACGTTGTCCAAGGCCTTGTCATGGCTTTTGATAATCGGGGGGCAGTACTGTGTGGCGGGGGTAGGTTGGTAGAGGACCTTTGTCTTACGGATGTTTAGTGTAAGGCCCATGCTCTCGTACGCTTCGGTGAAGGTGTTGACGATGGTTTGGAGTTCGACCTCCAAGTGAGCGCAGACGCAAGCGTCGTCTGCATACTGTAATTCGACGACAGAGGATGGGACGACCTTGGATCTGGACTGGAGGCGACGGAGGTTGAACAGTTTACCATTTGTTCTGTAAATTAGCTCCACTCCAGTGGGGAGCTTATTGAGGGTGAGATGGAGCATTGCCGCAAGGAAGATTGCGAAGAGCGTTGGTGCGATGACACAGCCTTGCTTGACCCCGGTTTGTACGTGAATTGGGTCTGTGGTGGATCCGTTGATCAGGATCACGGCTTGCATGTCGTCGTGAAGCAGGCGGAGGATGGTGACAAACTTTTGAGGGCAGCCGAATTTGAGGAGGACACTCCATAATCCCTCACGGTTGACAGTGTCGAAGGCCTTTGTGAGGTCAAAGAAGGCCATGTACAGCGGTTGGTGCTGTTCCCTGCATTTCTCTTGTAATTGACGTGCGGTGAAGATCATGTCCATTGTGCCCCTTCGTGGGTGGAATCCACATTGCGACTCTGGGAGGAGCTCTTCGGCCACTGGGAGAAGGCGATTGAGGAGGATTCTTGCGATGACTTTCCCTGTGGCAGACAGCAGGGAAACTCCTCTGTAATTACCGCAATCGGACTTGTCACCTTTCTTGAAGATGGTCACAATTACGGCATCTCTGAGATCCCCTGGCATGCTCTCCTCCTTCCAGATAAGAGAAATTAGTTCATGAATTCGCGCCAGTAGTGCTTCTCCACCATGCTTGAGTGCCTTGGCAGGGATTCCATCTGCTCCTGAGGCCTTGTTGTTCTTTAGTTGTCGAATGGCCTTTTCAACCTCATGCCGGGCTGGGGTTGTACTGAGATGGTGGCGGGTAGCATGCTGCGGGATGGAGTTGAGGACACTCGCATCGAAGACAGAGTCTCAGTTAAGGAGATCTTTGAAGTGTTCCTTCCAGCGGGCACTGACTGGCTCTCTGTCCTTGATGAGTACCTCTCCGTTCTTGGCCCGCAGTGGGGTAGGACCTTTGGTGCTTGGGCCGTAGGTGGTCTTGACTGTGCTAATGAATCCACGCACGTCGTGGTTGTCGGCTAGCTGCTGGATCTCCTGCGCTTTCTCCACCCACCATCTGTTCTTTAGGTCGGGAGTTTTTTGTTGGACCTCGGCCTTCAGGTGTCTGTAGAGCTGCTTTCTTGCTCTCGAGTTGTGTTGCTGTTTCCAGATCAGGAATGCCTTGCCCTTGCAGCTTATTAGCTCCTGGATCTCCTGGTCGTTCTCGTCGAACCAGTCTTGGTGTTTCCTGGTCGAGTGACCGAGTGTCTCTTCACAGGCGCTGATTATGGAGGCCTTGAGTGCAGACCAGGCGCTGTGGACACTCTGTGTCTCTGCATCACTGGGAGTCATCAGGTTGTTTGTGAGGCGCAGGCTGAATAGGGCCTTCTTAGCGGGGTCTTTGAGTGCTCCAGCGTTGATTTTCCTGCGGCATTGTTTCTGTTGCCGCCGCTGTTTTGGGGCTACATTGATGGAGATGACAGAACGGATTAGACAGTGGTCTGTCCAGCAGTCGTCAGCTCCTGTCATGGCATGGGTGATGCGGACATCCTTGCGGTCCCTCGCTCGGACGATGACGTAGTCCAGCAGATGCCAGTGCTTGGAGCGAGGGTGTTGCCATGAAGCCTTGTACTTGTCTCTCTGACGGAACAAGGTGTTGGTTATGACAAGGCCATGTTCTAAGCATTTCGACAGGAGGAGGGTACCGTTGGAGTTGGCTTTCCCTACCCCCTCTCTGCCGATCACACCTCCCCAGAGGTCTGTGTCCTTTCCAACTCTGGCGTTAAAGTCGCCAAGGAGGATCAGCTTGTCGCCCGTTGGGACTCGGGACAGGGATTGTTCGAGGCTGGAGTAGAATTCCTCTTTGGTCTCGTCTGTGGCTTCCAGTGTTGGGCGTACGCACTGATGACCGTAGCGCACTGATTCCGGGCTAGGGTGAGCCAAAGAGTCATGAGGCGCTCGTTTATACCGCTAGGAGAGTCTCTGAGACGCCCAACTAGTTCATTTTTTATGGCCAAGCCTACCCCATGGAGGCGGCGTTCTTCTTCAGGTTTGCCTTTCCAGAAGAAGGTGTAGCCGCCACCTTGCTCCTTGAGCTGGCCTTCCCCTGCCCGCCGGGCCTCACTTAGGGCGGCGATGTCAATGTCAAAACGTCTGAGCTCCCGGGCAACGATAGCAGTACAGCGTTCCGGTCTGTCACTGTTGGGGTTGTCCATGAGGGTCCTGACGTTCCAGGTCCCGAACTTCATTTTAGAGGGTGGAAGATGCCTGTGCGTGAATTCTTTTAACGTGGGGTGGCCGTTGCACACCAGCTACCACACGGGCTTGACAGAGCAAGGTCTTGGTCCAATGGCAAGGGGATCCAAGACGATTGGAGACCAGGCTCTGCTACATCGGCCAAGCACACACACACAAACATAATGCTACTGTCCTCCTCCCTCCTTCCCGCAGGTCCTCTCTGCCTGGGTTTTGTAGGATGCATTGTGGTCCTCCCGACCTCGCTGTTGGCCCGTGCTGCACCTTCCCTAGGCCCCGACCCCGCTGCTGGTCCACGCTGCACCACTCCTGGGCCTTGACCTCGCTGCTGGGCTCGTCCTCGCTCCTGGGTCCCGGCCTCGGACATGAATGATGTTGTCTCTCACAGGATCAAATTAGCACTGATATTCTCGCGATCCCTGGCCCCGAGCTCCACTCGTGATCCACTAGTCACTAGATCACTAGTCTAGTGGAGAAGCGTAGTCTTGACGGCAGAGAGGTCTGGGAATTTGGGAGCTAAGTTTAAGTGAAGAGCCAGTGCTCACTGAGAACAAAGAACAGGCATGGTCGGGGGATGGGCAGTGGGCTCAGGTAACTTTAACCTTGCAGCTTGAACTTGCAGTTAGGGATAAAATGCACCCACTATTAGAGCCAGGGGAGCTTAAACAGCAGAAGAGAGGAGACTGGGGGGAAAAAGAGCAAAGGCTGGCAACGGAGCTCCCTAGGGAGCTGCCAGCCCAGGAGTCATCTAGTAGTCTTACAGTTACTGTGAGACCCGAAGCAGAGAATCAGTGATTAATTGGATTGATTGGATTAAGGAAAGCAAAGTCACATATTGTTGCTTTGCTGGCTCTAAGATGAGATATTTTCTCTGCCTAGCAAAAGCACTTGACTGTGTGCCATATTGAGATAAGGGTATGCACAAAATTCAATGACAGAGCTGTAAGGTTGTGTGAATGCTTGGCATGGGTGAGTAGTAAATGTGGAACAAATTACTGGGCATCATTTTTGCAGCATGGAATCCTGGGCTGTCCACCTGATAGTGATGGGCAATCTTACCTTGCCAGATTCCTTCAAGGGTGTGCTGTGTTTTTCCACAACTGTTTCCATGTCCTGCAGATACCTTAGACAGATTTCAACCTGGCCACCATCTCCTGCCAGGTATGGTGTACTACCATGCTCTGGGGAGGGTACCCTGAAGTTCCAATTAGGACAACCCTCCGTAGTCCAGCTAATGCAGAAATATGTCCATCAAATAGGGAGTCAAGGCAGCATTGTTTTGTAACTTACCCACATAGACCATGTCCTTTCATTTTCAACCCCCTGCTCAGACTTTGCAAAGACCAAGAACTTTTCAAAAGGATTATTCAGCCTGTAAAAGCATTTTGTTATCCCCATATGCAGCCACTTACCTTTAAGTTCCTTTAATTTTGAGCTGATGCCCTTTAAGGGCTACATGCTGACGATATTCTAGGGGGGGCCCCCTTCACCTCACTCTGGCCTGTGCGCAGTGCCTTCCAGTCAATATGGCTGAGATCTTAGTGTGCGGAGAATCACACCAATGAACCCACATCTCACCATTCTCATTTTTCATTTGTTCTCGGGCTATGGGCAACACTAACTGCCCACTTACACATTTACTGCCCATTCCAAGTTGCCCTGAGAAGGTGATGATGAGCTGTCTTCTTGAACCCCTGCAGTCCTTGTGGTAATGGTATACCCACAACGATGTTCCCAGGATACAGCATACTGAAGTCCAGGACAGTACACCGCCACTGTGATTAAAGTAGATTTTCCAAATAAAAATTAACTATTAAATATACTGAATGGAGGATTTTGCCGTTTATTTGTTTTACCCAAAAAATGAACCATAGAAGTCAATCAACAACAACTTGCATTTATATAATGTCTTTAATGTAGAACAACATCCCAAGACACGACAAAGAGGTAAGTTTTAAGGAGGGTCTAAAAGAAGGAGAGGGGGATGAAGAGGCAAAGAGGTTTAGGGAGAGAATTCCAGAGCATGGGGTCTAGGTGACTGAAGACACGACAACCAATGGTGGGACGAAGGGACAGAGGGATTCACAGGACACCAGAGTCGGTGGAACGCAGAGTTCTGAGGGGATTGTAGGGCTTTTACTATGTTAAAGGCGCTATATAAATACAAGTTGTTGTTGATGTTGGAGGAGGTTACAGAGATGGGAAACGGTGAGGGGAAGGAAGGATTTAAGCACAAGGTTGAGAATTTTAAATGTGAGGCATTGGAGGACCAGGAGCCACTTATCTTTGTGATGACTTTATTTTTCCAGAAATTTCTATATTTTAAATCTTTTTCCAATGTAAATAAATCAGCAGTTTCTGACAAACTTCATCCCAGTGGTTTACCATTTAGCCAGGAGTGTGTCATTTTACGGAAGCTTTAACAACGTTAGTGCTCTGCTAGTTATCCAGTTGCCTTTACATCTTCTGTCCTATATATTCCTGAGAATTGTGGTTCAGCTCATGCTGCATCACATCTGTTACACATAAGACACATGGGGGGAAAAATTCAGTTGGTTGCGCCTCCCATTAGCGCCTTAAGAGGGCGCTAATGGGGCGCAAAGCATCTCGGGCCCAGGCGCGGCGAAGTTTGCGCCGCTCGCGAAATTAACTAGACATTTTGCGGCGGCGCTAAACACTACCGCCACGATCTCCTGCGCCGGCAGATCGTGATGTCAGTCGAGTGCGCAACGCCCCGGTATCGCCCCGGAGCGGATATTGAGTGGCGCCCCCTGCCTTACCGCTTGACGCTAGCAACAACAGTTTGAGTGGAGCGTTCTGCAGTCATGAAGGGAAAGGGGGAGCGCTATTTAAAGGTGACCGCTACCTGCCTTTTATTGTTGGTGCCATTTTTGAACTACGCATTCTGAGAGAGAGAGAGAGAGACTTCTGGAGAGTTTCAACGTTGTGTGAAGGAGTTTTGGGTACTGAGCAGCACTTTGCAGGTTCATTTTGACTTGCCATTCCTTGTATCGATTTAGAAGAGACTGTGGGGGCTGCACTCTGAGCTTTTTGCCTGGTACTCTCCATTGTTCTTTTCCAGCAGATTTGATGTGCAGGTCTCTCCAGGCCGAGATTCAAGGCTGCAATTAGCAGGATGTGGATGGAAAGTGAGATTAACCATCCCCTTTAAGAACTGGCCCGTGCCATTGTGTGTGTGTTCCATTGCTGACTGACATTACATGAGCTTCGCCAGCGCTCTGAGGTAGCGCCTCGCTCCTCGGCTTTTGCGCCTTAAGACAGGTGTGAAGCGCCTGATTTCGCGCTCCAATCACCTCCAGGGGCGATAAAAGTCAAGTTTGCAGTCGGTGGCGATAATTAGTGCCAGGCGCTAATCTTTGCGCCCGGCCGATAATTGCGCCCCAAATGGGGCGATACTGAATTTCTCCCCCATGGTACTTTACACAAATGCGAGCTATTGTGGGTTATACAGGTTGACAGCAATGCAAACTGACATCTTGGTTAATGTTCAGGAAGTTCAAACATAAATATTGGTTTAGACCTATGAATGAGGTTGATATTACACAATTTGCTTGCAAAGCCCATCACTTTGTGTTTTCTATTGCAGTTTTGCAAATGTCAGTGTTCACAGCTGTGTTTACTGGTGCACGTTATCTGTGACCAGATTAGTGAAATATCAAATTTCAAACAGAAAATATTTACCAATGTTTGCATCTTACCATTGTGGTAATGGCTATGATTTGACATTCTAGGAAGGCAATGAGGGGGACTTTCAATTTGGGAATGCCCATCGCGATCTCTCATGCCCGTTTCACACACAGAATTTGCGCATCGCCACTTTGAATCGCCGCTTCTTTCAGGCGTCTAGCATGCCCTCCTGAAATCAGCGGGTGCCTATTCAAGAATGCTAATTAGGGTCCTGCACTTATTGGCGGATCTAAATGCTTTCTTCAACAGCGCCGCTGTCCTATTTGGCAATTCTACATCAGTCATAGAAACCATGGGCGTGAACAGCCTGAAGGGTGCCATTCCTAGCAATATTTAAAGGGATCATCGCTCTCAGGTAAATCACTGGTTAGTTTATTTGGACTGCCGGTGTGCTGCTTTTGAGATTTTTGGGGAATTTTGCCTGCTGGAACTGACGGTAATCACTTCTGGGTTGTGAGTCTTTGGAATTCTCTACCCCAGAGGGCTGTGGATGCTCCGTCGTTGAGTATATTCAAGGCTGAGATCGATAGATTTTTGGACTCTAGGGGAACTGAGGGATATGGAGATCGGGCGGGAAAGTGGAGATGAGGTCAAAGATCAGCCATGATCTGATTGAATGGCGGAGCAGGCTCGAGGGGCCGTATGGCCTATTCCTGCTCCTAATTCTTATGTTCTTCTTATTTGGTGAGCCAGCAGAGGGTTTTTGACCAGGGGCTTCTAGCAAACTTCTGACTGGTTTCAATGAGCTTGGCGCCATTGTGATTGGAAGAGGAGGAGCAGGCTAGAGTCCATGCAGCTGCAGAGAGAAGAGGCAGAAGGAGCGTAGCTAGCAGGACCCCACAGGAATATACAGGCCCAGAACTTCTTACCTGCAGTTCACTAGGGAGCAGTGTATGAGGAGACTCCGCTTTACTAGAGAGCCTGTCACAGAGCCCTGTCACCTGCTGCAGCACCAACAGCAGCCCAGCACAAGCTCACGTACATGCTTGCCTGTGTCTGTCAAAGACACGGTGGCCCTGAAATTTTATGCCTCGGGGTCATTCCAGTCTGCAGCAGGTGATATCTGCAACATCAGCTGTTCAGGTCTGCAGTCACTCGGTGACGGATGCGCTCTTTGCCAAAGCTAATGACATTATATCCTTCTCTATAGATGCCGTGAAGCAGGAAGACAGGGCTTAGCCAGGATTGCAGGCTTCCCCCAGATGCTGAGCCTCATCGACTGCACACACAGAGGCCTGTATATTAACAGGGGCGGGTTACGTAGGTGGAGGTTTGGATGGGAAAGTCGGGTTTCCCTGCATGCTGCAGAGTTTTAACTCCACATCATGTGTCTTTTGTCCTTGACAGGTTCCCCACCCGGACGTCAGCCTGATTGACATGCTTGGCTTCCAGTTGGGCGGGGAGGACTCCAGATCAGGCCGCAGGACCAGATAGGTCCGACCCACAACCCGAGAGGGGGAGCTCTGATCTCTGACACCGGGGTGGGGGGGGGGGGGTCTGATCCCTGACACCGGGGTGGGGGGTGTGTCTGATCCCGGGGCGGTCCGATCCCTGACCCCGGGGTCTTTGTAGGGGGGGGGAGCTTGGGAGGCCGGGGGGAAGCACTCCTACTCCTCCTGGCCCACAATCAGTGCTGTAAAGCCACTTACCTTGTCCCCGAAGCTGTCCTCGCCTCCCTTCAGCTGTCGGGTTTCCCGAGGCCTGGGACACCCGGCCGCCCACTCTAAAACCTGCAAAGCAGGTTAACTCGAGGCCGCCAGCCACATTACAATATTTAAATTGCCAACCCGCCTCCTGGAAGCAGATTGGTTGTCTGTCCCTTGCCCCGCCTCCATTAAATCCAGAAATGGGTGGGTTGAAGGCAGGTTGGGGTTGGAACCAACCTACCCATTTTTGGGTGTTAAAATTCAGCCAATAACATTGTGTGCTAAAGGTGAAGAACCTGGAGTGTACGTGAATCGGAAAGGATTTCACTCACTGAACATTTAGCTGGTGTGCAACAACATTCAGCGCTTCATGTAGGTCTGTGCCAGGTTTCCTAGTGGCTGCCACGATGCTTTCATCCTGTGGCATTCCTCACTCCCTCTCTCTCACCCTGAACATTAGGTCACAGCCTGGCTGCTTGGGGACAAAGGAACCGAGCACAGATCCAGAGATGAGGTACAATCAGTGCCAAGCCTCCACTTGAGCCCTGATAGAGCAGACCATAGACCCCCTGAAGCAACATTTCTGCTGTTGAAATAGGTCTGGAGGTGTGCTGCAGTATAGTCCCCAGAGAGGCTCCAGCGACAGCCTGTCTGCTGCATGAGGCTCAGCTTTACTATTCAGAAGGGCCAACCCATCGAGCCAGCTGCAGACAATGAGGCAGAGACGGAGGAACATGCATGTGTGGAAGACACAAAGGATGATGAGGAAGAGCAAGGCCCTATCCTGTCAGCTGCAAGGGCCCTGCAACAGCAGCTCCTATCGGAGCACTTTGGCTGAAAACTTGCTATTCACTTGCGCCCAACAGTGCCTCCGAACATCAGTCCCTGTCCTTTCGCCAGCCTCTGAACTGCACTCAAACTAAACGCAAGCATGGGGCTTTCAGACAAAACAATTTGGGGGTCATATTGACTTTGTGCGATAGTGCAAAATGGGTGATAGCGAATCGGCAGCCCATTTCACATCCCTCCTGAATTTTATTTCCATCGTCTTCAATTGAAATAAAAATCAGGAGAGATGTAACATAAGCTGCCGATTCACTATCACCCGTGCTACACTATCGTGCAAAGCCAAAATTACCCCCATTGTGTGGTCATCAAGTACCCACCAAACTGCACATCAAGAATTTCAAAAGGAATGCAATTTACAGTGATCTTTACCCCCCATTAACTGCTGTTCACCCTGATGCAATCCCATAGTGTCTGTCTTAACTGCTCTTCTATCTCCTCTAGTGCTCCTATGAGGTGTTCCCGGAGTGGCTTCAGCTTGAAAGAAAGAAAGAAAGACTTGCATTTATATAGCACCTTTCACGACCACCGGACGTCTCAAAGTGCTTTACAGCCAATGAAGTACTTTTGAAGTGGAGTCACTGTTGTAATGTAGGAAACGCGGCAGCCAATTTGCGCACAGCAAGGTCCCACAAACAGCAATGTGATAACGACCAGATAATCTGTTTTTGTTATGTTGGTTGAGGGATAAATATTGGCCAGGACAATGGGGATAACTCCCCTGCTCTTCTTCGAAAAATGCCATGGGATCTTTTACGTCCACCTGAGAGAGCAAACGGGGCCTCGGTTTAACGTCTCATCCGAAAGACGGCACCTCCGACAGTGCAGCTTGAGATGTAGAAGGCTACACAGCTTCATCAAGGAATGAATCTAACATACACTCTGTTCTGGAACTGACTCTCCAACACTGTTAACACCAGTTATATAGTTTGCTGTTCTGATCATGGGTTTAATACACAATTGGTGCAGTGATTACTGATATGAGTACCCTACTGAACCTGCTCCCCTTCCCAACTGAACTGAGATCCTGTAGAGCTTTACAGCGGTTTCCTGGAACCTTTCTAAAAATATATGTAATTGATCTTCCCTCCCTGCTTCCTCACGTCTTTTAATCTTCATCTGGGATTCTACTCACAAACCTCTTACATTTATCAGTTCAGTAAATGGAGCATATTCAATATGAAAAATGTTTTATCACTTATAATTTGTTTCTTTTATATATTATTTTGGTTTTGTATGCTAGAGTAGTACTATTAAATGCCAGGACTAGGACAAACCTAGTTTGAAAGAAATGATCTATGTGTTATGAATATCTTTCATGACACAAGAAAAGTATTTATTTTCAAGTTTTCATGTTAAGGATATACATGATAAAATAATTCTGCGTAAATGTCGGATTTCAAATTGAAGCACTGAAATTATTGACAACATAAATAAAAAAATAGGAAAGTGGCACATAAATAAAAAAAGGAAAGTAGGGATGGGAATAGGGCCACTAAGAGATGGATAGGATAAAATCACAGGCAGCGATAGCGAAATGGCAGAAATAATAAATAATTACTTTGCTTCAGTATTTACCAGGGAGACAGATCAGGTGGACATGACATTGGAAGATGAGATTAGAAATTGTATAACCACATTTAAAAAAAAAGAAATATTAAATAAACTAATGAAACTCAAAGTGGATAAACCCCCTGGTTCGAACAGATAACATCCATGCATTTTAAAAGAATCTAACGACGAGATAGCAAAGGCACTATTACATACATTTAATGGCCCAGAAATTTGACTCAGAGGCTTGCCGCGGGGGTAAAGATCGCGCGCGATATCACACTCCGCGCTGGCCGTTGTGTTTTGGGCCCACAGGAACTTCGGGTCCTGGGCCTCTCCCTAGTGCCGGCGCGCAGTGTGTGCGTGTCCCAGGGGCGCAGTTAGTGCGATGCGACCTCTGGGATCACGTGGGCCATGGAGAGCCAATGGCAGCAGACCATCTTTCATTCATAGATTTGACAGGAGACCTGTCAAATCTATGAATTGAAAGAGACCCCAAAAGAACAGCTAAACCTCAAATAAATTTTTTAAAAAACCATCACATTAATAAAATAACTATAGTTAAATAAATTAACCACTTTAAACAAAAATTTAAATTTTTGAAAAAATTTAAACATTTTTTAAAAGTTATAAAAATAAACTTACCTTTCTTTAAAGTCTCTAAAAAAGATAGACCTGTTGAAAAAAATTAAAAATTATACTTAATTAACTACTTACCTTGTTCAAAAGGGGTCTTACGCCTCCTTTTTTCTTGTGTAGAATCTTCCATACTTACACTCGCGTTGAAACCTGAAAAAAAACCTAACTGTGCTGCGTGTGCACAGCCTCTAGTGCGCACGCAGTTCACCTAGGAACCGCCCCCTTCGCCATACCGGAAGTGCCGGTTTCCCGCACATGCGCAGTGCATGCAGAAAACCGGCACTTCGGGACCGAATACGGGTGAGTACGCAGCGGGTACTCTCCCGTATTCGGCCGAATTTTTGGGCCAATAATTCATTAGATAAAGGTGTAGTGCCAGAGGACTGGTGGATAGCTAACGTAATACCTATATTTAAGAAGGGTGACAGAACATGTTCAGGGAACTACAGACCATTCAGCTTAACTTGTTGGTGGTAGGAAAAATAGTGGAATCCCTACTAAAGGAGAAAATAGAAAAACATCTAGAAACCAAAAATATAAGGGAAAGTCTTGCTTGACCAACCTCATTGAATTCTTTGAAGAGGTAACAGAGAGAGTAGACAAGGGTAATGTAGTAGATTTAATTTATCTAGATTTCCAAAAGGCCTTCAATAAGGTGCCACATAATAGACTAATGAATAAAGTCAGAGCATGCGGAGTCAGGGGACAAGTAGCAGAATGGATAGCTACTTGGCTGCAAGACAGAAAGCAGAAAATAGTCGTAAAGGGTAACTATTCAGAGTGGCAGAAGGTGGAAAGTGGGGTCCCACAAGGATCAGTGCTGGGACCACTATTGTTCACCATTTATATTAATGATTTAGACTTGGGAATCCAAAACACAATTTGTAAATTTGCGGATGACATCAATTTGGGAGGGATAGTCAACACTGAAGAGGACTGCAGAATGGGCATATAATTGGCAAATGAATTTCAACACAGATAAGTGTGAGGTATTATATTTTGGTAAGAAGAATAAGGAGGTCACATATTACTTGCAAAATAAGAATCTAAATGGGGTAGAGGAGCAAAGGGATCTGAGAGTACAAATACACAAAATACTAAAAGTAGGTTAATAAGGCCATAAAAATAGCAAACTAAGCACTAGGGTTTTTTTCTAGAGGGATAGAATTGAAAAGTAGAGAAGTTATGCTAAACTTGTATCGAACCTTGGTTAGACCACACTTGGAGTACTGTGTACAGTTCTGGTCACCATATTATAAAAAGGATATAGAGGCACTCGAAAGAGTGCAAAAATGATTTGCAAGGATGATACCAGAAATGCAAGGTTATACCTATTAGGAAAGGATGAACAGGCTGGGTCTCTTTTCTCTTGAAAAGAGAAGGCCAAGGGGTGACCGAATAGACATCTTTAAAATTATGAAAGGTTTTGATAGAGTAGACACAGAGAGAGTGTTTCTACTTGTGGGGAAGAGCAAAACTAGTGGCCATCAATATAAGATAGTCACCAAGAAATCAAATAGGAAATTCAGAAGAAACTTATTTACCCAGAGAGTGGTGAGAATGTGGAACTCGCTACCACAGGGAGTGGTTGAAGTGGATGCATTTAGGGGAGGCTAGATAAGCATATGAGGGAGAATAGAGTAGAGGGTTATGCTGATAGAGTTAGATGAGGAAGGATGGAAGGAAGATCAAGAGAAGCATAAACACCGACATGGACTGGTTGGGCCGTATGACCTGTTTCTGTGCTGTATATTTTAGGTAAAAAAAACACCAAGTGCAACTAATGTATCACTCAGATTGACAAATATCACAGGTACTTTGGCCACCTGTTTACTATGGAGGTTTCCGATTGCACCACATCTGATGTGCAACCTGGTACCCCCACAATAAATTCATTTTTTCCTCTCTCCACGGATGCTGAGTTTTTCCAGCATTTTCTGTTGTTATTTCGGATTTCCAGCATCTGCAGTATTTTGCTATCGTACCCCCACAATAAATATGTGTTCAAAATGCCTGTGGAACATTTGACACCCTTTTGCTGCTGGAAGCAAGAGACGTGGATGCCATCAACCCTTAATGCATTATACTGTCAAAAATGTACTGAGCTATTTAAACTCTTCATTGTATGTATCTACAAACACCATGTGATAACCCAAGAGCTTGGTAAATTCAGGGAGAACTTTAAAAAAAGAAGCAATAAAATGCTGCCAGGACATGACATTATATTCACTTGCTCAGTTCAAGTCCTCAGTTTCACTTACAAATAGATATGCAATACCAGCCCCCACTTGGCACTCTTGCTTTACTGAGATATGTAATACGGGTGCAGTTAGCCCTTTGGCAGTAGAAGGGAATTTATTGCTGGCATTACTCTCATGTTGTTAGGCTGATAACCCATTTCATGTGTGCTTAGAATTATAGAGCAACAGGAGCCCCAAAATAACAGGAAGCAATTTTGTAACATAAAGGCGGCATTAGTCACCCATATTTTGCATTGAGAGGCTATGACATCGTCCCTTCTTTGATGTGAAAGGAAATTATCACTGCAGAAAAAATATTTTCAAAACCTGAATACAGTAATTACACTACCCAATAGCATTAAATTGGAAAAACTTAATTATTCTTTGCTAGCAATGAATTTATAAGTGTGAATTGTTTTAAAATATATTTCAAGATTAGTCAAGGATCTTCACTTTATACCAGCTCAGAATTACCCTGGTACATTTTCCCATCAATTCATTTCAGTCTTCTGAGAGATCCTAAAGGTCAAATGACAAGAGTTTTGTAATTTCTTATTAAAATGGAATTCTTTTTGTGCTTGTAATTTTCGCCAAAGTTAAAACAGTTTAATTGCATCTAATTACTTAAAAACCGTAAGTTATAATGGCAAAGTCTGGAGACTGTTTCCAGTAATAGGTTGCTTATTCTGGCTGCTAAAGTTGATGATGCAGGGGCAGAACAGGTCCTGGAGGACTCGAAAATCGATCGCAGATCCATTGGGCTTGAATTTAACTCCCGGGCAGGAACATGGCAAAGCGAAAGCCGGCTTGTCCGTGAGAGGTAGCAGGGATGCTCGGCTGATTTTAACGACCAGGCTTGATTAACATGCTGCTTGCCGACCTCCCGACCAAAAGGGTCGGCAGATCAGCGGGAAGCGGCTGTCATGTCCGATGGTATTGCCAGCAACAGTCATGGGCACTTTCTCCCACAAATCTTTTGTCTCCATCTTCTTTTAGCCTTGAATAGGGATCATCTCCATTATCAGCCAATGTGCTGCCCACACGTGTATCATGATGCACAGAACAGCATGGCTAGCACTCAGTCTACTTTCCCAACTGAAAGCCACAGCAGACACAGCTGACTAATGTAACTCCACTGTTGTACTTTCCAGAGTAGAAGAGCCATTGATGGCAGCATTGTGGACCTCCTGCATGTCCATAACTAACCAGCATCTTGCAGGTAGGCTGTGTTGCAATGATTTTACAGATGAAGCCCTTTGAAGATATGAGTGTCCCAATAGTGTCAGTTGTAAGTTGCAGCTCATGTGTGCACTGCTGTACTATTGGCATGTTAGCAATGAAATAGCCATTGGGTTGTATGAGGGCTTGGCAATGGGGGCTTGGCTTAAGCCAACAGGATAAATATGGAATGGATTTGCAGGGAACTCTTTGTTCCATTTACTCTTAGTATATGGTACTGTTGGGTAGTCTTTCCTTGGCACTTTTCTTAAGCTGTGCCGTATTCTTCCACATCTGTTGCCAGGTTTTGTGGCTAGTGTACATAGTGTTGGTCTTGGTCACCACTTCCTGTTAGGTATGTACACTGGTGTCCTCTGGGCACAGTTCCATGGAACCCCCAACAGGGCAACTCTCCTCATACCCACCTTTTGCAGCAGCACTTAGAGTTCACCAGCCATTAAAATTCTGTGATGGCTATAACAATTGTTACCCCACTATATGGCCACTTATCTTTAAGTGGCTACATCCCTTTAAATATTAGCTGCAGCCCTTTAACAGCTGCTCACGTGTGCTTTGATGAGCTCCCAGTAACAGACCTGATATAAACCAGAACTCACCACAAACAATTAATTTCAGAAAGTCTGAGGATTATGGACAATGCAGAATCAGTGATCATTATGTAAGCTAGCATATCTATGACCTCACCCACAGTGTCACTAAGACAAATGCATAGCCAGTAACCCTAATATCAGTAATGGTTGGGAATCATGCTAAGAATTATCTTTCCAAGAAGTTGTTGTGGAAGCACTCATGTTCTTTAAATACTAACGCAATGCCTTGATTGGAAAATGGTGACAGTCTAACCTAAATAATACAGTTGTGCTTACATTATCAATGCCTTTCAGCAATATTAGCTCTGCATTGTGTCTTCTGTCAAACTTTTTACTTTTCTCCTCACAGCTCGGAGCCCTGAAATCATTCTCAACAGGCTTCTCTGAATCCTTTCCAATCAGTGTTATTTTGAAGATAGAATACCCACAATAATCCAAGTATGGCCTTAACAATGAGTGATACAGGGTTAAAATAATCAGAGAATGTTATTTACAAAGTTGATTTATCTAGAAAAGAACATATCTAAACAGTGAGCTGTTAAAGGCCTTGACTAATCAAGCAGGAAATTCCTGTTGCCAGCCATGGAGAACGTGAAGTAATAGTTGTTTGCGGAACAGCCTGCTTAGTGGGAGCAATGATGGTAACAGACAGGTCAATTCCATTGCGATTTTACCCAATACCATAGTAAGCAGCTTCAGTAGAAGGACTTGAAATAAATACTTTTTTATGAATTCCCCATTATTGGAACTGTTCACATCATGTAGTGTAAATGTCAGCAAACTTGATTTGTTTTTCTATTATCAATGTTGTCACAAAGCACTGTAAGCTGTCAAGAAAGGGTCTTGTGTTTTAATTGTCTTTACAACAGTGACTACACTCCAAAAGTACTTCATTGGCTGTAAAGCGCTTTGAGACGTCCGGTGGTCGTGAAAGGCGCTATATAAATGCAAGTCTTTCTTTCTTTCTTATCAATAGGTGATTTTTCCTTATTTGAAATTCCTGCTATTGAATTATTCATTCCCATGTGTAAAATTTAGGGTCAAAACGTTATTTCTTTTTGTGGGCCATTTATCATGCTGATATTACGAGCAAATCTTGGCTTCATGGCATTGCATGGAATTATGAAATGGCAAATGAATATCTAAATCCTCACAGAAATGTTTGGCAATGCTTCTGAACTTATGGTGTTGCTGTCCTGAAGTTCTGGGGGTGGGGAAAGGGCTACTGACATCAGGTGGGAGTCCAACAAGAAACACCCTAAACCCCAGCAAGCATGCAACAGTCTAAATTTCTGTTGTTTTTGGAGAGTGCAAATGGCTCAAATGCTCTTCACAATCGTGCTTAATCTGAGGCCAGAATCTGAGTGTTGCTTTTGCAAATCCTATGCTGCCTCCAAAGTGATTTTTTACAACAATAGGGCCACATACCAGCAAAAATATATTTCAATATCATTGGCGTCAGTTGATACAGGCATATTAATAGGGATTTGCCTTTCCCAGCCCACTCCTTTGCAGCATGATGTGAAGATATTGTATCACTGTTAGAGGGGTAGGAATAACATTTGCTAACATCGCTCATTATGTAGCATCAAATTTATGGACTAAAAGGGGAGGCTAGATAACCACATGAGGGAGAAATGAATAGAAGGTTATGCTGATAGGGTTAGATGAAAAGGGGTGGGAGGAGGCTCTTGTGGCGCATGGATCATTTGGGCCGAATGGCCTTTTACTGTGCTATGCATTTTATGTAATTCAATGTAAAATCAATAATAAACTTGTAATGTATTTTTTTCTGTACATTAGCCAAAGGGAAATAACTGTGTCATCCTGATGCAAAGACACAATATTTAATTTCAGTGGTGCTGCCAAATTTCCATTTGGGAGCAACAAATTCTGACTATCAAATGGGAAGAAGAAATTGATACCCTAACGTTTGCAATTAACGTTGCAAAATTGGATCACTGGTTTTAGGCGGATCAATAAGAACAATATGTTTGGATTTCCCTGCTTATTCTCTGATACCGTTTACCAATTATATTCAACAAGCTTGTTGAGTATTTGCCATAATTCAAATGCATTGCACGAAACACTTGTGAACAACTTGTTAATACAGTTCATTCTCCCTTCACTCCAAAAAGTTTAATGAAACAGACAGGATTGAAACTGGCCTACAAACATATTTAAGTAGGGCAGTAATATGTATCTCCATTCATTCCATTGGAAATTTCCCCTTATTCATAAATTAAATATATGTGGAAGACCAAATAAAACCTTAGGAATTGCTCTTAGCCATTTGGGATTTTTCCATCCAAGACTGCAAAGGACACCTAACAAATCAAACAACTTAAGGCAACTGAGTTTTGTTGCAATTGCTGTCTTTTTACATTATCTATGGATTAGTAGTTTAGTGATAAGTATTTTTGACACAGTGAAAACTAATGATTAAAAAAATGCTCAGTTATCCACTGATATATCTGAAGCAAATGTGATGTCCCTTGAGATAAAGGAAATCATTTTTCATATCATTTGCAGAATTATATTTGTAGAAAAACTTGTGAAACCAAAGTACAAATGAATCTAAAATGGGTATATTAACTGTCAGAAAAGGATGTTTCTTCCTTGGTCATCTTCGGTCAGCTGTGTTTAAAAAGTGTATCCGTTAACAGGCAGTTAATTGTCATTAATCCCCTTCCCGCCTCGAGGAGACGGAACTCGGCGCGGGTCGGGTACCCGCCTCCTGGGTAGATGGCATGGAGTCGGGTTGGGGGCGGGATGGGTACCCGCTCCCAGATTCTGCCATTTTCCCGGCAGTCCCGCCTCCATACCCATCTCTCCAGGGCTGGCAAAATCGCCCCCTTAGAGTACTGCGTACAGTTCTGGTTGCCATATTGTAAAAAGGATATAGAGGCACTAGAGAGGGTGCAGAGATGATTTGTAAGGATGATACCAGAAATGCGAGGGTGTACATATCAGGAAAGGATGAACAGGCTGGGTCTCTTTTCTCTTGAAAAAAGAAGGCTGAGGGGTGACCAAATAGAGGTCTTTAAAATCATGAAAGGTTTTGATAGAGTGGATACAGAGAGAATGTTTCTATTTGTGGGGAAGTGCATAACTAGAGGCCATCAATATAAGATAGTCACCAAGAAATCCAATAGGGAATTCAGAAGAAACTTTATTACCCAAAGAGTGGTGAGAATGTGGAACTCGCTACCACAGGGAGTGGTTGAAGCGAATAGTATGGATGCATTTAAGGGGAGGCTAGACAAGCATATGAGGGAGAAGGGAATAGAAGGTTATACTGATAGATTTAGTTGAGGAAAGACGGGAGGAGGCTCGTGTGGAGCATAAACACCGGCATGGACTGGTTGGGCCGAATGGCCTGTTTCTGTGCCGTATATTCTATGTAATCCTATGTAATTCAACAATGCCATGTGGATTCTATCTAACTAAAGTATTTATAAATACAAAATAATAATTGGATAACTTCCAGTCTTCTTGTAATTTGCTGGGAAATGGGTGGAAACAGTTGCTGGTAGCATAAGACGCATTGCCAGTGACTTGAGGAGAAAACTGGATCCATTTATTTACAATCTGTACAAGTATTTGATACAAAGTTGGAGTTAAGACATGTTAGCAAACCTTTGGCTTTTTGCTGAAGATCCATCAGTAATTTAGGTTAAAGTCCGATATAATGAAGTGTGAATTATTTCTGGTTTAATTTGTATTGATGGTATTAGGCTTGTGCCAATTATTCAGTGATGCACTGGAACAGGATACTGAGGTATTTTCCTTCATACTAACAATCATTCCTTTGTTTAAAATAGTACATTAGATATCAGTTTTGCTAAGGAGATAATATAAGAACCTGTTTAATTTGCTCAATTTCAGATAACTTAATCAGATAAGAGCAAAGTCTACATTGAGAGCTTTCCATTCATTTCTATGGAACATTATTTCTGATAGATTTTACCTCCAGGATACTTCAATTATTTAAGATATTATTATTATTGTATCTGTTTGTCCTTCAGTGTTCTACATAAGCGACCTCAGACTATATAAAAGCCTAAGAATGTCTCAAAAGCTATTGGAACAGAGGAGGCTGAGGGGAGACCTTATTGAGGTGTATAAAATTATGAGGGGCCTAGATAGAGTGGACAGGAAGGACCTGTTTCCCTTAGCAGAGGGGTCAACAACCAGGGGGCATAGATTTAAAGTAATTGGTAGGAGGTTTAGTGGGGATTTGAGGGGAAATTTCGTCACCCAGAGGGTGGTGGGGGTCTGGAACTCACTGCCTGAAAGGGTGGTAGAGGCAGAAACCCTCATCACATTTAAAAAGTGCTTGAATGTGCACTTGAAGTGCCGTAACCTACAGGGCTACGGACCAAGAGCTGGAAAGTGGGATTAGGCTGGATGGCTCTTTGTCAGCCGGCACAGACACGATGGGCCGAAATTGCTTCTTTCCGTGCTGTAAATTTCTATGATTCTATGATTCTAAAAGTGGGGTGAAAGCTATCATTTCTTCAAACAGGTTGTTGTTTACTGGCTTGATTGTAATGAGGCCTGGGTCATAACCCAAACTCCTTATAAATCTCAATATAAATCCACAAATTAAAATTCATTATTCTGCCCTCCTAGTGCAGAATGCTTGTCTAAATTTACAGTGACTTTGCATTACATCATTTACAATGCAGCATATTATAGGAAATGGCACTGGTTTCATCTGTTTTCCATTCAGTTCTTGGCCTAATTCATTATATCTTTATTTTGGATACTAAACAAATATTTCAGAAATTATTTGTTTGGCTGGACTAATCAAGTTAATTGGGGGTAAGCCACTTACTGGCTATATTGGAACAACTCAAATTGGAACTGGCATGAAACCAACCCCTCAGGTTGGTTTACTTTGATTCCAATTTGGTCCCTGCAATTCATGGTAATTATATTATAGAACAAAGATTGATATTGGTGCTGAGGTGATCTCCACAGCGTAATATACCCAGGCCATGTAACATTGCCAATATTAATTATCAAAATATTGTTTCTTTTTTAAATATTGTTCTGACCCACTAATTATTTCATTTTTCCCCCCCTAAAAACAAAATATCTACCCCTACCCATTTCTATCAACAGTTTCCTGGATAACCTTATCCTACTCAAATTGACAGATGAACAGATGGACCGTTTAAATAACCGTATGTCAGTAGAAGAATTAAACAGAAGCATTACAGACATGCAAGTTGGGAAAGCTCTGCGAGGAAATGGATTTCCTGTTGAATAAGAGGTTTAAAGATAAATTAAACTCTCTTTTTCTGTCTTACAGATGAGTGACGACAGTTGGCAGAGCTCCATCCCCCCATCTCCTTTCAGGGATGTGTGTGGCCACTGCTTGGCACTTTCACACAGGCTGACATTAGGAACTTGGTAGCGTGGGGCAACATTTGTCTGTATGCATAAGAACAGAAGAACAGAAGAAATAGGAGCAGGAGTAGGCCATACGGCCCCTCGAGCTTGCTCCACCATTCAATAAGATCATGGCTGATCGTCGACCTCAACTCCACTTTCCCGCCCGATCTCCATATCCCTTGATTCCCCATGGGTCCAAAAATGTATCTATCTCAGCCTTGAATATACTCAAAGACTCAGCATTCACAGCCCTCTGGGGCAGAGAATTCCAAAGATTCACAACCCTCTGAGTGAAGAAATTCCTCCTCAGCTCGGTCTTAAATGGCCTACCCCTTAACCTGAGACTATGCCCCCTAGTTCTAGACACTCCAGCCAGGGGAAACAACCTCTCAGCATCTACCCTGTCAATCCCCTTCAGAATCTTGTATGTTTCAATGAGATCACCTCTCATTCTTATAAACTCCAGAGAGTATAGGCCCAATCTACACAATCTCTCATCATAGGACAGCCCTCTCATCCCAGGAATCAATCTAGTGAACCTTCGTTGCACCGCCTCCAAGGCAAGTATATCCTTCCTTAGATAAGGAGACCAAAACTGTGCACAGTACTCCAGGTGTAGTCTCACCAAGGCCCTGTACAATTGCAGCAAGACTTCCTTACTCTTATACTCCAACCCCCTTGCAATAAAGGCCAACATGCCATTTGCCTTCCTTATTGCTTGCTGTACCTGCATGCTAGCTTTCTGTGTTTCTTGCACAAGGACACCTAAATCTCTCTGAGCACCAACATTTGAAAGTTTCTCACCATTTAAAAAATATTCTGTTTTTCTATTCTTCCTACCAAAGTGAATAACTTCACATTTCCCTACATTATACTCCATCTGCCAGCTTACTGCCCACTCACTTAGTCTATCTATATCCCTTTGCAGACTCTTTGTGTTCTCCTCACAGCTTACTGTGCCACCTAGCTTTGTATCATCAGCAAACTTGGATACATTACACTCGGTCCTTTCATCCAGGTCATTAATATAGATTGTAAATAGCTGAGGCCCCAATACTGATCCTTGCGGCACCCCACTAGTTACAACCTGCCAACCTGAAAAAGATCCGTTTATCCCTACTCTCTGTTTTCTGTCTGTTAACCAATCCACTATCCATGCTATTATATTACCCCCAACCCCATGAGCCCTAATCTTGTGTAATAACCTTTTATGTGGCACCTTATCAAATGCCTTTTGGAAATCCAAATATACTACACTGGTTCCCCATTATCTACCCTGCTAGTTACATCCTCAAAAAACTCTAATATATTTGTCAAACACGATTTGCCTTTCATAAAACCAAATTGACTCTGCCCTGATACTATTTCCTTAACAATGGATTCCAGCATTTTCCTGACGACCGATGTCAGGCTAACTGGCCTGTAGTTCCCTGTTTTCTCTCTCCCTCCTTTCTTGAATAGCGGTGTTACATTTGTGACCTTCCAATCCACTGGGACCATTCTAGAATCTAGGGAATTTTGGAAGATCAAAACCAATGCATCCACTATCTCTTCAGCCACCTCTTTTAGTACCCTAGGATGTAGGCCGTCAGGTCCAGGGGATTTGTCGGCTTTTAGTCCCATTAGTTTCTCTAGTACTTTTTCTCTACTTATATTAATTATGTTAAGTCCCTCACCCTCATTAGACCCTTGGTTTCCCATCACTTTTGGGATGCTTTTTGTGTCTTCTACTGTGAAGACAGATACAAAATATTTGTTCAACGTTTCTGCCATTTCCTTATTCCCCATAATAATTTCTCCTGTCTCAGCCTCTAAGGGACCAATATTTACTTTTGCTACTCTCTTTCTTTTTACATACTTGTAGAAGCTCTTACAATCTGCTTTTATATTTCTTGCTAGTTTTCTCTCATTCTATTTTTTCCTTTTTAATCAATTTTTTGGTCATCCTTTGCTGGTTTCTGAAACTCTCCAATCCTCAGGCTTACTACTATTCTTCGCAACATTATAAGCTTCTTCTTTCAATCTAATGCTATCCTTAACTTCTTTAGTTAGCCACGTTTGGATCACTTTTCCCATGGAGTTTTTGTTTCTCAATGGAATGTATTTTTGTTGAGAATTATGAAATATTTCTTTAAATGCTAGCCACTGCTTATCTACCGCCATACCTTTTAATCTATTTTTCCAATCTACCTTATCCAACTCGCTCCTCATACCTATGTAATTGGATTTATTTAAGTTTAAGACTCTAGTTTTGGACTTAGGCAAGTCACTCTCAAACTTAATGTGAAATTCTATCATATTATGATCACTCTGCCCCAGAGGATCCTTTACTATGAGATTGCTAATTAACCCTGTCTCATTACACAATACAAGATCTAAAATAGCCTGTTCCCTGGTTGGTTCCATAGCGTATTATTCTAGGAAACTGTCCCGAATGCATTCCATGAACTCGTCCTCCAGACTACCTTTGCCAATTTGATTTGTCACATTTTGCATGTCCCATGATTAAAGGGGGAGTGAGTACTGTGAAGACAGGAAGCAGGTATCGTGGCACTGGCCATGTTAATTCACCCCACAATTTGACTGCAGAGCCTAGTTTGCTTATACTGACAAGAACACTGCATTCAGACTAAACAAAAAGATGGCTTACTGTATTTTCAATGTCATAAAGTCACAATGTTTGTCATGCCGAATTGGATCTGAATCACCTCTTTTGAGAGGAGGAGGATTTGCCTCCCATTTGCCATAATTAAACATCTAAAAAACATATCACCAAGGTTCTGAAGAGATTGAAGGTACTGTACCAATGACAGGTTAGGGCAAGGCAGAAGATTGTATCAGAAGGAGGAAACCTACTGATGATTATACACTGTTTATTTGAGATTATCAACACAATTAATGTGAGACAGACGTCTTTAGGTGTAGGAAATGAATCTGATTGGAATGTATGGTTCCTATTTTCAGTACTGGGACTTAAATCTGCATTAAATGGATTTACTATAATTTCTCTGATGGTGAACACAAATGGGATTACATTTAGAATATTGGGTACCAATGAGTGATAGTGGCAGTAATCTAATTGAGGAATGCAGTTAGCATCATAAAATAAGAAAGTGAACCCAGAGCAGTTTCTAATTACGAGATGAGCCCTCAGATGAGTTTACAACCTTGAATTCAATCCCTGCTATTTGATATTATTTGTAATAGTAGTTCATCTCCTCTGATGTTGCACATGGGGAATCAAGAGAAGGGCACTTTTCAGGTTAGAGGGCAAGGAGATCATTGAACTAAGACGGGAGAGAGGAGAAGAGGCTAAAGTTGTATAAATTTGGATTAAGGGTGTGACCTATAGCCATAAAGAAGCAGTGTGGGACACGCTGGGGGATTTCGTCTTACATCAGTACAGTTTGACAACATTTTCAGTGTAACTCCAGGTTGGTATCCAAACTAATGTTAAAGAAACCTAGCTGCAATTAATTTAAATGCTTTTACAATGTGACACTGCCCTGTTCACTGTCTGAGTCTTTAAAATGTAACTGCTGGGAGAGGAGCTTTGTGCCTGTGTGTAGCTCTTTTCTGGGAAGCACAATTGAAATTTTGACATAAAGTATAAACAGGGAACTACTTGGCTAAAACCTGAAGTGCATCTACAAGTTTGAGGTTAATAGTTACATTTCAGCGTGCATTCACTCATCATCTTTAGCATTGCTGCAAAGATGCTCTTACTTGTCAGGGATGGTTCATGGCAGGTCAAAAAATTTCCATACATAATTGTCTAAACTCACTACTTGATGGCTTCAGACCTAAACTGCGAATCTCAAACCACAATGTAAACATTGTCTTCTACAGTCTGTGTCCCAAAGGGCAAGGTTCAGCAGTGACAAGAATATTTTTTTTTTACCATCCAACATCATTCCCCTGATGATTGTCCCTCCTGCAGATTAAGTTAGAAATTATTTTAACGTGCACAAAAATTAACTGCATTGTTTTGTTTGCATGTGTTGTGATGTCACCACCAAAGGATTCTCCATGAGCTTTGATTGTGTTTTGGAGGCGACTTTGTGAATGGGGTGTCCAAACTCAAAGCAAAGGTTAATACCCCCCACCACTTCGGAGACTTGAGCGTATAATCTGAGCTGACACTTCGGTGCAGTACTGAGGAAGTGCTTCACTGTCTGAGATATTGCCTCTTGGATGAAACATTAAATGGAGGCCCTTCCCTGCTCTCTCAGGTGGACATAAAAGATGCAATGACACTTTTCAAAGAGGAGGAGTGGAGTTCTCTCAGTGTCCTGGTCAACATTTATCCCTCAGCCAGCCCCATTGCTGTATGTGGGATCTTGCTGTGCACAACTTGGCTGCCACATTTGCTTACAATATAACGGTGATTACACTTCAAAAGTACTTCATTGGCTGTGACGCACTTGGGACATCCTAAGGATTAAAAGGCACTATATAATTGCAAGTTAGTTCTTTCTTTCAAACTTAGGAGTGATTCACATTATGAGTTCCATCTATGTAACATCAATGCACCATTCAATACGCCCTAAGAATATGGGTGGGGCCTTGTTCCCTGGCCTTTGCAATTGCCATTGTTTTGAACCAATTTCTGGAAGGTACAAGAGTTCATTAATGACCTGATTTCCTTTCCCTCTTAAAAGTATCTAATTTCCACATGACACCTCCATTCATGACCTGGCTGTTCCTGAAACTCACTTTGTATAGCCTTGATCGAAAGATGTTCATTTTTATCACTCGGTGTATAGATATTCGGATTAAGAAATCATAGGTTTTTTTAAAGTATATTTACGAGCTATTCATTATACATTTGTCATAAACCCAATTCATTATACCAATTAACAGAAATAATAATAACCAAATGGCCTTTTAAGGTTCAAATTTTATTTACAGAAATGCATCCAACTAACTGGAATTCTGTAAAAAAGCATCTGCTAGAAGGACCTTTGTTCTTCTGTTAAGAGGGCAGACAGAGGATGTCCAGATGTATTTACTTTGATGTCTCTGTGTATTTTGGGTTACAGAATACCAGCAGCCATCTTTCTGGTTACAATGAAAGCTTTACATGGAATTGCTACAATTTGGCCACCATTGGTCCCTGAAGTACCCTTAATTATCCCAGGACAGAGATGAATCAGGAGTTCGAGTTGATCTGCCTTGGTGGTCGTAGGAAATGAATAATCTTACCATATTATAATCATATACTCCACCATTATCTTTCACTCTGATGATAGATGTTTACTTCATAAGATGAAGATTTAAATTTGTGTGTAGGACACAGTGGTTTGTGAAGATATGGGTTGCCCCGTAAGAAATGGTGTAGCGGTGGCACACTATAGAAAGCGTTTGGAATTAGTGCCCGGTGCACCAGCAATGCTCCCACTAATTTTTTTGGGGGGTGTGCGGCCCCTTTAACGGGCTGTGTGGCCCATTCAAATTTCTGCGCATTTTTTCCATTTAAAAGCCGCTGAGCGGCTTGCGCGGGACCTCCAGACCGCTGCGTGGCTACGCGGCCGTGGGTACGTTGTGCAACAGTCTACTTTGCTGCACTGCTGGCATCACTGCCAATTGGTGAAGTTATGCAGCAAGTTAAAATTATTCTGTAAACCCTGGGGGGTATTGTATTGTCATATCACCCCCAATTGGGTACAGACATGAAGCACTGCTTCTAGATATCAATGATATTTTTGATAATGGGCCAAAAATTTGGCCCTTGCCGGGTGAGTACGCGCTGTGTACTCACCCGTAAGGCCTCCTGATGTGCCAGTTTCCTGCATGCACTGTGCATGTGCGGGAAACCGGAACTTCCGGTCTCGTGAAGGGAGCGGTTCAGAGGTGAACCGCGTGCGCGGTAGAGGCTGCGCGCACGCAGCGAACTTAGGGGTTTTTTCAGGTTTCTCCGGGAGGGTAAGTATTGAAGAAGCTGTGCTTTTAAAAAGGAGGCGCAGGACCCGTTTTCAACAAGGTAAGTGGTTAATTAATTACAATTTAAAAAAATTTTCAACAGGTTTATCTTTTTTAGATACTTTAAAGAAAAGTAAGTTTATTTTTAGCACTGTTAAAAAGTATTTTATTTTTTTCAAAAATTGAAATTTTTATTTAAAGTAGTTAATTTATTTAACTTATAATTATTTTAAAAATGTGATGGTTTTTAAAAAATGTATTTGAAGTTTAGGTGTTGTTTTGGGGCCGATTTCAATTCATAGATTTGACAGGTCTTCCTGTCAAATCTATGAATGAAAGATGGTCTGCTGCCATTGGTTCTCCATGGCCCACTGCCATTGGTTCTCCATGGCCCAAGTGATCCCAGGGGACGCATCACACTAACTACGCCCCTGGGATACACAAGCACTGCGCGCTGGCAGTTGGGGGAGGCCCAGGAGCTGAAGTCCCCGTGGGCCCAGAGGTCAACGGCAGGCGCGGTAGGTAGGTGCGCGCGGGATCCTTGCACCTGCGGGAAGCCAGGGAGCCGAATTTCTGGGCCATTAATTCTGGTTGAACATGAGCTTTGTTGCACAGGCAAACTTTAATCTTGTACCACCCTTCCATTCGGCGGCTTTAAGATGCGGGCAAGTGAGAGCTTCTGGGAAGCAAACATTGACCGGCATAATTCAATGTTGGTGGTCATCAGCAATATTCACATTGAGATAAAGGAATATCTTTTAGGTCATGTAGAGCACTGCATTGTGTAAAGGACCATAAATGGCAACATGGGTTCAGGCAATGGTCCTCTGGATTCTGGGAAAGCTATCAGTTCTGTAGAATTGTGTTACCCTTTCAGGATAATAATGTCCTCCTTTGCTGAATCCTAAACTGCTCCCAATCCTCAGGTTTGCTGCTTGTTCCAAGTCAAGTGCAGGGCATTTATTTTCTTTGTTATGTAGTGTATGAATGTTGGTAGCTTAAGTTAATATTGGGATGCCCCTTAGTGCTTTGTTTCAGCTGACGAACACCTAATCTACTAATCCTAAATTATTCCATAGTAGACGGAGTGTGTTGAGTAACTGCAGCATTTTACTTAGGGATGCTAGTGACACTCGACCTCCCAAGACTGAGCCACATCTGACACTGTGGTGACTGACTGGTGTTACTTGCTTTGAGCTAACTTATGCCTGGTGCTCAGATGCTTTTGGATAGAGGTGGCTCCTTAATCGTGTACCTTCTCTCCCTCAGCCCTTGCAGAAGGGCTTTTGGCTCCTGGCCTGTCAAACTGGCTTTTCTTACTGCCCAAAGCTACAGCAATTTGATGAGTAATCAGCTCGCTTTGTCTTCCCAGTGCTACTTCAGGTGTTTAACTGTCTCCTAATTGTAATTCACAGCTGGTTGAAAAGATTAATGCTGCTCCCTTTTGATTGGATGGCCCACTCAGTGCGACCAAACCCGACAGACTGAAAACAGCACCGCTGTGGGTAAAACAACAGGAATAAATTCTTGCAGAAATGTTTTGTAACCCACAGTTTATTCTTGCACTGCGTGCAGTAGCAATTCCCAAGCCTACATTGCTCTGATTTTTCAGTGCTTGGAGCTTATGTTTGTTTAACTCCTTCCCTTGTTATATTACCTTAGCCTATTCAGCAGTTGCCTTCATTGAAAGTAAGCAGGGAATCAGGAACTGGGCCTTTTATGCTGTGTGTGAGAAGCAGAGGAGAAATTACTGTAAGTAAAAGGAAGACTCTTATCAAGAGGAAATATTGCCCTGCCATATGAGTGCCTGCCAAATACATCTGCACGTCAGTAAACTCAGTGAGGATAATTGTAAGAGTGTTACATAGAATGTACAGTACAGAAACAGGCCATTCAGCCCAACTGGTCTTTGCCAATGTTTATGCTTCGCAATAGCCTCCTCCCACCTCACTTCATCTAACTCTAGTAATGTACATTAAACTACCTGCAGTAATACATCAGTTTTATCAGAAGTGGGGAAAAAAGTGTAGGTAATCTTACTATCACCCAATCAGCTGATCAGAGTGGCATGGATAGTGATTACGGAGAAGTCCCAACCCATATAATTCCCCTCTCTTCCCCCTCCTAACTAAAGAAGATTAGATGCTCTCAAAAGGGAGAAAATTAAAATATTTAAAATTTACTCTAAGATTTTGTTGAATATCCCACATCTAAATTGGCAGGAGAACAAGGAAATTTGTGAAATTGCTGTGACATTGACTGGTGGTGTAAGGAAATTGCAGCTTTCAAGAAAACATTATCAAAACTGCAATTTTGTTTTATGAAGGAAACAAGTGACCAAGATTAATCACAGTGAACAGAGATTATCGTCTCTGAACAAGGCTGTGGTCAGACTGGGAGTTCTTTAAGCAGTTGTCTGATGCTTTGATGTACTTCAGCAATGTAGTTAATGCAGGTGAAACAACTTATGATGATTAATGCTTCAAATTTCAATTATAAGTGTTCATTTAGAAATCAAGCTTTATGCAGTAATTTCCAAGAAACAATTCAATTCAAACATGTGCATACCCGATGGAGGGAAACTGTAGCAATGCTTTCATAATACAATGGCCTGAAAATTAGACCTAATACGCGAGAGTACGCACTGTGTACTCTCGCGTTTTAGGTCTTCAATTGCCGGTTTTCTGCATGCACTGCGCATGCGCGGGAAACCGGCACTTCGTGAATTGCAAAGGGGGCGGTTCCTAAGTGAACCGCGTGCGCGCTACAGGCTGCGCGCACGCAGTGCACTTAGTTATTTTTGCAGCTTTGAACGCGCAGGTAAGCATGGAAGATTTTACACATGAAGAAAGGAGGCGTAAGACCCTCTTTTAACAAGGTAAGTAGTTAATTAAGTATTATTTTAAATTTTTTTCAACAGGTTTATCTTTTTTAGAGACTTTAAAGAAAGGTAAGTTTATTTTTATAACTTTTAAAAAGATTTAAAAAAAATTCAAAAATTTAATTTTTTGTTTAAAGTGGTTAATTTATTTAACTATAGTTATTTTATTAATGTGATGGCTTTTTTTTTAAATTTAATTGAGGTTTAGCTGTTCTTTTGGGGGTGTGTAGGATTCATAGCTTTGACAGCTCTTGCTGTGAAAACTATGAATGAAAGATGGTGTGCTGCCATTGGCTCTAACTGAATCACGTGATCCCAGAGCTCGCACGAACTAATTGCGCCTCTGGGATATGCACACACTGCACAGCTGCATGTGGGACTGGCCTTGAAACTAAAGTTCGTGTGGGCCCGGAGGAAAAAGGTAGGCGCAGAGTGAGATATCGCGGGGAAGCCTTACCCCCGCGGGAACACTCACTGTTTAATTTCTGGGCCACTGTTTTCCCCAAGTCTCAGTTTTGTTCCTTTAAAACTGAGGTATGTGTCCAGTCTGCTACTTACAGTATGATTTGATAATGTTTTGAATGCATTTTTCTGCTCTTGGGTTTGTGATGTTCAGAAGTGTGTCCTAAACAATTGATCCCAATGTATTTGGTGAAAGAGAAAAATGGTTTTGGCAAATGAGAGATAAATGAGAAATAGGAAATGACATGGGAAGTACCTTTATTTCCAAATGTTTCCAAACAAACCCTGCAGTACCTGTAAAATATCACCAAGATTTTTTGAGTATTGAAAAATAGTAACACAATTAGTAACACTAGTAAAACTAGAAAGCAATAATTCAAAAAGAAAAATATGACAAGACAGTAACAAGGGGCATAGAGTGAGGACTTGAAGAAGTTAAACGATTTTTATTCACCCAGACTGATTAGGACATGGAATGCTTTACCATAAGTGTCTATTGAGGCAGAGACTACATCATTTTAAAGAAAATTGGTTATGCATTTGCAAAGGAAGACTATAAAAAGATGCTTTGAGATGGCAAGGAAATAATACAATAGATTGTGTCAGTTGAGGAGCCAGCACTAGCACAAATGCAGTGGACAGAGCAGAATTAAACAGAGTGCACACGTAAACCGAGTGTTTCATTTGGGAATTTGGAAAGAGTGGGAATTTCTGGTAAGTAGAAGCTGTAAATAGTGAAATTTAGTTTAACATATTGATTTAAACCTAGAACTTTATAAAAACTGTAGTTAACAGAAGCTGCCTGCCAGTGGCAGTTAGCTGTCAGTCAGCTGTAAGTGTTTGTCTTCAATAGGTGCCAATCACCGGGAGCAGGGGAGCTGAGTCAACACTTGTAAATTGGGTGAGGCTCCTAGAGTATAAAAGTAAACAGTTCTGCAGAGCACAGAGCAGTCTGCACAGAGTGCACGTAAACAGAGTGTTTCATTTGGGAATTTGGAAAGAGTAGGAATTTGGAGAGGAGGGGGAAGGAGTTGCTGCTTTTTGCCTTCACTACTTGTAGTGCTTTGTGTTAGAGGTAGATATTTAATGTCAGTACCCATAACTTAATCTAGGTCAATTAAGTAGTCAAGAAACTAAACTGTAAACTAAGTTACTTAAATACAATTTAATTAAATTTAATTAAATAAAACAAGGTCATATAGGGATTGCAGTGCAGGTGGTGTGCCTCAACTGCAGCATGTGGGAGTTTATGGAGAGCATTGTGATCCTAGACAACCAAGTTTGCATTAAGTGCCTACTTCTTGAGGAACTTCAGCTCAGAGTTGTTGAGCTGGAGTCTGAGGTGCAGACATTGCGGGGCATCAGGGAGGGGGAGAGTTACCTGGGCACTTTGATCCAGGAGGCAGTCACACCCCTTTGGTTAGGTAGTGGTACAGGTCTGGTTAGTGGTCAGGGACAGGAGGGTGTGACTGCAACTCAGGCAGGTCAGGGGACCCCAGGTGAAATGCTGGAGGAACCTCGGCATTTGTCCTTATCCAACAGGTATGAGGTTCTTGCTGCCTGTGTGGATGAGGGAAAAGCCTGCAGGATGGATGAGCAAGCTAACAATGGCACCATGGCGCAGGAGGCCATTCAAGTGGGGGAAGTGAAAGGGAATGTAGTTGTGGTAGGGGACAGTATAGTCGGGGATAGATACTGTTATCTGCAGCTGCGACCGGAAGTTCCGAAGGTCCTCGCGGCTGGAGAAGAACTTGGAGTGGGAAGGGGCGGATCCAGTTGTCGTGGTCCACGTAGGAACCAATGACATAGGTAGAACTAGGAATGAGGTTCTGCTGAGAGAGTTTGAGGAGTAGGGATCCAAATTAAAAAGCAGCACCTCAATTGGGCCAGAAATTCGGGTCTCCACAGGTGAGTACGCGCTGGGTACTCACCCGTAGACCCAACAAAAGTGCCGGTTTCGCGCATGCGCTGGAAACCGGAACTTCCATTCCCCTGAAGGAAGGGGTTCAGAGGTCGAACGCGTGCGCCGAGAGGCAGCGCGTAGACCTCGAACTTTAGTGTTTTTTTCAGGTTTCTCCGTGAGGGTAAGTACGGAGAAGCTGTGCGGGGAAAAAGGAGGCACAAGGCCTGCTTTTAACAAGGTAAGTGGTGAATTAAGTACAATTTAAACATTTTTTCAACAGGTTTATCTTTTTTACATACTTTAAAGAAAGGTAAGTTTATTTTTAGCACCGTTAAAAAGTGTAATTCATTTTTTCAAAAATTTAATTTTTGTTTAAAGTAGTTAATTTTTTGTTATTTATAGTTATTTTAAAATGTGATGTTTTTTAAATTTATTTGAAGTTTTAGTGAGGTTTTGGGGCCGATCTCTATTCACAGATTTGACAGGTCTTCGAACTAACTGTGCACCTGGGATACGTAAGCACTGCGCGCCGGCAGCTGCAGGAGGCCCAGGAGCCGAATTGCACGCGGGCCCGATGCACAGCGGCAGGCGCGGTAGGTAAGTGCACGCACGATCCTTGCACCTGCGGGAAGCTGGAGAGCCGAGTTTCTGGCCCAATAATCTCTAGATTGTTACCTGAGCCACGCGCCAACTGGCATAGGGATAAGTAGATTAGAAGGTTAAATGTGTGGCTCAAAGAGTGCTGTGGGAGGCAGGGGTTTTGCTTCATGGGGCACTGGCACCAATACTGGGGAAAGAGGAACTGTTCCGTTGGGACAGGCTCCACTTAAACTGGGCTGGAACCAGTGTCCTGGCCTGGCGAATCGAATAACTAGGGCAGTAGACAGGGCTTTAAACTAATGAGGTAAGGTGGTGTGGTGGAGGGGGGGGAGGATACAGGAAAGAGTACATTTAAAAGCAGCAAACGAAATGTCAAGGCTCTAGAGCAGAGCAGAGTTTTGGGTAAAAATAAGCAGAGTGGGTCAGGAAGGGACAGAGAGAGTAACAAAGGTAATAGGGCATCAGTGACTAAGGTGACATCAGGGAAAAATAGAAAAAGTCAAAGCTAAAGGCACTATATCAGAATGCGCGAAGCATTCGCAACAAAATAGATGAATTAATAGCAGAGATAAAAATTAATAGGTTTGATCTAATAGTCATTACGGAGACGTGGTTGCAAAGTGACCAAGGTTGGGAACTAAATATTCCAGGATACTGAACTTTTAGAAGAGATAGGCAAAATGGAAAAGGAGGAGGGGTAGCCCTGATAATAAAGGATGGGATAAAGAAAGGATCTTATCTCTGAAAATCAAGAAGTAGAATCAATTTGGGTGGAGCTAAGAAACAGCAAGGGTAGAAAACATTGGTGGGAGTTGTTTATAGGCCCTCAAACAGTAGTTGTAATGTAGTACAGAGTATAAATCAGGAAATTAGAGGTACATGTAACAAGGATAATACAGTAATCATGGAGGACTTTAATCTACATATAGCTTATAGTGTTGCCAAAAAGAGTAGTAAGCCTGAGGATTGGGAGGATTTTAGAATTCAGCAAAGCAGAACCAAGAAATTGATAAAGAAAGGGAAAATAGAATATGAGAGTAAACTAGCAAGAGACATAAAAACAGACTGCAAAAGCTTCTATATATGTAAAAAGGAAAAGATTAGCAAAAGTACATGTTGGTCCCTTACAAACTGAGACAGGAGAAATTATAATGGGGAATAAGAAAATGGCAGAGAAATTAAACAAATACTTTGGGCTGGATTTTGATACTGGGGCGGGTTGGGGTCGTGTCATCCACTTTTCGTGTTATCCACCCGACTGCAATTGGATGTGGGAGATTGATGCAATTTTCACCTAATTGGGCAATAGAGTTCCAGCATGTGGGAACCCATGAACCAATTAGTGTTTTCAGTCAGAAAGTCGCCTTTGCTGATGTCATCATTGCTGCTGCATTGAAGGTCTTCAAAGACTGCCTGGCCTTTGCTGTGAGAGGACCTGCAAAATGAGCAGCAGCAGTCCTAAGTCTGCTCCCAGATATTTTTACACCACCACTCCCAGAAATGTCTCCTCTCCATCCATATATGCATCCATCCACATATGCATCCCCATAGCCAGCCAGCCAGCCAACCAGGCTCCCCGCCAGGTTTCACAATCGTGGTTCAGAACAGGCGTGCTTCACGTAGAAAAAGGGTTAAAAGCACAAAGGCCTTTCAAAATGGCATTATAGAGGCCAGTTAGTGCTTGTTAAGGGCCTTAGCAGCCTATTCCGCCTCTTAGAGGCGGGATGGAGTCGGGACCAGCAGACACGATTTAATGAAAATTGCATGGAGGCGGACTTGTGCCCGCCCGCCAGTTTTCGCAATTTTAACCCCCCACACGCCTCCAAACCCGCCTCCACGGGTCAATGAAAATCCAGCCCTTTGTGTCTGTCTTCACGGAAGAAGACGCAAAAAACCTCCTGGAAATAACGGAGAACCAAGGGTCTAGCGAGAATGAAGAACTGAAAGAAATTAGTATTGGTAACAAAATAGTACTGGAGAAATTAATGGGACTGAAAGCCAATAAATCCCCTGGACCTGATGGCCTACATCCTAGGGTTTGAAAGAGGTGGCTATAGAGATAGTGGATGCATTGGTTGTCATCTTCCAAAATTCCATTGATTCTGGAAGGTAGCAAATGTAACCTCACTATTTAAGAAAGGAGGGAGAGAGAAAACGGGAAACTACAGACCAGTTAGCCTGACATCAGTAGTGGGGAAAATGCTGGAATCTATTATTAAGGACATGGTAACAGGGCACTTAGAAAATAATAATAGGATTGGGCAGAGTCAACACGGATTTATGAAAGGGAAATCATGTTTGACAAATCTGTTAGAGTTTTTTGAGGTTGTAACTAGCAGAATAGATGAGGGGGAACCAGTGGATGTGGTGTATTTAGATTTTCAGATTGCAGTCGATAAGGTCCCACACAAGAGGTTATTAAACAAAATTAGGGCTCATGGGATTGGGGGTAATATACTAACATGGACTGAGGATTGGTTAATGGACAGAAAACAGAGAGTAGGAATAAACGGGTCATTTTCGGGTTGGCAGGCTGTAACTAGTGGGGTACCGCAAGGATCAGTGCTTGGGCCTCAGCTATTCATAATCTACATCAATGATTTGGATGAGGGGATCAAATGTAATATATCCAAGTTTACTGATGATACAAAGCTCGGTGGGAATGTAAGTTGTGAGGAGGATACAATGAGGCTTCAAGGGGATATAAACAGGCTAAGTGAGTGGGCAAGAACATGGCAAATGGAATATAATGTGGACAAATTGAAGTTATCCAGTTTGGTAGGAAAAATAGAAAAACAGAGTATTTTTGAAATGGTGAGAGATTGGGAAATGATGTTCAGAGGAACCTGGGTGTCATTGTACACAAATCACTGAATGTTAACATGCAAGTACAGCAAGCAATTATGAAAACAAATGGTATGTTGGCCTTTATTACAAGAAGATTTGAGTATAAGAGTAAAGACGTCTTATTGCAATTATATAGGGCCCTGGTGAGACCACACCTGGAGTATTGTGTACAGTTTTGGTCTCCTTACCTAAGGAAGGATATACTTGCCATAGAGCGAGTGCAACGGAAGTTCAGAAGACTGGTTCCTGGGATGGGGAGTTTGTCCTACGAGGAGAGATTGAGTAGACTAGGCCTATATTCCCTAGATTTTAGAAGAATGAGAGGTGATCTCTTTGAAACATATAAAATTCTTACAGGGTAGATGCAGGGAGGATGTTTTCCCTGGCTGGGAAGTCTAGAACCAGGGGTCACAGTCTCAGAATAAGGGGTCTGCCATTTAGGACTGAGATGAGGAGAAAGTTCTTCACTCAGAGGGTGGTGAATCTTTGGAATTCTCTACTCCAGAGGGTTGTAGAGGCTCAGTCGTTGAGTATATTCAAGACAGAGATCGATAGATTTTTGGATATCAATGGAATTAAGGGACATGGGGATAGTGCGGGAAGGTGGAGTTGAGGTAGAAGATCAGCCATGATCTTGTTGAATGGCGGAGCAGGCTCAAGGGGCTGAATGGCCTGCTCCTGCTCCTAATTCTTATGTTCTTATGGACCAATTGGTTTTCTTGTGTGCTGCAATTTTGTGGATTCTTTGACAGATTTAAGTGAAAATGATTGTTGCAGGAGAATGGTTAAAGTGCCATGTAGTAGGATAATAAGCAATTCTGAAAAAACAAACCCAGAAGGATGTTTGTGTGAGAGAGAAAAATAAGCTCTAAAGAATAGTCATGAATGCCAGAGCCATTCTTTTTAAGGTTGACAGTGATTAAAGGGTTTCCTGGCCTGTCGTAACTATGGAGTCACTGTCTAAAACTCTACACTAGAAGTTTAATGAGGCTACAGTCCAGACTGGAGATTATTTGTGGTGACTGTCGATCTCTTACTCTGACAGCTTCATAGATTCTCCAGTCTGAAACTCTGTTCAACCTGACCTGATATCAAAGGTTCAGGGAGCTTTGTAGTTTACTGGGATTCGCAGACAGCTGATGTACTCCACAATTTTTGCAAGATACTGAATTCCTGTTGTTCATTTCAATTTTCCGGACAATACTAAGGCATCAGTATGAAATGGTAATAACCAAGTTTCACTCCAAAATAATGTAAGTTTCCTCAGAAAAATATTTAAAAGGAACAGTTTTCCAATAAAATGGCTTATTGCAGTGACACTGTAATTTTATGCAGACTTTGATTGCATTCCAATTTAGTCAGAGTTGTGAACAGTTGTACCTGCCCTTCCTGAGAAGCAGCCAACTAGACACTTTGATACTTGCAGCTGAAGGAATTGTGTGTTTTCTGGAACATGAAAAGAAGGCTGAACATCTTATCTCACCGCTATACCAATTCTTTACTTGGCAGAATCTTTCCTGCTTAGCAAAAGTTGGAAAAACCAGACGCTGGAAAGTTAATTAAGTTGGATTACTGAACAAATTTAGGCTGTGACTTGTTTCGAAGAGAATATATTTCTGAAGGATATACTGGTTACAGCCCAGCTTCATCAGAGCATAATAGCCAGTGACCTGAGGAGACAAAAAGTACTTGGGAGTATTTCTGGATGAGCAAGACCAGAGTGCTTTCCTTTCCGGCAAAGTTTTGCATGGTTTATCAAATAGGTTAATTCTCTATCTGAGCAATACTGACTTTATAAGTACACGGGGACAAATCAGTCATTTGTGGCAGTTTTGGCCATGATTACCACGCAGTGGGGGTAACATGATAACATGCAAGGTGATAACTAGTGAACTGAATTATGCTAAAATTCCATTATGAACACTCTTTTTCCTTCAGGATGACTCTGCCTTTGTCCCAGTTTAAAGAAACCTGTGGAGATGAGTGTAATGGTGATAATTAGTCATAGATTTAATTTTAGAACAAGTTTTAAACCTCTAATAAAAGGCCTTTCAGTTAAATAAACTTGATGAAACGGGCCTAGCTGATTTATGGAGGCTACGGAGCCCTCGAAGCAGGATTCTGCTCATTCACTGAGCGTGAGTTTTCTGCTGGAGTTAAGCTGGAGAGCAAATGTAACTCCACCAGGATGTGGCGGAAAATGCACCCAGAAATGATCCGCTGCCCCCCCCCCCCCAACCCCCACCCCCAACCTCCTGCCACTTCAGGAATTTCCCACTGGAATTGACAGATGGGTGCATTGAAGTGCTGTAGAAAAACTTATTTTCCATCATTTGCAGCACAAGGGATGCCTGCTCGCCCTTGGCAATCAATGTTGCTATGGGCAGCAAAGGCGCCATAAGCAATGTTCTCTCCAAGCTGCGCGCCGACTTTTCCATTGTAAGTACCGCGCATGCGCAGAAATTTAAAGGGACCGCGCAGTAAAAGAAACAGAACAAAGAGGTGCTTACAGGGAACATTTGCCCATAAGGCCTCTGCAGTTTATTGCGGAGTGATTAATTGCAGAGACTCAGGTACTTTCTAAAAAAAAAATCAAATGTCAATTTAAATCGGCAACGCAGAAGTGATACGCAGAAGTCTGCCACAGCTAATATTTGTCCCACTTGGAAAATGCATCTAGGGTCAGGGGCTCATTGTTGTGGGTATGCAAGTTTTACCATGTCACATTTCAGCAGGTGTCATGGCCAAGCCAAAGATCTAGGTCTAGACCTTTACAAAGTCCTTCAGGTAAGGAGTAGTCGAAGGATAGAATTCCCCTAATGTGCATCTTGGACACTGCAACCTATCTTATATCCAGTAAGGGTAGAAATGGCCAATGCAGAACTGGAAATGGGCAGTCTTGGTAACGGATAAAATATGGACCAGAATTTTCTGTACCTGGGTGGGTTGGGTGCAGGCGGTTGCCGTGGTGGGTCACGACCTTGTTCTTCATACCATGCCGCTCCTGCGATCGACTTTCCGTTAATGCCCCCAGATGCCTCCTCGGATTGCGATGGTGGAGTCTGCCCCTGCACCGTCGCAGGAGGTGCAGACTATGGCGGGGCCATCACGGGCTCCAAAACCCAGAGGACATCCGCCAAAAGTGTCTATGCAGTCGCAGCAGGCAAGTGAGCAGGCTGGCCCTACCTCTGCTGAAGTCACAGGAGTAGCACCTCATAGAAGTACGCGTAAGAGAAAGATGAAACACAAGTAGATTCACAAGGGTAGCCACTTGAATGTTTTATTAAATGTTTCTGTAAAGTTTCCGTTACTGTGACGTCGCCTATAAAAATCTTTATTTTCACCACTTTGGACAAATTTGTCCATCGGAAATTTTTGCTCGGCATCTACTGGCCACAACTCGACAACAACCCGGGGTATCACTTGACGAATTCCTTCAAAAGCTTCGCAGGCTCAGCAAAGATTGCAATCTCAAGGCTGTCTCAGCTGAGCAGTACCAGGAGGAGTTAATTCGTGATTCTTCTGTCCGCCGGATGGCTCGCTCATACACGCTACACAGCCTATGCAGCGACTCAGCATTGACTTTAAAGGGCCATTGCCTTCCTCAACGCGAAACACCTACTTGCTTACTATGGTGGACGAATAGTCACGCTTTCCCTTTGCTTTCCCCTGTCCCAATATGCTTACTTCCACAGTGATCAAATGCCTCGATCAGGTCTTTTCCCTTTGCGGTATGGCCAATTTCATCCACTCTGATCGGGGTCCCTCCTTCATGTCAAGCGAACTCAAAAGTTATCTTTCCCAACGGGGAATCGCCACAAGTAAAACGACACCGTATCATCCCATTGGAAACGGACAGGTTGAGAGATACAACGCTATCATTTGGAACGCTGTTCGTCTTGCACTGAGGTCACACAATCTACCAGACCAGCAGTGGGAAACTATGCTCCCTGACACGTTGCATTCCATCAGGTCTCTTCTTTCTACATCCACCAATGTTACTCCTCATGAACGATTCTTCGGGTTCCAGCGTCGCTCCACTCATGGGACATCCCTACCATCATGGTTGGCAGCTCCTGGCTCCGTGCTGCTCCGAAGATTCGTCTGATCCTCCAAGAGTGATCCCCTCGTCGACGAGGTGGAACTAACGGATGTCAATCCTACATACGCGTACGTGCGGTACCCTGATGGCCAGGAGTCCACA